>OY744526.1:66800622-66933122 GCA_963556195.1 Sepiola atlantica
GCTATTTGATACTAGTTAACCTACTGTGCCTCACATAATGGGGCCCTACAGTACTGTAACATATAGATATAAACGAATATATATATATATATATATATATATATATATATATATATATATATAAACAAATATATATATATATTATTTTGTATATATATATAAACAAATATATATATATATAAACAAATATATATATACATATATAAACAAATATATATATATATAAACAAATATATATATATATATATATAAACAAATATATATATATATATATAAACAAATATATATATATATATATATATATAAACAAATATATATATATATATATATAAACAAATATATATATATATTATATATATATATAAACAAATATATATATATATATAAACAAATATATATATATATATAAACAAATATATATATATATATATAAACAAATATATATATATATATATATATATATATAAACAAATATATATATATATATATATAAACAAATATATATATATATATATATAAACAAATATATATATATATATATATATATATATATATATATATAAACAAATATATATATATATATATATATATATATAAACAAATATATATATATATATATATATATATAAACAAATATATATATATATATATATATATAAACAAATATATATATATATATATATATATATATATAAACAAATATATATATATATATATATATATATATATATATATATAAACAAATATATATATATATATATATATATATATATATATAAACAAATATATATATATATATATATATATATATATATATATATATATATATATAAACAAATATATATATATATATATATATATATATATATATATATATATATATAAACAAATATATATATATATATATATATAAACAAATATATATATATATATATATATATATAAACAAATATATATATATATATATAAACAAATATATATATATATATATATATATATAAACAAATATATATATATATATATATATATAAACAAATATATATATATATATATATATAAACAAATATATATATATATATATATATATAAACAAATATATATATATATATATATATATATATAAACAAATATATATATATATATATATATATATATATATAAACAAATATATATATATATATATATATATATATATATAAACAAATATATATATATATATATATATATATATATATAATGTATATATATACAGGGTGTTTCAAAAGTCTTGGGAACATTACAAATGCGTATATCTCATGAACTATTCCAGGTAGAAAAATGAAACTAATGCCATTTTAAAGCTTGCTTAATCAAGTTTTGGGTCATACTAATGATTTTCGTGTTATCTTTCCAGGTGCAGTAATGGCGTTCTCTAAACAAGACAAGGCATTTTGCGTCCTCCAATTTGCAAAGACTGAATCGTGGACATGTGTCTAGCGTGCATTTCGCAGGAAATTTAAAAAAGAAGCCCCTGAAAGGAAATCCATTGTCAGATGGCATGCTAAATTTGTGAAAGATGGGTGTTTGTGCCCAAGTAAGCGAACAGGTCGCCCTTCAACTTCAGAAGATGCAGTTGAGCAAGTTCGGACAGCCTTTCAGCGGAACCCCCGTAAATCAGTGAGAAGAGCCAGCAGGGAACTTCAGCTTGCTCCAGCAACTGTCTGGCGTGTCTTAAGGAAACGACTGCAAATGGTACCTTACAAGCTCAAGTTGGTCCAAAAGTTGAAGGACACTGATAAGCCACTTCGCCGTGACTTTTGCATTGCAATGCAAGAGAAGTTGGAAGATAACGGCTTTGATGACCGGCTTGTTTTTAGCGATGAGGCGACCTTCCATCTGAATGGCAAAGTTAACAAGCATAACACTCGCATATGGGGTACTGAGAATCCTCATGAACTTCTTGAGCACGAGCGAGATTCACCAAAAGTGAACGTGTTTTGTGCAATTTCCAAGAAAGGTGTCTATAGACCGTTCTTCTTTGAAGAGGCAACTATCACTGGTGAATCCTATCTCAACATGCTGGAAGACTGGTTAATGGCTCAGTTGGAACAAACAGAATCTGATGACTTCATTTTTCAACAAGATGGTGCACCACCACATTGGAGTCTTAGAGTAAGGCAGTTTCTTAACACAAGGCTGCCTGGTAGATGGATTGGGAGATCTGGGCGAGGTAATGACGTTCTCATGCCCTGGCCTCCTAGGTGACTTTTTCCTTTGGGGCTTTGTCAAGCAACAAGTCTATGTGCCGCCCCTTCCAAGAGATATTGACGAACTAAAGGCTCGAGTAACGGCAGTTGTGGGAACCATTGACGTCAAGATGCTGGAACGCGTTTGGCAGGAAATGGACTATCGACTAGATGTCTGCCGTGTGACGAATGGTGCTCATATTGAGCAACTTTGAAGATTCCCCACAAAACTTGAAACTTTAACCTTTCCAACGGTACCAATTTCATTTTTCAACTCCTAATAGTTTTTGAGTTATTAAAAATCGTTATGTTCCCAAGACTTTTGAAACACCCTGTATATATATGTATATATATATAAACAAATATATATATATATATATATATATATATATATATATAAGTAAGGAAATCAACATCTTTGAAGCACGGATTAGAATGTATTAAAGTGAAATATTTTGAAAATCAACAATCGTGCAATTTTAAATGAAAAAATCATTTAATTAATTTTTTTTTTTTTTGCGAGCTTTCGTTGTAGTACAACCTTGTCAGGCGAGACTGTCTTATAGTTTTTTTTTTGTTTTGTTTTTCTTTTCTTCCGCATCATTTTCATGGTATTAACCTTGAGGGGTCAAGTTCTTACGACGCTATAAGTTTAGTCCTGGCGATGTCATGCGCAGATTGGCGCTTTTTTTTTTTAAGTAAGGAAATCAACATCTTTGAAGCACGGATTAGAATGTATTAAAGTGAAATATTTTGAAAATCAACAATTAAAAAAAAGCGCCAATCTGCGCATTCATTCACACACCCAAGCACGCAGCTTTCTTTCTCTTTCTTCCTTTTTTTTCAGAGGATGTGCGTCTGATACATTCTGGCCAAGCCCTTTGGGCCAAATGGCTCTCGACACTACAAACAACTTTGTTGAAATTACCAATGCATGTGAATAGATTTCATTTGGTAATGTGTGTCAAAGAATAAAAAGCTGGATTCTTTGATGCCATAAGGGCTCATTCGAAAATTCATGCTTTTCTTTGGAGCACAAATGAACCATGATACTTGACTTTTGCCTTTTAAACTTTAATTTAAGCCAGAAATTACTTTCTAATCTAGTCAATCGATAATTTAAAGACTTCAAAATTAATAATGGGTTTTGAAACTTGTTTATTATATTGTGAACATTTGAAATACGAAAGTAATGTTGAAGCCTTTGTTCGGATCGAGGGTCGTGTCCCCCGATTATTTACGTGTTCGTATAATCAAGCAATTGTTGCATGCAAAGACAGAGTAATAATTAATAAACAAAATGAAGTAGTTCAAATAACGTTTATTGAACGTGTGTGTACGTGGAATGATGAAGTGTGTGATGTATGCATGTGTGTCGATGGAAAAACAGTTCTTGAAAAAGGTATAAGAAGAAATGAATCCGGCGTAGGAAAAGTCTTTGAAAGCCGTACACAAAGAAAATGAGTTGAGAACTCTTACCGTTGTTTGACCACGTGTGTTGGTAGTTGTTATGCTGGGACCAGTTCAAGAGAAAAGCGTGAGACGAAGCGCTAGTGTATTAGCGTCGTTCTGCCGAGGCCAATCGACCAGAAGAGAAAAGTGAAACGGAACGCTAGTGTCAGCGTACTTCTGTCGAGGCTGGTGAAGAAGAGAGGGATTTTCCGTTTGCAACGGTTTTTATAGTCAGAAGGGCAGATAACTCTGGTGTCGCTTTACAGTGCCACCTGTCGGTGAAAAAGCGACACCTACCAGCAAACCGGTGTAGTTATGTTTTGAAAGGAGGAGGTAACTGCTACACCTTTTAAATTGTCGATTGGAAAGTTATTTCGGGCTTGAGGGTCAACTATGATGGTTCACTTTGCACTTCTAACTCAAATGAAAGCATGAAATTTCGGTTGCGGCCCTCTGGTACCAAAGAACCTACCTGTTTATTTGATGTTTGTTTTTTTGTTTTTGTTTTTAATTTTTTTTTTTTTTTTTTTCAGATATCAACAACCGGTATACATCGACCGCAGTTTGAAGATAGAGGAGTCTGACAGCTTTACTGAATAGAAGTAAAAATGCTTAAAATACATGGACTGTTGCCAAAAAGAAGAAGAAGAAGAAAAAACGGGGAATAAAAGTAAAAATTGTCATAGATTAGAAAATATTCAACAGATTGAAAACTAATAGATAAGGATTCTAAGAATGAAACATTTTCAGTTTTTTTTAGCTTTTCTTTTTAAATCAATAAAAAGGAGAAACTTTTTTTAAAAAATATTTGCTACGATTTGTTTTATATCTTGAATTTAGCTGCAGAAGCATCAGCTTGAAATGAAGATTCTTGGTGGCAAAAACAAAATTAAAATAAAAAACAAAAAATGGGGGCTTCTTGAGATAACAATCCTCGATAACTACAGTAAATGCAATTCTACTTTTATGCGATGCAGACTTGTTATTATGTAGAAAAGCAATATTTCAAGTTTTAGTAAAAACCCACCAATAGTTTCTTTGGACCATATAGGGAATAAGGACCCCAAAACAATGACCAAATGAAAGGGACGTTTTTCTGTCTTTACCGGTGTCTTTTGGTTGACCTGGTCACGCACACATGCACTCTATTTACAACTTTTTAATAAACAAACGAAACATCGAAGCATCCAAAATACTTTTTTCTTTTAAAACATGTTAATATTTATGTGTGGGGGGGGGGGTATATATTATATATTTATTATTTAATGTAGGATGCGTTTATCCTTTTATTTTCAAAACTTTTTGAATTTTCGTTCTAAAATGTTTTCGTGTCAATATTTACTTGCCTCCCCACGAGGGCAGAATGCATAATAAAATAAAATCTTATAGCATGGGTTTTTTTTTTCTTACAATACGTCTTAATAAACACAGAAGATTCTATTTTTGCTTGTGCTGTGTATGTCTATATATTTGTTAGTGTCAATATGCATGTGTGAGTAATAGACAGTGTATGTGAGTAAGTGGCAATGTGAGTACTAGACAATGTGGCACTGTGTAAGTATGCGTAGATTTACCTTGTTCTTGTTAGTGTGTGTGTGTAGATGTGTGTGAGATTATGTAGCTGTACGTCTGAATGTTTGAAGTGTTCTTTCTTTCGCCCCCCTCCTCCACCTCCACGATCAAAGGGGGGGGGGCATACGTTTGAAGTCTTCTTGTTCCGAGGTGCGCCTGGTTGGATCTCTGCTTTTGCCAGTTCAGTTTTCTGTGGGGTTTCTCATTTCACACGGGCTTACTATATTTTGGGTTTAAATCGGAGCAGGGCTCATTCTTAATGACAGAAAATTCTGATTTAACGACAACATGTGAAAACTCTTACTTGCTTTTAAAAGTGATGGGGAGAGCATATCTAAACGAATCGGCGAAAAAAGAGGGTTGCTATTCAAGCCAGTCGCTTTTTGGTGTTTGTTGGCATCCATCTCTCTTCACCGCAGTATCATTAGCTTCTTCCACTTCTCGTGTCTAGGTGCCGGTTCAAACCATAAAAGTAATGACAAAAATGGTTGTATGAGTTAGTATCATTTTATAGTATAATGTAAGTAGTTATATTGGTAGTTAGTGACAAAGCTATAAATACATAGCACAGTTTTTAAGCTTTTAAGCATACTTATAGGTCAGGGGTGATAACTCTTAATTATTACTGAGTTATTTGCCCTTCTCGTCTGCTCGGTGAGTAGCTCTTCCATTTATTATTAGTTTACGTTTTGTTGTGTTTGTACGCTCGAGAATAAAGTCTCTTCGCACCTTAAAATGGTGTAGAAAGATATTTTCATTCAATTAAGATTGGTCACCACCAGACAAATGTTAAAAATCACCAAAGATTTGCATTGATTTTTGGAGGAAATGTATGACCTCTTTTAATTTAAAAAAAATCTTTTGACACTAAAATATCTATTAAAGCTCTCAGGACATTTGCTCAAATGATAACAGAATTTATTTGCCAACAGTTTTTCCTTTAAAATTTATTGAGTTTTCATAAGAGGAAAGAAAATACTTTCCTCTTATGAAAACTCAATATTATTTGAACTAAAACTACGTATTCAGTTTCAATAAAAAAAAATGATAGATAGTTTATGTCCATTTTGTGAAAAAATAAAAATAAATCTGTTCGGATCGAGGGTCGTGTTCCCCCGATTATGGACGTGTTCAGTAAATCAAGCAATGTTACATGCAAAAGACAGAGTAATAATTAATAAACAAAAATGAAGTAGTTCAAATAACGTTTATTGAACGTGTGTGTACGTGGAATGATGAAGTGTGTGATGTATGCATGTGTGTCGATGGAAAAACAGTTCTTGAAAAGGGTATAAGAAATGAATCCGGCGAGAGGAAAGTCTTTGAAAGCCGTACACAAAGAAAATGAGTTGAGAACTCTTACCGTTGTTTGACCACGTGTTGACGGAAGAAAAGTGTGTTGGTTGTTGTTTTGCCGAGACTAGTTGAAGAGAAAAGCGTAAGACGAAACGCTAGTGTATTAGCGTCGTTCTACCGAGGCCAATTGACCAGAAGAGAAGAGTGAAACGGAACGCTAGTGTCAGCGTACTCCTGTCGAGGCTGGTGAAGAAGAAAGAGATGGAGCGCTGGTGCCAGCGTTGTTCTGCCGATGCTGGTCGGTGAAAGAGAGAAGAGTGAAACGGAACGCTAGTGTCAGCATACTCCTGTCGAGGCTGGTGAAGAAGAGAGAGAATTTCCGTTATGCACCTGGTTTTATAGTCCGAAGGGCAGATAACTCTGGTGTCGCTTTACAGCGCCACCTGTCGGTGAAAAAGCGCCACCTAACGGCCAACCGGTGTAGTTATGTTTTGAAAGGAGGAGGTAACTGCTACAAATTTATTAAAACTTCTTTGTCAACACTTCTAGCCAGACCTGTGAAAATCAGTTTGTGCATAACCTTGATAAGAAACAAACAAACATATAATACACAAATAATAAAGATAAATTTTTGATGTTTTATTTTTCTTAGGAATATAAAAAGATTATACGCCATCATTTTTGGACCAATCACCCAACTTGTAAAATGTTTGTTGTTGAGTAGTTTTGGAGCCTATATTCTTTATTGTTTTCAGTATTAGTAGTGGTATTGACACGGTGTAATTCTGTTATGTAATTTTAAGTGACCAACAATTATAATATACATTCCATCGTAGAATGAAGACAAAAAGTAAATTAATGACAAAGTCCGTTCTAACATGTTTTATTTCATGTCCGTTTGGGTTAACATCTTAATTCCAACTGCTTTGTTTGACGTCTTCAATCCAACTGAATAGAAACTGGAAAAAAATGGATAAAAGGCCCCATGGAAGTGCATCGCATGCAAAGTGTTTTCATTGGTTATTGCACTGCAATAAACAAATTGACTTCAATAAGAAAAAGGTAAACCCACGAATTATCTGTATTCTCATTGGTTAAAAATAATTAGCTGAGTTAATTTATAATCTGAAATCTGCTGACTTTCTTATTTCGAGGATACGTCCTTGACAATCAGTCTGAGAGAGACTGGGCCATTGCGGTTACCTTTTATCTGTCGGGATGTGATATTCGTTCTGTTCAGCTCTGAGAAGTTCACCCTCTCAGGAAGAAGAAGTTAATTTATAGCTAACTGCCTGAGGCGCCCTTGCCAAGGAATGCCCAGGCAATTTTTAAGGGACATAAATGCACTTGTGTGCTGGCTTTTTCTCCTCATTTTCCGGCCTTGTGCCACATCTTCCCGAAGTGGAAAGGAGGTAAATAATAGATAACTCAGAGAAAACATCCAGTGATTGTGAGCCGCATTCTTTCATTAACTGTGGCAACAAGTCCTTATTATTTTCATATTTATCTAGTGAAATTGAGCTTTAAGGGTCCTGTTGAGGTCATAGTGTAAGCGGTGTACTGATCGAGTTTCAACCCTTTTTCAGCGTTACACTCATGCTGTATTCTCGGCAGAATCTTTTCTGTTTCTGGTGAGGAGATGGGTACTTACGTAGCTTGTAGTACTTACTTAGGTAGGCTTTGTAGTTTGGTTGGGAGCCAAAGATATCCCAAACTGGGGAGCTCTTTCCCAACAACTATCCAATTCAAATTAAAAAACCACATGCCCACCATTGCACCATACCCTTACATGCTTATATGTATTAAAATCAGACTTTTATAGCTACAGAATGCCCAAATAACCTATAATTTTTCTCCATTATTTCTGAACATGAGCCCAGTCTAATAACACTAAACCAACAGTGACAATATGATTATAGAAATAGAACATAAAATTTAGATTTAAATAAATAGCAATAAGATGTCTATAAATATGTTAGATAAAAAAAAACAGAAAATAACTGATTGTTGTAAAGAATCCAGCAGAAGAAGAAACGAAGAGAAAAACAGTTGTGAAAAGGAACGAATGAAAAAGACGAGGATAAGACATTGAGAGTATATCTATATACCCGCATTGTCACTGCTGGTTTAACATTATTAGAATGGGGTAGTGTTTAGGAGAGCTGGAGAAATTTACAAGATGTCTAATTATGTAACAGTACTAATTTTCACTTCATGGTACCCAAGTAAATGTTTTAGTCGTCCAATGACCAAAACCTGCACGTGTCTCAGTGACACCGCCTCAAACAGAAAAACATCTGTTCGAATCAGCCTCACTGCATCTCACTTTTTAGTCTGAGGCTTCTATGTACAGCACAGGCGATTCTTTGTCGTTTATTTCGGATAGATTACAAGCACTTATGTCAAAAGATCTCTATTCAGACCGGAAAAAAAAGTAATAATCAACAATAGCCATAATGACGAGATGTGCGTGTTTATGCACCTTTCCATCCGTCAGTCTGATCACTACTGAACATTATGTAACAGGTGACAATGAAGAGCAAATGGGAGGAGGGGAATAACAGGCTAATAGGACGATATAAAAATGTTGCTTATTTTTTCAATGCTTGATTTTTTTTTTTAAATGTAATATTATTTTCCATCATTTTTGAGTGTTGAACATCAAACAAACCGAACTTTCCAAAAACGGATGAGACATTCAGACAATGGATGTGACTTTCAGATAACTCTCGGGGTTTTCAGATCACATGTGGGACCTTCATATAACGAACAAGACTTTCAAACAGAGGACGGTGTTTTCAACTAGTGTACTGGGCAGCTAGCTGATGCGAACCGCTTAAAACTGCCTTATGATATCTACCGGAAGCATCCATGTTGGCCACCAACTAGTTGAGGCAGTCTTATTTGCATGCATATATGTGATACTTGCAAGAATTTGGTGCACAAGAAGTGCAGTGGAATTGCTGGTAAGTTGAGAGAGGATAACCAATTTGTGTGCAAGAAGTGTAAGACAATGGAGACCTACGAGAACTCAGATGTGGAGAGAATATATTTGGATGGCGAAGCTATTGAGGTTGTCGAGAAGTTTTGTTATTTTGATGATATCATTGGAACACAAGGTGGAACAGGTGCTAGTGTGATTGAAAGAATTAGGAGTGGATGGCGTAAGTTCAGGGAACTTCTGTCATTATTAACCAGCAGAGCGTTACCACTGTCAACCAAGGGAAAAGTCTATCAAGCATATGTACGCAATGTGATGATGTATGGAAGTGAAACTTGGCCTGTGCAGGTTGAGGGCATACATTGCATGGAGATAAATCATATGAGAATGATACGATGGATGTGTAATGTGAGTCTTAAAGACAGGCTTAGATCTGATGACCTCAGAAGAAAAGAAAATCTGGACAGTATGGGGAGATGTGTTCAGAACAGGAAACTTTGATGGTATGGCCACATTGAAAGAATCGATGAGAGTTCTTGGGTTAGTAGATGTAGAACAGTTGAGGTAGAAAGGTCAGTTCACAGAGGAAGGTCAAGGAAAACATGGGAGGAAATAATAAGGATGGACTTGAAAGAGAGGGGGATAAATAAAGACCTGGCCAGACATAGGTTAGTTTGGAAGTCAATTTCCAACAGATGCCAGCATATAAAACGGACGATGATGACAGAGATGCTGCTGTTTCAGTAAAAACACATCCAAGCAATTTGAAGACATTTGCTTGCAATTTCATGCTCACCTTCTTTGTGACATCCACAATCTTTGACGGAACAAGTTCTCTACTAATAATAATAGTTTAGGCAATTACCGTACAGCTGGCCTTATTTTAATTAATCCTTAACATGAGAAGGTTTTAATTGTCATATTGTGGCAGTTTCACAGAAATATTTTATAACAAACATTTCGGTAAAACAGCATAACAACCGAGACCTCCAACCTCCAGCCAAGGACGCACTCTGCAGTCGCCGGTGAACCTCGAAAATCGGTCCCCTGTGTGTTTTCTGCTTTTTGCATGCGAAAGTCTGCGTCAACACATAACATTTTTATCAGTTTTTATTCCCTTATTTGAATATTTACAGTTAGGAAGGTTTTTCATTTAAAATAATATGGTAAACATAAATTATCTTAAGGGAGATGCCGTTGGGGGATTGGTCAAGGCGAATCGTTTTGCTTAAACTACTCATTTGCTTTTAAAAAAAAGATATTTAATATAAGTTGTAGGCCATTGAAGTTCCACGGGTGTCGGATCTGGGAAGGGTGACCATTTTGGTGCTTCTGTAGAATTTGAACCGAACCAAACCGATTTTTGTCAGATTAAACCTAAAACTTAGATTAGTGTTAAAAAAAAAACACAGTTCAGTTCAAATTCTGTAGAAGTACCACCATTTTTGTTTCGTCAGTAACGTAAACAAGGGTGTCTGCTTTCCTCGGGTCCAGTATTTGCGGGGCTTTGTTGGCTTGTAACTTATATTTAAATTTTTTAACGCTAATAGGTCACAAATGAGGAGTTGAATCAAAACAGATAGACTTTTGACTGATTTCCCAGCGGAAAAATGATGTATGTCGGCAATAGTAATGATTACCAATAATATATATTTTACTTATTTTTTGGACAAATGCACATTTTCTTTAAATGTATGTAAAAAAAACATTCATTTGAGTATTTGTAAAAAGAAAAAATTCCTTGGCGTTAATTTTATTTAATTCATTTAATAATAATAATAAATAAAAAATTATTTTCACCATTCAATATTCCTGTAAATAAACATATTTCAATGAAAGAAATAACTTTTCAGTTTTCCTTATGTGTTGATCTAGATTTTCGTGTGTTAGAGGTGAAAGGTGCACAGGGGATTGATTTTCAAGGTTCACCGGCGACCCCGGACGTTGGAGGTATCGGTTGTTATGTCGTTTTACCAACATTTCCTTACTTGTTTTTCAACACTATTTGATGAATTTATTTTTCTTCTTTGATTTTTATGGGTTTTAAGCAGATATTATTTGTTTTTTTGTTTTTTTTTTACTTTTTATTATTTACAAACGGTGAAGCTAAGATTTATGTACCTTATGAAATATTTGAACCCAGTGATTCTGGTAGCAGTAATGAATGACAGAAAGAGACTTTTTGATTATTAGTTAATTCCAGGAATTGAAATAGGGGAAAATCTCACTGCTTTATATATAAGAACATTTGAGTTTGATGATTCAGCTAAAAATGAATGGTGCAATATTTTGTGTACTATTGATCACGTACAGTTCAAATACTATTTGGCCAATACAATGTGACATGAATATTGATCTAAAACAGGTTTTATGGCAAATAAAATCGATCATAATTCATTTCGAATATAAACAAATTTTTAAGTTGGTTTTGTTCACTAGTTAAAATAACATTCTCTTCACTTTTTTGTTTTTTAAAACACACTTTTTCACTGTCAAATTAACAAAATCTCAAATTTACACAAATGAATGTCAAGTCAAAATAACTAAACTATAATTTATTCAAAAGAAATGAATATCAATTTAAAATATATGAAATCCATATTGAAATAACATATTTTAAATTAATTTATTTTTAACGTCACATTTTGTTCAAGGATATATTTCCAGATTCAATTCAGATTTTGTAACTTTATCAATTCACAGGACTGGAAATGAATAAGGAAAACCACAAAGTGAAAAATGAGACTCATACAGAATTAGAACCCGTGCCTTTGATGTTTCAATATTAACTGTATTACACTAATAAAAAATCGATATGACCTTCTGATGTCACGTGTCAAAATTTGAGCCCAATCAGATTATTAATTTACAAATTACAGTTATTTAAGTGAAGCTACTGTTGTAATTTTTCAAAACAATGGAAAAATCTAAATTTTGTCTGTTGATAAAGCATTGCTTTCTGATGGAAAAAATAATGTTCAAGCAAAGCAATGGTTTGATAAGTGTTATTTGGATTCTGCTCTGCGGAAACAATGGTTAAGAGGTGGTATGCCGACTTTAAACGCAGTTGTACAGCCACAAATGATGCTGAATTTCTCAGGTCGTCCAAATTCAGCAGTTGTCCTGTAAAACATAAAAAAAAGTCTGCAAACTCGTTTTGGCTGATTGTAAATTGAGGTTGCGTAAGATAGCAGAGGAGCTGAAGATATCAGAAGGCAGTGTATTCACCATTTATCATGAACAGTTGTCAATGAGAAAACTGTGTTCAAAGTGGATGCCACGTTTGCTCACAATCGATCAAAAACGTGTCGACAATTTAGAGTGTTGTTTACAGCTGTTTCAATGCAACAAAAAAGAGTTTTTGAGTCTATGTGACAATGGATGAAACATGGATCTACCACTTCATTCCAGAGTAAAATCGGCAGTCAGCTGAGTGGACAGCGCAAGGTGAAAACTGAAAACATCAGCAGGCAAGGTTTTGGCCTCCGTATTTTTGGATGCGCAAAGTATTTTTGCATCGATTACCTTGAGAAAGGAAGGACGATCAATAGCAACTATTATATAGCATTATTGGTGCGTTTGAAGGAAGAAATCGTCTAAAACGGCTACAAATGAAGAAAAAAAGTGCTTTTTCACTAAGACAATTCACCATGTCATAGGTGGATAGCAACGAGAGCAAAACTACATGGATTGCACTTCGACTTGCTTCCGTACCAACTCTATTCTTCATATCTGGTCTCCAGTGACTACTGGCTGTTTGCAGACCTCAAAAGGATGCACCAGGGAAAGAGATTTGACTCCACTAAAGAAGTTATATAAAAAACTAAGGCATATTTTGAGGGCAAAGACAAATCGTTCTACAGAAAAGGCATCAAATTGTTAGAGAGGTATTGGAACCAGTGTATAACCCTAGAAGCAGACTATGTTGATGAATAAAATCGAATTTTGCCTAAAAGTTGTTGTTTTATTAGTCAGGCCCGGGACTTATTGAGCAGTGTGTTACATAGAGAAAGAGAGGGGAGTAGATACCGTATAGAATAAGAGTGAAGGACGATCAAACAATATACAGTGAGAGAGGGTGAGAGGGATAGGTAGAAAGTTAGTAAGAAATGGGTCACTTGATGAAGTAATTGTAAATTATGGCTAATTAGAATGATTAAAAATGGAAGTTTTTTTTTTTTAAATAACTCAATCTCCAAACTGAGGAATATTTTAGCATATATTTTGTGTGATTAAAATCTATAGGTAAAAAGTTTAGAAACTCAACTTTAGTATAATGATATATATATATATATATATATATATATATATATATATATATATATATGAAACCAGTGGTAACATTTTAAAATGTTTAACGTAATGCGATTTTATTCTATGATGCCGTCGACTTCCTGGAACAATGCGAAAATGTTTTCTGCGCGTTTCTCTGCTGTCTTTTTAACATTCTCTTCTTTCTCCAGCTTTTTTGTTCATTTGCTTTTGACACTTGAGGATGATTCGACGAAGAATCGAAAACGTTCATGAAACCTGTGAAACCTATGGAACATTTAATAATTTTTTTGATTTTAATACAAAAAAGACCATCAGAAAAATTGAAAAAAATAAAAAAAGGTCTAATTAAACAGACGAATTCTGTTATTTTTAACAATGTTTGCATATATATATATATATATATATATATATATATATATATAAATATTTTGTAATATTATAAAAACCACATAAAATGTAGGGAACAAATTCTCACAAATTCACAAAAAAATCAGTTTTTATTCACATACAATTGTTTCGGCCTTCCACCAAGATACCTATAAAGTTTGAAATGTATAAGGCATTTATTTTTTCTTATGCCTTATAAATTTTGAACTTTATATAAATATATCTTGGTAGAAGGCTGAAACAATTGTATGCAAATAAAAACTGTTTTTGGTGAATTTGTGAGAATTTGTTCCTCACATTTTATGTGATTTTTATATCTCCTTCTATTATTTATTATATGAAGTAATGTAATTTTCCCCTGCAAATTAAAACACTATAGGAAATTAACCGAACACTTCATATGAAAATCTTTTACACTCACCACTTCCAGCTTTTCCAAAACCATCTTTCGCAAAAATATGTATAAATTTCGTCCCCATTTACCAATTACTACAATTATTCCGAATGAACTTCTTCTCACACATATGTAATCCCACAAAAAAGGTAGCAAAGACTTTTCTCTCCTATCATTAAGTTCTCCCACCCAATTCACATCAGCGTGTAACTACCTTAATCAGTATACATATTACTAATTCACCGTTCATTATTTACTTTTATAACTAAAACTATTCCCTACATACAACACTATATGTCCAAAAAACTCCACCGAACTCTTCCTCAATTTCGCTTACATTCTACCTGGCTTCCGGAACGTATTCACAGAATAAGAGAATATCGAAATAGTCTAACTTAATAAGTATAGTCTGGCTATTCCTAATACTTTTGATCATTCTTCAGAATGTTAGGATAGAATGCAGAACACCTCAAATAATATTCAAAATGGCGTTTTAGCATGACTCCTACGCACGTTTCATCCTTACATATCTGTACTTAACTATAACTATACTCAGTTCAGATATCACACATGGAGGGTCGTTCATGGAATATAATAGAGACATATAATTTCAAGACGGAAAATTGGGGTGGGCGCATTTTTTTTATCATCAAATTTACTTCTTTTACATTTTAAATATAAATGGGACCATCTAGCACAAATTTTAATTTCCCTAAAATATTGGAAAAAAAATTAGTTCCACGTCTCCATATTACCGCTAACTGGTCCGGAAGTGGGTGCTCAATTTACATTAAATTTATATAGGAAAGTGATTCCCTCACTCTAAAAGCTCAAATACTTTCCTTTTTTTTTAATTCCTTTCTGTGGATATTTTTTGTAGGCAGTTTACATGAAATCACACCAAAAAAGTAGAATCTGATTTTTACTTTTGGGTAAACTATGCCCGGTGTTATAGTAAAAAATACCAAAAATCAAGCTCAAATAGGTCACAGATGAACAAACCTTCTCTTTTATATAGATAGAAGAAGATATATAAAATGTTGTTGGCATCCATTTGTTATTTTTGGTTTTAAATCTGTTTTGGGTTTCTCATTCATTTGTTATGAAAGCCTCTTATGTTATTTTAATGGCCGCATCGCTAATGCTGTAATTAGCCCATGAAGAGGGGAGGGGGGGTCGAAAAAGGAAAGAAAGAAGATCTAAATGTGTCTATTGATTGCTTTGTACATCAGCAAAATCAATCCTTGAGAAGGAGAGACACAAAGAGTGGGTGCCTTTCACATGAGATGAAAGCGTCTCTGCCGACCAATAAACACAAATCTGGCAACATGATGCAACATGCACAACTGGCTGCGGTTGCAATTTTCCCATGCAACCATTCAAACCAAAAATCCTTTCAGCACTCGAATCTTTTCTATTCTGCAGGTTTCTCTTCTTTTAAAGAGAGAGAGAGAGAGAGAGAGAAAGAGAGAGAAAGAGAAATGATGCAGTCATCTTATACAATTCTATGAAGGTTTGTCACCATGCACACTGGATAACTTCAGAAAAGGATGACGTCATCCGTTAAAACACAGAGGGAAGGAAGAGATTCTTGATAATTTCATAAATTATGAATGGTGAACTTTTTCATTTTCTTTTAAATATTAATTAACAAATAAACAATCATGGCTGCCATTGTAAAGACAAACCAAAACAAGTCCAATTATTTATAAAACAATAATGTGAGAGAAAGAGAAGCAAAGAGACAGATACAGACATAGGTAGATAGAGAGGGGGGGTTTGTTTGAATTCGTGCACAGTGGATAACGTCACAAAGAGAGATGGAGAATGAGAGAGAAGGGGAAAAGATAGAGAGAGGAAAGGGAAGAGAGTGATGGGGGGGGAGTGAGAGAGAGGGAAGAGCTCATAAAAAATGAATGATTATTATGAAGAGAAAAATATAATTACTTAAAGATGGATGATATCATGAAGGATGAATGGTAGCGTTTAGCAACTTTATAGATAGAGTAGACGACCCGTGACCCGTTGGGTCATCTAATCTATTATAAATATGCGTAAGGAAAGATTGTGCCTGTGTCCACCATCTTTTATTATTAATCAAGTTAAAAAATAGCACTAAAGTAGAATATTTAAAGAATAAACTGGATGAATTCACAAAAAGTGGTAAAATAATGAATTTATAGCATGATTACATTTTTGGGGTCTATCTTATGAAATATTTAAGAGAATATGATTTGTATATTCCTATTATACATTCTGGATATATATATATATATATATATATATATATATATATATGATGAAAAAAATGGAAATAGTATTCCAACGTAATGGAAAATGAAAAAGAAAAATTAAAAATATTTAAGTATTCATCAACGTTTCGTCTTCATTCAAAAAACTTCCTCAGGATGATTGATTTAAAGAAAAAGAAAATAAAGCACAAGTACATTACTCAGAAATACTCGGTGTGTATGTGACAGTAAAAGAGCGGTTTTTTTTTCGAACTAAACATGGCCATTAGAATTTAAAATGTGATACGCACATTACATATATATACTAGACCTCTTCAAAATTGACCTTTTTCTTCAAACATATGGAAACTGCTATTATTCCCATTCTCCAAGGTCTAAATTAGCTAAATATACCAGTTATTGTGATCTTGGACCTTGGCTATGCCTGCCTCAAGAGCCATGTAATTTTATTGTTGACGTTTTTCAAAAATGCTGCAAAATATGGGGTATTATGTCCTTATTTTCATTGTAGCTTTCCAGAGGTTGATGCTATAGCATTGAAAGTGGTACCAAATGAAAGCTAATAAAATTTTCTTGCATATGGTAGTAAGCACAATAAAACACATGAACACCTGTGTAAATTTTAACTAATTTTAATGCACAAACAGCTGGGACACTACAAAAAATCAGTTTGGTAGTATGATAGCACTGCACTGACACATATATTGCATAAGAAACTGTCAGATAGGATGTTACTAATACATGTATTATCACTTGTTCAATGTGGCTTTTTTGAAACTGTCAAATTTTTTCCTGTGGTACTCCACAACTTGTAGTAAGCAGCTTCTTTGCTCTGGGTCACTTGTGATCTGAGTTGCAAAGTCACTCATTAGTTTCACACCTCTCTCAGCCACATCATTGGTCACTTTCACTGACCTCACAAACTTCTGTGCATTCCTGTAGCTGTCATTGTCTTCCCAGGTGTCAGCAGGAGTAGTGAGCCAGTCACATTTCACTCGAAGAGCATCAAACAGAAAGTGAGACTCTGGCCCTACCAGGTCTGTGAGAACTGTAGCTGCATTGATGACAGGAAACACTGGCTTGCCTTTCCTGTAACTCTCAGGTTTCTCTGTTTCTGACAGCTTGACTGCGAGCTTCTCTTTTGCAGACTTGGTCATGCTGGCATGTGAACTGAACAAGGTGAATGGCACTTGTTCCTGGGTCAGATACCAGCGGTGGTTGTTCATTTTCTTGAGAACAGAGGTTGCCAGTTCATAGTCATACTGCTTGTATTGCAGCATGTTCTTCATAAGCTGGAGGTCATGGATAGGTGCATCAGCTGCAGATGTGGTGGTCACCCAGTGGCTGGTGTAGAATAAGGTCAGGAACTTGTTCATCCTCTCCAGCTTGAAGATAGTGTCAGTGTTGTATTTTAGTTCCTTGGAAAATATGAGTATCTTCATACAGTAAATGTTCCTGGCCATCCAGCGGGCTTGGTGAATGGCACCTGGCTTGGCCCAGTGGATACCTCGAGGAGGTTCCTCACCAAGCAGGATCAGGCACAGCTCTGCCACCTCTCTGTAATCTGCCCTCGGACTTGCTTCCTCAAGGAAATTGCTTAAGACTGCAATTGTGCTTGTCTTCTTCTGTTTCAAGTCTTGTTCAACTAGGTCCAGAACTCTTGGGCAGTCCTTAACCAACTTGTCCCACTTCTCTTTCACATTGCTGAACATTGGGTTGTCAGGACTCTTGACCTTGCTGAACACAGCCTCCCATACACTTCCAATTATTACTTCTGATATGTGATGGCGACAAGCGAAGTAGAATACCTTTTTGCCTAGTTTTTCTTCAATAAGCTTCGCTGCACCCTTGTTGATGCCACTGTTGCTTGCTGTGGTATCAAATACCAAGCCTACAATGTTGTCTGTGAGACCCCATGCTTCTATCAGTTCCAATGTAGCATTACACTGTTGGATCTCTGTGGAACTTTCTATGAAGGGCACACCAAGCAGCTTCCCTTCTTCATACTGTGGAGTACCAGAGACGAGCACTGCAAGACTTTCCACTGGGTATCTTTCACCAAGAACATCCCGTAGAAGTTTTCCATCCCAGTGTAGTGTGCAGTAATCTGGCGGACTTTCCTTGAAGTTATTCATGTAACTTTGGCACAAGTTATGACGAGTGTTTATCCTATTTCGTCTTGTAGTAGAGGCTGATATAACAAAGTCATCAAGATCTGCGCCTCCTGCCTTCAACACTGCAGACACCATGGCTGTAGTCTGGTTGTCAGAGAGTGACAACCGATCTGCAGTGCTACAAATCTCTTCACTGGTCATAACTGAGTGTGGAAAGTGTAAGGTTATCGTACTTGCATATATAAAATCATTATTGATGACCGTAAAGTGGGGGGGCCAAGTAAAAAAGTGCGGGGGGGGGGGGTTGAGACTCCCCTCCTCCCCCCCCCCCCGTCCATGACTATGCATTAACTCGCTCATCCATCGATACCTGTGTTTTCATGGACACCGCAGATATCGATGGACGATTGAGTTATGTTTTTTTTTATATTTATATTTTAAGAAATGTTTTTGTGGACTTATTAAGTCATTGTTTGAATTCACAAAACGCAAAATTAAATTCTGTACAATCGTATTCGTTACTCGAGAAAACAAAAAATATTAATCCATTTAAAGTTAAAGAAAAATAATTATTAAGCTTAAATTTTACTTCTAAATTAAAAAAAAAATCATACTCTAAGTAAATAAATAAAACTAATAAATCTTTATAGAAGTAGAATTTTTAAAACATTAAGCAAGTTATCATTACAAACCATTTATTTATATCTGGATTGTAGCCTTATTCTTTCTTACTACAAAGTATTTGTTCATCATCATCATCATCATCATCACTGAGATCGTTAATTCGTTAAATTAATTTGATTTACAAATTTATTTATACGCAATTTAAGATGACAAAATTATTCAAACATGTATCGATCACGTTTGGGTTTGAAAAAGCAGTTTCATTGCTAAACACAGATTGAAATGATGCATCTGAAAAATTGAGTTGATTTGAAAAATTGAGTTGATTTTCATGTTTGGGTTGTTTTACAGCAAATCAAGCCTTTGGGAGTTAATTGATGACGAGACAGTTAATTATATATCCAGGAGGAGTCAGCATCAGGATTCGTCATTCTCTGGTCGTCTCTGATTCTGCGTCACTGCCGGCAGTAAAAATATGCAGTCTTGCAGATTAACAAATAGCTGTGACCAATGAGAAAGACTTCAATACAGACCAGCCAATCCTGAAGCACAATAAGTCTGACCCGCTTAACAAACAAACAATGGCATGAGTTGACCTTTTGGCTGGGAACAAAGTGTAGTATCTGTTCTGATATACGCTGAGTCGATTCTGCCCTCAGTCAGTGAAGGAGAAATCCTTTTAGATTAGATTGGAATAAAAATTGCCTCAGAGTGCCCCTATTTGGGGAGCTGGGGTTTTCCTTACATTGAAAACCGATCTTGTGTCTAACTTTGCCCTCATAGGGAGGCAAGTAAATAGGAACAATGGCATTAGTCTGTGTATTTGAACACAAAAGGATTAATATTAATTTTAGTGGAATCTTAAAAAATGTCACTCAACACTATTTCCAAACACCTTATCACTTAAAACCATTATATTCAAGGTTTTTTGACAAAAATGTTTGATTTAATGAATAATGTTTGTAGCAGCTTTTCTAGTTGGAGTCTATTGAACATGGTGCTTCTGTTTCAAACAAACATAGCCGTTGTGATTCAAGGAACAATAAATTTGCAGAAAAATAAGAGAGTAAACTAGTTGTATAAGAGGGACCTCAAGTTAATATTAGTCCAATTTTATCTATTAAATTGTTTAAATATTTACGTTAATATTTGGGGGATTATTCCATGTCACTGAGAAGGTAGGAGATGTGGTTTGTAAATGGAAGGAGGAGGAGGGGGTGAATATTTTCAAAATAACTATAAGACAACGTGATTTGAAAGTGAACACGCTTTTGGAAAATATATATGAATTGATCCGCAAATTTTTTCACGGGTCCAGCAATTGTGAATAAATATGATAACAGTTTATTGAGAGAGAGAAAAACAAACCAACATAACAAATAAAATAAATGTTTTATTTTCCAAAAATATATTTAGTATGAAACCATGTTAATATATTTTAACACAAGATACTAGACCCTTTTTTAGTTTAAGGTGGTAACTTATATCAAGAGAGAAATTTTCTTACCTCAAATTACGCATCACTCAATGTATTCAAGAACAATATTCTTTTGGTGTTTCTTAACATTTGATATTTATTCATTAATATAGTTTTATTGTTTTTTTAACATAAAAAAATATTTGTTTTTGTAAATAAAAATTAATTGTTGAAAAAAGTAGTTTCTCTGCTTGAGAGATAAATTTCCTGTAATTTGAGGTAAGGAAAGTTATCTCCCTTTATATGACAAATTGCCACCTTAAACTAAAAAGGGCCAGATATTATAATTCGGTGGTCATATATTTTTTTTTTTTAAATTGTTTTTATCTAAAAAAAAAAAAAAAAAAAAAAATTTCTAAAAGCGGGGTTCTAATTTTGGAGTTCCGCTTGCTCCCAAAATTGGAGTTATCCAAGGCTTTTTTTAAGAGGTCATTTCAGCTCCCACTTAAAAAAAAGAGCCGCTTCTTCTGTTAAATTTTTAGGCAGGTTATAACCTGCCTAAAAATTTAACAAATTTCATTTACAACAATATTTTCAAGTCACATGCTTCATGTTTCCCCAGATTATCATCAGCTACAGACTTGAATAGAAGAAAATTACTAATATATATATAATGTATCAACCATTACCCCCCCCCCCAAAAAAAAAATCACCCTTTTATATTTCCCTACTCTCATTTAATTGTATCAGTTCAATGAAAAGATAAAAAGGTAAATTTTTGCACTTATTTAAAAAAATTACTTTAGATTTTTAGAAGGTTTTTCTCTTTCAAATAAACTTATTAAGAATGATATTATTTACCAATTTAAATCGTTAGTTTTAAATATCTTTTATTAAATAATTAAATTATTTAAATACTCATTTTAAAGAATGACTTTAGAAAATTGTAAGAACGACTTTACGATTATTACAATGATTTGAGTTTCGTAAAAATCTTTCCGTATGATATGTTCTTCTTACCATCTTTTAATATGTGTCCCAGACAAATTGTTAATAAATTAAATGTGCATGTTAAACAGTTTTCCTTTTCTGGCAGCGGTATTTAAAGTAAATCACTATTTGATGGGTTACTTTTTAGTTTGATTTTCAATAGTTTTACTAGTGATATTCATTTTGTTTAATAAATATGAACCTAACATGAGACAAGAAGCAACAAATAAATCTCCTCATGATCAGTTGTATGAAACCAATTAAGACGGGCATTATATAAAGATACTAGCTGCATTTACCTGGTGTTGCCAGGTGGAGAATTCAAAAGATATTATATCTATTTAATGAAAAATAGAAGAGCCATCGAAGAATAACCGAAATTTTTGCAAAAAATTTAAACATCTGCAACCGAACAAAGTTTAGAAAAAGGCAAATGAAAAACTAAACTGAAGCATAGAATCAACAGAAAATATAATCTATATAATAATATGCTAAGGCGTTTCATGTTTGTACGTACGTTATCACTTTTCACGCACATTTAAAAAGATAAGATCGTTTGATCAGCAAAGATAATGATTAGTCTGATGTTGCTAAGTTTGAAAAAATCCGACTTTATCGAATTTAAAACGAATTGTTCAAAAATCAAATTATGCCGTCACTTTGACTAAAACGGCACAATTTTAAATAAATACATTTAAAAACTTTACATTCGTTTTATTGATTTGAAGAATATTTAGCTGACAATTATTTTTTACATTAATAAGACAGAATATTTATTGCTTTAAGAAGAATTAAATTGTTAAAATTTTAAATAGATAAATATAGGAGAGACTTATTCGTTTTATTGATTTAAACAATATTTAACTGACAATCATTTTTTTCTTTTGTAAAAATAAGTGAGTCATTTATTTCTTAATAGTATTAACTCTGACCGAATTTATTATTTCGAAAATAAATTATTATTAACAGTAAATTATACAGATTGGTGGAGAAAGCACCATGGAATTTCCACGGGATCCTGATAGTATAAAATGATAGTAAGAACTGTTGCATGCTGGTCAATATTTACTTTTTTTTAAATCGGATTTTTGTGAAAGTTAAATTTATTAAAATACCGTTTGGCCATTTAATTAACTGAATAACATTTATAACATACTTTAAAAAATACGTTTGCTCATGAACACACAGACATATGCAAAAATGTCTTATAATTTTATTAATCTAGATGAATTAATTCAAAATCATTTTTACTTTAATAAATAAATTTTCAATAATGTGCAAGATTATTTAGAAATTGCTTTACATTTCTTTATGGTTAATAGCGCTAAATTTAAACCATTTTAATATTTTCTGTTAATTTATTTTATAGACTATAAGATGTTCTATCTAATTTAAAGTAAAAGTATGGAATAGTTAACACTTGACAACTCATAAACCAAAAGAAGAACAACACATAGTTTATATAAAATGCATTAGAATAAAATTCTCTATCGGACATGCCTAATTTTAATTGATTTGTAAGATTTTTTATATAGTTAATGTACAGAATAGTTAACACTCAAGAACTTGTAAACAAAAAAAAAAAAAAAAAAAAGGTGACGGAACATGCCTTGTTTAATGTGTGGAGACGATTTGTAAGATTTTTTACAAATGATAACATCTTTTTTTCCAACCATTTCGAAGTTGATAATTTTCGGCTTAAAGAAAAGTGGTGGCTTCAAATGTGACCAAAGAAATAGTTCCATTGATGATATACATAGAATTTTCTGGATGTTTCTATTACCACTTTACCATGAAAGTTAATGAATCTAACAGTTTATTAAAGAAGAAAAATCCGTAGCTAAATGAATATTGGATAAATCAAAATTCTATTCAAGTATCTGTAAAAATTTGTTAGGATACTTACAATAGTGGTCTATCTTTTATCTATTAGTTCATTTCAAATATAAAATTGGGTGTGAGTGTGGACGTTTTATTTAGGTTACATTTGTTATTTAGTTTGATTTATTATTTCTTTTCTTATATTATACACATTTGAGTGAGCATGAGTTGAAGCAGCAATTTCTTTTATTTTAAGTGGGCTGTTTAATTTGTATGTAGATAGCTTCCAAAAAATTGTATTTCATATATAAATATATATAGATTATATATTTTAAATGTATTTCTTAGCTAATAAAATTATCATATGAATAGTTAATTAGGTTAAAAAAAATTCTCTCTCTCTCTCTCATATATATATATATATATATATATATGAATGATGCTTTTGTTGCAATTGAAGATGTATTTTTTGGCTAAAAATTAGTTCTTTACATTTGAAAAATAAAATATAGTCTCATGTAAAATATAAAAGCAATAAATTAAGTGTTAAAATAATTTTTAATATTTCGGACAGTCCTCTGTTCTTTATGAAAAAAATCTAATTTTGATAAAAAAAAAATGATTGAAAATGAAATTTTTATAAAAAACTAGACAAAGTTTCACATGGTTTCAATGGATGCGTGTAGGTATGAGAGCATTATCAAAGGACATTTGAAATGAGTGTTGTTCAAAATCGAAAATGTCTTGTTTTTCATAAAAGTTTCATATTAAATCATCTTTTTTTTTAATCAAAATATACATTTTTTTCATAAAGAACAGAGGACTGTCCGAAATATTAATCATTTTAACACCTAATTTACATGCTTTTATGTTTTCCACGAGGACATTTTTTTTATTTGTCAAATGTGAAGAAATTCATCATTTTTAGCCGGGAAACATTTTAAATTACAACAAAAACATACGTGGATATATCATCATAAATATTTTTAGCATTTTTTTAAAACCTAATTAACTATTTACATGATAATTTTGTACAAGAGTTCCTTAAGAAATAAGTTATTTCACAAGTCCCTCCTGTCTATAAGCATTTCCTGAGACCACAGGAATGAGATGTGTCAGAGACAAAAAATATGCAAAAGCTGGTTCAAAAAGAATTAAAATGGAATAGAAATAACCAAGAATTGAAAAAAATAAAAACAATGTAAGAAAAAAAAAAAATAGGAAGGAAGTTCTAGAAAAAAATCTTCTCATACTTGTAGAATTTGGAAATTAATTTTGAAAACAATCACAGCAGATAAAAAGTTTTAATGCATGGAATTAGTAAGATTCTTCTTGTTTGGTTCTTTTGAAGGTTCCAAAATCAGCTTCCAGATATTTTTCTCTATAAATCACAAGTGGAAACGGAATGATCTAAGAAAAAGAAAAAAGTAAAAGATTACAACTATTTAGAGAGATTGGAAAATTAGGATTAACTCTTTACTAGAAGTGAAAAACAAAATATGACTTAATTGAAACTTTCTAAATTATAAAAGGCATTTCTAACTATGGTGGATATTTTTTGATATTTCTCCTCCATCCGAAAAAGATTTTATAAAGTAATTCCATTAAGCAATTTAATTTTTTATAAAGCAGTTCCATTAAGCAATTTAATTTTTTATAAAGCAGTTCCATTAAGCCATTTAATTTTTTATAAAGCAGTTCCATTAAGCAATTTAATTTTTTATAAAGCAGTTCCATTAAGCAATTTAATTTTTTATAAAGCAGTTCCATTAAGCAATTTAATTTTTTATAAAGCAGTTCCATTAAGCAATTTAATTTTTTATAAAGCAGTTCCATTAAGCAATTTAATTTTTTATAAAGCAGTTCCATTAAGCAATTTAATTTTTTATAAAGCAGTTCCATTAAGCAATTTAATTTTTTATAAAGCAGTTCCATTAAGCAATTTAATTTTTTATAAAGCAGTTCCATTAAGCAATTTAATTTTTTATAAAGCAGTTCCATTAAGCAATTTAATTTTTTATAAAGCAGTTCCATTAAGCAATTTAATTTTTTATAAAGTAGTTCCATTAAGCAATTTAATTTTTTATAAAGCAGTTCCATTAAACAATTTAATTTTTTATAAAGCAGTTCCATTAAACAATTTAATTTTTTATAAAGCAGTTCCATTAAGCAATTTAATTTTTTATAAAGCAGTTCCATTAAGCAATTTAATTTTTTATAAAGCAGTTCCATTAAGCAATTTAATTTTTTATAAAGCAGTTCCATTAAGCAATTTAATTTTTTATAAAGCAGTTCCATTAAACAATTTAATTTTTTATAAAGCAGTTCCATTAAGCAATTTAATTTTTTATAAAGCAGTTCCATTAAGCAATTTAATTGTTTTGGCTAATAGAGTAATCTATTTCTGGAACAAATTGCCCGATCAGATGAAGAACAGAAATAGTGTAAAACATTTTAAGATGGAAGTGGATTAATTCAGAAATAAGGGTAAAAATAAACAGGAATTATGCGTCAATTTTGAGAACTATCGGATAAAATATTCAACAGAATTTACTCTATATATTAATATTGTATTAATAGAGTACTGGTTTTGTGGAATGTTTTTTTTTCTTTTCAATTTTTTAAGGGCTGAATATTAGAAAAAAAAATATTAAAAAATAATAATAATAATGATGCATTTCTATACAAATGTTCATAATATTTATTAAGCAGCCAATCCCTTACATATATCAATGAAAGAGTAGAATTGTCTTTGAAATGTTGATGAGTAAAGCCATTATGTTCTATCTTAGTAACAGCAACAACTTAGAATATTCTTATATTCCTTCTTCAACGATTATCTGTGTGGCTTTATCTGGTATCTAGACTCCACTGTTAGCCTCAAATCGTTTTTGTAATATCTGCAGACAGTAAAAGATTTAACTTCAGAAAACCATATGCAAATTTAACTTCTTTAACCTCTACTTGCATTTATTCAGGACACATTTGAACTGTTTAACTATTATGTAATGGTTGTTTTTTTACCAGCTCTGAATATTGTTCGGTTAGTAATAAAAAAACAAAACAATATTACCTCCGTCAAGGGGTAGAGGAATTGTTTTCATTTATGTTCACGTATTAAACTTGCCTAAGTCATGTTAAAGTTTTGATTTGATTTGTTTTTTTTTCACTGTATGATGCTCTATCTTCTATATAAAGTAGACTTGATTTTTCACCTTCCAATTCAGTTAGAGTAGGCAAGAAAACTAATGCATCAAACACATCGAAAATCAATACTACATATACACCCTTACATCGACTGTGTTTCCAGCAACTTACACATATTTTAAAAACTAACATTATTTCCTATTGTTTATCCCATACGTCTAACTCTCCTAACTGTATACTCCATAGAGAGGGTAGCACGCTCATTTCTCTCTATGTATTAATAACTCTTACCCTCCTCAATTCTTTCACACGGAAATGCGATCAAGTTGCACCATTTCATAATTTGTAAAACATCCAATAACAGCAAAGCTTACATAGACATTACACATCAAATTGTCCGCCTAAACACAACGTCACATTTTAAACAAATATAAACTTTTGTGAAACCAGATAAGTATTATTTTTCGTTTCACGTTATACTTACATTGATAAATTAAACATCAACTTATTTACATTACTTCTCATTCCTATACATAATCCAATAAATAAAAACCCAATTTTGTTCTGTTTTATTCCTTTTCCGGGGATTCCTAACGACAATGGAAATGACTAAACTTTCCTTTTATGCAGAACAAAACAGCGAAATAGGCGAGAAATTCCTACGGTCCCTCTACTAAAATTGAACCAAACTTATTTTTCATTTAAATAAAATAAAAATACAAAAAATCGCAATTTTATGAAATCAATCCCATCTATAACCATGTGGTTTTTGAGTAACACCTACAGACCCCCCCCCCCCATGAGATTCTACTTTTTAGGCGCTTACGTATAGACAGTAAACACTGATACAATTGGCGGAAAGGGAAAAATAATTTCATTTAGTTAACTGCACTAAAAAGTTAGAATGGTCCTGATATGGGGGGGGGGGGTATTTTACGTTAAATTTATATACGAAATTGATGCTACACTCTAATTTCGAAACTTATTGTTTTTTTGTTTATGCTTTTCCACCAAATTTTTACAGGTAATCGCCAAAAAAGAAGTAGAATCTTATTTGGGGGGTGTTAATCTACAAATTTACCGTTTTTCGAGTGCCCTGATAAGGATTTTGGCATTGCAAAACACTCTACTATACCTACCACCACCTCTAACCCTAAGTCCGGGTGCCCCCCCCTCAAAATCATCTAGTATGAATCTAACTTTAACTATTATTATGGTTCATTTGTGCTCTTAAACCAAATAAAAACATTATTTTTCAAACACACCCCTATTGTACCAAAGAGCTGAATATTCCTTTTTTAATAATATTATTTAACAATCTCTACGTGATTTGCATCATTTTTTTTTAAATTTCATAAATCGAATATTTATTGACATAGAAAATGCAATAGCGCGTAAAATAAGACGAAATTTAAAAAATCCTATTGAAAATAATTTAATTGCAAAATTAAATCCACAAAACAAAAAAGTGCTTCTACAGAATTTGAACCAGACCTAACCATGTACACCGTGACATAACTGACTTTTGCCGATATACAACTTAGGTTAGACTTCCAGTGACTTTTGGCCTTGGTTAGTATCCGACTTTTGACGAAATAAAATTTAGGCTAGGGTTCGAGTGACTTTTGGGTTAAAGCAAAGCGCTTCTACAGAAGCGGTTAGGGTAATACAAAAAAATATTCGGTTCAAATTAGTTAGAAGTAGCAAACACATAACTTACAGCAAGTTACATCATACACGTGAAACGTCAAAGTTAAAAAACGACCACACAAATATAGTAGGCATCTTGAGGAAACTGGATCAATTTCAACTATTAAAAGCCGACCTTTTGTGTAAACATTAAAAATATCCTATGTGACCTATTTGCGTTCGGTTGGCTGTTTAATACGTTCTTTTATATTCCTCCCGGGCAGCGCCGGGCAACGGGTCTTGCTCATGTTAAACAAAATTCCGTTTAGAAGTGCGTCATCATCTTGATCTTCTTTTCTCATAGCTGAAAGCTTGTTTGGTTTGGTTTGGTTTGGTTTGGTTTACTCATATCAACCTCTTATGGGTCATTTAATAGCAAAACATTAGTTGTAGTATAGTGAAAAGTTTTTATGCTTCAGGTTCTCTATATGTTCAAGTATTTATTCATGGTGTTAGGTTTGGTTGTTTTGTTTTACGGCATATCAACCCTCCTCGGGTTATTTAATGCCAAATCCGGCCATTTTGGTGAAAGTTTTTATGCTTCAAGTTCCTTATATGTTCAAGTATTTATTCATGGTGTTTGGTTGAGTAAAAGAGGGAAGGGAGGGAGAGTGGGAAGGAAATTATTTGTTTTGGGTTTTGCAGAACATGATTGAGTTTTGCAAAGAGAAAACAAAACAATAAAACATCAATGTTTGGTGCATTTTAGGTCAGGAAGCCGATATCTTCAGACAGTCTGATCTGGTAGCACCAGCGAAAGCTTGTTTGGGATGAATATACACCGGCAATGCTGAATATTAACAATATTCATTTATTTGATTCTGCTAAATATCATCGCTGGCTGGGTGGTTTGTTGCATCATACATCTCTACAAATTTTCCATTTACTTTTTTCCAGGTTGGCCAAAGCAAACCTGATGCTTCCACTGCCTTTCACTAACTACTAAATTGCTGACTATTTCAAATATGCTTCTCTCTCTTTCTCTCTCTAACAAATGTACCAGTAAATACATTGTTCCATAAAGATAAAAATGCACAAGTTATTCACAAGAAGGCAAAGAATGAATGTGCTCAATGCACTGCAAAAACTTACATTTTCCGCATAGAGTCTTTTCTGTCAAAGGATGTGAACATGGCATGTCTTGTTTGTTCAGCATTGTGAGAGCAAAAGAGGAACGTTGAACAGCAAAAGACAAGACCTGCCACATGTTCATACAAAAGTTACTACCAGATCTCGTGTTGGCAACGAGATTTGGGGATAAAAGCCCAACTCTGACCTATAAAATAATTTCTCTTCAAAGGGAAATAACTCTGATTGTCCCTACAACATGATGATATAACTCGATTGATCAGAGCCTTTTACTCCTTTCGTTACAGATAGGAAAATGCATAAAGGTTATTCTCTCAACGTTTCACAATTCAACCTCTCAGAAAAATCTGGAAAAATTACAGGTGTTTGTAAGAGTATCTTAGGAACTATTTCTCTACACACAATCATTGTCACACCCCTTAGCATAGGAATACAAGTAGAGCACTTCTTAATGTACATGTGAAGCTCACCAACTGTTTCTGTATACAAGTGTTAATAAAAACTTTCTTTGTAATTAACTTACAACAACACAACTCCAGTGTTTTCCTTTTTACTAAAGTTATAGAAAAAAATCTAAATTATGTTTTTTATTTTATAGTTTTGAAATTATTAAAATTATTTTCTGCATTTAGCCAAATAATGATTTTCCTCAAACTTCTTGGATATAGCATGTACAGTTTTGGAACTATATTACTAGGGATGGAAGTGAGCAGGGTTGATGCAAGTAGATTTGATAGAGAAAGGGGGGGGTATGGGGAGTTCATCAATGAAGTTCTTCTCCCCCCCCCCACTTCCTTACCTGGTTGACCCAAATGAGGGCAGTTGAAGAACTGAGCGGTGACAATCAAAGGCGACCTGGCAGCACTATCCGATTCACAAGTAGTTGGTTTTCGACTATGAGATCTGGATTGGCTAGCTATATCGTGTGACCTAGCCCAGGATCGATGAAAGTAGGCTGCAATGGTCAGAGATGTACTTGCTCGGAAGGAGGAAACTGGCTCAACTTGACCAGAGTGATAGCCAATGCAATTAAGTATTTGGTGCCCTACGCAAATTCTTGTGAAAGTTTTGATCAGCTAAAGTAGATACAATAAACCATTATTACTTGGTTTCTAATTCTCAAAACACCACTGATAATATCATTTTCATCTTGTGGCTTTATTTATATGAAAGGCAAGGTCATGGGTTAGTCCCTCCTGGACGATGGGTTAGTCCCTCCTGGGCTATGGCTAACTGATGATATAAAAGAAGAAAACACACGTGTCTATCAGTTACTTAACCCCACTCAACATATTGCACAGTTTTATCTTCAATTTAAATTTTATTTGTCTGTCTCAACTTTGTGATACCCCTAGATGTTGGCACCCTAAGTGATTGCATAGTTTTCCTAACGTTACTTGAATACTGACCTTATTGCCTTATTTCATTTTTGTATAACTATGTCTACTTGATAGCATACAAGGTCCTTAGAGTTTTAATATTACATAGATAGTGGGTTTAATACATAAAAGAGAAATACAGATCTAATTGGAAAAAAAGATTAAAAAACAAAACAAAAAAAACAGCCTTTTTTATTTTCACAAAGATAATTACCTTGCAAAATCGGGAGCTTTTGAAAGAACATGTTCAAATTCTTGGAATGACAAGCAGTCATCATCATCAAGATCAGCTTCCTCAAAAATCTGACAAATTACACACAAAAAAGGAAATGTAAAAAAAAAAAATGAGATAAAAATAAGAAAAATTAAATACAATTTAAAAAAAAAACTTATTTCAAATTGTGATATTATTATTATTATTATTATTATTATTATTATTATTATTATTATATACGCGAACTGAAATAACCATCCATTCTGAATTGTAGTATTATGCTAGAAGGCCTACCCGGCATTGCCTGGTAATGAATGAATCAAGACCCCCTGCACACTTCTGCTCCTAGCCCTGAGCTCCATATTACCATTTTTATCTTATTTTTTAATTTCTATAATTTTCAAATCTATATATAAAGTAAAGACGTTTTTTCCCCTGCAACTTTGACTACACTAAAAAAGCAAAAAAACAAGCATCATATGCTACAACAACAACCACTGCATTAACCTTACTCACTCAAGCGTGTTTGCCGAAGCTTTGTATTAATTCATTCAACAAACAATAAATATTATAATTAGCCTGACTTCTTCAAATCTCTAGAATTACACTTCCAAAGAGACAGGAGCCTTTTTTTTTGACTCTTTAATTTTAGCCCTACTCCTATTCCGTTCTTGGCCTTTTGGCTAAGATTAAAGTATAGTATCTGTTCCGATGGATACTGCACCACATAGACTGGTATTGTCTTGGCCTTCGGGGCTTGATTTACGCCGGTCTATGGGTCTGTCCTGTGCAGTTCTAGGAGGTCCACCCTACCAGGCTTTTCCTCCCCTCTTTGGGGAGGAGTAAGTTTATTGCTTACTGCCTGAGGCGCCTCTACCGGGGAATGCCGACGGGGCTGCCCAGGCAATTTTTAAACCCCACTTTCCCGACCCGACCTTGGGTCACATCTTACTTGTGGGAGTAAGATAAAAACTGGCCTTGTGCCTAACTCCTGGAGAGGAGTAAATCAATACTCCTTCAACGCAAATCACTGGGTCCGAAATTAATGCAAACAATTTCTGTAAATTTCAACGGGCCGTTTGGAATACCTTTTCAGCCATTCCGATATTCTTCCTTCATATTTCCAATACACTTTCAATAACGGAATAGATTAACGAACACACTATTACCAGCAATAACAATGTCGCCTTTGCGTAATATGCCTATCACAATTCGATCAGCTTCGGTTATTTTTACGTTTCATTATTATAACACAAAACAAAACATCCGCTTACATTAGCTTTACATCATTTTTAGGGCGTGTTTACTTTGGCAGATTTCTATTCACAACTTATTACAAAAAGTGATCATCACATTGAAATACTACATGTATCAGAATCGTTTCCATGCAAACTGACATATCAACATTTCATCCAGGCGTTCACGTTTTTTTTAACGTTCTTTTGTTTTGATTTCTTTTAGTTTTCTATTCTGAAAAGTTCAATACAAATACACCAAACACTAATAAAAATACAATTCGTCTGCTTCGTGTATTATTAAAAAAACAACAACAAAAAAACAGTTTCTTTTCACGTAGCATTGGTACCTGTCATAAAATCTTTTCTATCGATGAAGAAGAAATCTTTCTAGACTGCGACAATTTTTACATTTTGGGTTACTTTTTTGCTATTTAAATATTGGTATAATTTTATTTTAGGTTTATTTTTATTTCTTACTTTTCGATATAGATTTACTGTTTAAGTGTAGTATCTGTTGTAATAATATACTTATTCTTTTCTCTCCTCAGCCAGTCATTGAGAAATCCTTCTAGACTGCGGCAATTTTTTATTTACCATTAAGGGGGGGGGGAGTCATTTTTATTTTTGCCAATTGTGTAGTATCTGTTATGATACTATACTTATTCTTTTCTCTCCTAGGGAAGTGAAGGAGAAATCCTTCTAGATTGTGGCAATTTTTTTAATTCACGAATCCAGCCTGCCCTTTTTGGAAGAGATGAATTTTCCACACGTGGGGAGGCAACTAAATAGGAGCAACATATTAATTTGTACAAGTGCAGAATACTTAACAGTCGAAAAATCGTAAACAAAAATTTAAAAAAAAACGAGAAAAAAAATGGTTCATATCAATTGCAAATCTCCCCCAAAAAGAGGCACTCCGGATTGGGATAAACATTGACTCAGTCTACAAGTACTGCTCCTGCAATGACAGCGAAAAGCTTTGTAAATATATTTGGATCACAATTACTTTTCTTTTGGTGGGTGTGTGTGTGTGTGTGTGTGTGTGTGTGGACGTAGTTTTTATTTTTGCCAATAGTGTAGTATCTGTTATGATACTATACTTAAATAAATCTCCCCCAAACAGGGCCACTCCGGATTGAGATAAATATGGATTCAGTCTAGAAGGACTTCACTGACCGCGGAAAGCTTTGCAACTATTTTTGGATCACATTTACTTTTTTTGCCAATAACCCACTACAAAAAAAGCGTAGAAGGGGGGCAGTCAACCAAAACATAGGGAAATCTATTTTGTTTGATTCATCCTATAAGCATTTACTTACATACTTACATTCTTTTAATTAAATTTATATCTACCCCGGGCAGCGCCGGGCACGTGTCCTGTTAGTAATAAATAAAATAGAATATCTGTCTTGTCAAAATGTACGGAGATAGATGTTATATGTTTTGAAAATATTAATCGAGCTTTGAAAAAACGGGCAACATTTTTTTTACTATGAAAATAATATTTATTCACACTCAAACAATGAATTTTTTGCATCACCAGTTTCAGTTTCTTATCAGATTAAGGGAAGCAACTCTTGCATGAGTTATCTCCCATAGTTTCTTCCTTGACTCTGAGATGACACAGTATCAAAGGAAATAACTTCAGAATAAATTATCACTCATTATGTCAAACAAACATACAAAGTCCTCAGAGTTTTAGTATTACATAGATAGTGGGTTTCATTTCTTCTTGTTGAAGTGAAGACTTGATTATCCTCTGATCGATGATCGGGATACTGTCTGGTGGACAATCTTCATCGTGAAGGATTGAAAGGGTGTAAAATAAAGTTGTTACCTACAATGTGTGCTACTTTAACTTCATTTTTGTCAGATTTTCACTGCTATCACTCTTGATAGATTAAGTTGTTTTAAAATTTATTAGATTCATTCCTTTCACCTTCTGACACACACTGCCTTCTTTCAACCGCGTCCTCACTCCTTCTCCTTTCTTCATCTCTGTTAGTGTTTAAACATCAATCAAAGCTGTAATGCCACCACTGACGAATTCATAAATGCATGTGCATCATCCAGCGCCTATAAGCTAAAGCAGGCTGTGTGTGCGTTCATTCCAGACCCAACATGGTGGACAATGGTGAGCTGTGTGGTCCTTCAGTTTCAGGTAAGTTGTTAACATTCATCACAGAGATCTTCTGTGTGGTCAGATCGTTGTACTGAACAAATATAGGAAGAAATTGTTGCATGGACCTACTCCTGCTTGGACCGCGGCAGTACGCGTTTCGTGTACTCGTCGTGTAGAGGGTCGCCATCTTCTTTCCTTCCTGCCGAACCACGCCGTCCGTTGTCTGCAACAAAAGTCATGACACACTCCGAAGACAAACTCTGCTTTTAAATTTAATTCTTTTTATTACAAACGTTGTTATTTCAACTGGGAGTCATTCACCACGTCGAGAGAGAGGGGGAGAGCAAATCCTACTTTATCGTAGTTAGTTAACAATGTTTCTTAACCATTCATAGAGGGGGGAGAAAGGATTTCCCGCGCTTGTTTCCCTTAAGGGAAATATCCCTTAGTTTTACATCGTGAATCGCACGTCCTCTCGGTTCGCCTTCCGAATCAGACTGACTAAAAACTCGCTTCTCACGAGAACGAGTGACGTCACGGATCCTCTCTTTCCCACGCAAGGCCCGTGACGTCACAGAGCCTCTCACAGGTGCAGACTGACTCTCGATCTGGGGTCTCGTCACATGGTAACCTTGTCACGTCTGTTAGCTCTGACTGTGAGAACAGGCCCTAATCTGCACTCGACTGCACCCGCGTTAATTCGCGCAAGTCAAACCAACGATTCTCAACAGATACGTCCATTCCCATAGGGCCATTATCCAACAACATTAGTGTCCTCCAAATATGTTAGCTTTTATAATCTATAGGATACGTTTTTCTTTGGTTGTGTCGGACAGAAATCTAAATTATATACTAGAAGAATACCCATCCCAGGACGGGTAAAATTAATTCCTCAAACAAAACAGTTTTGCACTACTTTTATATCTATTTATGAAGATTAAATTCAAGATATAATGATACGTCTAGAATCCTTATTCCAATTTTGATTCTAGAAAATGTCTAAAAGTTAAAACTTAAGCTTAAGAGATCTTAAGAAATTAAAATCCAAGTAATTTTGCTCAATTGGGGTCTAATGACTGTGGATCAAATTCAATGCAAATCTGAAATATTTGTATTTTCAAATGGGAGGTTGTGTCCATACTATGCCCCTAAAATGGCTCACGCCTGCCTTCCATGCAGTCTGATCAAAAGGGGTAAGATCATCCAGGTTGCATGTCGTCATATCACTTCTTACGCACTCAAGCCAGATCTTCCCCGGTCTACCTCAATCCCTAGTGCCTGGAATATCATCTCATGCCATACTCACATTATCAATCAACTGTTGCATTTCTTCTTCATTTAATCTGTCGCTGTTGTCATCGGCTGTCGTGATACGGCGAATTATCTCACAAAGGTCTCGGCTGGAAAGCATGTTATCATTATCAAAATCTGAAATCCGTGAATCAAAACCAAAGTTATCAACAATAACAACAAACAATTTAGATTTAAATTTCTCAAATATTTGATTACAATAAAAAACTGACAAAATATATGATTATGGGCGGGGTGGGGGTATATCAGAGTCGTTGAGTACACATCCTTGTTAGATATAAAATCGACAAAAATATGCAGTAAAATTCTCGCATGTTTCAGTGGTGCACCTCAATTTTCATGAAAAACGATGCATTTCACAAAACCAAACTGTAGCAATTACGATTTAGTCGTATGCAATTTTAACTAGAGAAAGACACACAAAAAAAGTTATTTTTTTTAAATAAGCAAATTTCTAACTTTTAATGATTGACTCTCTTTAGAACGTATTGAAAATATACAAATCTTTATAGAAATTCAATGGCCAATAGGAATGTACTGATGGCTCACAAGAATTAGAGGAAGGAGGTGATGAATAAGGACTAGGCATGGAAGCATGAAGGCAAGAATAATGGTTAAAATAAAGGGCCATGCAGAAGAAATTTATAAATCTACTACTAATGGAGATTTGGTATCTGTCTGTCTAAAGACAAAACTATACCATTACTATCTTTGGATCCAAAGGAATCCAGGCACCTCCAAACAAAGCACATATGAAAAGGATATATTCTGGTTGACACCGGTTGCTTTTTCTTCCGGTTACTCACACACACACATTAAAACATGTAATCAGATGATTTACTTTAAAAAAAATTATAACTATTTAGCATATTTATTTAAAAATAAAGGAATGGTATCTTATTCCCCTACAGTATATTAAAAAAAAGCAGAGATTTTTTTCTGTAAGCAAAATGTATAAACAAACGAAATAACATTTAACAAATACATAATTTTATTTACAAAAAGTATAAACAAACGAAATTGCACACACTGCCGATTTTTTCTTGTAAAACCTTTTATTTTTTTAATTAAAACTATTCTAGATGAAACGTTTGTTTATAAAAGGTTTTGTAAATAAAACTATGTATTTTTAAGATTTTATTTTATTAGGCTTGTAAACTGAATACGTTGGCCATGATATACTCCTCTCTATTTCTTAAAATAAATCTTTCCCTACATTCAAAACCGACCTTGTGTCTCACTTTGCCCTCGTGAGGAGGCGAGTAAATAGCAAATTTTTTTTATAAAAAATAAAAGTTATAAAAAGATTTGTAAATAAAATTATGTTATTTCGTTTGTTTATACGTTTTGCTCACAGAAAAAAATTTGTAAAATTTTTTTTTTATTCTCTAAAGTTTACAAAATTCAAACAAATAGTTTTAATTAAAAAAAGACGCAACCTACATTAAAAACTGACCTTGTCCCTAACCCCTTCCTCATGGGGAGACAAGTAAATAGGGACACGATCTCTGCACAGAAAATACCTTTTTTAAAAATGTAAGTGTATATATTTTTTTAAAAACTATTTTAAAGAAATTTAAAATGTGTTTTATAAATTTAAAATTAATTACTAACATGATTTTTATTAATTTTTGTTCCATATTTAAACTTATATTTTACTATATAACGACTTAAAAAGTATTATTATTATTATGGTATTATTGCAGATTAACGCCCCCCCCCCAAAAAAAAAATGAGATTCTACTTTTTTAGGCGATTATGTGTGAACACCCTGAAAATATTGAGAAGAAAAAAAACTCAATTATTTTAGAATTTAGAAGACAATATCACCCAGCTGTTCCATTTTCTTTTAGCATAAGAATGCTAAATTCAAGAAGTTTGATTTTCACCTTTATGAAGACCGATGCAACCACTCCATGTTTAGTCAAGTATGCAAAATACTGAACTATAACGCATAATAAACCAGACCCAGATCCCCAATCCGGACCCTTTAAAACTACAGGCCCAGTCCACTTACCATAGATCTTGAAAGCATATTCTGCTTTGAGACTTCTTGGTGCATTATCACTGAACACTGACATCATATCCAAAAAGTCTTCAAAAGACATTGAGCCATTATCATCAGAAGAAAAGATTTTACAAATCCGATCTTTGAAGGGATTCACCTATTAAAAAAAGAAGGAAAGATAAAAATAAGTGTTCTTATGGTTTTTTATTGTTTTTAAAATTACATGTTTAAACAGAATTGCTTATTTAAGATGCTTTAAAAAAAGTTGTGATTTTTCTTTCAATCCTAATTTATTTAAGCAAAATCCAGTTAAAATGTTCAGTGTTGTTTGTTGGTGTTTAACGACCTTTCAACCATTATAAGATCATCTCAGGTCAAACATTTTTCTTTCAGAATCAGACAGTTTTTACAATGTTTCTTTTTTGTGAAGGTGTTTTAGGGTGTGAGATTTTTTGATTTTGTTTTTTTGCTTCTTTTCAGTTGTTTGAGATAATATTTGAGCCATTCTTTTGAAGAAAGTTTTTCAAATTGTTTCATTGCAAGATAAATAACATTTCTATGCAGGTTAATTGGTTTTGTTTCTTGTCAGACGTTATTTTGTTAATACTAGATTTTAAAATAAAATTAAACCGGTTTGTATGAATTGTTTTTAAGAAACCCTATTATTTGAGAAAAAGCTATATTTTCAAACAATGTTTTTATACTTGTTACTTTGTAATATTTGCTAAGTATATATGCATATTTTTTTCATTTGATTAATATGTTTTATTGTTAGTCCTTGATTGCAATGATTACACTGAGGTTCATCTTCTCCTCCAAGCAGATGTATGTGGGTCAGTCTTGTGTGACTGATACATATTCATGTTAATACAGTGTCTTTCCTTCGATTGGTTATCATGTTTTCTGCTCTGATTGTGGGTTGATGCTCATACAATTTGTTTTGAGGAAAGGTGTTTCATATAGCTTGCCATTTTAAGTTAATGTATTCTTTAATTTTTCTTTTCAAATATGTATGTGGTATTTTGATATTATTTATATCCTTTTTAAGGGCTTTTTTTGCTAATTTATCTGTCTTTTCATTGCCTTTAATACCAATATAACTTGGTATCCAGGCCAAGATTACTTCCTTTTGTGCTTTCACTAAATTATATTTTCCCATTATATGGAGATGTAAGGGTGGTACAATCTCCTTTCTTCTAAGGCAATGAGGGAAAATAATGAGTCTGTAAATATTATAAACTGTTTTTTCTGGTAAGATCAATTGCCATGTTTAGTGATTGCATTTCAGCAGTAAAGATAGAAGCGTTGATGGGTATTGATTTACTCCTCTCCAGGAGTTAGGCACAAGGCCAGTTTTTATCTTACTCCCACAAGTAAGATGTGACCCAAGGTCGGGTCGGGAAAGTGGGGCTTAAAAATTGCCTGGGCAGCCCCGTCGGCATTCCCCGGTAGAGGCGCCTCAGACAGTAAGCAATAAACTTACTCCTCCCCAAAGAGGGGAGGCAAAGCCTGGGAAGGTGGACCTCCCAGAACTGCACAGGACAGACCCATTGACTGGCGTAAATCAAGACCCGAAGGCCAAGACAACATCAGTATGGGGTGCAGTATCCATCGGAACAGATACTACACTTTGATCTTAGCCAAAGCGTTGATGGGTAGCCTTATAGTTTTTTGTTTATAAACGCTAGTGACTACTGCTCAAACTTTATTCTTATATTTAGATCCTATGTATTTTTCTCTAAGTTCTCTAAATTTGTATTGGTATTCGCTTTCAGGAGTTAGGTCTGTTTTTGTTTACCAGTCTCAGTGATGGTGTATACTGGGAGTTATAGGGGGTTTCAGTTCCTCTAACATGAAACCCCAACCTTCCATCCAGGTAACCCAACTGATATGAAGAGTATTTTGCATGTCGGGGGGGGGGGGGGGGGGGCAACCAATAGCCCTTCATCTTTCTGTTTTATTAATGCTTCAAAATGATGCAGACAGATTGAAAATTCGAATCCATTTATATGAATTTCGAACAATTTCTACTCCCCAATCACACACATACATTTTTGATTCAGAAACAAGATGTCTATATGTCAACTTGAAAAATGTATTTAAATTTAAGACAGTTAAATAAAAGTAACTTTGACCCCATCAGGAAGTTTCATCAGATGTTCTACTGGCTTTGCAGGCAGAGAGCAGGCTCGAAGCATTCACTCAAATAATTGCGGTGGCGCGGCCCTCGTTCCTTGTATGGTGTGACATTGATAGACTCAGGCAGTTAAGGATGTTCCGCGTGGCATCTGCACAGCAATTGGTTGGAATATGAATCTGTCGAGATGACTGGGCTATTTTGATCGTTTGTGGCTCTCTGCTGACTCAGCCACATGTTCAGGGATTGTCACAGATTACACTTATATCGAAAGGATTATGGAGAAAATCCTGGATGACGTCACACACTAAAACAGATGGAATATACCAGGAAGAGATCATTTATGACGTAACTGATGAATTAAAAAAAACGATGACATCATCCATTAAAACCAAGAACATAGACGACCCATGGCAATAGCGTCACGGTCATCTATGTGGACAGTGACTGTATGTATTTACTTGATGAACCGTCTAGACCCAGAGGATCTAGTACACAACTCAAATCTGGAGATGTGGCTGCAATAGAGGATTTCATATTGGGGATTGTCGCATGCTGATCAATGATTTAGGTGTCTTCTCAGCATACGGGAATACGCATAGTAAAGACGTCTCTTTGCTAGTGAAACACACCCTGTCTGCAAGTTTGGTTTGGTTAATGGCATATTAACCATCTATGGGTTATTTCATGCTGAATAAAGCTGTCAAATATAATTCTATAGGTAGGATAATTATTTATATTCCTAGAATACATTACTCTCTGAAGACATCACTCTTAAAGATGAAATTAAAAATTTGAAATTAAATTCTTTTGAACATTCCAACGTCTTTGATGAAGTCTAAGATTTTGGTCAGATTTGTGTCTTTTAACAGGTCCTTTAGATTTTTCGAGTTGTAGTATTTCCTTCGGCTTTGTTGCAGATCTTGACAGTCTATTAATATATGTTTTACTATATAAGATTCTTGACATAATATACACATTGGAGACTCTTCACCTTCCAATAAATGTTTGTGAGTAATATGTTATATATATATATATATATATATATATATATATATTTGTCCTATTGAGAATATACATAATGAATGGAATGAAGAAAGTTTGCAGATGCATAAATTATTTTGAGCGAAATAGCTGAACAGCTTTGTGTGTAGATTTTATAAAAATTTAATTAAAAAAGTAATAGAAAGAAAGGTAATATTTCAACAAACTAAAAACCTATTTTAAAGAACTATTTACATAGTTTAAAAAAAAATGGTTTATTGAAAGTAAATTTGTTTTGTTTGTTTTAAAAAAATAGAGTGGCACCACTCAGAAGGTACTTTTCTCCTCCATCTCCCTTGATAAAAAGGAGAGGAACCCACAGAGTAAATGAGGTATTTTGGTGAGAGTGTCTAGCATAGGGTAAAGTCAAATATGTGATAAATTGTATGTTCAACGACTCCCCACACATAAAGATTCTGGCTTCATGCCTAAGGTAAATGTTGAATTTTTGTATTCATTGCTTTTTCAAAAAAAAAAATACTTGTTTGGAAATTTTTATATATTTGTTTAAATAAAATCGCCTTTGTCTCGGGCAGCTTTGTGTGTAGATTGTATAAAAAGAAAATCCTTAGAAAAGTAATCCTTTGAAATGTGATGCAGTTTTAAAAATGAAGTGTTTTTTGTTTTTTTTTAAAAGATGGGGTGGCACCACTCAGAAGGTACTTTTCTCCTCCATCTCCCTTGTAATAAAAAGGAGAGGAACGATCATCAATGATATGTATTAAAAGGTGAGAAAGGCCACCTAAAAAGGACAAATCGGTTTCACGCTCAGAGAAAAGTACTGTAACTCCTCATCGTGGTGAGTCGTCCGCACAAAAGTCTCAGACGTTCGTGCGATTCATACTTAAGAAATGATCCTTAAAAGTATGATTTTAAGTTTTTTAATGCTCTTCGCTTCATATTATATCTCACCCAGCCTCGCACACTCTCCCAGCTTGCTCATTTGCATAACGAATACCAACATTCAATTCAAATTAATTGTCAAAGTAAAACATACTTTTTATTTTCACAGCTTTTCATTGATATTATCAATTGTGAATGATTCGACTAATCGTTTTATATTATTATTATTTTTTTATATATTAAAAAGACAACTTAGTTCCTTTATGATAATCATTTGTTCACAGGAAGTCGATTCAAGGGAGGTAATTTCTACTAAAAGATATGGGCAATTATTATCTTTAATTTCCATAGGTAATTATTTAAAAACAAAATAGAAATTTAAGAATAAATAAATAAAATATAGAACCAAAAAAAAGTTCATTTTTTAGTACATTCAAAAGTTTCATTTCTAAAATCTTGATTTCAGATGAAATTATTGAAATCGTTTCTTTCCATCTGCTGTGTAAACAGTAGCACTACTACTACTACAAACTGCAAGTATGTCATTAGATAAGACTATAATTACAACAATACTTTATTTGTATCTTGTATTGTTTTAAATTTTCTTTTAAATCCCCAATTTAAAATTTGTATGACTTTTAATTAAAAATCTGATTAAAAGTTTTATTCATGTTTAATCTCAGTTTGAAGGTTGTTTCTTCATAGAAAAGTGAATGTATTTCAGTTGAAAAATTATTCATTGATACTTTTATAAATAATTGAGATACATAAAAGAAAACTTTAATTCACTAAATGGCTTTTCTTTTGTAATTAGATAAGACTATAATTACAACATTTTATTTGTATCTTGTATTGTTTTAAATTTTCTTTTAAAAGCCTATAAAAAAACTTTAATTCACTAAATGGCTTTTCTTTTGTAATTAGATAAGACTATAATTACAACATTTTATTTGTATCTTGTATTGTTTTAATTTTTCTTTTAAAAGCCTATAAAAAAACTTTAATTCACTAAATGACTTTTCTTTTGTAATTAGATAAGACTATAATTACAACATTTTATTTGTATCTTGTATTGTTTTAAATTTTCTTTTAAAAGCCTATAAAAAAACTTTAATTCACTAAATGGCTTTTCTTTTGTATTTAAATAAGACTAAAATAACAACGACATTTTATTTGTATCTTGTATTGTTTTAATTTTTCTTTTAAAAGCCTATAAAAAAACTTTAATTCACTAAATGGCTTTTCTTTTGTAATTAGATAAGACTATAATTACAACATTTTATTTGTATCTTGTATTGTTTTAAATTTTCTTTTAAAAGCCTATAAAAAAACTTTAATTCACTAAATGGCTTTTCTTTTGTAATTAGATAAGACTATAATTACAACATTTTATTTGTATCTTGTATTGTTTTAATTTTTCTTTTAAAAGCCTATAAAAAAACTTTAATTCACTAAATGGCTTTTCTTTTGTAATTAGATAAGACTATAATTACAACATTTTATTTGTATCTTGTATTGTTTTAATTTTTCTTTTAAAAGCCTATAAAAAAACTTTAATTCACTAAATGGCTTTTCTTTTGTAATTAGATAAGACTATAATTACAACATTTTATTTGTATCTTGTATTGTTTTAAATTTTCTTTTAAAAGCCTATAAAAAAACTTTAATTCACTAAATGGCTTTTCTTTTGTAATTAGATAAGACTATAATTACAACATTTTATTTGTATCTAGTATTGTTTTAATTTTTCTTTTAAAAGCCTATAAAAAAACTTTAATTCACTAAATGGCTTTTCTTTTGTAATTAGATAAGACTATAATTACAACATTTTATTTGTATCTTGTATTGTTTTAATTTTTCTTTTAAAAGCCTATAAAAAAACTTTAATTCACTAAATGGCTTTTCTTTTGTATTTAAATAAGACTAAAATAACAACGACATTTTATTTGTATCTTGTATTGTTTTAATTTTTCTTTTAAAAGCCTATAAAAAAACTTTAATTCACTAAATGGCTTTTCTTTTGTAATTAGATAAGACTATAATTACAACATTTTATTTGTATCTTGTATTGTTTTAAATTTTCTTTTAAAAGCCTATAAAAAAACTTTAATTCACTAAATGGCTTTTCTTTTGTAATTAGATAAGACTATAATTACAACATTTTATTTGTATCTTGTATTGTTTTAAATTTTCTTTTAAAAGCCTATAAAAAAAACTTTAATTCACTAAATGGCTTTTCTTTTGTATTTAGATAAGACTAAAATAACAACATTTTATTTGTATCTTGTATTGTTTTAATTTTTCTTTTAAAAGCCTATAAAAAAACTTTAATTCACTAAATGGCTTTTCTTTTGTATTTAAATAAGACTAAAATAACAACGACATTTTATTTGTATCTTGTATTGTTTCAATTTTTCTTTTAAAAGCCTATAAAAAAACTTTAATTCACTAAATGGCTTTTCTTTTGTAATTAGATAAGACTATAATTACAACATTTTATTTGTATCTTGTATTGTTTTAAATTTTCTTTTAAAAGCTTATAAAAAAACTTTAATTCACTAAATGGCTTTTCTTTTGTAATTAGATAAGACTATAATTACAACATTTTATTTGTATCTTGTATTGTTTTAAATTTTCTTTTAAAAGCCTATAAAAAAACTTTAATTCACTAAATGGCTTTTCTTTTGTATTTAAATAAGACTAAAATAACAACGACATTTTATTTGTATCTTGTATTGTTTTAATTTTTCTTTTAAAAGCCTATAAAAAAACTTTAATTCACTAAATGGCTTTTCTTTTGTAATTAGATAAGACTATAATTACAACATTTTATTTGTATCTTGTATTGTTTTAAATTTTCTTTTAAAAGCCTATAAAAAAACTTTAATTCACTAAATGGCTTTTCTTTTGTATTTAAATAAGACTAAAATAACAACAACATTTTATTTGTATCTTGTATTGTTTTAATTTTTCTTTTAAAAGCCTATAAAAAAACTTTAATTCACTAAATGGCTTTTCTTTTGTAATTAGATAAGACTATAATTACAACATTTTATTTGTATCTTGTATTGTTTTAAATTTTCTTTTAAAAGCCTATAAAAAAACTTTAATTCACTAAATGACTTTTCTTTTGTAATTAGATAAGACTATAATTACAACATTTTATTTGTATCTTGTATTGTTTTAATTTTTCTTTTAAAAGCCTATAAAAAAACTTTAATTCACTAAATGGCTTTTCTTTTGTATTTAAATAAGACTAAAATAACAACGACATTTTATTTGTATCTTGTATTGTTTTAATTTTTCTTTTAAAAGCCTATAAAAAAACTTTAATTCACTAAATGGCTTTTCTTTTGTAATTAGATAAGACTATAATTACAACATTTTATTTGTATCTTGTATTGTTTTAAATTTTCTTTTAAAAGCCTATAAAAAAACTTTAATTCACTAAATGGCTTTTCTTTTGTATTTAAATAAGACTAAAATAACAACGACATTTTATTTGTATCTTGTATTGTTTTAATTTTTCTTTTAAAAGCCTATAAAAAAACTTTAATTCACTAAATGGCTTTTCTTTTGTAATTAGATAAGACTATAATAACAACATTTTATTTGTATCTTGTATTGTTTTAAATTTTCTTTTAAAAGCCTATAAAAAAACTTTAATTCACTAAATGGCTTTTCTTTTGTAATTAGATAAGACTATAATTACAACATTTTATTTGTATCTTGTATTGTTTTAAATTTTCTTTTAAAAGCCTATAAAAAAACTTTAATTCACTAAATGGCTTTTCTTTTGTATTTAAATAAGACTAAAATAACAACGACATTTTATTTGTATCTTGTATTGTTTTAAATTTTCTTTTAAAAGCCTATAAAAAAACTTTAATTTCACTAAATGACTTTTCGTTACTTCAGATTAGACTATAATAATCTCAACATTTTAAACGTAAGCTGTAAAGTTTTTAGCTAAGAATCTGATGTAACGTAAGTTTTACCGATTTTTTTCTCACTGAAAAGTTTATGCATTTTAGTTTTACATTCAATTTAACTTTGACTTTCATTCATTAATTGTTTTATAAATCTCAGATGGATGAAATAAATGACTTTTAAATAGTTACAAATAAAAATATGGAAAAAACAAACAGATTCGATAGCATGTGAGCTAAGACAGGTTGTAACAACTAGTGGTAGTAGCAGGAGTAGTAGTGGCAGTAGTAGTAGTGACAGTAGCAGGAGTAGTAGTGGTAGTAGGAGGAGTAGTAGTGACAGTAGCAGTAGTAGTAGTAGCAGTAGCAGTAGTAGTAGCGCTACTGATTATACAACAGATGGCGATACATGATTTTAAATAATAGCTTCATCTAAATCAAGATTTAAAAAATAAAACTTATAAAATAATGTCAATATCATTCTAATTATTTTATTAACAAAACCAAACAAAAGTTGATTAAATCTAAAAAGGAAATATCCTCTTCTCTTAAAAACACATACTTGCAGTTTGTAGTAGTAGTAGTGCTACTGTTTACACAGCAGATGGAAAGAAACGATTTCAATAATTTCATCTGAAATCAAGAGTTTTTAAATGAAACTTTTGAATGTATCTAACAAAGTAACTTCTTGTTGGTTCAATATGTTATTTATTCTTAAATTTCTATTTTGTTTTTAAATAATTACCTATGGAAATTAAAGATAATAATTGCCCATATCTTTTAGTAGAAATTACCTCCCTTGATTCGACTTCCTGTGAACAAATGATTATCATAAATGAACTGAGATGTCCTTTTAATATATATAAAATTATGATAATATAAAACGATTGGTCGAATCATTCACAATTGATAATATCAATGAAAAGCTGTGAAAATAAAAAATATGTTTTATTTTTACAATTAATTTGAATTGAATGTTGGTATTTGTTATGCAAATGAGCAAGCTGAGAGAGTGTGCGAGGCTGGGTGAGATATAATATGAAGCGAAGAGCATTAAAAAACTTAAAATCATACTTTTAAGGATCATTTCTTAAGTATGAATCGCACGAACGTCTGAGACTTTTGTGCGGACGACTCACCACGATGAGGAGTTACAGTACTTTTCTCTGAGCGTGAAACCGATTTGTCCTTTTTAGGTGGCCTTTCTCACCTTTTAAGACTTATCATTGATGATCGTTCCTCTCCTTTTTATTATAAGGGAGATGGAGGAGAAAAGTACCTTCTGAGTGGTGCCACCCCATTTTTTAAAGAAAAACAAAAAAGACTTCATTTTTAAAACTGCATCACATTTCAAAGGATATCTTTTTAAATGTACTCTTATTACTTTTCTAAGGATTTTCTTTTTATACAATCTACACACAAAGCTGCCCGAGACAAAGGCGATTTTATTTAAACAAATATATAAAAATTTCCAAACAAGTATTTTTTTTTTGAAAAAGCAATGAATACAAAAATTCAACATTTACCTTAGGCATGAAGCCAGAATCTTTATGGGTGGGGAGTCGTTGAACATACAATTTATCACATATTTGACTTTACCCTATGCTAGACACTCTCACCAAAATACCTCATTTACTCTGTGGGTTCCTCTCCTTTTTATTACAAGGGAGATGGAGGAGAAAAGTACCTTCTGAGTGGTGCCACTCTATTTTTTTAAAACAAACAAAACAAATTTACTTTCAATAAACCATTTTTTTTAAAACTATGTAAATAGTTCTTTAAAATAGGTTTTTAGTTTGTTGAAATATTACCTTTCTTTCTATTACTTTTTTAATTAAATTTTTATAAAATCTACACACAAAGCTGTTCAGCCATTTTGCTAAAAATAATTTACGCATCTGCAAACTTTCTTCATCCATTCATTATGTATATTCTCACTTATTCAACTGACTTTTAATAAAATATCTTTCTTTTACTTCAGATTAGACTGCCCATTGGATGGTAAGGAGCTGTGAATATATGTCTAACCCCATTGGTCGTTAAAAACTGTAATTCATCACTGGAGAAACAAGGGCTGTCACTCACCACTAGCAGCGGTAAACCGTGTGTCACAAAGATTCTCCTCAACTTCTTGATGGTGCCTGTAGCAGTGAATGCCTTCATTATGAAAACCTCCATCTATTTGGAGTAGTCATCCACCACAATCAAGAACATATTCCAAATATTGGACCAGCATAGTTAATGTGAATCCTTTCCCAGTGTGTCTTGGATACTCCCAACAATGAATAGTTCTGTTGGGTTGTTTTGGATTCAGCACACAGCTTTCACATCCCTTGGCGGTCCACTCTATATCTCCATCCAGTTTTGGTCACTACACAGCTTTTAGCTAACGCTTTCATTCTCACAATGCCTACGTGAGTCTGGTGTAGTTGCTGCAGTACTTTTCCTCTTAACTTAGAGGGAATAACAATCCTGCTTCCCCACAGTAACACACCATCTTCACGGGTCAGTTCCTCCCATTTATTAAAATAGGGCTTTAACCGCTCACTTCAATTGACACCGTTCCAACTATTAATTGTGAATTTGTATACCCAACTCAAGATCGGATCTTTCCTTGTCTCTGCTAGTCCTTCTTTTTCAATGTGGGCATAGTTCGGTTCAGCATCCGAGAACGTTCGAGAAATATAACATACTGGCCTTTAACTGCTATCTTCCATCTTATGAATCAACATAGCTCCCAAACCATAAGGAGAAGCATCCACTTGCACAAGTGTGGGCTTCAACAGGTCAAAATGAGTCAGAACGGGTGCTGTACACAGCATTTCTTTGTCTCTTCAAATGCTTTCTGTTGGCAGGCCTCTCATTTCCAAACTATGTCCTTTCTCAATAGACTGTGCAGTGGCTCCAGTCATGTAGACACATTATGTAAATCGCTATAATAATAATTCACTGCCCCAAGATAGGCTTTCAGTTCTGTAACATTCCTGGGTGTGGGGGCTTTTGTCATCGCAGCCACTTTCTCTGGTAGAGGAGCTGTGCCCTCCTTGCTAACTTTGAATCGCAGATAAGGAGGAATTCACACTTGCTCCTTTTTAATTTGAGCCCAGCTTTGCTCAGTATATGAAATAATCTCTGTCGGTTTTTTCAGTGACTATCATCATTGGGACCTGAAATCAGTATGTCGTCCACTTGTACTTTGCAGAAAGGAACATCTTTCAACCTTTTGTCCATCTTTTTTTTGAAAAAATACCTGTAGCACTGTGCACCCCGAACTGTAACCTTGTGGATTGGTACAGACCCCTATGTGTATTTATCGTCAACAATTCCTGAATACCTTCATCCAATTCCAGCTGCTGATAACCGTGGCTTAAATCCAATTTGCTGAATTTTTCACCACCTCGCAGTGTGGCAAATATATCTTCAGTTCGAGGAATAGGGTAGCTGACACATGAAGCGGCTATATTGATGGTTGCTTATTGTCCCCACATATTCAGATCCCCGTTGTTGCATTTAATAACGGCACTATGGGTGCAGCCCACCTAGATTATTCTTCTCTTTTATAAATGCCTTGGTTTTCCAGGTGATCTAACTCCCATTCCACTCCTTCCCTCAAAGCATAAGGTACAGGCCTGGCTGGACAAAATTTGGGCTTGGCTTCCTTATCAGTGGGTATATATTCATCTGAAAATCCTTCAGGGACCCCATTTCTCCATTGAATAAAGTATCATATTCTGTGAGTAATTTTTTTAGTCTCGATGGGGTCTCACTTGTTAAACACAACAACCATTCCCAGTCTAGCTTCAACTTCTTCATCCAATCCCTACCCAGTAGTATTAGTGCTTCTCCCTTCACAACCAGTAATGGTAGACAGTTCACTTTGCCTTCATGTGATACATCTACAATTGTTGTCCCTTGGGGACTCACTATCTCACCAGTATAGGTCGTCAGTTTTACTGAGCATTTTTCTAAATCCTGGATCTGACCCAGCTCTTTGAACATTTTTAGACTAATGCTCCTGTATCTACCTCCATGACAACCTTTTTATTTTGTTTATCAACAGCCCCACCATTACAGGTGGTGTTCATAGGTTGGAAATATTGTATAAATTCAATTTTTCTTGGCTTACCCCGTTTTGATCCAGATTTAATCTTTCTATGCTGAATCTCTTTTCATCTGTCTGGTCTCCATCCACTACATTCATTGCATTGCTTCTTCTATTTGTTTTTCGAGAATCTACCCATTTGCTGTCTGCACTTTCTGCAGTTGTGCCTTCTTTTATAACATCTGTAGCATTCACTATTTATAAATATACATTTATCCGCTATGTGTAAGGTACTACCACATCTGTAACAGGGATAATTTGTGTATGGTGTTTTCATAATCGATAATTTTTTCCTGTATTAATTTTGAATATTTTCGGGACGATTCAATTGATACTGCTATTTTCAAAGTTAGATCCCTTTCGCTTAGTAGGCGTTCCTGGATTTTCACGTCCTTAATTCCAGCGACTAGGCGATCCCTTACATATTCAACAACCCTCTCTTCAAATTTACAGTGTTCAGACATTTTCCTTAATGCGGCTACATAGTAACTTATAGATTCTCCATCTGTTTTGTCTCTCGTGTTGAACAAAAATCTTTCACGAATTACTTTCGGTGATAATTAAACATGTCTCTGCATCACCCCAACTAACTCATCAAATGCTTTCCCTTCCGGACGATTATCGACTAAACCTCTTAACACAGGAACGGTTTCAAGCAGCGATTTTGCATCTCATATTTGGCCAGAAGAATCTGGCTGAAATAAGTTTCACCGTAGCAGAAACTCCAATGTGAGCCAGTCCGTGCAGGGAAGAAAAACACAGTTTTTCGATGAGTCTTAGGAACTAGGGGCAATGTGAATTCAGAGATGCTTGCATAAGATCTGTTCATCTGGTGTAGGGATGAGGATGTACTGGAATTTACAAGTAGCAAATTGTAAAGGTGGCAGATTTAAATCCTTCAAAGATAGCTGTTCCAAAGCCATTTGACGGAGGTTAATATCCTCTGGTGAAGAAGTAGCACTGATGTGACGACGAGATAGTGCATATGCAGCAGTGTTTTGTGAACCAGATATATGCTGTATGTCACTGGAGAACTGGGAAATGAAGTTCAAATTCCTAGCTTTGTGAGGGGAATATTTGTATGGCTTGTGACGTAGCACGAACATAAGTGTATGATGATCCCTGTAAATGGCAAATTCCCGACCTTCTAATGTGTGACGAAAATGTTTAATTTTGTAAATAGCCAGGAGTTCACGTCCAAAAGTACTATAATGAAGATGAAGCGAAATTTTGAATATGAGGGTTAGGGTAGCGATCGGGAATAGTAGTTGAGTTCAGCCAAGGGAAATCTCTGATAGGACGCCAATCCCCAGAACGCTTTGAAACCATATGCAACTGGGATGCCCAAGGGCTAGATGAGGGACGAATAATACCTAGCTGGAGCATGTGATTAAATTCATTTCACTGAGGAGAAAAAACAGAAGCAACAGTTGTTTCAATAAAATGCATAGTAGAATGAACAGGTTTGTTTATTTTAAAATTTAAATTTGTTACATCAGATCTGGAAAAGAATATAATAAATACAGAGCTAGTAAGAATCTTTCAGCATGCATCTACAAATGTTCACTATCAAGTTAAGATTGCATAATAAATGCGCACCTAGGATAGGGATAAGGACATCTGCAATTATAAAGATCCATGTGAAATCTCTGCATAGTTGCAAGTCCCAAAATCGTGCAACTTTACCAAACAGTTTACAGCCTAAAGTACAACCGTTGAAGTAGGAGGTTTCTCTTTGAAAAACTTTAGAGGCCAAATGCAGCATGCAGCGCTAGTGTTGACCAACAAGTGATACTGAGAAACAAAATTCTTTATGTAGAAAGCATGACTTATGGGTGGATTATAGGGAGGAAGTACCGTGCTCATTTCTTCCTTCTCTCATTTCCCTGGTCCCTTGGGACGTACGCACAGGGTTTGTTGCACCGGCGGGCCCAATCGCCGAAGAGCCTGTCGTACATGCAAAATCTGTGGGAATCAGTATTATAATGTGCCGGAGAAGAAGATCGACGACGGTGCCAAAGCATAGGTGACTTGGCTCCAGATAACCTTAATAACTCGATCTCCCTTGTCAGTTGCTCGATAGCATTGCTATATAAGCAGAACCAGGGATTGATTTAGTAACCACGGCTGAAATTTCTGCCACTGCACTGGAATTCGCCACTGGAGGTGTCCTTCCTGTATAGCTTATGACTTTGTCTGCCAAGGATGCAAGCAGTTTGACGGTACCGGTTTTTCATCATGGGGTGAGTATAGTCTGTATGGTAGATGGCAGTCAGGATACAAATAGCTGTCTCAATAAGCCGCTATTCACAGCGGCACCCTCAGCCAATTCAGCGAAGAAGCTGGCTGGGAAACCAGTCTCCAAGTAACTCATCATTTACGAGTATTTGGAAACAACGTTCAGCAGAAATAGATGTGCGACAAAGTACTTCACCCTTCATGCTAGAATCCCCCAGCTGAGGGTTTGTCATAAGTATTTTCACAGTAGCTGTTAAAGATGCCGGGAATGTGTTAAGTAATAAGTTTAACTTCTTCGACTCTGAAGTAATACCGTGGGCAATGAAATGTGTCTCAATTTGCATGAACTACATGCAGGCATCATCGTAAAAAAACTGGTATCAGATTACTATTCATTGTCGATAGGAACAAATTTGATTCCAAATAAGCAATCGTCAAAAAGAAAGAAAGCCTGAAGTAGATGCGACTGTTCAGATATACAAAATCCTGCATAATTTTTTTCGCCAATGAACATGTCTACCAGAATGTGTGGTGGTAACGCAAGTTGGAAGACATGATTTGGCTGTCTCTGGAGGTTCCGTCTCACTTTGTTCAGGAAATATGAGTGGAACATGGGGTTCCTGTGTGTCACTGTCCAAAAATGCACGTTTCAGTCTCTTTGGTTCCTCCCATGTCCAGAGTAAAACACTTGGAATGGACTAAGTAATAAGTTTTACTGGTTCAACACTGAAGTAATATTGTGGGCAGTGAAGTGTGCCTCAATTTGCACGAACCACACATGGATGTCACCGGAAAAAGCTGGTATAGAATTACTGCTTATTGCCGATAGGAATAAATATGATTTCAAATAAGCAATCGTGAAAAAGAAAGAACACCTGAAGTAGATGAAGAGCTTGTCAAATGAACAAATTGGAAGTGAAAACGAAAAAGACATTAATTCAAAGGGATAAATTCTCCTTAAGGGGGTGAAGAGTTAAGGAACAAAATCTGGGAAATAATTGGAAAATATTATGTCTTGACTTCCTTTAGGCAACACACCTAATATAAACAAATATCATTGCTTGGCAAGACTAGGAAAGCTAAAATAGACTGAAGCAGCATTAAAATGGCAAAAACAGTGTTGCAAAATATTCAGCCGAAAAATTGTGCGATTAACATATCACGTGGGAAGGTTAAAATCAGAATTTATGTACTTTTTTTGTCTTCATTTCTTGTTGTAAAGTGACAAAAAAAAACGATTTGCCAATTTAGGAAGTAGAAATATATTTATTCTAACAGTGTTGCACTTGGGTGTCATAAAATTCAAAGCAGCCATGTTTGTGTTGCCATCGAGCGGGAACCTGTACACCATGTGGCGCCCACATTAATAGTTGGCGCGCAACTATCATACTTTTGTATATTTTCATGATTCAAAGTAATTCTGAATTTAATCCCCAATTTAAAGTATTAAAGATTGTATTTTATTAAGAATCAATTACGATTTTCTCTTCTCTCTTTTAAAAAAAATTTATATATAGTAGATCTAATAGCATAAGGATCTCCGACAAAAATTAAATGCTGTGCAATGAATAACATGCCAGGAAATATAAAAAGAAAATATACCTACTTATGTTAGAGGGGCCATACAGAATGATACCTCGGTAAATCCACGATAATATTCATACGGAATATCTTTGCTTGTGCAGAAATGCTGTTTTTCAATTTTCTTTTATTGTTTTGTTAGTTTGAGCCTCTTAAACTGTGGGCGAGAAAGTGTGCATTAAAATCTGCGTGGTTCCCTTATTTTTTTTAAATGTCTGTCGGCATAGACATTATGTTCGAAATGTTGGAATAGAAGTTTACATGATAGATCACATCAAAGAATTTTAGCGTGTTTTCTGTGGTTTTTTTTTAGAAGGTTTCATGTTCCTATCACGTCGAGTTTACCAATTTTTAGTGATTATGTTGATTGGTCTGAAAGAATGTCAGGATGAAGAAAGCCATCTCTGGATGTATCTGATTGGAACTGAATATTGAATACGAAAAGGGTACATGCAATATCTTGTGTTATGTTAAATTTTGATTTGGCTTGGCACATGCGCAGTGATGCCAAGACTTGAGAGAATACTTCTGCGCAGACTCAACTTCAATTCCTGCTCAGAGTTTAGCGCCAAAGATGATTCAGTTCCCGATAAGATTTTGTGATGACAAGACGTGCTATCCTGTTCTCGTCCTTTGCCAGAAGCGGCAAGATGAGATGGAACTCCACGATACCACATTCTGTTTCTAGCAAAAGCCAGTCTGCAAAACAACTCTCTTTATATTCCAGTGTTCCCTTTGAATAAAGTTGATTTATGCTTTAGTGGACATGTTGGTGTTTTTTGTGGAAGATGATGATCCTTTTCTTATTCAATATTCAATTCCAATCAGAGGGGTCCAGACACGGACGACTTGACCAAATGGATGTCTTCATCCTGACATACAACCAACCAATCTATCCCAACAATTTTTTACAAAACGTTAACGCCAACGGATGCATAAATAAAAAAATTGAACCTACTCTAAAGAAAAAAAAAAGAAAAAAAAAAGAATCTAAATCTAATTTCAAACTAATTTCAAATCCAAAATGTCTGCCAATTTTAATATATTTTCCTTGCTGCATTTCTCTACCCAACTTGTCGAGGAAACAAGGATTATTAGCACTAAAATACTTTTGCACTAGAATAAATACGTTTATTCCACTCATGCTGGTGGCTTATTTTTGGACAACAAAAAAAAAGGACATAAATGAATAAAAGATTTTTCAACTTCGCCCCCATATAATTGAATGATTTAATGGCATAATATTTCCTCGTCCCCCCCCCCCATGTAAGGAGAATTTGCCTATTATGAAATTCTTAGTTTTAGTAAACACTGAATTTCTTCATTCATTAAACTCCTTATCTTTTTCAAAGGTCGTTTTCATAGACTGTTTATTGGAATTACATTTATTCCGAGCAAATATGGGCAGTCGGTTGATCCTAGCTCTCGCCCGTGATACCCTCGGCGTTCAAGCCAATATGGCGATTTTTGATTTTTCATGCCCAAAATATAAAATAGGCTACCACGTGGAAATAATTCTCTTATTCTACCTAGCACCCCCTCACAAACACACACAATATGATGAGTAAATAACTTTGCAACTCATTTTAACCTTTCCGTGATTTAATTTTTTTTTTTTAATGCATCGCTTATCGGAATATTTTATGAAAAATTTAGACATTTTTTCTATTATAAAATTTCTTGTCTTTGCTATTAATTTTCATAACATGGTTTTATGAAAGTTTAGACATTTTTTATTTTAGAATATGTGGTTTTCAGTAATAATTTTCATAATCCTTCCCGTTTTGCCCTACTCATCGTGAGTCTTACTGGGAACCCTTTTTCACAATGGCGATTTCCCATACTGTGGCATTAACCTTCCTTTCACTGCTGAGTTAAGTACAAACTCCTCTTACACAGTAGAAGACTATTAAGCTACGTATCGGAGGTGGAGATTACGGAGTTACGTGCAACAGTGCATATTCACACATGCAGTCCTCTTCATGGGAAACAGTGCATATTCACACATGCACTCCTCTTACGTGCATTAACACATGCACTTCTTACTTGCAACAGTACATTTCAACATGTATTTTTCTTCACGTGCGACAGTAGAGACTGATCTCTACTCCTTCATGCTTGCTACAGTACAGACCTGACCTGTGCTCCATGATTGTATAATGTTCTCGCTTGTCAATTGTTATGTGAATCTATTAATATTCGGCTCACGACATAATAGACACTTATACATACAATGCGAAGCGAGAACGTAGAATGAATAAGAAAGAGAGACATGGTTTGATGTTTACGCTTCCGAGACCTTCTTCTAAAGAGAGCGATCTTCGTCAGCATTCGTTTATATATGCAAGAGAAATATACAAAGGGAGATAATTATACAATGTAAGTGAGGTAACTATGATACACGTTGTTGTTTCTAAATGTAAGATACTACAGATTGCAACCGTGCAAAATCACATGCATTACTGACTTCAACCTCAGTCTTTGAACAACCCTCCTATACCAAATATTCATTGTTGTTAATATCCCTACACTACCCTTTCTTATGTGTAGACGCAAACTGGTAAATTCACATTCTAAGCTATTAATACCTTGGTACATCTCCGTCTTCTTTCTTAACATTTACAGCGATGTCATATCAGGATAAAGCCCTTTCACTGTTATTTCAATGCTGTTTCTCTATCTATATTTTTTTCTCAAAAACTATTTTTTAAGTACAGAAGCCCACTGCTCGACCCACCTACCCAAAATAATACATTTTGAGTTGTCAATTAGAATAATAAAATAAAACGTTTTAATCTTTTTTTTTTTACTACTGCATCCGTAATAAATTAAGCAAATATTTAACCCCAAAAAATTTGTTCGACAAGCAATATTTTATTTATATTAGCATTTTTAACTTTCTAAAAGTAAGGGGTCCGTTCGACTAAAAGTTGCTATTTTTTTTCAAAAAAACAAAATAAAATTTAAACTACAAGAAATTATCTTTCAAACTTACTAATTTAAACATGTACTCAGTGTTTTAAAACAAAAATTGGCAGAATCGATCAGTAAGGGGGTGGCGGCACTCATGAAAAGCATAACACCCCACGAAAAACAGTTATCTTCAAAATTTTGAGTCAGCAATTTTTTAAGAGAAAGATTATCTATCGCTTCCAACACTGAAAATTTTACGATAATTAGGCTATTTTTTGGTGATTTTTGAAAAATTGCATTTTTATGCCATTAGAGTAAGGGCTTGGTTTTGTTCATCTCCATTAATAATATATATTATTAAAAGATTACAACTGTCGACAAAGGAAATAGTCTATCAGGCATGTGTACGCAGTGTGATGATGTATGGAAGTGAAACCTGGCCAGTGTAGGGTTGAGGACATGCATTTTATGGAGAGAAATGATATGAGAAAGATACGATGGATATGTAATGTGAGTCTTAATGACAATCTCAGATCTGATGAGCTCAGAGGAAGATTACATCTGGACAGTATAGGGAGATGTGGGTAGAACAGGAGGCTTTGATGATATGGCCATGTTGAAAGAATGGATGAGAGTTCCTGGATTAGTAGATGTAGAACAATTAAGGTAGCAGGGTCAGCCCACAGGGGAATGCCAAGGAAAACATAGGAGGAAATGATAAAGATGGACTTGAGAGAGGGATAAATAAAAACCCGGTCAGAGATAGGTTAGCCTGAAAGTCAATTTCTAAAAGCTGTCCAACACATCCCAGCATGTAAAATGGACGTTAAACCGAATATGATGATGATTATATATATATATATATATATATATATATATATATATATATAGTGAATGCTTTTATTCAAACATTACAAGGTCTGCTACACTGGCTTGTCGATGTTATCGATCTACAGCTATCAGGGGCTGAGGTCTCATCAGGCAGAAAGTTTTTTATGATCCAACCCGGTCGCTGAATTCCAGGAATAATGGAGTCAATCAAAGAAGAAGAGGAAAAAGAAATAAAAGTCATGTGACCGATTTTTTAAATATATTTGCCGTTAGAAATTCATATTTTCATTTTTTTTTAATCCAACACTGAGCTGGGGTAGAGGGGGGAGGGGCGAGGAAAAGAAAAAGAAAAAGAGAGAAAAATATATTGGCCGTTAGAAAAGTTTAATTTACAGCTATTTGTATTTTTATTTTTATCCAACGCTGAGCTAGAGTGGGGGGGGGGGTCGAAGGAAAAGAAAAAGAAAGGGAAAGGGAAGAGGAGTAGAGAGGGGTTAGGGGTGAATGTCTATAGCCATCTAGGATTTGTCGCGGGCTGAGAAGGGTTAATGTAAGATTTAATTTAAATTAAATTCATATTTTTATTTTTATCCAACACTGAGCTGGAGAAGAGGGGGCCGGGGGAAAGGAAACAAGAAGGAAAGAGAAGATAAAGAAAGAGAGAGAAAGAAGGTGTTAAGAGTGTATGTCTGTAGCCATTTAAGAAAGTTGTCGTGGGTTGATGTGTCTGTTTCCTGTACATGGCATTGTTTTAATCTATTTCAATGCAGACGTATAACAGTTACACGACAAAAAGCCTAAAGGGATATTTTGTTTAAATTATTATTAGTGATGAATTTATGACCTTAGTATTAATAAATTATGCTGTTATATTTTGATCAATTGGCATTTAATTTTAATTATTTTGATGGATAAGTAAATGTATTTTAATTCTAAATAATATTTAGCAGTTAATTAATAACACATAGTGGTAATTACCTTTATTTTTAGTGAGAGTCATATATGGATTAGTGGCAGTAGTATTAATAGATTTAATTCTAGATAATAATGAGTTAAAATATAGTGGGGATTATTCTTAGTAAGAATCGTATATAAATTTATGACATTGATATTGATGGATTATACTATTATATTTAGTTTTAATTATTTTGGAGTATAAATAAATGTATTTCGATTATAAATAATAGTTAGTAATGAATTAATAAAACATATTGGTAATTGCTTTTATTTTTAGTGGAAGTCATATATGGATTAATGGCAGTGGTATAAATAAATTTTATTATTCGTTGTAATTGTATTACTAATTGTGGGGTTAACACCTGTTATAAGATTAAAGATAATATTGGCGGTAAGGTGTTCTAGTTAAAGTTGTTAACACAAATTATGGTCCATGAGTGGGGGGACTAGAAATGGTGGGGGCCAGTAATTTTGAGTAAAGTGAGCAGTATATAATTTTTTAAAAAGTGATTTTGGTAATATGTGGTTGACTTCTCCAGCTCAGCGTTGGATAAAAATAAGAATATGAATTTAATTTAAATCTTACATTAACCCTTCTCAACCCGCGACAAATCCTAAATGGCTATAGACACTCACCCTAATCCCTCTCTACCCCTCTTCCCTTTCCCTTTCTTTTTCTTTTCCTTCGAACCCCCCCCCCCCTCTACTCTAGCTCAGCGTTGGATAAAAATAAAAATACAAATAGCTGTAAATTAAACTTTTCTAATGGCCAATATATTTTTCTCTCTTTTTCTTTTCCTCGCCCCCCCCCCCTCTACCCCAGCTCAGTGTTGGATTAAAAAAAAAAAAAAAAAATGAAAATGAAAATATGAATTTCTAACGACAAATATATTTTAAAAATCGGTCACAAGACTTTTATTTCTTTTTCCTCTTCTTCTTTGCTTGACTCCATTATTCCCGGAATTCAGCGACCGGGTTGGATCATAAAAAACTTTCTGCCTGATGAGACCTCAGCCCCTGATAGCTGTAGATCGATAACATCGACATGCCAGTGTAGCAGACCTTGTACATGTTTGAATAAAAGCATTCACAATACAGCTCTATATTTTTATTGAGCACTCTTTTATAAGCCCGGTTTGATTCCCTTTGGATTTCTACCCTGTGGATTTTTACCCTACCTGGATTACTATATATATATATATATATATATATATATAAACTCCAAAATTACACTTGGTGGGAAGAGTAGGTAATGTTCTTTATAAATACACATTTTTCTTGAAATTTAAAAAAAAAAAGTTAATGTAAAACTAGATACATTTTTGATATATGCTGCAAGAATTTTTTTTAAAATTGGTTTTATTAAAGATCATTACATTCATTCGGTCGGATTTCAGATTTTCGAAATTATTTGACTGGCTATGATATTAATGTCCGTTAAGTTTTAAATAGCATTTTCGTCAGTAATTCTCAAGAGTGCTTGGGATCTGTTTGTTTGACAGTTATGTTCATTTTTACGGTGTATTATGTTTGGAGGTTTAATGCATAATTTTTTTGTGAACTGTTTTACTGGAGAGGAAGAACCATTTTTACATAGTGATGTGCATCAAGAAAAAGGAGTGTGGGTCTTGATGACTTTTAAATGCTTTGAATGACTTTTTAACTGTTTTACCATTCTATTTGATTGTAGGGTGTTCAGTCATGTTGCAGTACGTTTATAATCCCATTGTTTGCCGAATTGTTCAAAGTTTGCTAACTTATATTCAAGTCTATTTATTGTAACTAATGCGAATATGTGGACTCCCGAATATGGCAAGAGTTTCTTTATCATTTTATTTACTGTGGCGGATTTCCATTTTGATTGGGAAAAGTAGGTTTAGGTCTACTTTTCCCAATCAGCTAAAAACACAGTTTAATCTCTCAAGGAGCTGTTCTTATGTAATCCATGGAATTTTGTACCCTCAATTCCTTCTGTTATCTTTGCGACTTATATTTTAAAAGACTGTACTCTTGCTATGAAGTTCATAATGTAGACAAGTAAAACAGTATCTCTCGAACAGGAAGTTAAATATTAAAACTTGCGAAATTTATCCATCGACTGATGTGTAAATATCCATTTGAAGCATTGAGTTTGGTGAAATATTTTGGACCATGTATTTCAGCAAATGTTGTGTTTCTTCCACTTTAGCTAATTTATACTGTTCTCCTTTTTATTGCTTTATTCAAATCTATCGGGTCCAAGCATGAATGACTAATAAACTCTCTCAGTGTCAGGTTCGGTACAGGTTTTATTATTCCCATTTTTACCATTTTCTTTGAAGTTCAGTTTTAGTTTGGGTTTTAATTGCACATGGATTTTTCTTGAATTTGTTATGTGGTGCATAAGTGTCTTGATTTCTTCGAAATAGTCTCCATAATTTTCTAACGAACTATGAATGTCTGATTAGTTTATTTTTGATACATTGTTGACTAATTGTTTGATGTTTCCACATCAAAGCATGCCTTCGAAATGGTGTCTACCACCAGAAATTGTAGAATTAAGTTGTTATTATATAGTATTGCGGTGTATTTCCTGATGGATAGAAAGTCTTTATTATTAGTGTTTAATATCATTGATGTTTAAGATCATTTTTTTTAAAAGAAATATTTTTAGATTTTTCTAAAGTATCGCATTCACTTCTGCATCTGCGTAAATTTGAAATTCAAAAAAAAAAATTATTGATGAGTTTTCACTTGGTCTTGTTCCGCTTTGCTAAATGTACATATTCTTTTCAATAGCTTCCATGTTGTATTCCTCTTGTTTTTGAGTTCTATGCTACTAGAGATTTTACTTTTTACTTTTTACTTGTAAATTTTTCTCTTTTTGGTACAAGTTCTTGTAAAATGCAGGACAAATATTTATATGATGTGCACCAGAGTAATATCTACACGAGTTTACCCAGTTTTTTTGTTTTTTTTGCAGGAGCCATTTAAAAGTTTTTTACATCATACATTGTTGATATTTTATCCATTTCTGACAAAGTTGTTAAAGTTTTTGATTGTAGTCAGGGTTCTACTGCACTTTGAACAGCTTGTATTGCCCCCCCCCCCCCGCCCCTCCTACACAAGATTAAATGTGACAGACTGATGAGAATCTGATTGTTATTCCATCTAAACTTAGCATTTTTAGAGGGATAGATTTTTAAATAATGGAATCAGGAATCCCAAACTAAATTTTCTTTTCATGTGATTTTTAATTTGATTTTGATTTTTAATTTTTTCAAAATTGAAATTTGTAGAGACACTTTCAATAAATAAACATAAGTTATTTTCTTTGAATTTATTTTTACAAATATTTGTCAATATTTTTCTTTTAGACATGAAGAAATTATATAAAAAATATAAAAAAATGAAAAGTTAAAAAAGAAAAACAAACAAAAAAAACAAATAATCAAAACAAGGTCACCAATTTTCTGAGAAAACTAACAAACTAAGTGGAGTTGGGGCTCGGTTACCATTGCTAAAATGGACATAAAAGGAAAGACAAATAATGTTGATGTAGAAATTGGAAGAAGGGGAGTTATGAGGATTAAAGTTGCATGAAATACTATATCAAAATTTAAAATATGAAAAAGACATTTTTTCCCCAAGAGTAAAAATGAAATTTACAAAATTTGAAACAGAAAATTCGACCTAGTCATCATGTATTATTTTTTTTTTTTACCCTTCAGCACAACTTGAACGCCTTAAAAAGGTGAGGGATATTCAGTACTTACCTTTAGCTCAGGTAACTTGCAGATTTCATCTTCCTTAAGTCGCACATTCCGATCTACCTGTTTATCTTTTGCCAGCATCTTGAATCTCTCATAAACTCTGAAATTTAAACAAAAACAGAATTACTCAAAATGGATAATTTTATTTTAATACTTATATTGCTGCTTCCTTCATGCTCAAATGTTACAATTACCATCTATTATATGTGCTGTATATATGTTTATACTTTGTCGGTAACACACCATTTAGTTTTTTTGCAATGATTATGGCGCATTACAACCCAAGTATAAAAAAAGGTGCAAAATATAATGTTTCTTTTTATGAGTTGTTTCCCTTTGATAAAGTTAGTTTTCAAGGGATTTCAGTAAGTTGCTCAAAATGAAAACAAAATTTATTTTCTTATGTCAGAAATTTATTTTCTTCTTCTTCTTCTTCTTCTTCTTCTTTTCTTTTCTTCTTCTTCTAAAACCCCCCTTTTTAAGAACTTGTAATGAATGACTGCTGCTGATGGCACGTGTCGGTGTCTGAAGCGTGGGCGTTTGACGCCGGAAGCCGTTGAAATAACCGCGAAATTCAAGTTAGTTGCTGAAACGATCTCGAGGTGGAGAGGTCGGTCGACTCAACTCGGACATGAAGAAGTCCTAAAAACAAGAATGTTAAAACAGGAATATGTAGAGAGCATGCCTGTAAAAATCTTCAAAGAAGTTGGAGTTTCAACTAGTGTTCGAGGTTGAATATTTACGTTGGACGGAGAAGTCCACTGAATTCTAAAAACAGAAACAAGGAAGTTATTCATTTGAAAGGCAAATGTGCCTTTGGAAAAGACAAAACGAAGTGTGTTCCGAAAGATGTCTCCAAATGAAGAGTTGACGTGGAAGAGTGCCACTATTCTCAAAAGGAGTCGATCGAAGAAACGATGCGATGTTAATGAAAAAAGATGAACAATCAAAGGAAACAAACAGCGCGAACAAAAAGGACTTTTCTATATTCTTCTGGTATTTTTTTATTTTTACTAACAAAATTCTTTCAAGTAAGTTTTCTCTTTTTTCTGACATGTCTTTCCTAGCAAAGTTAATAAGCCTTCGGGCAGCATAATTAGGACTTTATTTATGCAGCCTTTCCGTGTGTCCATCGGAACTTAAATTCAGTCTATGAAGTGAACTTTGAACATGAACTTTCTGCCGAACTCATTTTACCTATTTTCTTTTTCTTCAATAAATTATTTGTTGTTTAAAATAGCTTGTTTTTTTTCTTACTGTTTATTTAATTGTCTAGTTATTGCCCGAGGTCCTTACGTGTATCGATTTTGGCCTGTACGTGGTTAAAATTGCGATATTCTGCATAAATAAAACTCTAGGTCTCTGTGTTCTATTCTGTGTCTATGTTTAAACACAGAGGCGTTCGGCCTAATGGTTTCTACGCTCTGTCTTACTAAGAATAGTGAGCGAGACCATTTCTTTCTGTCTATCGTTTGGGAGTGGTTCTATAAACACTATTTTATTGTACTGTAAAGGTAGTCGTTTGTGCCCAAACTGTATATAGACTTATCAAGGTTCACTGGACTGAAGAAGCTGCTTTTATAGTCAATTAATGATTTTCTGTTTTATCTTCGTCGCTGCTTTGAGTTCATTGTGTAATTTATCTTGCGCGCGTGCGTGTCGCCATTTACTGTCTCCACGTGGTGAGTCAGCCATCTTGTCTTGTTCAGTTTAGGTTGGCGGGAAAATTTGGCGCCAAGTGTAGGTGTCACTGTCTGTAGTACCCCCCCCCCCCCCCTCTCTTAGTACTTGTAGAAAGGAGTCGGTGGGGAGGGATTTGAAAAATGGCGAGTTTAACAGCAGATGTCTTGTGGAAAAAAATAAAATACGCTAAAGATAAAATATTAGTCGTATTTGAAGTGTTAAAATCTTCTAGTGAGATAGAAGAATCTAAATATATTTTGTGTAAAGAACAGATTGATGAATATCTGAAAGACGTAGTTCGGTTGGAGGAACAAGTTATAGATGCTTATCTCTCTGATGGTGTAGACGAAGAGTTAGTGGAAAATTTTAATAAGGGAGCTGCCTTATTTAAAATACAAGTGATAGAAAAATTAACTACGTTTAAGCCGTGTAAAAAAGACGTTGACGAGAATTCCAGAATTAGTAAGGGGATAAAAGGCATCGATTTAACCCCTAAAATAGTTTGTCCCAAGTTTAGCGATAGGGATCTGGAAACGGATAAGTTAGCTTATCTAAACTTCCATAGAGAATTTTTGAATTGTGTAGCTAATCTTGATAGTGACGCATTAAGATTAGTGATATTGAAAAACCATCTTTCTGGTTATGCCTTTCATGTGATAAAACATCTGTCTGTATCAGATGAAAATTATCGAGTAGCTTTGGACTTGCTATCGAAAGAGTTCTTAGACGAAAAGTGTATCGTCGACTCTATATTTTCGTCCATGTTGAATGAAAATCGCATGTATAATAATAATGTCGTAAAGAAATTCCTGACTAAGATGAAAACCCAATTGTACGAGTTAAAGAACTCGTTCGGTTTAGATTTCTTTGAAAGTGATTCTCCGGGAAATCGTTTGTTAAGTCACATTGTATTCAATAAACTGACAACTTCCTTTAAGTCAGAATTAATACATAAGGTGAACGGAAATTATCCTTCTTTGAACCAAATTCTGGAGAATAGTGTTGAGATATTTAAAACACTGGAGTTTTGTGAACACGATTCGAGATATCGTAAAGTTGATTCCTTTAAGGAAAAGAGTAAATTCAGGCCTTTCGAACCTGAAAAGAAACCTTCCACGTTGAAAAATTTTCATGTTAAAACACATAAGGTTAAGTTTAAGTGTTGTTTTTGTAGAAACGATTATCATCTGTCTCGTGACTGTAATAAGTTTCCCTCTTACGAAGAAAGACTTAAAAGATGTAGCGAATTAAAGTTATGTGCTAGGTGTACTAGCTCTTATCATCTGAAGAATTTATGTCCTTATGAAAAAAACGATAAGATTACGTGTTGGTCGTGCGAACAGTCGGGACACTTGTCCGCCTTGTGTCCGAGTTTTCTCAAACCTGTGGTGAAGTCAAATATTTGCAGGTTGAAGAGTAGTTCTTCATTGTTGCCTGTGATAGGTATCACAGTTGAAGTAGGTGGCGAATTTCACACCGTAAATTGTCTGCTAGACACTGGTAGTGAACGGTCTTATATGGGTAAAAGATTTTCTGATAGATTTATGAAAGAAGAGTTGTCTTCCTTGCATCGTCGAAAATACGTAATAAAGACCTTTATTGGTAGCCAAGAGAAAGACTTGAATGAAGTAACATTGAAGGTGTCCTTTCCCGATGTTGCGAGAAGTATCAATTTTCTGATGGATGAACAGTTGGATTTGTCCTTCAAAATGAAAGGGTTGGAGGAGGTGATCAGTAATTTGAAGAAAAGCGACGTTAAACTTGCTGCTGATTTCTCCGAATTGAGAAGTGATGTTCTTGAAATATACGGTCTGATAGGGATTGATGTGATTAGATTTCTGGGACCCTTAAGATTAACAAAGATTAAAAATGGTTCTGCCTTTGAGTCCTCGCTAGGTATGATATTATTTGGCGACCCCTCTGATTTTTAACCACATATGGAGATTGGTTTAAATTATAATCAAGTCATCGGTGAACATGCTTCTTGTGATGTGACCCATGTTTACTTTGCTCTAGAACCTAAGTCCAACCATCTGGATCCTTGGAATGGTCTTGATGGAGCTTCCGTGGACAGAGGTATTGAACAAATGTTCAAATTGGAATCATTAGGGATAGTTAATGAAGTTAGTAGTGATTACGACAGAAAGAAAATAGAAGAATTCAGCTCCTCTATTGAATACAGAGATAATAATTACTACATAGGTTTGTCGTGGGACTTAGATAAATTAAAGAAAGTACCCTCTAACCATAGAGTATCGTTAGCTGTCCTAGATAAAGTAGTGGACAGATTATCCTCTCAGAACTTATATTCTGAGTATTGCAAAGTCTTCCTAGACCAGGAATGTGAGGGTGTGATTGAAAGAATCCATCCGACTCCTTCGGAGTTCTACAAGTATACGTGGATACCGCACCGGCCAGTCTTTAAAAATGATGTGCAGTGCACGACTAAGATTAGGCCTGTTTTCAATTGCTCGTTGAGGGTAAATAATAAACCTTCTCTCAACGATTGTGCTTATAGTGGCATAAATCTGTATACTGACATGTTGGAACTTCTGTTCAAGTTTAGAACAGATAATTATGTATTATTGGCTGACATCAGAAAGGCGTTTCTGATGATTAGACTAAAGAATAACTTTGACAAAAATAGATTCTGTTTCTTTTTAAAAATAAAAGATGAATTAGTGTGTTTTCGATACAAAACTCTGATATTCGGGTTTGTGTCTAGTCCCTTCATCTTAAGTTACGTAGTGAAGCACCACGTTGAGAAGCACTCATCGGGACCTTGTAGAGACATGTTGTTAAAAAACTTTTACGTAGATAATCTAGTGAAAACACATGGGTCTCCTGATGAATTGTTGAAGCTCTATACCGAGGCTGTGAATGTCATGGAAAAGGGAAGCTTCTTATTGAAAACGTGCTGTAGTAACAGTAAATTGGTGTCTGCTCGCATTCGAGCAGATAACAATTACTCTTCTCATGGAGTGCCCTGTGAGAAAGTACTGGGGTATTGGTATGACCCTGAGTCAGACGAAATTGGTATCTCCAAAGGTGAAGTTAAAAAGTCAGTCTCCACAAAAAGAGATATGCTATCCGTTAGTTCGTCTGTATTCGATCCGTTAGGTTTAGTATTGCCTATAACTATAAAAGGAAAAATTATATTAAGTCAAGTTTGGAAATCAGGAGTGGCATGGGATCAGGTAGTTCCTGATAGCTTGTTGTCTGTTTGGAATAGTTTTCAGGCAAATCTCCGAGATGTTCAAAAAATTGGTTTTGAAAGATGTTCAGTACAAACCAATTCGCCTGTTACCTTGATCGTGTTTTGTGATGCTTCGAATCTTGCTTATGGCATAGTCGAATATATGTATCAGGGAGGAGAGGCCAGGCTATTTTATGCGAAAGCCAAAGTGGCTCCTTCTGTTAAAAGAACTCTTCCTACGTTGGAATTACTAGCTGTATATCTGGGAATTAAGCATCTCCTTATTTTGATTGAAATGTTTCCCAAGCTGTTTGAGGAAATTATCATTGCTGTAGATGCACAGGTAGTGCTATCTTGGTTGTTGTCTGAATCTGTACACACTAAATGCCAGTTCACTAAAAATCGTTTGAAGGATATAAAATTCATGATGAATGAGATAAGTTGTAAGGGTTATACCTTAAAGTTCAAGTATGTAAGTACTAGTGAAAACCCTGCAGATTTGTTAACTAGAGGCGTTTCCTTTAGTAAGTTTAAAAAGGATAAAAACTTTTGGATTAGAGGTCCAGTATGGTTACAGACAGAAAAGTTGAAGTGGCCTGACTATAAGTTGGATTGCATTAGTGACAAATGCAAGACCTTGGTAACTGCTTATACTGGCTTGAATGGGGATTCTAACTCATGTGTGGTTGAGTTAGAAAGATTCTCTTCTCTCAAAAGGTTGATAAGTACCTTAGAGATTGTGTTTAAATTTATTGCCAAGTTAAAGGGCGATAAGCGTGATGTCAATTTTACATCTGAGGCAAAGTCCTATTTGATTAAGGTTACTCAGAGTGAGTTTTTCGCTGAAGAAATAAGTTTTCTGAAAAGTAAAGTTGAAAGTAATATTCCTTTGTTGGTGAATAAGTTGAACCTAATTTTGGATGACAACAATTTGTTACGTTGTCGGGGACGTATAGAAAACTCTGAATATTTTTCCGAAGAAGTGAAAAGTCCTGTTCTGCTGCCTAAAATGTGTCACCTAACCAGTTTGTTGGTGATGGAGTGTCACATAAAATGCAAGCATTTGGGGATTGCTGCTACGCTTGATAAGGTGCGCAATTCTGGGTTTTGGTTACCCAAGGCCAGGCAGGCCGTCAAGATTGTTCTTGCTAGTTGTATGGTATGCAAGAAGTTTAACTCCTTGTCTTTTCGTTATCCTAAGATGACAAACCTACCCAAGCATCGAGTTAATCTTATCAGACCTTTCTACCATACGGGGATAGACTTCACGGGTCACCTGTGGGTAGAGGACGGTAGTAAAGTAAAAAAGATGTACATATTGCTATTCACTTGTCTTAGTGTGCGTTCTATACATATGGAGTTGGTTGAAGAAATGAGTACTCAATCGGTAGTGTTAGCCTTTTTGAGGTTCTTCAATGTATATGGTGTGCCATCACACATATACTCAGACAATGCTTTATCCTTTGTTGCTGGGTGCGACTTAGTGAAAGAAGTTCTTCTCTCTGATGGATTCAGAGGAGATTTGGAAATGTGTAATATAAAACACTGCAGGATTCCTTCGTATTCTGCTTGGTTCGGAGCAATATGGGAAAGGTTGATAAAAACTGTCAAGTGTTGTCTATTCAAAACAATTGGTCGCAAGAGGTTGGATTACTTTCAACTGCTAACCATTTTGTCTGACATACAAAGAGCGGTAAATGATAGGCCTTTGACTTATCGTTGTAGCGATGATGCTTCCCTGGAAGTCATCTCTCCTAGTGCCTTTATGCGTTTTTCTCCTGGGAAAACCGTGTTCTTGAACCTTGAAAACGATTCTTGTTTAGAAGTGCCCCCGAATCGAGTGGATTTGATCGAGAGTTTGAAAGGTAGAGAATGCCTTTTGATCAGATTCAAGTCATTGTGGTATGAGCAATATTTACTGAGTCTGAGGGAATTGTCTAAGGATTTGCATCAAGCGGAGTTTGGTAACAAAATTAAGGTAGATGATATAGTCCTAGTTAGGAATCTCGTTAAACCTAGGCCCTATTGGAAGCTAGGTAGAGTTGTTAAGCTCACTCAGGGGTCTGACGGAATTGTTCGCTCTGCCTTGATAAAGAAGGGAGAGACATGTAGTGAGCATTCTATTAAGCATTTGTATCCTATGGAGCTATCTATATCTCATTCGTACCAAGTGAGACCTGGGAAAAATAAGGATTTGTGCAGTGATGATAATGGAGCTGAGAATTCTAAACCTAAGAGAGGTAGAAAATGTGTTGAGGATAAGAATCCTGACTATGTTTACTATTAGACTGTAAGTGAGCGATCTTTTTCTTTTCTTTTTTTTATTCGGGAGAGTGTCAGAAATTTATTTTCTTCTTCTTCTTCTTCTTCTTCTTCTTTTCTTTTCTTCTTCTTCTAAAACCCCCCTTTTTAAGAACTTGTAATGAATGACTGCTGCTGATGGCACGTGTCGGTGTCTGAAGCGTGGGCGTTTGACGCCGGAAGCCGTTGAAATAACCGCGAAATTCAAGTTAGTTGCTGAAACGATCTCGAGGTGGAGAGGTCGGTCGACTCAACTCGGACATGAAGAAGTCCTAAAAACAAGAATGTTAAAACAGGAATATGTAGAGAGCATGCCTGTAAAAATCTTCAAAGAAGTTGGAGTTTCAACTAGTGTTCGAGGTTGAATATTTACGTTGGACGGAGAAGTCCACTGAATTCTAAAAACAGAAACAAGGAAGTTATTCATTTGAAAGGCAAATGTGCCTTTGGAAAAGACAAAACGAAGTGTGTTCCGAAAGATGTCTCCAAATGAAGAGTTGACGTGGAAGAGTGCCACTATTCTCAAAAGGAGTCGATCGAAGAAACGATGCGATGTTAATGAAAAAAGATGAACAATCAAAGGAAACAAACAGCGCGAACAAAAAGGACTTTTCTATATTCTTCTGGTATTTTTTTATTTTTACTAACAAAATTCTTTCAAGTAAGTTTTCTCTTTTTTCTGACATGTCTTTCCTAGCAAAGTTAATAAGCCTTCGGGCAGCATAATTAGGACTTTATTTATGCAGCCTTTCCGTGTGTCCATCGGAACTTAAATTCAGTCTATGAAGTGAACTTTGAACATGAACTTTCTGCCGAACTCATTTTACCTATTTTCTTTTTCTTCAATAAATTATTTGTTGTTTAAAATAGCTTGTTTTTTTTCTTACTGTTTATTTAATTGTCTAGTTATTGCCCGAGGTCCTTACGTGTATCGATTTTGGCCTGTACGTGGTTAAAATTGCGATACTTAATGCACCATCATTTAATCATTTTGTGAGACAGATTTTGGGGACCATACCTAATTTAATCATAATCCTTTAACATTATATGGTACATTTAAATAATATTTATTTTTTAAAGATGTAAATCGTAATTATTTTCATGTATTTGTTGTTTCTCTTTGATAAAGTTCGTTTTTAAGGGATTTTAGTAATTTGTTCTAAATGAAAACAAATTGTGCATTCTCATAACTACATACGTGTCTTAATCATAAACGATGACCTGAAAAGGGAATGAAGAACCCCCCCCCCCCCCCCGACTTCCTCAAAACAAACAACAATGAAAGATAAAGGGAAAAGGCATTGTAAATAGATTTTGGTAACAGGCCGAATTTAATCAATGTCACATAAAAAATTAGGTTTTGGAATTTTTTAGATGAGGATAGATAATCTGTATCATTTGTATCATTTAGACTACTATTCTCGTTTTGAATATTATTCTTACAAGGTTTCGGCCGATGTCACTTCTGACCTTCTTCAGGTGCGTCATGTCAAATCTTTATAGATTCTAGAGTTCGACATGACTCACCTGAAGAATGTTGGACGTTACATCAGGTGAAACGTTGTGAAAATAACATCCAAGACGAGAAAAGTATTTCGAATGATCCAAATATAAAAAAATTGTTTGGCACATTTGAACTCGAACAACAACAAAAAAATGGATGTAATGTTAAAAAGTTGACCACTAGACCAGTTAAGAAACCAAATAAAAGTTAACCTACTTAAATAAAATTATTTTTACAATTAAAATTTTTAATATTTATTAAATCAAATTAGTTTCAAATTATGTTTAAATAATTGATAAAAAAAAGTCTATTTTTATTTTTTCAGTGTCGTTGAAAAAAAATCATATTTTAAATTTCATACAGATATTTATATTTTTGCCAATGAAAAAATGTGATTTTAAAAGTTATTTTTTAAAACTTCTACTTGAAAAAACAAACAAACAAAAAAACGATAATTGGAAACAATAAAATAAGATTTATTACGGATGCTCGCACTATAACTCTAGAACTATTATGAGATATGTTGCACAGTTTCTATGGATTGAAAACAATTTTATTCAATAAAAAAAAAAAAAAAAAAAAGGGAGACAATTCCCGTATAAGTTACTGGAGTTGCCTGCCCTTCCTCAGTGAATATTTAAAAAAAGGTAGGGCTGCTTTAGACTTGATGAGATAGTGAAATAATAGAGTGATTAAAAAAATAAATTGAACAAATAGATAAATTTACAGAAAAATAATGGAAAACATTGAAAAGACCAGAATAAACAGTTTTTTTTTGAGCGAGTGAGAAAAATAAAGTATTTGGAAAAATTGTAATTAAAAAAAATAAAAATAAAATAAAATGACAAAAAAACTCTCTTGACTTGAGCAATTCTGTTTCTGTTGATTTAGGTTGATGTAATGCCTATTACTACTGTGCTACCTTATTTTCTTACCCTAAAAAACATAAGACCATAACGAGAAAGATATTATTTTTGGTACATTTGCAGATTAACGTGTTCCGCTGGCCCCCTCCTCTAAGTGAGGTTCTACTTTTAGGCGATTACGTGTGAATATCCTAAAAAACTTGTCGAACAGTGAAAACGGATAAAAACAAAAACAAAAAAATTAATTTAGAATTTAGAATGGGGAGTCAGTTTTGTATATACACTTAACATAAAATAATCCCCCATTTTCGGGCCATTCTAGCGTTTTAGAGCCGTTACATATTTTTACCACTAACCCTAAGTCTGAATGGCTATCAGTTAGGGTTAGGTTTAAGATTAGGTTAGAAAACCCTAACGAATGTTTTGAAAAATAATTTATTAGAATGTTTTGAAGAATAATTTATTGGGGAGAAAAAAAGAACATGATTACAATAAATAAATAGGACTAAAAAGTAATATTGGCTGTGAAATAATTTAAAATATCTGGTACAAATGAGTGCTCTGGAAGAGTTAATTATTGGGTACAAAATTGTCAGTAAGAGGAGACAATACAAAACCCAAATTAACCGAAACGAAATTGGTCCAGTCAAGAAAGTTCAATAGCACAAAAAAAAATAGGTAGACATTTTCTTTCCTAAGTGAGAAAAAAAAAAAAAAAATGGAAATTTCTCCTTAAGTAAAAAAAAAAAAATCGTAAAGAAATAGTGAGTAATTATTGGAATATTAATTATTATAAAGACTTGTTTAATTATCCAAGCAAAGGCAAAAGAACATTTAATTTATTGTCCGATTTGTATTTTTTGTCAGTTTTGTTATTTAGGTGCTTCTACAGAATTTGAACCGAACCGACTTTTAGGAGTAAAGTGTAATATCTGTTCTGATACTACACTTGTCTTTTCTGTCCTTAATCAGTGAAGGAGAAATCCTTCTAGACTGGGACAAAAATAAACATTTCCAAATTATATAGTGCTCCTTTTTGGGCTACTGAATTCCCCCCCCCCACATTAAAAAACAACCTTGTGTCTAATTCTACTCTTGTGGGGAGGCAAGTAAATAAGGACTTGAATGTTCATCACAAGTTGTGACCAGGTTTCATATTTTTCCTGTACATCACAGACACAAAGATATGTATCGATTCCGAAATATCCTGACGTCACTAGATCCGGATTGCTAGATTGAACTACTTTTCTAAGGATGTGTTTTTATTCTGATAAATTCAGCTGTACTCAACACTGACTTCACAAGAAAAAGTAATTTTAATAAAATTTTCAGCAACTGACAAAATTTCTTTTAATATAAATGTACTCTAAAATTAGAATGTATAATTAGTGTGTTTATGGTGCACAAAATTAAGGTAATCTTGCGAGTAAACTCCATGGTATATTTCGACCGATTAAATGTTTCATCATAAACCATAAAACAAAACAACAAAAAAAAAATGCACGAATTGGGGAAGAACGTAATTTCTTTCTTAATTGATTAAGAAACTTCGTTAATACAAACGGTTCAATGACATTGTATGAAATAGTAAGAAATGAAAATTCTTATCTGAAAAGTGTATTGCTGTAACCAACATACTCCAACAAATTAAATAATCACTTTGCCAAACCTGGTGCATGTGATAGAAATAAACCTAATTCTGTCTCACACAGTACATTTCACCATAGGTTACAGCCAATGAAATAACATCAACACACACCAACAACAGCTATACTATATAAGTAGACACATCTACACCTGCTGCCACTGCCGACTACCACAATAAGCAGTAGTACATGCTTCATAATGTTTCACTGGTGATAAACAGCCCCCCCCCCCCCCCAATAAATATCCAACCCTTCCTCACCGTGGTGACAACATGGTAATGTCAGCGCTCCCCAGCTAACAGGGCAGTGGTGAAAATCCAAGAGTCATCATCATCAGCATCTTCCATCCTCTGGTTGTCTCTGTCTCTGCTGTGTCAAGTGTGGAACTGCAAATCCATCGAGGAGTGAGGATAATAACGTTGATTCTGCACATGTGCAACTGATATTCCTTTGTGTGTTCAGAGTCAAACCTTCCGCGACTTCGTATGCAACTGCTGGGCCTTGCTGCTCTGTGTGTGAGGGGTGAAAACCTGTAATCTTACAGGTCTAACAAATAGCTATGGCCAACGAGAAGGACTTCATGCAGACCAGACAATCTTGAGGCACGATCTTCGTGAGCTCTATGCAGAAGTCTAATTCGCTCAAAAACAACAGTCGTCTTTCTCTCAACTCAGTTACTCGACGTCATCATCATCATCATCATCATAAGTGCTTTTTCTAGAAGTAGACAAAGTCTTATTATCAATTGCTACAAAACTATTTTTGAGGTCAAAATCTCACTACTACAAGTGATAACCTGTCGTTTTAAGGACAATAACAACCAATGGTTTAGAAAACCTTTGTCCAAATTACTCAAAACTGAGGCGGCGTAACAGATAGGCTACCCAATCCAACAAAGCAATTACCTGTACCGTTTTTGTTTCGTTTTGCTGAGAATAACACTTAGCAATAAAACTTTAACATTTTGACTGTTATCCTTATTGTAGTTGTGTTGACTATGTCTACGTTATTTTCGCATGTGAGGTTGACATCCTCGTTGACCCTAGAACAGTATCATAAAAACAATGCAAAGCTCTCCATAAAAACGAATTTAACGCTCTTCGGTGTTAATAGCGTTTGTATAAACCTTAAAGATTTCACATACTGTTGTTGATAGTCACATGGTTAGAAACGCTGACTGTCGAAAAAAGTTTTGATCCCAGCTTAACGTGGTTGCCTGTCTAGTAACAGTGAAGAGCTATGATACAGTAAAACAGTCAGTCTGTAGATTGACTATGTATAGATAACAATAACATAAGTCAGTCGTAGACTGCATACCTCCACGTGACAACGTAAGGATGGCCAAAGTCTTATATGGGCTTACTTATCTATAAAACAGTATACTATAAAGCCAATAATTTCTATGAAATAAAATATTTTTGGTTGCCATGGAAACGTTGATAACTCAAAAACTATTTATCTGATCAGGCTGCAATTTTGCTAAGTGGTTACTGTTATCATAGAGTATCAGATTCATATATCAAATATGGAAAGAATCGTAAGTTGGCAATAATATGGGTCAAGTAGCGAGTCTCTCTGATGAACAGAATCAAAGTTATTGCCCAAAGTGTGACTTTCACCTTTACCTTGATATCGCAAAATTAAATCAGTTCCAAGTTAGACCATATTTGGTGACAATTGGTCAAGCGATGTGTATGCTAGTCTGTACATAAACAAACAAACTCAACCGAAAACATAATCTCCTTGGCAGAAGTAATTAAAATGGACTTATCTTCACTTAAAACTATAAAGCCTTAAGACATGACCCTTCTAATTGTTTACTATTGTTATAAAGGTCTATCCAAAGAGATATTGAGTTCTTTGTGTGTGCAAGATCTGCTGTCTTTAATCTTGCTTTTATACTCTTGAAAACTCTTATCACCTAATATTTGCAATAGTGGACGTAGTGCACACATGAAAAAGTAGATTACACTCTTATAGCTCAATAGTAAGATTAGTATAGCTTGTTCTATGTACAGGTGGGGGGATTTTTTATACATGACAATATATATATATTTACATCACAATGGTGGGCAGTGTCCACTAAAATGTAAAATCTAAAAAATGCTGACTCATTTCCTGTTTTAAATTATGAGTTGGCTAAGTAAAGCCTGAGTTAGTTGCCCTTCTCCTTCTTCCTAGAATTATCGTATTAGAATTTTGAATTTCCCCCCTCCACACCGTATTCTCCCTATAATGTCATTTCCGGTTGAATTTGAGGAAATGACTTGCAGTTTTTTTTTTCGGGAATGACTTACAATTTGTTTTTAAAAAAACCTACATGATATAATTGTTTTCTATTTAAATTAATACATGATTAAATTGAAATTAAGGTGAAAATAGCTGAAATAATCGACCCCCAGACGAAATCTGCCCAATAGACCCCTTAGGAGTGAATTTAGAGATTCGGGAATACGCCTATTAACTTTCTCGGAGAATTTTACATTAGAATACACTTTTAGATTTTATCTAGATTCGCTAACTTTTTTTCTATAGGCTCCCCCCCCCCCACACACACATTGAGTTTTATATATATATAGATATATTAGTTAGGTATGTGTATATATTTATATATGTATAGGATTCACTCCTAAACTTATTAACCGATCATTATGAATTTTTCAACATAGCTGCTTGTCAAAGGATGGATAATTAGGGCTATTTTTAGTTTAATGTAGTTTTATGCAAATGGGGTAAAGAGGGGGGGGGGTAGAAGGCCTTTGTGAAAATTCAGATACTTTCGATTTTTGTTAAATTTTAACAATACGTATCAGACATCAATTAATAAATATTACCCAAATTTCAGTTTCTTTAGAGTGTGAACCTGCATGAGTGCGTTCGCTGCACTGGCCGCAATCGTCCCACGTTGTGCCAGTCCAAATTTGTTGTAAAACTCAGTCAGTACTGCAACAAAGAATTCTCATCCCAAGTAAGGCCACAAGTCCAGGTTATAAACAAGTAACTTGTATTCCCAGCTTGAATGGCAGACTTGCAAAATGAGATTTTTCTCGACCAAAACAAAAAAAGAAGATAAGTCCAATCAGCACAATTCTTAGCTAAGAAGCTAAGAACCCCAGTGAGCCCATCTTGCTTGGACAGGCACACAGATCCAACTGATCGCCAGCCCTCTAAGCCAAACTGCCTGTCATGCTCAGAGTTCCAGGTCTCCCCCTTCACCTTCCCATCTCCTGGGGCCCTTTCCTCCTGACCGGAAATCTTGGATTCCAGTCATTCTCACTGGTCACCATTCGCCAACCCAGGCTGATTGCTGGAGATATCCCCTAGAGATAACTGCCAGACAGTCCACTCGAAGGAGATTATCATGGAGACAATCTACGAACGTTATTTTGGTTTCATCATTATTCTGTTTTTATGAAACACTTATTTCATTTCAAAGAGAAATAAGATTCTGTGTTGTCCAAAATACAAAATCAGAGATATGTTCACATTCCTCTGTGCCCCTCCCCCTACTAGTAAATAAATACATTTTTAGTCAGGAAATAAAATACCAATCACCATATTAAGTCTTTGTAAGGTTAAGAAATACATAAAAAAATGAACTTACTTTAAAATGTCTGCCTGAGAGAAGAAAGTCAATTCCTGAAAGTAAAGAAAACAAAAAATTGTTCGATGTAAAAATGATTAAAAATATATTTGTTTGGCATACACAGTTACAAACAGAGAGAATTTTCAGGAATACAGGTTTTTAAAATTTTGATCTTTGAAACTTTTGTTCACTTCAAACAACGCATATTGCCACTGAAACGAAGGGGCTATTGTGATAGGGGCCAGATTTATAAGGGGACAACCTGGGTAGGGAATTTCTACATGTTGGTATTATTGGGGAAACAGTGAGCAGCCCCTTAGGCTTCAGTGGCAATATGCCTTATTTGGGGTCAACAAAAGTAAAAAAATAAAATAAAAAATCACATATAACTATGATAATAACCGACGCAGAAGCCTACATTTGTGCTTAAAATTACGCAGACATGTTGCACACACATGTTTGTGTGTGCAACATGTAAAAGTGCATAACTTGAAGCCAGCCTATATGGGACCTTTAAAGATTCTCAAAAGATGGAAATATTTTATTGTGCGCATTTAAGTTGCCAACCAAAACATTACAGTAAACAGGTTGAAGCCAGTCTTTTTGTATGCTACCTGGTTGAATGTAGACACTCCAGTGACTCCATCACCTCCACTAATATCTGATATAGAAAGGCAGACTGTAACTAGATCTGGCCGAATTGTGAAATGGCTAAAACATTTATCGACCGAGTCGAACATTTGTATTTGTTTTCCTAATGGAACAATAATGTTTAAAAATTATTTTTTTTTTTAGAGAATTATTGTTTTCTTTCGAACACACCAGTGAACAAAGGTTTTGTGCATAGATATGTTTTCTTTTTTTCTATCCCATTTTTTTATTAAATGCACAAGTTATCCCCCTTGTCCTTTATTCATTTAAAAAAAAAAATTCTTTTTTGGTTATTGTACGTAATCTAAGAATTTGATAGAGACTTACCCCATCGAAGCAAGAGAAGGTGAATTGTTTGTATAAGTGTTTGTGGAGATAGAAACTTGCGAGGCGAACATCAGCAAAGCTATGATGAAATGATGCAGTGCATGCGTTATCAGCCAAAACAAGGCTAAAGTATGAGATTCGTGTTTCTCACCAGAGACCAAAGAGGAATAAAAAGAAGTGGTTTTTGGTTGAGGGTCAGTTTCATCTCTGGGACTGGTGCAGACTAAACCCATGGTTTGGAGAAAGAAAGAAGAAAAGGAAAGAGAAAGATACAGAGGGAGAAAGAGCTCTTGTTTGTAGTGTATGCGATGGCCACCAGTGGAAGTAGATTCTAGTTACAAAAGTTTTTTTTGTTTTTTTTAATTCTTTTGACAAGTTATAGTTTCTCTATTGAGAACCTGTCTAATGAGAAGGGTACTATAGGGACAACAGAGTTATCTCCCTTTACGGAGAAATTAGTTAGAATTCCCAAATCTCGTTGATCACACAAGACGTGGTAGCAACTCTTCTAAGAACATATAGTTAAGACAATAATTCTTTCTCTTTTAGCTCGCTGGCCGGAACAGATCCGTCTTTGAACACGTCCCCTACACACAAAGACGCTATGGGATACTGAAAGTTTTTGCTTTTGTGCTTAGCACACGTTTCTTACCTCCATTAGCAATAACTCATGCACTTTCTCTGTATTTGGACTGATGTGTTTAATTATATGTGTAGTCTACATTTGAATGTCTAATTTATTAGTTTGCCTGAAACTATTAATAAATGTTGTCGTTGTTAACCACAGCTTCTTTATAGTCCTTTATTAGACATCTTAGTAATGCACACAATTCTAGTGACACACCACATGTTTAAATGATTCATTTTAATTTCTTAGCAACATACTGGCAATCTTGCTAGAATAATATATCCAATATTCATATTCTTCAGCTCTATCCAATGGGATATTGAGTACTTTATTTGTTCAAGATTAACAGTCTCAGTTCGGTTCTGTCCCGATTTTGAAACATTTGTTTTGCCAAACATATATATATACACATGTGTTTCATCCTTTTTCTGGAATAATCAATGTGGAGGATGACTGTTCTGCCAGTCGAACGATTTGAACCCAAGACCAAAGTCACTTTTAACTTTCCAATCCGAACTTCTAGCACACAGCCAACATAACAGCCATGGGGAAGGGGGGGGATAAGCTTTTTATGTCTATACAAGCGGACATATTTTAATAAGCTGTCATAACAGTGTTCAACAAGTCTGCAATTTGGATATATATACGAATAAAATAATTATACCAATAATTATAGTAATAGTAGTAGCTACAATGGTAATTATATCAATGTTTACAGTGATTATATCAATAAGAATAGTAACAATAATTATAAATAATAGAAACAAAAAGCAATCATTTACAATGATAATATTAATTTTATCAATATTAATGATAATCATTCAACCCTCTATAATAAGATGATAGTAATAATAATTATAACAAAACTAATTATTAAGATAATAATGATAATATCAATACTAATCTTATTAGTAATAATAATATTCAAAGTTAAAGTGATACACATCGAATCGATAAGGTCTATATTGGATATGAATCTAAAATAGAATATTAGGGGATAAGAAAGAAATAATAGCGATAGCGATCCAAGAACATCACAGTAATAATGGCCGCAGCATGAACAATAAAGTTGCTGCCATCACTAAAGCTGGATTATGTTAGAGTTACTTTTAGTAAGAAACAAAACTAATCAGAAAGAACTTAGACAGAATTTTCAGTGGGATTAACATAAGGGTGGACGTGCACCAGGGATTTTCAAATATGAAAAAAAATCGAAATACAATTTCTCAGAGCAAATTACATAAGTCAAAGGTATCACATATGAAACAAGAAACAGTTTGACAAAGGTGAGTATAAAACAAACAAATATGAATGGATAAGAGCAATTAGAAGTCCAGTTTCAAATGAGGTTGCAGCAGCGATACAGCAATTCATAAGCTTGGCACTGATTGGTGCAAGCATTTAACTTCTTTTCCGGCTTGTCCAATCAGAGGCCATCTCTCATGTGGGCTGATCACGTGATGAGAGATTATAAAAGGGTTAACAAAGTATGAACTTTTCTCTCTCATGTGCAGGGACGACTGACAACTCCACGTTGTCCGGATTAACCACAAACTTCTCTCTTGGGACTCAACAGAAACCCGCCCGGGCCTTTGGCCCTGGGTTCGACTTCGACAACAAGACCTAAGAATTCAACATGGCGACTGCCTCACACACGTGAACTTAATACGACACACTTAACTACTTACATATGACCTCACTTCCACACTTGTGTACAGCACTGTAAATATTCTTCATATGTGAACTCTTTCTCTTTTGTTACAGACAGGACATTCCTCATATATGAACTCTTTCTCTTCCCTACTAACGGGACATTTATTTAACCCCACGTGGAGTGTCTAACCTTTCCTCTTCGTCCATACTCGTGGACGCGTTCATTCACTAACACCCTTCTCTTTCATTTCTCCTTTTATTCACATGTTAATGAAGATGACCAATAAAGTTGTTTTAAATATTAGAAATGGACTTCGTCTCATTTCTATAAGGTTATTTACAAAGTGTAGGTGGGTTTTTCTTGGAGAAGAGTGTGTAGTCTTAAAAATATTACAAGTAAAGATTTAGTATCTGTCTGTCTGAAGCCTAAACTATACTATTACTTCTATTAATGTACTATTATACTATTACTGATGGAGAATTGGTATCTGTCTGAAACCGAAACTATATTATCACTTCTATTAATGTACTATCTATTCAGGGAGTGGGAGTAGTGTAGTATAAGTTTGTTCGTCATGATACCATCCTCCCAGGCATTACCTCCTTCTTGGGTGTGGGGGTAGTGTAGTATATTTGTTCTGTGGTTATGATACCATGTTCCCAGAGAATATCTCTTGATTTTGTTTTTGCATCTGTTCTGTTGTGATGAGACCATCCTCCCAAACATTATCTCCTCCTGGGGGGGGGGGGGTAATCTACGTCAACAAGAAATTGTCAGAATCAGCTATTCATTAGCAACCTCAACACTCACCTTATATATACTAGCAAAAATATGCGACCGGAAGGAGCATATGATTGCGAGTATATATAACCAAAAATGTGTTATATGCAGGTTAATTTCTATTTCAGTCACGTAAAGTAATGCAAATAATTTTGGTACTGATGCAGTTTATGAACCGCGTTTTCATCAGCACATTCCGGCAGGTTACGTAAACCGCCGGAAGGTGTCGAACTAAAACTTTTTTTTGTGTAAAAAATGCTGACCAATGTTAAAACGCTAGAAACGGGCATCGTATGTTAAATTTGTAAGAAACTTTCAAAATGTAGGAAAATTCAAATAAAGGAACAAAACACTCATTGTATGTTTCATGAATAAATATTTATTTTTCTTTGGTGAAAAAAATATGGTGTAACAACTGATAGCAAACAGGTTTTTCTATGATTTTTTTTTTTTAGCAACATTTTTTTTCTTTCTTGCCGATTCTTTTTAAACCCTACCGACTATGTTAGGGTTAGGTTAGGGTAAGGTTAACTGATAGCAAACATTTAAAAAAATTTTCCTTGCCAATTCTTTTTCTACCCTACCGACTAAGTTAGGGTCAGGTACTGTTTCTTTTCGCAAATTTTCTGTGGACTTAAGCACAGACTTTGTAAAAGTAAAAGAAGAAGGGTTAGAGGACGTGGAAGGAAGCTGTTCGACAGGATACACTTCAGCAATGTGCTGCTCTAATATGGAGACGAAGGGATTGTTTCTGAATTTCTGTTTCTACATAGATTCACGCAGGTAGCTGTCGATTAGATCTCTGCAATATTTTCATAGCGTTTTCCAATTTTCGGCTGCTGCGAATTTCATTGGCTAAGGCTAATCACTTCCAATTGTCGGCTGCTTCAATTTTCGTCGGCTAAGCGTTTCGGCACCTTCCGGCGGTTTACATAACCTTCCGGAATGTGCCGATTAAAACGCTGTTCATAAACTGCATGAGTACCATAATTGGTAAATTTGTCGTTTCCCACCTAAAATGGCAGACAACTCTGACGTCAATGAGCCGTCTGATATTTTCCGACCTCACAAATGAGTAAGTAAACCCAAATAAATTGTTTTAGACTAATTTCAAATTTACTTTACATTATTTTAAAGGAAATACAGTTGGGAAATTAGTCCAAAACAATTTATTTGGATTTACTTACTCATTTGTGAGGTCGAAAATTAGCAGACGGCAGAGTTGTTCGCCATTTTAGGTAGGAAACGACTAATTTACCCCATAATTTTTAAGTAAAGTATGTTTTTAGTGTTTTTATTTTTATTTATTTTGTACTAAGTTATAGCAATTTTCATCGTACACGTCAAACGCCGAAATGTAAACTCGACCGGAAAAATATAGGCATCTTTATAAACAAGAGACGAGAGCGAAACTAAGGGAGACCATTTTTTTTATTATTATTAAGATAAATACGCGAGCAAAGAAAAACATTATTTTACCACTTTGTTAAACACAGAAGACATTGATAAACTATTGTTTTTCTTGTTCTTCGTCTTTTAATTAGAAAATTATGGACTTGAGTTATGTTTCCTTAGCCGCGTTCTCGACTTATTTTTCTTGGCGACTTTTTATTTCGTGTTTTTAATGTTATTTTTTTTTTATTTAAGTAAAAAAATAAGTTGTTTGGCAGTAATGCCGCAACTCATTTCACTCTTAATAATTTCCGTGACTGAAATTACTCGCTTTTAAGTTAAAAGACATTTTTCGCAAAATAATTTAATCAAGGAAACAAGTGACAACAATCAAAGTTATTTTATGCAGGAAGTAAACTTTACCCTGAATGCTTTTTATTTCTGGAGCGCATAGGTCGGAAAATATTATTGTATCGTTAATTATTTATATCTAAAGTTTCATTATTTCGATATTTTCGTAGAATATTAAAAGAATAACCCCTTTATAAATGACTGAAAAAGGGTTTCTTCTTTTTAAGAAAGCGAGCTTCTCAGTTGAAATAATAATAGCGTGACTAACTTATGAGTCGTTGCTAGTGGAAACTTAGATTTTTTTTTTGAAGAAATAATTTAATGAATAAAAATACTCACCTCGTAGGCATCCATTTCATCTTTATCAAAAACGGTTTGTTTATTGCCCATTGTTAACAGACAGAAAAATGTTAATCTTATCTGGTTTTGAAATGTTATTATTTATAAGAAATGGCGAAGGTGGTTACGTCAATTATTAGCTTGAACAACAACAACTGTTAAAAAGAAAACCAAAACGAGGCTCGTCTAGCATACATTCACCCCCCCTCTCTCTCTCTCTTTCTCTTCCTCATTCTATCTTTTTTGTTCTCTCGCTCTCGTTTTTACTCTTTTTTCCGCTCGTCTCACTGTATCTTTTTGCTCTTCCACTGTCTTTTTCCTTATTCTGCTCTCTTTCTCTTTCTGTCCCTATCTGCAAAGGAAAAGTTAGACGCAAGGTCGTTTGTTTTAATATGAACAGGTAGCAGTTGGTCGGATTGGCCGGCTTTGATGGAATTGGACTGGAAAGGCTCACAAAACTGGTTTTTGTTACAGTGTGGGTGTCTTTCGTTCCCTGTTTGGGGTCTGATATTTTAGACGACGGTCGCGTCTTTAGGGATTACCAAGCCACCACACTAAACAATTAATTTTGTATAGATAAATTGAGACCGATTCGATAACAAGGATCACCAGTTAGCGAGTGCTAACTTTTAACAATATAATATTGTTAATAAAAGAAAAGAAGCTGTAAAGTAAAAGAATAAAACTTTTATATATAAACAATTTTACAAAAATGTAAAATATAACAAAGTTTGTGCAGGATAAAAATGTTTGAAACGACACGAGCGTTTAACGTTGTCCTTAAAGTTTAGTGTGCGTGCGTGTTTGTGCGCGTTCTTGGTTAAGCTTGTTATTGTGGCGTGCTTAAAATTAGATGCTCTTTGTTGTTGTTGCTGTCTTCATTAATAGCGAGGCGAGTTATTCCGTTGTCGCCAAGAAACTGATTTTTCTCCGATAATTCCCTGGTTTTATTAAAGTTTATTTCGCACCCACTTATTCAAAACATGTGTGAACACTTTTCTGAGTTCACACTTTGGCCACATCTGTTATCACTTATTTTTACGATCCTGACCGGTACTGTGATCCCCTCTTCAAGAAGAAAGAAAGAAATAAAAAGAAGAGGGAGAAGAGGAAAGAAGAGGAGAGAGTAAGCCGAACGAACCTAGAAAGAAAAGGGGTAGCTAAACAGGCTAGCACTTTCCTTCAATGCCCGTTCGTCTCATCGATGTATTGATCTGCCACAACAGGACTCTCTGGCGCCATCTCTATCGGATTCAAACAGGTGCCAAAAATTGAAACTTTGACCATGAGGGACATGATAGCAAGAGCAAAGGAGCTGACAACGATTGGCGACCAAAGACATGTGGTCGCAGCTATGCGTCCGCTCCACAGCAAAGACACAGTTTCTACCAAGAGCGTCCCAAGCACCGCCGTAATCTGCTACAGGTGCAACAGCAAAAGTCACATAGCAAGAGACTGCTGAAAGTGTAAGACACATTTTTAGTTCGGGATGATTGGTTTGGAAGAACATCAGGATGGAGAACGTAACTTGGTAGAGTTAATAAAGAGATTTAGTAAGCGAACGGTTCAGTCGTCGCTTGCCGAAGTCGGAAAAATGCTGAAAGAAAGAATAAAGACACAGAAGACAGAGATAAAGGAAAATTTTTATTAATATTATTAAATTAAACAATAATACTGAAAAGTCTTGCAAAACTGATTGTGTTTGCGGCTTTAAGAATTCCAACTAATAAAAGAGTTCTTTAACGTCCAAAATAGACGGCCCCCTGAATTGTTCAGGTTTTAATCGTTGTACTCGAATTAAAGAGAAATTTTTCTTACTTGTTGACTGGATTACGAACAGATTCAAAGAGGAAGAATAAGGGCTTTTTTGACTCAGCCTGCCAGAATTAAGTGTCTGTTGATTGGTCAAGGAGAATCGTCTTGGCCAATTAAATAGGGCCTTTTCAGAATAGGAGGGAGTATCGTGATGGACAAGAAGAGAATTATTTTTGGGGAGAAAGGAAGCTAACCCCCTTTTTTTATATGAGTTGTATCTGGCTGCATCTCACTGAAATAGAATATTGAACAAGAAAAGGGGTCACCATCTTCCATAAGTAAGACCACATCTCTACAAGGCATCAACTTTTATTCGAAGGAACACTGGAACATAAAACGAATTGCTAGGTCGGCTAGCTTTTTGGTAGAGATGTAATATAGTTTAAGGTCTTGAGTTTATTCCTGCCCCTCGTCAACATGATGATGATGAGGGGAGAGAGAGAATGCCAGTCTGTCTACGTTGGAGTTTTGACTCGAACTGTTGTATTTTGCACGCATCCAGCTGTGGGCAGAAATCAGCAGGCTTCCAGTGCGCATGTCAGTGCTGTGCTAATCGCCTGTGTATCAATACGCCCAATGAACTACAACTCGACGTGATGCAAGATATTGCGCATACATATAAACAGATAGATCTCTCATGTAGCTGTTACACATTGCTATAAATGTGGCATGGTCGGATACTGGGCTAAGGACTGTTCAAGAAACGAGCCAAGGGACAACGTATTAGCGCCAGCCTACTTCCCTACCAGAATGTAGATATTGTGCTCCCAGAGATAGCTGTCTATGTTGATGTGATGTTCAGTGCTGATTGATACTGGCCGTTCACAGTCAATAATAGATGCAGATCGATGCCAATCTTGGAAGAAAGGATGGACGTCATGTTGATTAGAGACACGTCTCGTGCATGTTGTGGTGTCGCAATTGTTACCATTTCCATCGGCAAACACGATGCTGTCAAGATTGATGTTTTGGTGATGCATGCCAAATCTATTGTTGGAGATCGATGCGATAAAGGCATTCGGAAGCATCATTGCTGGTCCGATACGATCGGTTTGGATTGGCGACGGGAAAGTTGCTACATGTGCAGCCATGTCCATCACTGAACTTGACTTCATTACCCATGACCATCTGAGACGGGAGTGAATCGTGGTGTGGTAGTGGTCAGATGACCATGCATATGAAGAACTGTACAATGGAATGTCCGAATATTGGGTAGCTGCAGAAATTTGACCAGAATATGAGCAGAACCTCGAAGCCTGGATGGACAAGGGTTGGCTCTTGTCATATCCTGAAGAAAAGCTAGTACCTCCTAAGGGGTTGATTCCTCTGATAGCCATAATGCAGTAGAATAAGGAGAAGGTACGACCGGTGGTGAACTTCTGCCAGTTTAGCAAGCATGTTGATACACTCACGGTGAACACAGATGTCTCTGCTGCTAAGATGCGTGAATGGTGCCGAAAAGGGTGTAACACATCTCTATTAAAACTCAGGAGAGCATACCTCCTAGTACGTGTTCACAAGATGATGTGACCATACCAGATCGTAAAGATAAAAGGTCACTGAATTGAAAAAGCTTTCAGAGAATGGTTGGGCACTCAGCAAAGAACTACAATTTACCCTTTGTCTATGACTGTTTTCAACTGAAGAACCGACGATGAGGTCGGGAAAGGCATTCTTGACTTTAGAGCCTCACACAGATTCTTCTCTTAAGATTCAACTCAGGAAAGCCTGTCTCTCAGCTTGTTGATGATTTGCCAAGTCAGCCAGCTACTAGCTTCCCGCACACAGACGTTGAATACTCACCTGTCTACGAATCCATGACTTTCCTCTCATCCAAAGAAATGAGAAGAGAAGGTGCTGGAAGACTGTTAAGTGGTTCGCATGTAGATGAAATACAGACAGTCGATAAAAAAATAAGAGAAAAGATTACATGACACATGCCTCAGTTTTACCATTTAAGGAAACATGCCTTTGACTGTACTTTTGACCAATTCCTCTGAAGTTGGAGATCTGGTCCAAACCATGTGCCAAGGATTCGAACTGGACCATTCATTTAGCAGAAACGACTCGGAAGAAAAGCATTACTGCTCAAGGCACACAACCACAAGCTAACCGACTTGCTATGATTCATTTTGTGCTCTCCTAATCGTTTTGTAACATGCAAGCGTCTCCTTCATTGCATCAATGTCTCCAAAGCACTACACAAAGACAATGATATAATCAACGAATGTGGAAACCATGGTTCGTCCCCCTTTAGGTAAGGAGATTCCGTGTAGGACCGAACTAGCTGCCCTGTCCCGTAACCTGAAAAGTAACAGTTCTGACACAAGAATATAACAACCCTGATGTACCGATCAAGAGACAGAAAAACAACTCTGAACACTTTCCATTAATGTGCAGCACTGCTGCCGGTAATCAATACAGAATGGAGATCTATTTGCGGAAGTCTGGTTTAAAATCGATGGTTTCTAAAACAGATGAGAAGAAGCGCTGGTCAACCCTGTCAAAAGCTTTGAACTGATCCAAATTCACCAGTGTAGCTTCCATGTTATTTTCTACTCCTTCTATGATCGTATGTATCAGATGCAAATTGTTCTGAATCTATCTCCCCTTCGCAGCATAGTTCTGCTCAGTCTAAATCAATTGCCCAATGAAAACCTGAAAACAGTTCGATAGGATTCAGGACAAAATCTTTAACTCTATGTTTAGCTGAGTTATGGGCTTGTAATCATCGAGTTCCTCCCTAGCATGACTTTCTTCAGCAATGTGATCACACCCTTGATCACCTTACTAAGGATAGATCCCTGAGCAAACTATTGATAGAACACATCTGTCATAAGTGGTATAAACATTTGTGACAATCTCAATTTGTAGAGCAAACTATGAAGTTTTGGCGATTTGCTGTAGCGATCGGCTTCAACACAACTAAGACCTTACACTCAGCAACCCTGATTTCACAACTAGCTGCTCCAGCCGCAACGAGGTTAGAAGAGTCAGTTAAATAGTTGCCAAACTCCATAGTACATGGGAAGACTAAGGTGCTATTTTGTTAAATTATGGAGACATAGTGACCGTTTCTTGCAATACTTTGCTCGGAGTATGGACATTCACAATTCTTCCGAATAAGAACACCATCATCCAACTTCCATATTAGAGATGGGGGAAGACAAACTCCCAGTAATTGTAACAGAACAAAGATCTGACTGAGCTTGTGTGTGTATGTGTGTGTGTATGGGGGAAGGGTTAAATCATATTTGCCTACCCCCCCCCCCCCCCCCTCAAGTAGACGTGACTATAGGAGACTAAACCAAAAGAACAAAGCAAGGAAATATCTTGGACAGGGTGAAGAATCCCATAAGGCACCAGAATATTGCAACTCTAAATCTCCTTCTCGTGATGATGAGCACTTTGAAGCCCTGTTGTACTTCTTCACAAAAAGGGAAAAAATGAATGGACCCTGGTCTAATCCCAAAAATTTTCCCCGAAAACGTATGCCAAAAAAGTTCTTTCCAAAGAGGAGGAATTACATTTAGGTAGAAAACAAATCCTGGATATTCTACATAAAAAAGAAAGGGCAATAAAATAATCAAACCATTTACAGAAACTCAGATCAAACGACACACTCTCCTCCAAAGATAAACCCTTCACTCATTATCAATATCCTGCCTAAAAGGGAGTAGAAAATGACCTCCTTAGGCCTACTTAGAATTCGAACAAGATAGGCCATTTCTTCGATGACTTCCCCATTTGCTAATCCTTGACCATCCGCCGCTCAAAGTACCTCTTCATCCTCCCCTAGAAAATCTCAAATGCCACCTCCTCCCTCTCCTCAATCTCAATCCATTCCATCTTCATCACAAAATAGACAAAGAAGTCCTTCAGTGGAAGCAGAGAAAAGACAGAAGAGACGTTCATTCTTTTAAGGAAGAGACGTGTGTCACGTTTCTGCAGACCAGGAGGAGAGAATTAAATCACACACTAATAAATTTGCAGACTTAAGACTTCTTGTGGCCATGCATAAAATAAATAGACTTGACATAAAGCAAAGGTAAGTTAAAAGGAGTATGGGAGATACTAGAGGAGACATATTGCCTCTTTTAGTCATCTTAAAGATGATGACTTAAAATTGTTTTAAAATGTTGTGTTGAGAGGGTCCCCACAGAATTGCACCCTTCCCTTTCTAGAGCTATTAAACTAACTTTCTCTTGGGACATCGGTAGTCTGTCCTAGGACGGCCCCATTACCATTGATATGGATCAAGGGTCGAAGGGACTGACTGTTACTACGCTGTCTCTGTTAATGTTAGTTTTTGGGAATTCAACCCGAGTCAACTTCAATGGAACTCAGATTAGCAAGCTTGAATGTCTGAGGTTTGAGATCAGGGACTTGTAGATTATGAGTTTCCTATGACCATCAACGTCTCTGTGTGGATATTTGTTGCATTCAGGAAACCAACTTTATTTATTATCTATGAAGGCATAGGGACTATCTATCTCCTTTTAGACTATTTTGATTCTTGCTCAAGGGGGATTCCTAACTACTGAGACATTCTTTGAAAGCGTTCTGAAACCTTTGTTTCACAGATTCATAGGACCGGCTGTGTCGTCTAGATGTTACTATTAAAGAGGATAAGGCATTTCAGTTTATCAGGGTTTATGCACCTGTGTAGCTATACTGAGTGTAGGATCTTTATTTCGGCGGATTGAATAGTTTATGACTACATCTCATTGGGTAATATTAATGGAAAACTGAAATGTGATCATGGACCCGAATTAGATCGCGTGAGTCTCTCCTTAATGGGTACTAACAGATATGAGGACATCACACTTTTTTGAGAGTTTGTCAATAAATTTTGCAATGAAAAGACCCGTGATATAGTGTTCTTGGATTGATATTCATAGCTTTGGTTCATTGCAACTTTCAAGACTAGTTCTTAATTAGAAGAGTCGATTTAGGACTTTTAGAGGGAGATGACGGTGGTTAAGTGGATATCGACACGGACTGAAGACCTGGGTGTTCCAAGTTCGAATCCAGTCGGTTCCACAGTACCACTTTTACTTAGGGATGTTGACAACCTTCTCGTGGTCCTTCCCGTAAGTACCCGATGGCTTTCCAGAAAGATTTCTAACTAGAAAAACATCGGAGAAACTAATGCCAACACCAGAATCATCTGATTCACATGAAAGAAGAAGAAGGACTTTTAGATTGTCAAAGTTTTCATAATATAGTTTACTTAGTTAGGCTTGTTCGGGTCCATATAAATTTATATATCACTAAAACTAGAACGTCTAGTTACTGAAAGTTTAACACTTCGTTGTTCGACTTTCAGGACCAGCTATCACTAACCTTAAAGTGGGAGCTGACAGGAACTGACAGGAACTGACAGGAACTGACAGGTTGGGGACATCTTAAGGTTATTTTGGTGTTGATTATAATCGTTAATTCAACCTAGAATCTAGAGCATTTAAAGCAAAACTAGAATCTAGAGCATCTAAAGCAAAACTAGAATCTAGATTAGAATTAGCGATAGTAATACAGTAACAATACATAAGGCTGAACTGGCCTCCTTGTCAAACAAGAAGGACCAGAGAATCATAATTATGACTAGGTTAAAAAAATTCCCTAGGAAGCAACAAACTGGATTATGTTCAGAGGAGCTCTTTACTAGGGAGCTTGCTCTATCTATGGCTCAGTTCGATGCTTATTTGGCCGATTTTTTCCTTTCTTGAGGCGAGTAAAGCAGTTGGGTGCGAAGGTGGCATAACAGAGAAAAGTTTGAGAGGCATTGAAACAGTTCGGGTTGGATAATTCTCCTAGGATCGATGTATTTGAGGCATTCGATAATCTTTTCCTCTTTGCTGGTATTGATTTTCAACTTCTTGTTTAAAATGGGTATATTCCTCAATATTTTACCAGAGGCATTATTAAGTTACTTCACAAAATACAAATAGATTGGATGGGATAGGTAATTTCAGGCACTTAACAATGTTAAACATAGAGTTAAAGACTTGTGCTGTGAAAGGCAGGATTATTCAAGATAACTTGCATAAGGTATACATCATCATAACAAAATTGACTCAGATGCAGAACTGATCAACAGATCAGTCCAAGGCAGTCAATAAAGTGGACCATCGTTACTTGAAGGTTGTTCTGTCTTCAGTCAGGTTTGGGTTGCAGTTTAATTTCTAGTGCATTGGAAGTGAATGGATTGATGTCGAAAACGTTCAGTCTACCCAGATCTATTCGTCAGGGGTGTTTGCTTTCACTGGTGCTCTGTGTGCTTGTGTTGGAACCCTTCCTTTACAGGCTAAGAGCGAATCTCATTCTACAAGGGATTACTTTGACAGGTGCTTGCACATGTTAAAACACTCCATCTATGTCAATGACGTGACAGTGCTTGTAACGAACAGTGCCGACATTAGAGTCCTCAACATGATAATAAGATGGTGTGAAATGGTTAACACAGCCCAAATCAAGTCTCTACCAGTGTCCATACTAGGTATCTGGTTTGGTCCTGATCTCCAGCTGGAGAAGAATTGGCCGGAAGTATTAAAAGTGATCAAAGCCACGGCTGGACTTTATACCAAAAAAAAAAACTTTCAATAAAGGGGAGAGCATAGGTGAGAAATTTGCACATCTATATTGTTTTTCAGTTTTACCCATCTGCCAATCTACTTATATTAGAGCAGGCTCTTTTCAAGTTCTTGTGGTTTAACAAGGCGCCAGAGGTATGTTGCAAGATTTGTAACCTACATCTGTCTGAGATTGTTCTGGAATGTCAAGCATCGAGATTCATCAATATATGCTATGCTTATATTATCACAATCGAATTTTCACACCTTGTGATGGAAATAGTGAATTCTGGAAAGAAAACATTAAGAAAGCCTTTCCGGCTTTGAAAAGTTTGCACTTGAATGTCCCCAAATGAGTGCTCCTTTTACTGATGGATGAAAGAAAGCCTCTATGACACTCAACTGTTGTCATGAAGGGTGACTTATGATAAGGATAACCGTTCAAGATTATATGATTGATGAGCTAAGTCTGAAAAAGGAGAGTTATGCTTAATCTGGCCTTGGGTGCCCAAGTTGAAATGTCTCGATAACGACGCGACATCACTCATCTGACTAATGACACGAAATACCCTCTGGGGCAGAAACAGACTACACTCAGATGGCGTGATTATTAAATCTAGTTGTGTTTGGTGTGATAAATAGAAGGATTCTATTGAACACATTTTTTCACTTCAATATCGTTTGGCTTTTCTGCGAGCTGATTGAAGGCTACACAGTCCGCATGCTTAATCAACAGTGTTTTTTGTCCTGGAAGCCATATCTGTTTGTAGCAATTGGATAAAGAGAAACACTATGTTTTTCTGTGCTTACTAGCCATTATGAGAATCGGTATATGGTCGATACGATACAATGGAAAGATTCTTATGGTGATGATACCTTCACCTCTCTCCAGCATGTTGTTATTTTATAACATCATCGGAAAACGAGAATTAAAATAAAAAAGGTGAAACACTCTCCAGCAAGATTTGGGGATGTGTAGGTAAGAGGTTCATGTATTGATTTTGAGTGGCATTCGGATGTTGACTAGGTAGGAGGATTTAGGCTTCTTAAATGAACATGACACTTTCTAGCACAAATTAGGTTAGTTTATTTATTTTTTATTTATAAATGAAATTTTTTTTTTAATGGAAATCGCTCCAAACAAGGCATGAAGCCACTTGATGTAAGGAGCTAACAAGAACGAAAGATGAGTATCGCAAAGACAGGAGATGCCTATTGGCCTTTGTCTTGAAAAGACCAAGGCTACAGGTAGGAAGAAAGTTCCATAAGCCTGAAATTCTTGGGAAGAAGCTACTGGAATAGGAAGCTGTATTACACTGAGGTATCAAAACAGCGAATTAATGGAAATCGTTAGACCAACGAATCAAACAAGCTGGAACAAAGGAAGCAGGGAATAGATCACACAATTCTGAAGAACACATGCCATAATAGTATTTATAGAAAAGACTGAGACTAGCAACATCCCGTTTGTGAGAGAGAGGGTGCAGAAAAGAAAAAAGGGTGTGGCCAATCAAATTACTGATACTTTTCTGAACCTTATCAAGAATCCTCAAATGGAACAGAGATTCACCAGCCCAAATATGACAACAGTACTCCATACAAGGTTTGATAGTAGATTTGTAGTGATAGAGAATAGCCTCAAGTGTGAGAAAGTGTTTGGAGCGATAGAGAGAACCGACTTTACGAGAAGCAGAAAAAGCAATGGATTTAATGTATGAACTCCAAGAAAGATTTGATGAGAAAGAAAGACCAAGAGGTTTCAGAGTCGATTTCTCCTCAAGAACAGAGCCATCCATGAGAGTCTCAGGAAAAAAGGGACACGCCTACGATTGAAAGACACGAGCTGAGTCTTAATACAATTGAATGAAACAAGCCATTTCGTACCCCAATCCACAACCGAACCCAGGTCAACTTCCAGATCAGCTGCATATTTCAACTGATCCAAGAGAGATGGGCGAGAAGCAACATCAGAATAGAGAGTGGTATCATCAGCAGAGATGTTAATCTTCTGAATAATATTCTCCGGAAGATCATTTATATATGTAGAAGAAACAGTGTTGGGACAAGAATAGAACCCTGAGGAACACCAACACTGATAGGAAAAGAGGATAAGGAGGCATCATCCAGAGTTAGTCACAAGCTTCGATCAAGACCTGTACCATAACCAAAAACTTGGTTTATTTTTCCTTTATAATTGAGCTAGTGTGTGCATGATATCATAGATCCCCTTTTATTTTGCTTCCTTCTTTTGGTTTGATTATTCCTCCCTCCGTTCACCATGTAGGTAACCAGTTGCTTGATTTATCAGCGATGAAGGTCTGCTTTTATTATTTCGTAATAGATGTGAAGATAATAAAGTTTTCAGGACCTGCATCAACTTTTTGACTGGCAAATCTGTGTACTTAACCCATTTAGAAAGTCGAGCTTCTTATACTAGCACAAAGGTTTTTCTTCATTGTCTATATGTGTCCATAATATTGTATATAAGAGTTTTATTCCCCAACTGCACACGTCATATTGCATATATGGGCTATAAGTTGGAAAACCATTGAGCGGCTTTGTTTTGGTGATTGGCAAATGAATGATCAGTATGGTTGTGACGTTTTGGTGATTGAAATGTTCGGGTCAATGACTGTAACTAGCTAAGTTAACTCAACCAGGGTTTTTAACCCACCTAATGGACTGGTATTGTCCTGGCCTTTGGGTCTGGATTTACGCCGGTCTATTAGGGGTTGTCTGGTCCTGTGCAGTTCTAGGAGGTGCACCCTCCCAGGCTTTGCCTCCCCTCTTTGGGGAGGAGTAAGTTTATTGCTTACTGCCTGAGGCGCCCTACCGGGAATGCCGACGGGGCTGCCCAGGCAATTTTTGAATGGCCAGAGTGCTCACCTCGAGCCCTGGCTTATCTAATCCCACTTTCCCGACCTTGTGTCACATTTTACCTTGTGGGAGGTAGATAAATAGTAACTAGCTAAGTTTGTTCAAATAGATATTACCAGCTTTTCTCCGCTCCCTATTTTCGGCCTTGTGCCAAATTTTGTAATTTTTACAAATGAATATTCTGATGTTATCGGCATATAGTGCTGTTGAAGATAATCTCTTGTAAACCCCTGTTCAGTTCTTTTCGTCCCTTGTGTAAGTTATTCTTACTGGCGATTATCTCTCGTAACCTGTTCAGTGCTTCTATTGATCCTGTTTATGCTATTCATGTTGCTCCTATTTCTCATTTCTGCCCGTTTCTGGAGATCTAAAAGTCCCTGGTTCATTCCAGAGTCTTTGTGTAACTTTTGAAATGATCAAAAGCTCAGATTCTATTTGGTTTAGAAGAACAAATAATAAACTTTACCTGTTTTTGCCTTTAAATTTTACAAGCTTCAAGTTACTTCCAATTGACAGTTTTAAAAATTTAATTCAAGCCATAAATGACTTTTTAATTGAGAGTTTAAAGGTTTCAAAATCACTTCTGGATTTCGAACAGTCACAAAGTAAATGGATACCAGACATTTTTATTCGATTATCTCTGCTATAGAATAAAATGAAGTCGTTTTTTCCTGTGCAACTTCAGACATTATAAGCAAATAACCGACCACTTCATATGCTAAACAGTTCTGCTAAGCAATTAGCCTAGGTCCTCATGGATGTTTCCAGAAATTATGCATTGGTTTTTCATTCTTTCAACATTTCTTATATTTTATCCGAGAAATCTGACTCTCACAAATAAAACTTCCAAAGAGAAAGTAGCTACATTTTTTACCCACTTTAAATTATCTACTCTAACTGCTATCCAACCCACCGGGTTCTTTGCTTATAGAAGGGAAATTCTGTTAACACACCGCTACATTTCAGATTCAGGGAATATAATTCTGTTGTTCTGGTTGCTGGAAACTTTTACATTTTGAGTAACCAGATTAAGTTTTAACAAATACATCCTCGAAGGCCATATTTTCGATCACAGGCAAGTACATTTTCGACGTTGGTCCTTTTTATTTAAATTTTTGTAAGTTATTTTCGACGATATATTTTCTTATATACTTTTTTTAATAACACAAACAGAATACGTAGCTATGATGTTACGACGTGTGGTAATTCATACTCTTGAAACAAAATAAACAGTGGGATTTCTTCTTAGGCCGAATAAAATTATTTTCTTTGGGAATATTCTGTATTGGATCCTATGTTATTAAAAACAATAAACAATTCTTTTAATTTATTATAATAAATAAAAAAATTATTGTTATGACTCAACATAAATGTTTGCTTGGATTATTTGTCAGAGAAAAAATACTACATTTCTGATTAAAAATAGCTTTTCTTTTATTTACAATATTACTTGTGGAAAATCCCATGATCCAAACAAATTAAACATTGCCTTGGTCAAGAAAGAAATTCTTCTTACGCGAATAAATATAAAATATCTCAGGATTATTCTGTTTTGGATACGTTTTATAAACTTATTTAAATTTCTATTAGTTTTGACGATTTATTTTTTATATACTTTTATTAATAACACAAATAGGTCACAAACACGTAGCTAGGACGTTACTGTGTGTGGAAAATCACGCTCTCGAAACAACAGAAACAGTGGGATTTCTTTTTAGACCAAATACAATTATTCTCTTCGGGAAAACCAATAAGGAAATAAACATCTTTCATTAAATATTTGTTTCTTTTGCTTTGTCTGTTTTTTCATGATTTCATTTATTTGAATTTATTTAGAATTGAACAAATTATTTATTGTTCGTAAAAATTATTAATTTTTTCTTCATTATCCAAATTTCAAAATTGAACGACTTTTATTAAAATAATTATTTTAAAAAATAAACAACACAATACACGCCAGCGATTAAAACACAGAATTGACGTTCGATTATCAAGTACATTGGAACTTTATTTCATGACAATACAAACAATATAAGTCTGATCATCAAAATTGTAAAATTGAACAAATTATTTATCGCATGGAAACTTTGATACTTGTTTTCCTTAATGACATTTTCAAATTCGAGCAAAAGTCTGTTTTGTATTTGTTAAGCGATTTTTTTAGGGGGGGGGGAGAGTTTTTTTGTGTAGCTGACTTGCCATATTTTAATAATGGGCTACGATTGCCACATCACTTCTTTCTCTGTCTTCTGTCTTCTGTCTCTCTCCCCTCTCTCTTTCCTACCTTCTTCCTCTTTTTATCCGGTTTAAACTTACAGCAAAACGTCTGATGTCGCTGTTATGTACAGCACTGTAGCTGACTTGCCATATTTTTATAATAGTCTCTATGCTATGATTGCCACATCCCCCTCTGTCTGCCTGACTGTCTCTCTCTCCTCCAACCCTATTTAAATGATAGACCGCCTACTGTTTTCCGGTTTGTTCAGAAAATAAGCATGATAATCTCTAAATGGGAGTGGGATCTAAGTGGGAGAAAAAAGAAAACTAGGGATGGAGTTTGGAGAATGGATGGTGTTCTTTAAAGATAAATACAATTTAGGAGAGGCCGAGAACAAAACAAATGAAAGTGGGGAGTAATTCATTCACTCGACTAGCTAAGACGCTAAACTTACTCAAAGGGCTGGGTTCCAACAGGACTAGTGATCGTGTGCGCCATGCGCAGGCAGGGGAAACGCACACTTTGATATTAGCAAAAAGGCCAACTAAGCATAAAAAAGCATAAAAATAACTCAGATGGGTTGCTTGATACTCTAATATTTACTTTTTTAAAGTTAAATAATTCTTTTCGATTTCACCCGTGCAACGCCAGGACATGGGTCTTGCTAGTTAATAAATAAATTTAAAAAATGTCTGCATTTGTTTACTTCATGACCATTCAAAATTCGGAAGTGATTTTAAAGCCTTTAAACTCTCGATTAGAAACTAATTTCTGACTTGAATTAAATTTTAAAGACGCAAGTCAAGTATTATGATTAATTTGTGCTTCTAAACCAAAAGAAAATTGAAACATAAATTTTTGAACGTGCCTCTGTCGTATCAAACACCCTAAAACATTTTCCCATTAAGAGCTAACACACTCTGTGATCCTTATGTTTTCTATGAAAAAAGGGTAGTCAAGGTTAGTCAGGACGGCAATACCAAACAGTCTACTCACTTCGATAGGGGGGGGGGGGTTTAAAAATACCACTATCAACTTATTTATTACATACGATGCCACACGCATACACCCATATATCCATACTAACAAAATGGAAACAGGCAAGTACACACACTTCGTACATTGACTCATTTCTTTTCCCACCTCAACAAACAAAGGAATACAATTTAATTTTCTAAACTTACGTACACAAACTAACAATCTTTATTTATATAAAGTTGCGTATGTGTGTATGTTCATAAACTTGTATGTACAGGATTCACTTCTAAATCAATTAACCGATCATTATAATTTTTGGAACACAACTGCTAGGCGTAAGGGTGTGCAATGTGGGCTATATTTAGTTTAATTTAGTTTCATGCCAAAGGAAAAAGGGGGGGCCGTTCGTGAAAACTCAGATAACTCCATCCCTTTAAGCCTTAAATTTTAGACATTTTCTAGAATCAAAATCATGTAATGGATTTGGATCAAAATTGGAATAAGGATTCTAGACATAAGGTTTAGTAGCATTATATCTTGATTTTAAGTTTAGTAAGGGGACATAAAAGTGGTGCAAAATGGTTCTGTTCGTGGAATTAATTTTACTGGTATTCTTCTAGTTCAATTATATAAACACATGGAATCTATAAAAAGCAGATTATTTAAGGAAAACACAAAGATTTTTAATAGGCAACCATAAACAAATGGTAGAAATGGAAGAGAAGGGAGAAAATAAAAATCACTGAAACGATTTAGTGCGCATGACTGAATATTAATAGTTTTTAAATCATTAATGCACGGTGGGAAACACTTGATAGCATTTAACTTCTCTATCCGGAATGAATCATTGGTGAAGAATTTCAACTGAAACACACTCTCGAAAGACATCAAATTCGAGCAGGTCTAAAAAAAGCAGATCTTATTGTCATTTATACAGACCAAAGATGTGGAGATGAAACCAAGGCAAACTTCACAATGAATCTGTATGTGAAAAGCATTTCAAACGAAATGCCTGGATGAGATAACTTTAAAACCTATGCTTGAAAAAACGGGTCACAGCTTTCTGTTGTAAATGAGAACAACCCGGATATGACTGACTGCCCCAAAATCTTGCATTTGAAAGTGGTTATTGTGAGATATTGGACGAATATAAAGAAAGAATTTCTTCTTAGTTTAGATGTCTTACGTGAAGAGAGCTGTGTGAGACGTCCTAATCCAAAATGTCTGCTGTCTGGAAAACAAGGAACATAACTCACTTTCACAATCTCTTTGAGGCAAGGGAGATAACTCTCGGACAAAGAGTTACTTCCTCTTTAAATACAAAAATGCTCTTCATATTTATTATCTAGATGAAAATCTGTTTCATCTAACACCTACTCTGTGAGCTTTGTGCTATTTGTGTTTTTGTTGTGTGCTGACCTGCATTGGATTTGCACGACTTGTACGATTTTGGATGCAAACCAACCTCCTTGGTAACATCTTCAGTTGAGTCCTTGGTTTTTCATTTCGCCTGACTGAAGTGCGTTATTGAGGCAAATCAAATGTATCCAACAGTATCTCAAGTTGAAAAGTATCATCCTGCATGCCTTGCATGTTGGTTTCTCTGAAATATAATGGTCGCAACTGATTCACATGTCGAACCCAAACAGAAGACTGACGTCATAAATGACATTTTCGTTTTAGCGCAAGATGTAACCTTGTGTCTACTTTTTTTTTGTCATTCAGATAGTCTTTTTCTAAGACTTTTTGTCCTGCTTTCAAAGTGTGACTTACTGCACCATGATGACGATTGAACTGCCGTTCCATACATATGTTTCTCTTGTGAGAAGTATGTACAGCTGGACGAATGGCATCCATACTTTCCGGTTCAATAGAGCTTCAGCCGGTGAACTAGAATTAGAGGCATTTGGGTTGGTGTAGCTTTATAACTTCCAAGGAATATCTTTAGGATTTTTGGAGTAGTTCCCTCCACTTTGAGTTTTAAGAGTACTCTCTTAAAATGTATCCACAAAACGCTCGACCTGTTCGTTGGATTGAGGATGAAATAATGGCTTGTGTATATGGTTGATACTATTCTGCTCACAGAAATCTGAAATAGTGGCTTGTGTATATGGTTGATATTATTCTGCTCACAGAAATCTGAAAATCTGAAATCTGAAATAGTGGCTTGTGTATATGGTTGATATTATTCTGCACACAGAAATCTGAAAATCTGAAATCTGAAATAGTGGCTTGTGTATATGGTTGATATTATTCTGCTCACAGAAATCTGAAAATCTGAAATCTGAAATAGTGGCTTGTGTATATGGTTGATACTATTCTGCTCACAGAAATCTGAAAATCTGAAATAGTGGCTTGTGTATATGGTTGATATTATTCTGCTCACAGAAATCTGAAAATCTGAAATCTGAAATAGTGGCTTGTGTATATGGTTGATATTATTCTGCTCACAGAAATCTGAAAATCTGAAATCTGAAATAGTGGCTTGTGTATATGGTTGATACTATTCTGCTCACAGAAATCTGAAAATCTGAAATAGTGGCTTGTGTATATGGTTGATATTATTCTGCTCACAGAAATCTGAAAATCTGAAATCTGAAATAGTGGCTTGTGTATATGGTTGATATTATTCTACACACAGAAATCTGAAAATCTGAAATCTGAAATAGTGGCTTGTGTATATGGTTGATACTATTCTGCTCACAGAAATCTGAAAATCTGAAATCTGAAATAGTGGTTTGTGTATATGGTTGATATTATTCTGCTCACAGAAATCTGAAAATCTGAAATCTGAAATAGTGGTTTGTGTATATGGTTGATACTATTCTGCTCACAGAAATCTGAAAATCTGAAATAGTGGCTTGTGTATATGGTTGATATTATTCTACACACAGAAATCTGAAAATCTGAAATCTGAAATAGTGGCTTGTGTATATGGTTGATACTATTCTGCTCACAGAAATCTGAAAATCTGAAATCTGAAATAGTGGCTTGTGTATATGGTTGATATTATTCTGCACACAGAAATCTGAAAATCTGAAATAGTGGCTTGTGTATATGGTTGATATTATTCTGCTCACTGAAATCTGAAAATCTGAAATCTGAAATAATGGCTTGTGTATATGGTTGATACTATTCTGCTCACAGAAATCTGAAAATCTGAAATCTGAAATAGTGGTTTGTGTATATGGTTGATATTATTCTGCTCACAGAAATCTGAAAATCTGAAATCTGAAATAGTGGCTTGTGTATATGGTTGATATTATTCTGCTCACAGAAATCTGAAAATCTGAAATAGTGGCTTGTGTATATGGTTGATATTATTCTGCTCACAGAAATCTGAAAATCTGAAATCTGAAATAGTGGCTTGTGTATATGGTTGATATTATTCTGCTCACAGAAATCTGAAAATCTGAAATCTGAAATAGTTGCTTGTGTATATGGTTGATATTATTCTGCTCACAGAAATCTGAAAATCTGAAATCTGAAATGAAGGCAGTACCATTGTCAGAGACTATGGTCTCTGGGACTCCAAGACGGCTGAAAATGTGTTGTAATTTTGAAATAGTTACCTCTGAGGTAATGCGGCTCATTGGAAAAATCTCAGGCCATCTACTAGTAGTAGAAAACATTTTCCATCAATAGGTCCTGCAAAGTCAATGTGAAGACGTGATCAGGGGAATCCAGAAAAGACCAAGAAAAAACTGACATTTTGTACAGTTATGGCTCAAATTTTCTAATTGTTTGTCCATGTTTGACATAGCTACGTGCTACGTACCTCAGGCCATTTTGTATGGTGGAAGTGCAACACTGCCTTGTAAGTAATTGACAGTGCTCTGACAGTTTATGCGAGCGCTGCAATAATTTCTTGTTCAACAGATAATGCTGAAATGACTCAATCCTCTTTTACTTTGGTTTGCTTATCCATGAGTCTGGATAAAGCATCTGTATGTTCGATTGCATCAGTTGAACAATATCTGATGGAGAAATCATAATCCAACAGCATAGTGGCTCATCTTTGGAGATGGTTAGCTGTATAGACTAGCATAACTTTCTTGGATCTAACAAGAGGTATATGATCTGTGATGTTCAGATAACATCGTGTGAATTTTTTTGTGGCAAAAATGATTACCAATGCTTCCTTCTCTATCTAACTATAGTTTCGCTTGGCAGGTGTCAGTGACCTGAATGCATGAGCTATTGCTTTTTGGCTGCCACCGGTAAAGCAATGTGAAATGACAGCTCCAACACCATCAGATGATGCATTAGAAACAATAATATCTATGGATGAGTTGCAGTGTGTGATCAACATATCTGAAGAAAGTAATGATTTTACCTTATTAAAGACAAACTGACACTCAGTAAACTATTTCCATGGTACATTCTTTTTTAATAAATTGTTGAGAGGTGCAAAAACTCAATGAAGTTCTTGCAAGAATGCACTGTAGTGACTAACCATGCCAGGAAAGAGCATAAAGTTTGAATATTTGCTGGGGCTGGCATTTTTTTAATGGCTGAAATATTTTCTGGGTCTGGCCGTCGACCATTTTTGTCAAAAGTAAATCCCACATATTGATTTTTTGTTTAAAAAAAATCACATTTTCCCGCCTTTACATGGAATCTATATTTCTGCTGAATTCATTCAAATGTAGAAATCAAACGTTGTAGTAGTTATTGTTGTGTAACGATGATATCGTCGATGAATGCTGCAACTCCTGTCAATTCGGTTAACATTGCATCCATTGTTTGCTGGAATATGGCTGGAGTTGGTTTGACTCTGAAACGAAGGCAGTTGAATCCAAACAGTCCCTTGTGAGTGTTGATTGTCAGAAGCTCTTTGTACTCCTCACCAACCTCCAACTACAGGAAAGCATCCGAAAAATGAATTTTTGCAAAACAATTTTCACCATTTAATTTTGCGAAAAGATCTGGCAACGGTACTGATGTGCATCTAAGGAATTGTTCAATGCAGTGGAATAACTAGCATATATTCTCACTCTTCCATTCGCTTTTTTAAAAACAACAATGGGAGCTGCCAATGCGGAGTACTTAGTTGGCTGTAGTACTTCTTCATGTTGCAAACGTTCTAACTTCTCATTCACTATGTGAAATGCAGCATTAGGTACCAAACGTTTGGGTCTGAAAATCTGTTTTGCATCAGACTTGAATTTAAGAGTTGCGTTTGATTTGGTGCAAAATCCTAGACTCTCCTGAAAAAAAAAAACATTGTTGAGTATTTCTGTGAATTGTCTGTTAATACAAGAAATAGAAGAAAGATTTAAAGTGTTAAAAACACACTTGAAAGGAATATTGAAATATTTAATTCCTCTATCCAGTCTAAATCAGGCAAATTTAAATCAAAATTATCAGAGAGATATCATGTTCCAGAAAATGTTTTTTCTTTAAAAGATATATTGCAATTTAACTCACCTGTCAGTTGAATTGTCTGACGCACTTCGAGCTACATGGTGTATATAATGTGTTTCATCTAACAGAAATGTTTCTTCTCTGACGTCAGTTTGTTTGTTTGTTGGGTTTTAACGACCTTTCAACCCTTATAAGGTCATCTCAGGTCAAACTTCTTCTCTGACGTCAGTTTTCTTACTAGCACTACAGATACACATGCATGAGACTTGGGGCCACCTTTGAGATTGTACCATTAAGCTTTTTCTACATAAAGATATACTTAAAACCAAACAGAATTTCCATTAACAGAGTTTCTTTCGAAGAACATTACCATCTGTGGAACACATTAACACGGTACTGCTTCTCTGCACACTACAACATGGCCGTCTTCAAGTTCAATGTCAACAAATACTTGTCGAGCCATCCTCTTAAGTAATCAAATTTTGTCCATTCCATTCATCGTTTTCAATCCTCTCATAGTATTGTTCATCATAAAACTGACAATCACATTAACTCTTATCCTCGAGTGGTTTTTGGCCTTGGTAAGTGGTGACTTATTAGTACAAAAAAACTTTTATATATGTGAATTTTCATGGGAAAGCTAATAAATGGTTTATAAACAAAGAAACAGATATTCAGTTTAAAACCATGTACTGTACTTTTGGCAGAGAAAGGCTTATAATAAGACAAGTAGACGAACCCGGTGTTGCCCAGGTTTAAAATTAGTAGAATTTACATATTTTTATCTGTACTAAAAAGGGAATATGTTGAACTGGTAGTTTTACCTCATGCTGGAAAGAGACTCTATTCATTTGTCTCCCCACAAGAGCAGAGTTAGACACAAGGTCGGATTTTTATGTGGGGAAGATACAGCTCACCCAAAAGGTGCACTCTGGATTGAGACAAAAATTAAAATTGCCTTAGTCTAGAAGGATTTCATCTTCACTGACCAAGGACAGGAAAAATGAAGTGTAGTATCAGAACAGATGCTATACTTTGCTCTTAAAGAGAGTGATCATTTAAGCAGTCAATAATGAAGTGAAAGAGTTGAGCTTGTTTTCAGTTCTTTTATAGACAGTATGGATGTAGAAATAGACGTTCATGGTAAGTTAAGCAACATTGAGCCTGATCAGTACTTAGATGGGTGATTGCTTCAGAATACCAAGTGCCATAAGTTAGAAATGGAAATGGTTTAATAGTTACCGGACAGGACTATTTATTTGACATGCCATGCGCAAGTTTTTTTCACGGCTGTAAAGTCACAATCTCTAATATATTTGAGAGAAGGTATGGACCTATCTATTCTCTCTTTAGTTATGGTTGAAATAGTATGGTCGTCTAGAGCAGGGAGAAAAAAGGGGCAGAATAAATAAATTAAAGTTATGATTTGAAATTTATTTTTAAATCGGTACTTATATCGATCTTGACCCAGTTTTCGCGAGTTTCTTGTCGGAAGCGTTCGGCTATCCTACGCAAACGCCCGAGAGTTGACGAGCCGATTTGTACCAGACGACAATTTTGATACGGTGCTGCGTCCTATGATTTTAAGTTATATTTTCAAGAAATTTTCTAAAAGAAACAACAAAAAAAACAAAACAAGCAAAACATAGCGAAGTTACTGTTATCAAATAAATATTTTCTGTTATTTTGATACGTTGCTGCGTCCTATAATTTTTAGTTATATTTGCAAGAAATTCTTTAAACAACAAAACAAATAAAACAAGCAAAACAGAGCGAAATTACTGTTATCAAATAAATATTTTTAACCCTAAATCCTAAATCCTAAACCCTAAATCCTAACCCTAAACCCTAACCCTAAACCCTAAACCCTAACCCTAACCCTAACCCTAAACCCTAAACCCTAACCCTAAACCCTAACCCTAAACCTAAACCCTAACCCTAACCCTAACCTTAACCCTAAACCCTAACAACAACAAAAAACAAAACATTATTATCATAAGACACAGCACCGTATTAAAATTGTCGTCTGGTACAAATCAGCTTGTCATCTCTCGGGCGTTTGTGTAGGATAGCCGAACGCTTCCGACAAGAAACTCGCGAAAACTGGGTCAAGATCAATATAAGTACCTTTAAATCCCTGAAAAAAATCTAAATCACTTATAAATTAAGGAACCTGAATGTTTACACAAAATCAAACTAAAATAAAATTATATCCGAAAGTTTTATTTTATTTCATGGTTCAAAGTCAGAGTTTAGTGTCTGAAAGCTTGTTGTTTGCATCATATTGATGCGATCTAGACAGGAGATATCAACGCAAACCAGGTCTCAAACAGCAAACGGCTGCAGGGGCAAAGGCCTTATGTTTCTTGTTTTTTTTTGCAAGTTATCTTACCAATCCCATAATGCACATCAACCAACCATCATAAAACATAAATCATGTATTCATTTAGAGAAAGAATCTAACTTTCTGTGTGTGAGCCAAGAGAGAGACGGCTAGAAAAAGTTTGGGAACCACTGGTCTACAATCTCAAACCTTAGTAGAGCATCTAAAATGTAACGTCAGCCCATTTCTGCTTACCCCAGCAATGTTTCTGTTCGGCTTGGATTTTTTCCATTGGACTTAAACAATGCCGGGTTAAGAGAAGTGCAGTTGGAGATTGCGCAACACTTGCTTCACTATAAACTTCTCATTATAAATAATATATAATGAATAAAAAATAAAACTTACCACATATCAGAGAATAATTTTATTTTGGTCTTAACTGATCTCTTTCAGTTCGTGAATTAAAGGAGACAATTTCTTCCATTCTCTCTTTTATTACAAATCAGAAAGCAAAAAAAAAAATGTAGAATGAACCCCTCTCCACTTTCTTACCCCCACCCCAACTAGAGTTCGACACAAAGAAAAGTACACAAAAAAATGTACAAGAATTGTAAAAAGAGAAAAAAAAGTGAAAAATGAGGTAGTATATTGAAGGCAGACAGATTTAAAATATAAGAGTTAAAAGACTACGGTTTGGGACTAACACCCAACATTTGTAGAGGCAAAGTGTACATGAAAATGAAAGTATTTGAACTCGTTTCTGCGCACACCGCTTTTACGCACGAATCTGACAGAATTAATAAAAACAAATAATAATATTTTGAACCAATCAGCGGATTTTTCTGAATTTATAGAAATTGTCCTTTGGCAGCCACCTCGACCCCATATAAACCCAGATTTTCCTTCAACAACATGTTTAGTCCAAATTCACGAGAGAGCTAACATCAACATTTATCCAGCCCCCATCACCCCCTCTGTAGGGCCTTCTAATGCTGAGAATGCCTTGTTCTAAACTCATGCACACATAGCCACACTGACATCAACGCACACACAGACACAATGCATTAACTCTTTCACTGTCTTACACACACACACACACACACACACACACACACACACACACACACACACACACACACACACACACACACACACACACACACACTGCTAGAATCCCCTTTCAATGTCGTCTGCTGATTGCAAACAAATTAATAAACTTAACCACTTTCATACTTCATACATTTCTCACTAAACTTCCTAATATGAAAACAAATGATGATTGACTCTATTTAGTAACTTTCAATGAAATGTAATTTATGTCATTGAGTGAGGAAGTTTTGATTACGATTTTTCAGACCCGTGGACAATTCACAGCCCTTAAATTACCGACTCAGGCTTCCTCGATATCTCAACTAATGAATCCCCTTATTTGGCAAGGACACTCAAATATGAACAATTATTCTATGTTTTCCTATTTTTGTAGACTTCCATTTAAAGCATATATAAAATATCTCTTTTGTGAATTTATGCTTTTGAATTCATTATTTTGTTTGTTGATCATATAACATTTCTGTCGCTCTCTAACACATTTGAATATTACTTAAAACTGTTTTTCTTTAAAATGTTTCTATAAAACTCGCCTCTCCCCAAATCTTCCCCCCCAAACTGGAACCCTCCAAACATTCATATCGCATATATTTTCTAAAACAATGGGGTTGTGGCAAAGATAAGAAAAGAGAAGGGTTGCTACCTTAGGTATAACATCAGTAGTCAAGAGAAAGAATGTGTATGTTTTTTATTACCCTGAGAGATTGAAACCCATTCAGTCGGACATAATTATCATTTTTACAACACAATCATACACACGCACACAAACACAAACATATAGCAACAAGTTCATGTTTGGAATGCAGAAAATCAAATTTGGACATTATATGAGAGACATGGTTGGATCCAGGTGCCCGGATTTAATAAAAAAATTATGTGGGCTGTGTGGTGGATAAATAGAAAGGCAAAAAGAGAGTTTGGTGTTTAGCATTGCATACTGGCATGTTCTAACAACAGGTGTTAGTGAATTTCGCATATCCTCTTTAATAATCGACCTAAATCTTTTGACGGCATATATCACTAAAAACAGAAAATCTTGAAGACTAAAATTCCTTGAGTTTGTTGGCTGTGAAACAATTGTGTTCCTTGGTGTTGTACCCAACCGTTTTCAGTTACCCTGTGAATTAAACTTTGAAAGAGCCCACCAGCAGTCATGATTTTTTGTCTCACTTTGCTAGCTTCACAAAGATGAATCAAAGAATGTAAGTAATCAACCAGACACTGACATGATTTTCACTGCAATAAAAGAAGCATTCCAAGCAGTCTTTTATTTATTTTGATTTATTGAAAAATTGTTGTCATTAATTTATTCTGTAAACATTAGTGGGAAAATATTGGTGAATGAGCGAGGATGATGGCTGGTGGGGGGGACTGGGTCAGGTAACCAAGCAGGTAAGCCTGCTTTTAGTAATGCAGGTTAATGGCGATTATTTTTATGGCTCAGTCACTAATCGTGTGTGAAAAATGAATTTGTCTTTATTTTTATAATATGACAATATTACCGTGTAATTCACTTCTCCTACAGGTGCTGTTGTTGTTGTTGCTGTTGTTGTTGTTGTTAAGTGAGTCAGACTTCTGCATAGAGCTCACGAAGATTGTGCCTCAGGATTGTCTGGTCTGCATGAAGTCCTTCTCGTTGGTTGCAGCTATTCGTTAAATCTGCAAGATTGCAGGTTTTTACCCCTCACACAGAGCAGCAAGGCCCAGCAGCTGCATACGAAGTCGGTGGAGGTTTGGTCCAGAACACACAAAGGAATGACGCAGAAGCAACATTGTCACTCTGATTTGCGGTTCCGTGCCTGACACGTCTTTGCTTGCCACATGTAGAGGTAAAGACGACCGCAGGACGACAGATCCTGATACCGACTCCTCCAGGATTTTCACCAGAACCCTGTTAGCCGAATAGCTCTAAGGCTATCAGGTTGCCACTCCCCCTACAATGGTGAGGAAAGGTTGGACTTTAGGTGGAGGGGGTACAGGTGCTGTGTGTGGAGTTTTAATAATATAGATTAACCCGAGATTGGAATGTCTTGTAGAGACACACTATTGGATATGTTGAGGAGAGGGAATTATTTAGTTCTTCCCTGTCCCCCTAAGTCTCAATATTAAATACTGTTCACAATGTTGTCTACTCTCGATGTGACAAAAGCTCACATCAGCAATTTCTTTCAACCAATGAAAATGCAAGAAATATTTACTCTGAATTCCAATACATACTATAAAAACCCAAACACACAGGTTTCTCTTTCTTCCTTTTCTTGCAGAAACAAAACACGTGCATACGTCACAATCCAACCTGGCCCCCTATAGGACTTTAACGGCTTTTGGCAATAACACACACATAACGAGGGGCACTCACAAACTACTGTACGGCCAGCAAAGCATACACATACCGCTCACCGAACGCACGTACACACAGGTCAAAAGACGCACACACTCTCTCACTAACAAAACAAAAGCACACTAATATAACACAACCACCTTTGTACTCAATTTCTCTTGACACGAAAATATCTCTTTCACCAGGAACGTTCCTTGGACACTTTGAACTCTTATTCTTCACGAACTCTATCTTTCATTGTTTTAACAAATTGTGAATAAAAATTAATTATTTTGTATGGAGAGACTTTGTCATTCATTCTTTTTGATATTGCCTTTTCCTCTACAACGCATGAACAGGAAAAACAAGGCGAGAGTATTTGGACACGCAAATAACATACAAAAACACAGTAGTATGAATAATAAGCATTATTGGAAGAAATCGCAAAAAATACGGCCACAAATTAAGAAGAAGGAAAAATTGCTTTTCCATCAAGACAATGCACTGTGTCACAAGTTGAGTGCAACGATGGTAAAACTACATGAATTGCACTTCGAATTGCTTCCGCGTCCACCCTATTCTCCAGATCTGGCCCCCAGCGACTACTGGCTGTTTGCAGACCTCAAAAGAATGCTTCAGGGAAGTAGAGTCGGCTCCAATGAAGATGTGATATCGGAAACTGAGGCGTATTTTGAGGCCAAAGACAAATCGTTCTAGAAAAAAAACCCACTGAATTGTTAGAGAAGCATTGGATAACCTTAAAAGGAGACTATGTTGATAAATAAAGTCGAAGTTTGCCTAAAAGTTGTAGTTTTATGGGTTCGTGACGTATTAAATAAAACAAATTTTTCAATAGAAAATGAAACAGACTTATCGTCACAAGTAAAAGTAAAAGGACCTCCCCTGGTGTAATTGCCCGAAAAATAAGTCGTCCTGTGGATACTGTAAAAAGATTACTGAATGCCCCTTTCCCCAAGGAAGAAACGATCAGATGCTGGAATATCCAAGACTGTCACCAACAGGGATTTGAGGAATGTTGGTCGTCAACTCTGTAAAAAAAACCTGGACAAACAAGTAAATCAATCTTCACAGCAGCTGTCTGTCCTAACAGAATTAAAAAGGAATGTAATTCTTCAAACAATGGCTTCTGTGAAAGTTCCATTTACGAAGCCTCCTCTTACACCAAGATACAAAACTTTGAGAATGGAATGGGCAAAGAAATATATGAAGATGGATATGAGTAAGGTTCTTTTCACTGATGAGACCCGGGTTACCCTTGATTGACCTGATGGCTGGACAAAAAGATGGAGATAGACTTGTTGGTTCTATAAGAGTGCTCGCAAGAGGTAAAAATTACATCTGCTGTCTATTGCAATCATTTGAGAGAATCTATGCTACCATGGCTAGATGACATAAATCTTGCTCTACTAAGAAACTTTGTTTTTATGCACGAATTGTGCTCCTCCTCACTCTGACCAAGCCACTCAAGCATTCTTAGTTTTCTTAGTGTTGTGGTTGCAAGGTTGAACAATAATTAGTGAGGAATACAATGAAGACACAAACAACAAGGAGAATGCAATAATAAGTGTATTAAAGAAAAGGTATAGTTACAGTATGTACAAATGAAGGTGTCGAGTCAGAGAGTCTTGGTGGGAGGACATGTACGCTCTTCGGCGTCACTTCCGGTGGCATTTAGGTAACACACACTAAGGCCAACCTAGGCTTGCCATTTATAGTGTAACGTTATTCGTATATGCAAATGAGTGGTTGCCACCACAACACCCCCTTCCCAAGATTTGAAGTCACACAGATTTCAATATCTTTTTCTTTTTGGGTTTACCATCAATGGTTCATTAAATTTTCTTTTCCTACCTGATCTTCGGGGTTCAGGTGTATATTGAGGCGGTTCCAAATTAAAGGATTCGTATATGACATCTATGGTTTCCTCCTCTTCGACTGTTGTCGTATAATCATCATCTTGGATATGACGTTTTTTTATCTGATTTAGGTGCCTTTTATGTATACTCTGTGGACCTTTAATCATATATGTACAATCACCAATGCGTTTATCCACTACTCCACATTCCCAGTAAGATGTGTTATTCTTGTAGCACTTAAAATATACTCGATCTCCCGAGTTATATTTCTTTCTTCTCGTGTGTGTAGTGTTTCGGATAATTGCCTGTCTTGGCAACAGTTTATCAAACGCTGATTTTACCTTTCTGGCAAACATTAGATCAGCTGGTGATATGTTTGATGGTGTACTAGGATGTGGTGTGATCCTATAAACTTGCAAGAATTGTTGCAAAGCTTTTTCTGTTGGTGTTCCAATGGATTTCTTTAACGCTCGTTTTAGCGTGTCCACGAACCTTTCCGCAAGGCCGTTCGACCTTGGATGATACGGCGGAGTCGTGATGTGCTTCACTCGGAACGTGTCGCAAAATTCCTTAAACTCTGCGGATGTGAACTGCGTTCCGTTGTCAGTGACCAGTGTGTCTGGTACACCGAATCTTGCAAACAACTCGTGTAGGAACCCTATTGAGTTGTTCGTTGTTGGATTCTTGCAACACATTACCTCCGGCCATTTTGTGTAACTATCCACTACAATTAAATAATAGTTTTCTCCTACTGGACCAGCGAAGTCCATGTGGATTCTCGACCATGGTTGGTCGGTTTTCGGCCAAGGTTTGTGTACTATAGGTGGGGATTTTGCTGCTAACTGGCATCCTTTACATTTATTTATTGTTGCTGCTATGTCAGTGTCCATGTTACGCCAGTACACGTAGCTTCTCATTAACGACTTCATTTGATTTATCCCCGGATGTCCCGTATGGAAATCTCTTAACATCCTATTCTGCAATGTTTTGGGTATTACCACTCTCTCACTGTACAGTAACACATCGTTACATATGGAGAAAACTTCCTGCACCTTTGTGTCCGTTATAATTTTCTCTTTTATGTCCTTTATGTATTCGTCTTTCTCGGCTTCCCTTTTAATGTCCGACAAAGTTACGGGTAGTTCCTTAATGATGTTTGCTACCATATTTTTTACTTCAACATTTGTCCGAATTGCTGCAATGACTGATTCTTCCAGATTGTGTTTCTGTGGTATCAGTCTTGACAGTCCATCCGCATGGCAAATCTTTTTTGATGCTAGATGTTGTAGCTGGAAATCGTAATTAAGTAAGATTGTACCCCAGCGCAGCAATCTATTTGCGGTGTATACCGGCAATCCTTTTTTTGATCCATAGATCGTGACTAACGGTTTATGGTCGGTTTCAAGTAAGAATTGTCTACCATATAAATATCGGTGAAATTTAGTCACGGAAAAGATTATGCTCAATGCTTCTTTTTCGATTTGTGAATATGCCCTCTCGGCTGGTATCAGCGTTCTCGAAGCGTGCGCTATTGGTTTTCTAGACCCATCCGGCATAATATGTTGAATGCATGCTCCTAAGCCGTAGGAACTAGCGTCACTAGCGACGACTATTTTTAATTTTGTGTCAAAGTGCGTTAAGAATAATTCGGATGTTAGTGCGCTCTTTATTTTGTCAAAAGCGGTTTGACATTCTTGCGTCCAGTTCCAAGGTGTATCCTTTTTAAGCAGATTATTTAAGGGGGCTCGCAAGTTATGCATTCCTTCAATAAAAGATTGATAATAATTTGCGAGTCCCAAGAAACTCTGCAAGGTTATTACGTTATCAGGTGCTGGCATATTTTTTATTGCCGCAGATCTGTCTGGGTCTGGACGTCGTCCATGTTTGTTTATTATGTGTCCAAGATACTTAATCTCGCTCATACAAAAGTCACATTTACTTACTTTTACTTTAAAGCCGAATTCTTGTATTCGAGTAAATACTTGTTTCAAATGTTCCTTATGTTCTTGTAGGGATTTGCTCCTGACAACAATGTCGTCCAGGTATGCACATGCGCACTCAATACCACTTAGCATGGTGTCCATCGCTTGCTGAAAAATGGCAGGCGCTACTTTGATGCCAAAGGGCAATCGGTTGTATTTGAATAATCCCTTATGCGTATTGATGCATAGTATTTTTGAGCAATTTTCCTCGACCGGTATTTGCAAATATGCGTCGCTCAAGTCTATCTTAGAGAAGATATTACCACCATTTAACTTCGTGAATATTTCCTCTGGGCTTGGTAGAGGGTAATGGTGATCTTTTAATAGGGAGTTGACCCCGGTCGAAAAATCTGCGCACACTCTAACTTCGTCATTCTTTTTCTTTACGTATACGGTGGGGGCTGCCCACTCGCTGTGTTCTATTTTTGATAGAATTCCTGTCTGTTCCAATCTATCTAATTCTTTATTAATCTTTTCCAACCCAGCGAACGGAACGTTTCGCTTTTTTCTAAAAATTGGGCTGGCATTTTCTTTAAGTTCAAACGAGGCCTTGAATTTATTACAGCGACCTAAGTTAGTCGTGAATGCTTCAGGAAATAATTCTTTTAAATCGTCTTTTATATTTACTGTTGTTGGAGAAGAACATTCTATTTTTTTACAGAATGTATTGATTGGCTTATCCCATAGTCCAAATTTCTCAATTAAATCTATTCCAAACAGATTTTCACTATTTTTCAGTACGAATATTTTTAATTTCTTCGTAATCCCTTTTAATTTTATCGGAAGGACAACTTCTCCTTCAAATTTTATACCACCACCAGTTACCGTCCGGGCTGATTTACTCGTTTTCATCATGGTTGGTTTTTTACCCAACTTTTTCCATGTATTCAGGTTTATAATAGAAATATCAGAGCCGGAGTCGAGTTGTAACTTTATTGGTGTTTTAAATATTTCCACTTTTACGTATTTTCGCCGATCTTTGTCTAATTTTGTATTTTATTTTGTTTGCTGTACTCTCTTTCTGGTGTAATCTTTATATCTGCAGCAATCGCTTTTGTGTCCCACCTTCTTACAAATGTAGCATTTTTTCTTCTTATAAGGACAATCTGATTCCCAATGCTTTTCTGCACATCTCTTACAGTTATATCTAGGAAGAAGCTTGTTATATTCTGTCCTATATTTATGGTTATTAGGATTGTAATATCCCATTCCATTTCGATTGCTTTTCTTTGTAAAGTTCTTGGTTGGTGTGTATGGTTTTCTAACTTTTCTTACATATGCCACTCCGGATTCTTCTATATTTTTTGAATCCTTTTTTAGTGTAATGGCCCTTTCACAGTCCTCTGCTAGTTTCTGGAGGGTTAAATCTTGCTCAGATTCCAGCTTAGACAACACTCGTCTGCGTATTTCTGCATTTTTTGTGGAAACTAACCCTTGTGCGAAGATTAGACATTTAAAATCTTCTACCGTTAGTTCCGCAAGCTTAAAATTATCGCAGTTTTTATTGACAACTGATGCGTATGTCAAATAATCTTGGTTGTCCATCTTTCTTAGATTCATGCACAGCCATGTTTTATGAAAAAGAGATACATTTGGATTAAATAATTCTTTTAGTAATTTCACAGCTTCCATGAACTCTAATTCCGCAGTTTTTTTAAGTAATATGTAATCTATGAATTTGCTGTGTTCTGATGTACCCAATTTCCTGAGTAAGAGGCTCACTTTCTGGCTATTTGGCCAATTTTTGCAGTCCAGTTGAAAGACATCCTCGTATCTTGTATAGTATGCTTCAAAAGTCTTTCCTTCCTCCGGCACATAATTAAATGTGTCCATACTATTAAAGATAGTTGTATAGGAGAAATTAACACTGTCGACATTTTCTCGATTACTCTTTAGTAGTTCCAGTGTTTTAGCAAAACGTTCATTTTGTGTTTCCTCGCGGTCAGCTTGTGCCTGATTTTGTCTTTCCTCGCGGTCAGCTTGTGCCTGTAAAAATTGCATGAACATTTTTGATAAGTCTTCCATTTTTTTTTTTTTTTTCGAGTCACAATTGAAAAAAATGTATGCAGTACATTTAGTTCTTTGGAGTTTTTTTTTTTTCTAGTATTTTAGTAATTAAAATACTCTTAAATTGAGATTACCCTTTTTTTTTTTCGTGACGTTTTACTGTATTATCCGTTATCCAGTGACAACTTAAAAAAAAAAAAAATCCTTTCCTTGAGCTTTAATTTCTAGCTATGGTATTTCCTTTTAGTACCGCCGCCAAACAAATTATTAATTAAAAGATTCCTTTAGTTGTTGTTTTGCTAACGGGGAGCAGTAATTAGAATCCACTGGTGAACTTTTTTTTCGTAGGTTACTTCCTTGCTTTTCGTAATACGAGTCTGACCTGTCGTTTTTCGACAGAACAAAATCCGCTTTTCGTTTGCAAGTTGGTCCTTTAGTAATACAAAACAGATTTGTCGTTTAGCGACAAAACAAAAATTCACTTTTACATTCGTTTGCAAGTCGGATTCCCAGAAAACGGCGTAAATTGTCGCTTTTGCCACGTTCGAGTTTTTTTTTTTCACTTAAGTTGAAACTTTTCTTTAGCATAAAATCCGTTTGCTCGTCAACACTTTGCATTGTACTTTTTTTTTTTTAATAGTTCTTCGTCAAACTGTTATATTTGATGCTTCATATCTCGTCGCCAACTGTTGTGGTTGCAAGGTTGAACAATAATTAGTGAGGAATACAATGAAGACACAAACAACAAGGAGAATGCAATAATAAGTGTATTAAAGAAAAGGTATAGTTACAGTATGTACAAATGAAGGTGTCGAGTCAGAGAGTCTTGGTGGGAGGACATGTACGCTCTTCGGCGTCACTTCCGGTGGCATTTAGGTAACACACACTAAGGCCAACCTAGGCTTGCCATTTATAGTGTAACGTTATTCGTATCTGCAAATGAGTGGTTGCCACCACAACACTTAGCATCTTTGGGCATCAAAAGTATAAAGTTAGTGATCTGGCCTCCATGCTCCCGAGATTTAAACCCAATAGAAAAGTTTGGATCTAAACGAGATGTTTAAACAAATGGACGTCAATTTTCGTCTAAAACGGACTTATGGAAAGCCATTAATACAGCAACAAAGAGTAATGTAAAGAGTAAAGTGTAGTATCTGTTCCGATGGATACTACACCCTATAGACTGGTACCGTCTTGGCCCTCTGGCCTTGATTCTGCCGGTCTGTGGATTTGTTCTGTGCAGGTCTAGGAGGTCCACCCTCCCAGGCTTTGCCTTCTCACCCTTTGAGAAGGGGTTAGTTCATTGCTAATCGTCTGAGGTGCCCCTACCGGGGAATGCCGACGGGGCTGCCCAGGTTTTTTTTGACGGTCATAAGTGCTCTTCCTCTAGAGTGCTGACTTATCAAATCCCACTTTCCGACCTTGTGTCACATTTTACTTTGTGGGAGGTAGATAAATAAGACTTTTTGAAGTTATAAAGTTCTAGGGTGGTTATCTGTGTAAATAAGTATTTATTCATTATGTGTATTAGACTATATATTATTATATATTCAATTATATTAATTAATTGTTAAATATAATCGTCATTCATCTTTATTTTATTCATTTATTCCTTATTTTCACTAATAAACTTTAAGTGTCGTTGTTTTAATTGAAAAGTTATTGCCATTGGTCGGTAAACATTCATTGATTTCAACAAATATTTTATTTTGCAAATATCAACTATGAGTCAATGCTTATATTTTTGAAACACTTTTATAACAGAGTGCTAGATTACCTGTGAAAAAAATTCCGAAATTGAGAAATAACTATTTTTGTTAGAAAGCTATTATCGTTGGTCGCAGTGTAATTGCTCCCCGCTCATGAGTTGAGCTCTCTAGTGGGACAAGATAACGTTTTCCCCCTAGGTACTCTTCATACATAGCGTAGAGTTCTCTGGAACGAGTAATGTAAAACAACAACATTATAATTCTATTTTCGTGATGTGCAGGGATGGCTCAGAGGTAATAACACTGTATACTACTAAAACTGCTCATCCCCGTGCACACTGGATGACGTCATTGTTTTGTGACGTCATCAATTAAAAGTAAAGTGTGCATAACTGTGTACAGTGGATGTCATTACAAAAGTATGATGTCATCCATTAAAACAAAAAGATGGGGGATAACCGTACACAGTGGATGATGTCCACAAAGAACACAAACATTTTTTCACGTCAAAAAACGGACCAAACTTTTACAAATATTTGTACTTGTGTGTTATTTCTTCTACGCTTCTACGCTTGCGCGTGGTATATGTATATATTTGAAAAGTTCATACCTTTTTAAAAGCATCCAAATTAAATTTAAGAACAAGGAGTGATCTCGTACCGAAAATGAGAAAAAAAAAACACCTCATAAACCGGTTGCAACAACTAAACCGGCTGCCCAATAAGATCGGATCTACAAACTACACTGAAGAGGCCAATTCTATTTTAGCGAAATTTATCTGTACAATAAACTAAAAATGAAAGTTTATAAAAAAAAAAAATCAGTATCGATTTTTCTTTTTTTTAATAAAAAAAAAAATATTGCATCTTTAACTTGCTTTAAAAGGTATTTTATTTTACCTTACTCCTTGTTCTTATATATATATATATATATATATATATATATATATATATATATATATATATATAGCCTGTGTAGACAAAAGATTTTGAAACATCAGTTGGAGATCTTCAATGATTACAATCCCTCATAACGTTGAGAGATTTACCGTTTCTTTTTCTTTCTCAATTGTTTTCTCCAACTGAAACAATTTTCCCCTCATATCTCATTCGATTTTCTTAGTTTTTAATTTATCATTCTGATGTTTCCTCTTAAAGAGTCAGACCATAACGCCTTAAGGAAGATTTTAGCAATTTTCTTTGTTTTTCCACCCGCCTGTTTCATTTATTAAAATAAATGTTTCCTCTGAAATTTATCTTACCATTTTGTTATATATATATATATATATATATATATATATATATATATATATATATATATATATATATATAATTATTATTAATAAATAAATATTGTTTATATCCGTAGACATATATGTGTTTCGCGTTTTTATTTTACACTCATCCTCGTCAGTATGGAATTATGTTGAACAGTTTGAACCCTGGATCTAAGTATTATGAACCCTGGTCTTGTAACCATTCGGCCAACACAACGATTACGCATTGAAATACAAGAGAAATACGCCTTGTATTCTTTTAATGTAAACACAAGTACTGTGATTCTAAAGAGAGTTCTATCTTCCAAGGGATAGCACCATGCAACGTGGCTAATTTATAAATTTATGGTGACGCAAGGGATGTGCAATCATCACCTGCACTTTTTTTCCGAACTAACACTGCTAAAATTCAATGACAGAACAATGGAAGACGACTGGAAACAATGCTGAGATAAGCAGAGAATGATTGGTGGTAGAAATTGATTAATGATGATCTACCAGAAAGGTTAAAAAAATTTTTATTTACCTGTTTTAAATTTTAAATTTATCTGTGAGAAAACTTCAGTGAAAGTAGATGAGGGAGGGTTATTCGGTTCAAGAAGGAGGTTGGTGTGTATGTATAAAACCTGTACATACACGTATATGTGTGTATTTGTGTACATGTTATATTAACTACTAAAAACAGGTTTATTTAGAAAAAAAACGTACTTTAGTTTCGTTCTCCTTTTCTTCATGTTAAAAGTACGTTTCGATCATCAAAGTGCCAGTCGCACTTTTGATCATCTTTGAATAAATGTCAAGCGTGTAAATAATTCATTGTGATAATTATAATCCAGATATAATTTCTCCGTTTGTCAGGATTTAATATTTAGAACTTCGTCCTGTTGTAACATGTCTGTGATGTCATATGCACAGATTGTTTTACAAAATGTAAATTGCTTGAATTGATAATAAAATCATTGGAAATTTAAAAAATATTTCTCCCAATGTTATACAGAATGTTTTTTGGAAACGAATGAAAAAACGTAATATCTAGCCAATAATTGACGTATTCTCTAAATTCAATGTGCATCTTAGAGAGGATATTTTGCTTAATACAGCTTACTTGAAGAAGCCGTTCTGAGCCTCTAACACAGCCTCCAGGTGGGACCTGAATCTGGAGCATGCAGCCTTACAGTGTCCTTTGAACGTCTGAATTCCAGTTTGATCCTGGCAATCGGTTCATCCTTGGTTTTGCAGGTGATACGATTTGTGTCTTTCTCAATCCATTAGGTGAGTTAAGGGTCCAAATCTTGTGACTAGTGAAGTTGTGGAAATTCTCAGACAGCCACTTCTGGGACTTTCTGGAGTTATGACACAGAACTGAGTCCTGCTGCCATACATATTGCATTCTTACAACCTCCCTCTCCAACCAGCGCTTGGCAAAAGTGAACACCAACTCAATATAGTCATCTGAATTGAGTCTGAGTTCCTTTTTGAATATGTGGAGCAGCATGACGTGGCTTTCACTAAAAGTACACTCAAAGACCATCACAGTTTAAAGGAACTTGATCTTCATGATGCATGGGACTTTGTGCAGACTGTAAGCAAACCACCTGTTGTTCTGCATGTTGTACAACTGGTCCTGAGAAGAATCAGAGCATCCCAGGCATTACTCTTTGAAGAATTTCTTGATTTTTATAAGGCGGTTCCCTTGGGCCTTGGCAGTAAGTAGTAGCAAAGATCCCCATTCAGCGCTTTTTTTATAGTTACCACTCTGAAGGTCATCTCTTTCGCTAAGGTACACATTGCTATGTTTGGATCTTGACACATCTTTTTTTGACTTCTCAATGAATTTTATTGTGGGAACACAGTCAAAACGCCTGCTATGATCATTCTTGCTAGTCACTGCTTCCACATCTCTGTTGCAATTCTCCAGCTCACATCTTATGGCCTTCAAGGTATTCAAGGAGCTGCAGCTAAAATTTCCGAATTTTAAAATCTGGCACGAATGATCATCATGCAGGTCACTCTCTTCCAATATTTTGGTGCTTTTCAGTCGTTCATTGTCTCCAACCCACAAATTCATCAATAGTACACAGAAATAGCTATTAATTGCACGTTACCTTTATTAAATACTTCAAACGATTCTGAAATGAAAGAATATAAAAAAATTATCCAATTTGTCCTGAACACCCTGTACCTTTTGGCCAAGATCAAAGTGTAGTATCTGTTCCGATGGATACTGCACCCCATAGACTGGTATTGTCTTGGCCTTCGGGGCTTGATTTACGCTGGTCTATGGGTCTGTCCTGTGCAGTTCTAGGAGGTCCACCCTTCCAGGCTTCGCCTCCCCTCTTTGGGGAGGAGTAAGTTTATTGCTTACTGCCTGAGGCGCCCCTACCGGGGAATGCCAACGGGGCTGCCCAGGCAATTTTTAATGACCAGAGTGCTCAACTTCTCGAGTGCTGGTTTTTCTAATCCCACTTTCCCGACCTTGTGTCACATCTTACCTTGTGGGAGGTAGATAAATAAAACCCTGTACCTTTTGGCCAAGATCAAAGTGTAGTATCTGTTCCGATGGATACTACACCCTATAGACCGGTATCGTCTTGGTCTTCGGGTCTTGATTCTGCCGATCTGTGGGTTGGTCCTTTGCAGTTCTAGGAGGTCCACTCTCCCAGGCTTTGCCTCCCCTCTTTGGGGAGGAGTAAGTTTATTGCTTACTGACTGAGGTGCCCCTACCGGGGAATGCCGACAGGGCTGCCCAGGCAATTTTTAATGGCCAGAGTGCTCACCTTCTCGGGCGCTGGCTTTTCAAATCCCACTTTCTCGACCCGACCTTGGGTCACATCTTACGTTGGGGGAGTAAGATAAAACTGGCCTTGTGCCTAACCTCGTGGGATGGTAAATAAAACCCTGTATATTGTAAGTTGTTTGTCGAAAGTATAACGTAGCATTTCCCTTTAAAATATCTATATTTTTGAGATTAAAAGAATTCTTTCAATTACTAAAAATTAAGCACCAAATATCTATTTATATAAAGTTAGGTGTGTACAGGATTATTTCTTAAACTAATTAACTGATCATTATAAATTTTGAAACCCAGTTGCTAGGGGTAAGTGGTCCAAATGTGAGCTATATTTAGTTAAAGTTAATTTCATGCAAAGGGGGAAAAGAGAGGGTGGAAGCCCTTAGTGAAAATTCACATACCTCCGATTTTTGTGAAATTTAACAATAAGTATTTGACATCAATTAATAAATATGCTCCAAATTTCCGTTTTTTTCGAGTATTTTAAAGTATTTGAGGGGGCATAATATGGGGACAACCTCCCGTTTGAAAATTAAAATATTTCAGATTTGCATTTGTAGCAGTTGTGTGACAGATCCATTTTTTTGCATGTACGCTCAATATCTTGTGTTATGTTGAGTTTTGGTTCGGCTTTCCACATGCACGGTAACACTTGAACTTATGTAACTGCGTGGGTCAGAGAACACTTCTGCGCAGACTCAACTTTAAATTGGTGCTCAAAGAGTTTGGCGCCAAAAGATAATTCAGTTCCAGATATTGTGGCAACAAAACGGTCATAACCTGTTCCTGTCCTTTGCCAGAAGCGACAAGACAAGATTGACCTCCACAATACCACATTCTGTTTTTGACAGAAGCTAGCCTGAAAAACAATTCTTTTTATATTCCGGTCCTTTCTTTGAACAGGATTCCTCCTAAATATATTCCAGAGAAGACAAAAAACTAAATTGGTAACCGTAGACGTGATATAGACATACAACATTCTAAAAAGAAAAACAAAAAACCCGCCAAACTTTTTGATATGATTACAACTCCTATTTCAACATTTTCAAACAAAATCTCTACGCCGATAGGCATTTTCAAATTAAAAAAAGAAGGAACCATGCGATTTTTAACGGAGGCTGTCTTGTCCTACTTCACAGTTTAAAGAGGCTCAAACAAAAATGTTTTGAAAAACAGTGTTTCGGCACAATTTTGTATTAATATAATCATGGATTTACTGAGAGATGATTCCAGATGGCCGCTCTGACGTAAGTAGGTACATTTTCTTATGGGTTTTATATTTCGTCGCATGTTAGGGTTAGGGTTAGGGTTAGGTATTGTTTCTTATGGGTTTTATATTTCGTGGCATGTTAGTGTTAGGGTTAGAGTTAGGTATATTTTCTTATGGATTTTATATTTCGTGGCATGTAAGAGTTAGGGTTAGGTATATTTTATTAAGGGTTTTATATTTCGTGGCATGTTAGGGTTAGGGTTAGGGTTAGGTATATTTTCTTATGGGTTTTATATTTCGTTGCATGTTAGGGTTAGGATTAGGGTTAGGTATATTTTCTTATGGGTTTTATATTTCGTGGCATGTTAGGGTTAGGGTTAGGGTTAGGGTTAGGTACATTTTCTTATGAGTTTTATATTTCGTGGCATGTTAGGGTTAGGGTTAGGGTTAGGGTTAGGTACATTTTCTTATGAGTTTTATATTTCGTGGCATGTTAGGGTTAGGGTTAGGGTTAGGGTTAGGTACATTTTCTTATGAGTTTTATATTTCGTGGCATGTTAGGGTTAGGGTTAGGGTTAGGTACATTTTATTATGAGTTTTATATTTCGTGGCATGTTAGGGTTAGGGTTAGGTATATTTTCCTATGGGTTTTATATTTCGTGGCATGTTATTCGTTGTATAGGCTTTCATTTTTGTCGGAGATCCTTATGCTTTTAGTTCTACTATACAAAAAAAGGAGGAGAGAAAATTGTAACTGGTTCTTAATAGAATACAAACTCTGATGCTTTAAATTCGAGATTAAATTCAGAATTACTTCTAATAAAAAATATTATAAAAAAAGTGGTATGCCCACAAATTCTAATATGGTAACCTCGTGGCATACTATTTCCCGGCTTTGAAATTTCTGATATCTAAGTGCGACAAAATCAGAATAAATATTTTTCCACTTCTTAACTTAACCAATCATTTCATTTTTTTGTCACTTTACAAAAATAGATAAAAACAAAAAAAGTACATGAATTCTGATTTTAACCTTCCCGCGTGATATGTTAATCGCACAACTTTTTGAATGGATATTTTGCGGCACAATTTTTCGTCATTAATCTTATAAATAGCTTTAAATGCTGGTTCAGTTCATTCTAGCGTTCCTAGTCTTGCTAAGCGATGATTTGTTTTTATATTAGATGTGTCCCCTAAAAAATTATTTCCCAAATGTCGTTCCTTAACTCTTCCTCCCTTTAAGAAGAATCTGTCCCTTTTGATATTAATCCAGTTCCAGATAAGACGTTGTGGCCACAAGACGATCATAACCTATTCTCTTTCTTCACTAGAAGGGGCAAGACGAAATTGAACTCTAGAATACCACATTCTGTTTTTGATAAAAGCCAGTTTGCTGAACAACTCTCTTTATATTCCGGTCCTCTCTTCAAACAGGATTCCCCTCACATAAATCCCAGAGAAGACAAAAAACTAAAAATGAAATTTTATCCATCGTCATTAGACACCAATTAAACAAGATTCCCTGGATTTTAATTTCTTCTTAAGCCTTAAAATTTGAGACATTTTCTAGAATCAAAAACATGTAATGGATTTTGATCAAAATTGGAATTAGGATTCTAGGTTTAGTAACATTATATCTTGATTTTAGTCTTCATAAGAGGACATAAAAGTGGTGCAAACTTGTTCTGTTTGGGGAATTAATTTTACTCGTCCTTGGACAGGTCTTCTTCTAGTTGCATTATAAAAATGATGAAAATGTTTTTGTTTTTTTTTCATATTCACGAGGAAGGTTCTGTTTGTCATTTAAATGTCTTGTAAATGCAATGTTTCTTTGAAAAAGACTTAACTTTCGAACATAAATGTATAATTGTGGCCATCTTGACAATTATATATAGAAGCGAAGCCGATCACAATCGACACGGCACCCATATGTGCTGACTGAATCTGATAATCATCTTTGTTTTCCACATTTATAGCTTGAGATAAACAGATTAAAAATAACGACATGAGAATATTTGCAATATTTTATTTAATTCTACAAACAATTGTCACTAGCCGTGTTGGTTGCTTGGGTTCCTGCAGAACCTACTCCAGCTCCTACCTGCAGCGCCTGCTCCAGCCTGCCCCTCTAGTTCCTGCTCCGATTCTTGCAGCACCTGTCCCAGCTTGTTCTTGCAGTTCTTGCTCCAGCCTGCCTCTCCAGTTCTTGCTCCAGTTCCTGCAGCACCTGATATTGCTCCTATCTGCAGCTCCTGCTCCAGCCTGTTTCTTCAGTTCCTATTCCGCTTCTTGCAGCCTCTACTCTAGCTCCTACCTGCAGCGCCTGCTCCAGCCTGCCTATCCAGTTCTTGCTCCAGTTCCTCCAACACTTGATCCAGCTCCTATCTGCAGCTCCTGCTCCAGCCTATTTCTCCAGTTCCAGCTTCGATTCCTGCAGCACCTACTTTAGCTCATATCTGCAGCACTTGCTCCAACTGCCTATCCAGTTCCTGCTCCGGTTTCTGCAGCACCTGATCCAGCTCCTACCTGCAGCGCCTGCTCAAGCCTGCCTGTCTAGTTCCTGTTTAACTACCTGCAGCACCTTATCCAGCTCCTATCTGCAGCTCCTTCTCTAGCGTGTTTCTCAAGTTCCTACTCCGGTTACTGCAGCACCTACTTTAGCTCATATCTGCAGCCCCTGCTCCAACCTGCCTCTCCAGTTCCTGCTTCAGTACCTACAGCACCTTAGCCAGCTTCTATCTACAGCTCCTTCTCCAGCGTGTTTCCCCAGTTAATACTCCGGTCCCTGCTGCACCTGATCCAGCTCTTATCTGCAGATCCTGCTCCAGCCTGCCTCTCCACTTCCTAATCCGGTTCTTGCAGCACCTACTCCAGCTCCTACATTGTAAACCTGCTCCAGCCTGTTTCTCCAGTTCCAGCTCCGATTTCTGAAGCACCTACTTTAGCACATATCTGCAGCTCCTGCTCCAGCCTGTTTCTCCAGTTCCAGCTCCGATTTCTGAAGCACCTACTTTAGCACATATCTGCAGCTCCTGCTCCAGCCTGTTTCTCTAGTTCCTATTCCGGTTCTTGCAGCACCTACTCCAGCTCCTACCTGCAGCGCCTGCTCCAGCCTGCCTATCCAGTTCCTGCTCCGGTTTCTGCAGCACCTGATCCAGCTCCTAGCTGCAGCTCCTGCTCCAGAGTGTTACTCCAGTTCCTAATCCGGTTCCTGCAGCACCTGATCCAGCTTCTATCTGCAGCTCCTGCTCCTGCTCCAGCCTGTTTCTCCAGTTCCTGCTCTGGTTCCTGCAGCATCTGATCCAGCTACTTTCTGCAGCTCCTGCCTTAGCTCCAGCCTGTTTCTCAAGTTCCTACTCCGGTTCCTGCAGCACCTACTCCAGCTACTATATGCAGCGCCTGCTCAAGCCTGCCTATCCAGATCTTGCTCCGTTACCTGCAGCACCTGCCCCAGCTCGTTCTTGCAGCACTTGCTCCAGCCTGCCTCTCTAGTTCCTGCTCCGATTCCTGCAACACCGGACCCAGCTCGTTCTTGCAGCTTTTGCTCCAGCCTGCCTCTCCAGTTCCTGCTCCGGTTTTTGCAGAATTGATTCAGTTCCTATCTGCAGCACCTGCTCCAGCCTGAATCTCCAGTTCCTACTCCGGTTCCTGTAGCACCTGCCCCAGGTCCTACCTGCAGCACCTCTGCTCCACCCCGCCTCTTCAGTTACTACTCCAGTTCCTGTAGCGCCTGCTCCAGCCTGTTCCTGTCAACCTAGCTCTTGGCCACATCTACATGGACTGGATGTACTTAAGGCACTTTATTACACCTGAGGGACGTCTATATCAAACTCTATGTGACGTTATCCCATGCTGTCCAGGTTTCAGAATCGTCTTTTCGTTCGATTCAACCTTTCCTGCTATCCAGGTTCCAGGGATGCCATTCCTGTCCTTCCTGCTTCCAGAGACGTCATTCCTATTCTTTCAGCTTTCCTGATTCCAAAAACGTAACCAAACCTCTTCTTCTAGTTCTACTCTGTTATTTACTCTTGAACCTCTATTTTATACTGTTCATCTGTGTTTGTTCTCCCTTCTTTGCTATTGTCATATTTTTGCCTGTGTCTACTTTCTTAGTTGTAAGACCGATCACCAAGATGACCGACCCCTGCAACAAAAAATTTGAAAAATTCAGAATACGAATCCTTAAGAATCTATTTCATGTATTCGTTCCTTACGTTTATGTTATGACTCGGTTAGTATGAAAACACATACACGGTAAGAGTTTAATGCTAAGACGAAGCAACATGTTACTAACTTTCATTGGCTAGGTTTCACTTCCATATATTATCACACTACGTACACATGCCTAACATACTCTTCCCTTAGTCGACAGTGGTAACCCTCTGCTGGTTAGTAATGGCAGAAGTTCTCTTAACTTACTCACATCCACTCCTAACTCTTGTAATAACATTAGCCCATGCTCCACCCTATGCGCTAATGGTATCATCAAGATAACAAAACTTCTGAACAGCCTCAATTTATCCATCCCAATATACTTTCTCCACATCTGAGTTCTCATCCATCTCCATTGTCTTACACTTGTTGCACACAAACTGGTTATCTTCTCTCAACCTACCAGTAATAAATTTAACAAAGTTAATTCAAAGATGAAAAACAATTTTTACGTAAAATTACAAACAAAGAAAAAGTTCCCAGAAAAAGAAATCATTTTTAATAAAAAAAAAAGTTTTGCTTGAAATTAATTAACAAAATATCCAAGTTGATTAATTCTTTTAACACGTTACCACCAGAAATAAATTTATTGACCTCTCACTTCCCTCCAAACAACCCTCCCCCCTTCCCCAGAAAATGTAAAGTGTACTATTTTTGTTTTGTTATTGTTGGTAAGTTAATTTGCATATTTTCCCACTGGATGAAAAGCATAGCTAATTATTCAACACCAGAAACAAACATCGTAATTTGTTAGAAAATCAGGAAAAACATTTTCTTGTTCTATTTTTGCAGAAATGCGGTTCTTCTTTTCTTTTCATATTTACCATAACACTATAATGCCGAAGAGAGGGGTGTGTGTGTGTGTGTGTGTGCAATGAGAGAACCCCAACCATCCGCTCCGCCTGTATCTTCTTACTCCATAACTTTTGAAACGATGAACACCTTACTATTAAACTCTGTGACTTTTCCTTTTTTTATTTATAAAAACGCATTTATAAAACTTTGAAAAAAGGCATTGGCTGATCAAAGGTCAATCATTTTTCTTTTCGTTGAGTAGAAAATTACTACTACAAGTATATTTTTTGTAACAAGCCATCTTATTAGTTTATGAGATAAACTCCCATTACCATATATAACACATCACTCAATAAGTCCCGGGCCTGACATATAGATTTTATATGATTTTTTTTTATATTAATAAAATCGGATTAGTTTACAAATTACAGTTATTTAAGTGAAGCTACTGATGAACATTTTCAAAACAATGGAAAAAAACTGAATTTCGTGTGTTGATAAAGAATTGCTTTTTGATGGCAAAAAATACTGTTCAAGTAAAGCAATAGCTTGATTAGTGTTATTCGGACTCTGATTCACCGGAAAGAATGGGTAAAATGTGGTATGCTGACTTTAAACGTGTTCGTACAGACACAAATGATGCTGAGCGCTCAGGTCGCCTAAATTCAGCAATTGTTCTGGAAAACATTTAAAAAAGGTCATAAACTCGTTTTGGACGATCGTAAATTGAAGTTGCATGAGATAGTAGAGAAGTTGAAGATACACAGAAAGCAGTGTATTCAACATTTTGCATAAGCACTTGTCAATGAGAAAGCTGTGTTTAAAGCGGGTGCAGCATTTGCTCACAGTCAATCAAAAACAACCGTTTGTCAACGATTCAGAGCATTGCTTGCAACTGTTTCAATATGTGACAATGGATGAAACATGGATCCACCATTTCACTAAAGAGTCAAATCGGCAGTCAACCGAGTGGACAGCAGCAGGTGAAAGCCGTCCGAAGCGACTAAAGATGCAAGCATCAACAGGCAAAGTTTTGACCTTTGTATTTTCAGATGCGCAAGGTATTTTGTTGGTCGATTACCTTGAGAAAGGAAGAACCATCAATAGCGAACATTAAATCGCATCATTTGTGCACTTAAAATAAGAGATCTCCGCAAAACGGCCACAAATGAAGAATAAAGAAGTGCTCTTTCACCAAGACAATGCACCATGTCGCAAGTCGATCGCAACGATGGCAAAACTACATGAATTTTACTTCAAATTGCTTCCACACCCACCCTATTCTCCAGATCTGCCCTTACTGACTGTTTGCAGACCTCAAATGAATGCTCTAGGGAAAAAGATTTAGCTCTAATGAAGAAGTAACATCAGAAACTGAAGCATGTTTTGAGACCAAAGACAAACCATTCTACAAAAAAGGCATCGAATTGTTAAAGAAGTGTTGGAATCAGTATATCACTCTAGAAGGAGACTATGTTGATGAATAAAGTCGAAAAAAAAGTTTCTAGTAAATTCTCACTTGCACTTGCACTTAAGTATGACAGATCGACGAAAATAATATCTCATACTCAAGCGGGAAAACCCAACACACCGTATATTTCAAACAGACGAGTTACAGACCTACAAAAATGGCATTACACACTTGAGCGTGACAGCAAAATCAAAATAAAAAAATCCAAGCTGAAGCGTTACGTATAAACGAAAACAATAGTAAAAGTAAAGCTGTACGGAAAAGATAAAATCATATTTTAAATGTAACGGTTTCATTATCAAAATAAATTAAGTTTCAAATATTTTCGTCTGTAGTAGACGAAAATATTTCAAAGCAACAGTTACAGACCTATGGAAATGACGTTTCACATATGAACGTTCCTAAAAAGGAAATACATTTTACTTTTGTTAGAGATAGCCGCTGCTGTCATCAGCCACGTTTTCTTTTTTGATTAGAAAGCATTTGTGTATCATTCATTTTTATTCGTGTCAAGTTTCATTAACTTGCCATGAATAAATTTGTTCAAATTGAGGCGAATAAATCAGAGAAAATTTTGGGGAAAAAATTGATAACGTCATCATAAAAAGTATGACGGTAGGCGATAATTTCTAAAGTATTATTTTGTTTTATTAATAGAATATCTATACGCCTGCCAAGTTTCACAGCCATAGCTTTAGTGGTTCAAAAAAAAAAATTTGAGCATTATGAAAATTCTTAATTTTATGACACTTGGGTACAAATGATGACATCATCAAACAATACTGACGTCAGCAAGATTGTCTGGCCATGAATGCTTTAGGTGTGTGCCAAATTTCATTGCAATAGCATTAGTGGTTCAGAAGTTAAGCAGTGAGGGGGGAGGCTATCAGAGGTAATGCTTACATTGGTAGTATTTGGTAACTTTTGAAAACATAAAGCTCATTTTGTTATTTCATCCATTTTCAAGTAAACATATATATTTATTTTGTGATAATCATTGTTTTTTTTTACTGCTATTTCCACTCTCCCTCTCTCTTCACCTTCTTCCTATTCCTTCTCTCTTTTCTTCTCTTTCTCCTCTCTGTCTCCTCTCGTTTCCCCTCTCTTTTGATTATTTACGAAATTAGCCTCCCCCCCCTTCTCTTATTATTCACTCTTTATTTACGTTATTCGCCTTTTGTGACGTAATTCAGTGTGCATGGTGACAAGCAAGATAACAAGCAAGCAAGATCCACAGACTTTTAGTTTATTGATAGATTACATGTATTTACATTTACACAACACTCACCAAAATTAGCTTCATTACAATTGTCGTTTATTTACTAATTTACATTGAGTGACCACAAATGATTATCAATTTTATATTATTTTTTTTTTCAGATACTATTCAGTGAAATTTATTTTCGGCTGTGACTGAAGAGAAAATGAAATTGTACTGCCACAAGGATTGAATTCACAGCCTTCAAATAATGAGACTTTTGTGTTCAATATCCTCCCCCCTATTCACCTTCCTCTAATTCACCCTTCATCATTATCTGTTACATTAAATTTAGTTGTAATCAGATGGATGGAAAGAGGCATAGACACACTCATCTCGTCAGTATTGATGATGATGATTATTATTATTATTATTATTATTATTATTATTACTCACTAGGAGTTCTCACACATGCCGTCATCAGTGATTGCTCACTGATAATCAACAGTTAGGTTCCCTGGAGTCTGAGTGACAACAAGTCTCCCAGATTTCCAGTGCTCTCCACCTCTTTCGATAACTACTGAAAATGAATTTGTGTTCTCACATTTCTCGTTGGCAATGGCCATTGGTCTTTTCTAGGATTTAGATGGCAATAAGCCTCTCCAATGTCTCAGTGCTCTCCACACTCTTCCAGCAGAGGTCTGGTTAGTGTTTTCCCTCCTCGGTCTTTCCAACCTCCTTGACCCTTCACGACTGTTTTGTATGGTATCAGCCAGGGCTGGTGTCATCACTTTTTTTTTTGGGGGGGGGGGGAATGAAAATTTCTTGCAGTTTCTTTCCTTGGGTTCTTGTGGTGCTCTTTATATGATTTTGTTTTCTTCCTATTGCACCTTGCATATAATTAGTTAGTCTTCGTAGCTTATGTGGAAAGGTTTCTGCATTCAAAAATTTTCCATAAAATTTAAGTTGTTTTACCATTGCCGTCCATTGTATGGTCTCAGTCTTCCCTTTGATTTCAATTTCTCCCAGTCTTTTTTCCAGGTTCTTCGGAACGGTTCCAAATGCTCCTACGATTATTGATATTATATTTACTTTTTTCATACTTCATATCCCTTTCAATTCTCTGGAGAGTTCCGTGTATTTGCTTCGTTTTTCTGTCTCCTTGGTCTTCACCCTGTGGTTGGCTGAGACGGCAAAATCTACGATTTGGTAGGATTTTTCTTTCTTGTTGACTATTACGACATATTATTATTATTATTATTATTATTATTATTATTATTATTATTATTATTATTATTATTATTATTATTATTATTATTATTATTATTATTATTATTATTATTATTATTATTATTATTATTATTATTATTATTATTATTATTATTATTATTATTATTATTATTATTATTATTATTATTATTATTATTATTATTATTATTATTATTATTATTATTATTATTATTATTATTATTATTATTATTATTATTATTATTATTATTATTATTATTATTATTATTATTATTATTATTATTATTATTATTATTATTATTATTATTATTATTATTATTATTATTATTATTATTATTATTATTATTATTATTATTATTATTATTATTATTATTATTATTATTATTATTATTATTATTATTATTATTATTATTATTATTATTATTATTATTATTATTATTATTATTATTATTATTATTATTATTATTATTATTATTATTATTATTATTATTATTATTATTATTATTATTATTATTATTATTATTATTATTATTATTATTATTATTATTATTATTATTATTATTATTATTATTATTATTATTATTATTATTATTATTATTATTATTATTATTATTATTATTATTATTATTATTATTATTATTATTATTATTATTATTATTATTATTATTATTATTATTATTATTATTATTATTATTATTATTATTATTATTATTATTATTATTATTATTATTATTATTATTATTATTATTATTATTATTATTATTATTATTATTATTATTATTATTATTATTATTATTATTATTATTATTATTATTATTATTATTATTATTATTATTATTATTATTATTATTATTATTATTATTATTATTATTATTATTATTATTATTATTATTATTATTATTATTATTATTATTATTATTATTATTATTATTATTATTATTATTATTATTATTATTATTATTATTATTATTATTATTATTATTATTATTATTATTATTATTATTATTATTATTATTATTATTATTATTATTATTATTATTATTATTATTATTATTATTATTATTATTATTATTATTATTATTATTATTATTATTATTATTATTATTATTATTATTATTATTATTATTATTATTATTATTATTATTATTATTATTATTATTATTATTATTATTATTATTATTATTATTATTATTATTATTATTATTATTATTATTATTATTATTATTATTATTATTATTATTATTATTATTATTATTATTATTATTATTATTATTATTATTATTATTATTATTATTATTATTATTATTATTATTATTATTATTATTATTATTATTATTATTATTATTATTATTATTATTATTATTATTATTATTATTATTATTATTATTATTATTATTATTATTATTATTATTATTATTATTATTATTATTATTATTATTATTATTATTATTATTATTATTATTATTATTATTATTATTATTATTATTATTATTATTATTATTATTATTATTATTATTATTATTATTATTATTATTATTATTATTATTATTATTATTATTATTATTATTATTATTATTATTATTATTATTATTATTATTATTATTATTATTATTATTATTATTATTATTATTATTATTATTATTATTATTATTATTATTATTATTATTATTATTATTATTATTATTATTATTATTATTATTATTATTATTATTATTATTATTATTATTATTATTATTATTATTATTATTATTATTATTATTATTATTATTATTATTATTATTATTATTATTATTATTATTATTATTATTATTATTATTATTATTATTATTATTATTATTATTATTATTATTATTATTATTATTATTATTATTATTATTATTATTATTATTATTATTATTATTATTATTATTATTATTATTATTATTATTATTATTATTATTATTATTATTATTATTATTA
>OY744526.1:66937853-67002853 GCA_963556195.1 Sepiola atlantica
AGTCCATCACGCTTAAGTTTGAAATGGCATTTTCTGTAGTCCATCACCCTTAAGTTTGAAATGGCATTTTCTTTAGTCCATCACCCTTAAGTTTGAAATGGCATTTTCTTTAGTCCATCATGCTTAAGTTTGAAATGGCATTTTCTTTAGTCCATCACCCTTAAGTTTGAAATGGCATTTTCTTTAGTCCATCACCCTTAAGTTTGAAATGGCATTTTCTTTAGTCCATCACGCTTAAGTTTGAAATGGCATTTTCTTTAGTCCATCACGCTTAAGTTTGAAATGGCATTTTCTTTAGTCCATCACGCTTAAGTTTGAAATGGCATTTTCTTTAGTCCATCACCCTTAAGTTTGAAATGGCATTTTCTTTAGTCCATCACCCTTAAGTTTGAAATGGCATTTTCTTTAGTCCATCACCCTTAAGTTTGAAATGGCATTTTCTTTAGTCCATCACGCTTAAGTTTGAAATGGCATTTTCTTTAGTCCATCACGCTTAAGTTTGAAATGGCATTTTCTTTAGTCCATCACGCTTAAGTTTGAAATGGCATTTTCTTTAGTCCATCACCCTTAAGTTTGAAATGGCATTTTCTTTAGTCCATCACCCTTAAGTTTGAAATGGCATTTTCTTTAGTCCATCACCCTTAAGTTTGAAATGGCATTTTCTTTAGTCCATCATGCTTAAGTTTGAAATGGCATTTTCTTGAGTCCATAACGCTTAAGTTTGAAATGGCATTTTCTTTAGTCCATCACGCTTAAGTTTGAAATGGCATTTTCTTTAGTCCATCACGCTTAAGTTTGAAATGGCATTTTCTTTAGTCCATCACGCTTAAGTTTGAAATGGCATTTTCTTTAGTCCATCACGCTTAAGTTTGAAATGGCATTTTCTTGAGTCCATCACGCTTAAGTTTGAAATGGCATTTTCTTTAGTCCATCACCCTTAAGTTTGAAATGGCATTTTCTTTAGTCCATCACCCTTAAGTTTGAAATGGCATTTTCTTTAGTCCATCACCCTTAAGTTTGAAATGGCATTTTCTTTAGTCCATCATGCTTAAGTTTGAAATGGCATTTTCTTTAGTCCATCACACTTAAGTTTGAAATGGCATTTTCTTGAGTCCATCACGCTTAAGTTTGAAATGGCATTTTCTTGAGTCCATCACGCTTAAGTTTGAAATGGCATTTTCTTTAGTCCATCACGCTTAAGTTTGAAATGGCATTTTCTTGAGTCCATCACGCTTAAGTTTGAAATGGCATTTTCTTGAGTCCATCACGCTTAAGTTTGAAATGGCATTTTCTTGAGTTGCTTCCACTGAATGTACACAAAAGCCGATGTAGCAGCCCCAATTCAACAATCGATTTCTGCCACGTCCGAATGGAACCAAGGTACACAAATAACTCCACGTCGTCCAATACAATGCCATTAAGAGACAACTATCTCCAATCCTCTGGAGAGACCAACGAAAAGAGAACTTTAGTCTTTGATGCGTTAGTGCACATATCCACGCAAAGAGCAGCCGTCTGCAGCCTGTCCAGCACAATTTCCACTTCATTCCCGATTAACCCCAGCAATAAGATGTCATCGACCTAGGCCAGGTCCGACATACTCACCTCCCATTCAACTGCCTGATAGCCTTGGAGAGTGTGATCAAGAATGTAAGCAATCGTGTAATACTTATGTCCATGACTAAATGAAGATAATTATGATTGTAGTTTTGAATGATAAGGATAGACTTTCTGTTTTGATCTAATAGTTAACTTAATGATCTACGAGATTAGCTTGTTAAGACAGAGTAGACTGTTTGATCTTGACCGAGTGACCGGCAGTCAAAACAAAGCTCAACTCTATTGGATTGCTAAACCAAAGTTACACAAAGGGCATCATACCAACAAAAAGAAAAGAAATGGAAGTAGATAAAAATAAATAAGAATCTCCTAACTTGAGCTGAAGTATACATACATATATATATATATATATATATATATATATATATATATATATATAAGAGGGTATGTAACAGTAATTCGGTAACAAGCAGATTTAGTCAAAAAGGGAAGGCACAAAAGGTCACACACACATACACACCAGCATAAAGTGAAACAATTTTCTCATTCATAGCTTTACCAATATGACTAAGGCTAAAAGTGAAGATTTTAGTTACTAAACAAATGGTTGTTGGTAATACGAGGCACACAAAGTTCTTTGTGGGTATCATGTTCACAAATTGAAGAGAGGAAAAGAGAAAATCATTAAATCTATAATATTGAGGTGTTACTAATTTGCAACCCATGAACATACACTAAAGAATAACATCATAAACAGTAAATAAGGTTATAATAAATCAATTTAGCTACGAAAGAAAAGAAATAAAAAATGTTTTACTAATGCTATTTTGGTGGAGCATTATTAACAAAGTCAAAAAAAAAAAATTCTGTTAAATATTCGTAGATTTGTGGTTATCGAAAATGTTTTGGATTTGTTAACTTTACTAGTTCCCAAATAAAAATATGAAATTTGCACCATTAGGAGATCAACCACATAATTATGAATTATAAAACAAAATAAAAATGTCTTTTGATTCTATTAAATACTAGACCACCTTTAAGGAGGTCTTTTGATTTTATATTTTATTAAATATTAGAAGAATACCCGTCCCAGGACAGGTAAAATTAATGCCATGAACAGAACAGTTTTGCACCACTTTTATGTCCACGACGAATAAAATTAAGACATAATGCTATGTCTAGAATCTATTCCAATTTTGATTAAAATCCATTACATGATTTTGATTCTAGAAAATGTTCAAAATTTAAGGCTTAAGGGGTCTTAAGAAATTGAAATTCAAGGAATGACTATGGATCAAATTTAATGCAAATCTGAAATATTTTAATTTTCAACTGGGAGGATGTGCCCATAAAAACCCTTTAAAATACTCCAAAGAAACTGAAATTTAGGAAATATTTATTAATTGATCTCTAAATATGTATTGTTCAAATTTCACAAAAATCGGAGATATATAAATTTTTACAAAGAACTTTAACCTGCTCTTTGCCTCCCTTGCAAAAAACTAAAGCTAAATATAGCCCAACTTACGCTTAGCAGCTTTGTTCCAAAATGTATAATGATTTGTTAATTAGTTTAGGAGTGAATCCTATATATAGAAATATATAAACATACTAGCAAAAAATTTCCCGCCCTCGGGGCAACAAGTAATCTACCTGTAGCCTTATCTACAGAAAAACAAAGAAACAATTTTTTTTTCACATTTTGGTAATTTGAAGTAAAACACAAAAAGATGATTGTCATGGTGTTATTTGATATATTCCAATGTTGAGATTTGATTTTGTATAACATAAAAATTAAACTGGTTACATATTGAAAGGAATAAACAAAAAGGCCTGGCGATTGTCAAGAATAACAAACAAAAAAAAACAAAAAAAATTGGTGAAAAAACAAACAAATAATCAACAAATAATTGTTACCAAAGGCAATAAAGTTACTTTTATACCTACCTGCTTATTTTTTGTGTTTTAAAGTATTTTAAAGCTTTTTTATTGCATTTTAATAATTCGTCTGAATTCGATCACGTTATACTTCCATTTTCAAGATGGCATAAGTGGACATCCCCAAAGTTTGTCTAATAGGTTTTTTGTCTTGGGGGGGGGGGGGGGAACAAAGTCAACAAATAACTGTCCCAAACGCCTTAAAATTTACTTTTTTATGTAATTGAAAGGAGAAAAGTACAATAAAAAAATCTGACTTTGTAGACAGTCGGTGAACGACTGTCAGTCATCTTTGTTTTTCAGTCTAACATAATTTATTTGAGCAAACCTTTTAATTGAAATTAAAAAAATAAGCGCTTTAAAATACTTTAAAACATAAAAAAAAAAATAGGCAGGTAGGTAGAAAAGTAACTTTTATTGCCTTTGGTAAAAGTTATTTATTGACTATTTGTTTTTTGCGCACCTTTTTCTATTGGTTATCCTTGACAATCGCCAAATGCGGATCGTTAATAGGTCAAATGAAGCAATTATAAATTTCTAAGTAATTTAAAATGGTTACTTTGTGTTTTTCTCATTTATTATTAAAAAGAGAAATATAAAACTAAACTTAAAGACGATTTTTTAAATGATTCTATATTTTTTTTATATATTTGTATATATAATTTAAAAAGCTGTGAGAAGGGGGGGGGGGCTTCTTTTTTTATAGCAAATGTAATTGTTTTCTTCATAATCAGCAGCAGTATCATCATCATCCGCCGCGGTGGTGTCAACAACAAAAACCGGAAGTTATCTTTTAATTTTCAAAATAATCATTTTTAGTGTTAAACGTTTTTCATTAAATCATTATAATTAATATTACTACTACTAATAATAATAATTTTAATATGAAGAAAACTATTACATATATATAAGGAAATTGTAGAACAAAAAATAACAATGAATTGTGTAGAATATTAATTTATTAGAGAGTGTTTATAAAATTATTATTTAAATGAGGCATTGTGATAAGTGTGTCTCGGCAGTGTTCCGTTGGGTATATATAATGTACTTGAAAATATTTAAATGTAAAATTGACTTAAATAGCTTAATGTGTTTTGATATTAATATAGTGGGGATAAATGAAAAGAAACTTTTGCATTCATTCAGATACACATACCTAACTTTATATAAATAGAGACTAGACCACCTGTAACCCGTTGGGTCAGTATTTGTTATATATATATATATATATGTATATATATATATATAATAACAAATACTGACCCAATGGGTAGGAGCGCCAACTGTCAGCTTGACGATTGAGTTTTCAATCCCGGCTTGAGGCACTAACTGGTCTAGCCGCACTGAAGAGCTGTGATACAGCGAAACAGTCTGTATGTGGATGACTATATGAAGCTCCCTTCCTGGGTAGAGCTTATTTGTAAGGATACCGCCAACTGCCATTAGCTTTAGGGCATAGCTCGTTGGTTAAAACTAATTCGATCTCCCGGTACTTGACAATGTTTACATTGAGATATCACTTACATTCAGTCAGTGTCGTATGATAGCACAGGGGTAGGAGTGCCGACTGTCAGCTCGACGGTTTAGTTTTCAATCACGGCTTGAGGCACTAACTGGTCTAGCCGCACTGAAGAGCTGTGATACAGCGAAACTATATATATATATATATATATTATTATTAAATATATAATTCCTTAACTTTGCTATTGGTTGATAATCATGTTTTCACAAGGATAGGAAACTATCATTAATTCAAAACATTTTTATTTATAACTATCGAGATTTATAAGTCTCATAACATAATGCTAATTTCTTTGGGGGGGGGGGACTGATATTGCCGATAATGTACATAACTAAACTACCTACAAAAAAATAAAACTTTTCATAAAACTAGTTTAATTCTAAACGCGAAACACACAGTTTACATTCTGTAAAAACGAAAAACACCCGTACTAAAATAAGTGTTTGAAAACTCTCACGAAATACTGGCCAAAGTTTTAAGTTGCTTAACTTCAGTTGATGAAATAAACAGCATATAATCAAAGTACTCAAACAATTACTTATTAAGTGTAATTTAATTACATAAACTTGCCAAATTTTCAAGCCTTACAGCAAGAGAATTCTGTGAGTTTGGGATAGTCATTGAAAATATTCCAAATATCTGTGACAGTTCTCATCATAAAAAAGTCACATTAGTAAATGGAGAAAGTTCAGAAACTCTAAACTGTTTTGTATACAAACTAAACTTAGAGCGAAACAATGATACACACACACACTGTGGTGGGAGGTGAATAGTTTACACAATGTATTTGTAGTGTATAAAATAAGAAAAACAAAAAATCCTAATTTTGATATTTAGAAAAAAAGAATGCATATTCTTAAGATGCGACTGTTCAATCTTTTCATTTAACAACGAAAATGGTATTCGAAACTTAAGCGTGACAGAAACAAGATTTCAAGATGGAGGTTCCTGAGGTGAAAAGGCCGAAACAAAGATGGTTGGATACCCTATACCAGGATTTCAAGTCGGCTGGACTTCATTTGAACCAAGCTTTGGAGTATATATTGTGGACCTCTTTCAGTATGGACCCCACTGCTGCGGGAGATTAACGCAGAAGAAAAAAATGATGAAACCTGACAAACAGGACGGTGGAGCAGTAAGTCAAATGCTCACTTCAGAATCGTGAAATTTTAAAAGGTTCGACTCCAACCTAAGAATTCTCATACTGATACAAATATATTACACTGATTCATTCGGTGAAAAAGTAAACTATAAGATTAATAATTCAATAAATAATTAATAAATCCCTTATTCGTCACTTGGACATTGTTTAGTTCAATATCAAGAAATCCTGATTCCTTATATATAATTGTATCACAGTCCATAGTTTTCTTCGAATGTCCGGCTGGCTTGGCAGACCGAGAGCAGACTCAAGGCGTTTCCACGAATAATGGCGATAGAGAGGCGCTCGTAAAGCCAAGATCATTCGCGATTGTCTCCGGTGTTGCGCATCATTAATAGACCAAGGCTGCTGAGGAAGTCGTGTGTGGCAGAGCCAATCACTCCACTCGTGGCCTTCGTATCCATTGAAGGAGACAGGCCACTGCTGATAACGCTACAACCAAAATCATCATTTTCATTCTCTGCTTGTTCACGTCAACAACCTTGCCGAAGTCTGGACACTTTCTGACAAATCAAAATTAATATTCTGTATGATTTTTCTACATTGTTTTCCTCATTCTGAGGAAGTCTTTCAATAACGACGAAACGTTGATGAATACATAAATAACAGTTTTTGGCTTTCCTTTTTTCATTTTACATATATATATATATATACACACACACACATAGATGCTTATGGCTACACACTCTGCATCAGGAATCACGTACCTAGGTTTACGTTCCACTAACTCTTTCTTTTGTTTGCTTTTTTACTGTTTTTTTATCAGTTTCATGGTTATTTATAATACCTATTGTATACGATTACTTGAACACAAGTTGCTATTTTACCCATAGCTGATGGGGAATTGCAGTTCCATACCTTTTCCAACAATATTAGTGTGTAAATAACGAGAGTAGATCTGATAGGATTTGAACTCAGTATCGGCAATATGATCGGCCACAATGGTATCCATTAGGCCATTCATGCACCCCCTAGTGTTGGGCGTAGAATTTTGGTAGAATTTGATATTTGTTATTTAACAGAGTTCTTTTTATCAAACATCTTCCCATGTGGAGTCGTACGAATAGAAGCAACAGATCTTTGTCTGCTAAGCAACAACCGCATGATGTCCCTCCTATTTACTTGCCCCCCCCCCCCCACAAGGGCAGACTTAGAATCAAGGTTGGTTTTTAATGTGGAGAAAATTTAGCTCCCCAAAAGTGGGCACCCTGGATTGGGACAAAAATGAAAAATTGCCTCAGTCTAGAAGGATTTCTCCTTGACTGACTGGGGACAGAAAAGATGAAGCGCAGCATCAGAACAGATACCACACTTTGCTCCTAGCCAAAAGGCCAAGGAATATGATGTCTGCTGTATGAAAAAGGGAGAAAATGTTGGTAGTTTTATAACTATGCTCGTCGACAAAGAGGGGTGAAGTTTTATTTACTCCTCCCCAGGAGTTAGGCACAAGGCCAGTTTTATCTTACTCCCACAAGTAAGATGTGACCCAAGATCGGGTCGAGAAAGTGGGGTTTGAAAAGCCAGCGCTCGAGAGGTGAGCACTCTGGCCATTTAAAAATTGCCTGGGCAACCCTGTCGGCATTCCCCGGTAGGGGCGCCTCAGACAGTAAGCAATAAACTTACTCCTCCCCAAAGAGGGGAGGCGAAGCCTGGGAGGGTGGACCTCCTAGAACTGCACAGGACAGGCGTGCAGTATCCATCGGAACAGATACTACACTTTGATCTTAGAAGGGTGAAGTATCTACACTTACTACCAGGATCATTTTATAAATAGAGAGTGGACATATTTCTAGTGAGCCCCTCTTCACAATTGAAGGTTGGCAACCCATGCCTCTTTAAAAAAATCTGCTGTTTTCTTTGTTTTTCATAGCAGCTTTTTTCAAGGAGACTTATACGAGAAGTAGAATTCCCAGAACTACCACAACTAGCGCCATTTCGAAGTTTTCCTTTTTCTAGTTCTCTTATCAAAGCTTGAGAATCTAGTCTACCCTATTATTTAATTCATAGCTGGAGGGGGGGACAGAGGTATTCATATCTTTTTCAAGGATATTAGTTAAAATGCTGAGAGAGAGAGAGAGTAGAAGTATTTATGGTCTAACTAATTTTACCAATCGTCATACACCAGTTTAGCTGAATGCTGCATGAGTGGTGTCCTCCGTGATCCACTGGACGGTAGTGTGACCGGTTGCTTTGTATGATACCAAGTGCTGGACGTCATGGAAACAAAGATGATGCATTAGACTTCAGGTCTGATCAGACTTGACCATGTTCGAAATGGCGCTATTCACTACTGTTACATGTTACGCGAATCTCTGACAAAATGAGGGAAATTGTCTGCGCTGTTATAGACATGCACTGCACGCAAACAACAACATTGTCGTGAAAACGGAATTCAAGACAGAGATATCAAGGAAAAGGCTGAGAGGGCGGCAAAAAGGCGGTTGGATACCCTTCACTTAGATTTCAAGACAACTGGATTTTATCATGACCAAGCCTTACACAATGTATGGTGGAGGGAGAAATCTTGTGCAGACCACGCTGTGCGAGATAAATGCAGAAGAAAATTATGATAGTTATTTTTTTAAATTACAGTTTTTTATTTTTTATTTTTGAATTTAACACAATAACAAAACTACATTCACAAAGTAAAATCTTTTCATCAGACTAATTCAACGTTCTGTAAATTCCTTTCTCATATGAGCTTAGTTCATAATATATGTAATTAGATGTTTAACTATTTGAAAAGAAATCTGAAATGCACAAATTTCAATTGTCTCCTCGTTTAGCACAATCATGTATAGAACTATGTAGGTTCACAACAAAAGTTCATAGGATGGGTTAAATAAAGCGTCTGTTCTTATGGAGTTTAAACGCCTGCTACATTAGCTACTCAGGTCACTCGATGAGTGTTACTGATACTATGTAACCCAGTACTACTTGCTGCATAATCAGGTTATAGGTGATTCAACAGACTTAACTGGTGAAGAGGGTGGCTAGTCACCCAGCAGGGTAAAAAACAAGATCTGACAAAGAGTGGATGAACACATTTGTAGGATCAACGGCTATCTAGTGCATAAAATATCAACATGCATGATGGGGTACAATAGGTTGTCCTTCGATCACCTGCAGTTTCAGCAGCCTCTTGTAGCTTTATTTGTCTCCTTTGATAATGGATTCAGTTCTCTAGTGCCGCTGAAAGAGCCACACACTCAGTCCACTCTAAATGATATATTTGCAAGTATCCAACTTTGCCTCGATGACACCAAAATCGGATCTACATTCGGTCGATGCTATCACCTGCTCTGCATGTGGCTGTGGATCACGGATCGGACGGTTATCATCAGACAACCAAGAAGAAGAGCAATGTCGGTCAGCTAGATAAGTTTACTGACCGTTACCCAATAGTGAAAAAGCTTTCCAGACGCCTATTCTCAACCCTATTGTTCACAACGTTTTGACCAATGTAACCTCCGATCTTCTTCAGATGAATCTTCTTTTTTTTTAGACTCGAGAACCTGGACAGAATTTCAAACCGAATCCTTTATTTAATTCACGGGGTAGATTGTTCTTATTCCATCAGCCATGACTGGATAGAAATGCTAATTATTACTATCTTAATTTACGTTTTAACTAGTATTACCTACATTACATACAGATTTTCAGATGATCAAACGTATAGATATTTAAACTCTTACTTTAAAATATAGAGCATTGAATTACAAAATAGTTTTGACCAGAATATATTAAAGTGAACATTTGAATTGTAATTCAATTTGACCAATCAATAATGCAATAGAAAAATTGATAATGGATAGATTCAAATAAAATTATTCTTTTACTCAAGAAATATTTTAACTTCAGGAAAGTAAAGAAAATAAGCCTGGGTGGTAGTAGCAACACTTGTTGAAAATTGGTTGAAATCGAACCTGCAATGGCAGAGCCTTCTTAGCTATTCAACCACACATTCAGTGAATTATAAAATTTATTTACTAACAGAAATGGAATTTTCACATTGTAATGAAACTAATTAGTTTTGTTTACAAATATTATATTTGGTTTGTGTGCTTTACGGCGTATCAACCCTTTTTTGGTTATTTAATACCAAAACATAACATGTATTGAAACATTCATTGTATAGCTTAGTTGAATACAAATTGATATTTTACCCAACTAGCCGTATCTACGCAGCGTCGCACGGGAGTCTTTTTACTTTCATTTTTGGGACCAAGACAACAATAGGGACCCCAGATCATTAACACAAGACGCGGGACATATTTTGGAATCACCGGTTGACCTCGCAATACACGTGGTCTCTATTTACAAAACACTTGTAAATAAATCTTTTATTATTTTAATAAATGCAGTATATTTCGGAATTTTTTTTTCTTTTAACATATTAATATTTATTTTAAGGCAGAGAGTCCATAAATAAAACAAATAAAATATTAACATGTTTTCTTTTAAAACATGTTTTTGTGTCACTATTTACTTGCCTCCCCACGAGGGCAGAAATGGGGGGGGGGGTATGAAATATTTATCACCGTACTTAAGTAATCTTTCGTTTTGTAGGGAAAAATCAAGCTTCCCAAAAAAGGGGCACTCTGGATCTTACCTCAGTTTAGAAGGATTTTTCCATACTACACATTGCTCCTAGCCTGAGGAGGCAAAACGGATGATTACGCAAGTTATTTTAATAAATAAACGAAATATATACGCTTTTTAAAAAATCGGCTGACTTGTAATCTTTCGTTTTGCCTCCCGACGAGGGCGGAGTTGGACTTCAAAAATCAGTTTCTAAACGGAAGCAATTTAAAGTTTATGAAGTTTTTGTCCTTTTTTTCTGTAAGCAACAAATGAAATAAGATTTAACAAATACATAATTTTATTTACAAATCTTTTTATAACTTATTTGTTATTAAAAAACAAAACTTCGCTATTTACTTCAAAAATCAGTTTCTAAGGACAAAAACTTCATAAACTTTAAATTGCTTCCGTTTAGAAACTGATTTTTGAAGTCTAATTTTTTTCAAATTTTGAAAGGTCACGAAGCAATTCATTCTTTTTTAACTATCAATAAAGGATTAAAATGGCTGACTTGTTTATAAAGAAACCGAAATGCATTATAGTGGATTTAATTTTATAACTAATTTTTTTTTTTTTAGTAGTTTTTTTTTTTAATTTCGCTTTATTGTACGCTATTGCATTTTTTATTTCGATAAACATTTCTTGCTTCCTTTATTTTGTCCTTTGGTCATCACATTCTTCCCCCTTTGTTAGAAAAACAAAGGGGAAGAATTGCTGTTTTTGGGGTCGGAATCTATCCATCTAACACTAATCGTTGGCTAGTTTTTGACCATGAAGTAGTATCTTTTTAGCTCCTTACATCAACTGGCTTCATGCCTTGTCTGGGGCGATTTCCATTTTTTTTTAATAGTGTGTAAGTCACGTAGAAGCGAGAAACATACACAAACACGCGAAAATTATGAACATTATGTTTGCAAAGAAAATTACGCTTTTTAGACTTACTTTGTCAAGAAATATTTTTTTAAATATATAACAATAACAAATGACCAGCTGATATGAAAGAACATCGATAATGTCACCCATTTAAATAAGGTGTTGTTTGTTTGTTTGTTTGTTTGTTTTTTCTGTTGTTTTGTAGAGCCGAGTAGTAATAGAAATTGTTTTTTTCCGGTCAATGAGAAAGTTGAGAATGGTTCAAATTCTGACCATTGGATTTAAAATATGAATTAGATTTGTTTCATTGTTCAAGATTAAACAAAATTATTCAATGAGAAATATGTTTAAAATGTGACAAAACGCATTATTGCCTTACAAAAAATTAGCTGGGCTACCCGGCGCTGCCCGGGGGTGTTTCGGTGCTTTTTTTTTTTTTTTTTTTATAAAAAAAAACGGCATAGAAAACAAAGAAAAAAAAAATCACATTTTCAAAAATTTTAATTTCTTAGAGAAATTGTCAGTTTAAAAAAAAATCCCCAAACAATTGAAAAAAAAACTTTTCGTTTACAAAAGAAAAAAAAACGTCGATTTAGTCGATTCGCAGCCAAAATGGCGGACAATAAACCGTCTGCTAATTTCTGATTTTTTCCGACCTCACAAATGTGCAAGTTAAACACAAATAAATTGTTTTGGACTAATTTCCAAACTGTATTTCCTTTAAAATAATTTAAAGTAAATTTAAAATTAGTCTAAAACAATTTGAGTTTACTCCACCATTTTGGCTGCGAATCGACTAAATCGAAAAAAAAAAAAAAAAAAAAAAAAAAAAAAAAAAACACGCACATTTTCACATAATGACTGTTTTAACTTTTAATTTATTAAATTTAGGTACTGTTTCGGAAAAGGCAACCAACCGTTTTCATCGGCACATTCTGGCAGATTACGTAAACTGCCGGAATGTGCCGAAACGCTTAACCGATGAAAATTGCACCAGTCGACAAGTAGAAGTGCCGATGAAAACGGTTGGTTGCCAATGAAATTCGCAGCAGCCGACAATTGGAAAACGCTATGAAAATATTGCAGAGATCTAATCGACAGCTACCTGCATGAATCTATGTGGAAACAGAAATTCAGAAACAATCCCTTCGTCTCCATATTAGAGCAACACATTGCTGAAGTGTACCCTGTCGAACAGCCTTCTACTTTTCCAAAGTCTGAAAGAAAGAAACAGTACCTAACCCTAAAAGAAACACTAGGTTAAAAAGAATTGAAAAAAAAAATTGTTTGCTAAAAAAAAAACAAAAAAAACATTTGCTATCAGTTATTGCACCATATTTTCTTCAAACAAAAATAAATATTTATTTGATTTGTTTCCCCCCTCCCCCCCACACACACACATTTTGACAGTTTCTAATAAATTTACATTTTTTTCCAATTTCCATTGAATTTTTCGTTGAAATTAACATACAATGCCTGTTTTTAGCGTTTTAACATTGGCAAGCGTTTTCGACACAAAAAAAAACGAAGTTTTCGTTCAGCACCTTCCGGCGGTTTACGTAACCTGCCAGAATATGTCGATGAAAACGCGGTTCGTAAACTGCATAAATACCGTAAGAAAAAGAAATTAAAGAAAAAAAAACGACACTCTGGAAAGGCTGGGTAGGTCAGCTAATTTTCTACAATTCATTTATTATTTCTTTTTCTTTTTAAATTGCTTTAGTGCGGCACGCGGTCTCTATGGCAACCTGAAACCGGAACCTGAATCGATGAAATTGATTTACAATCGATCCAGTCTATTTAAACCGCTTTTATTATTTTGTTCACGAAAGAAATACTTCGTTCAAGTGGCCACGACAGGGAAGAAATCGCAGGAAACGATTTGCGAAAATCTGTTTTAAACAAGCAAATGCAACCTGCTTTGCAAAATATTCATTCAGTCGAATTAAAAGAAAGAAATTTTGAATAATAATAATAGCAACTGAATTTATAAACTAAAAAAAGATTTAAATTGAAAGAGCAAGAAGATCCTAGCGACGGAATAATAGAAAATTCAAAGTTGATGTTTCGTTTAGAGAAATCTTGGTGCTTGTACAGATCAGTCCCTATGGCTGCCAGTATTAACTCGGTAACATCCTGTAACCAGTTACGATCATACAAAATGAAACACGGGTTCCTAAAATGGAAAACGACAAATCACTTCCAGATTTATTTACATTGTATTTTTTGTTGTTGTGATTATTGTTTTTATTTCACGCGGACATTCTTTTGTTGGTGTCGACGTGTCTTCATCTACAAAATTCAAGGAATCGTTCAACAGTCAGAAAAACTTTTTTGATAATTTATCAGATTAGGACCCGAGCTAACTTTGACCCCTGACCCCTGACCCTAACGACGGGGTCAAAGTTAGGCTCGGGTCCTAATTTAAATAAGCACCATCTTTGGGGGGGGGGGGTAGGGGCTATAAGTGGAATAGCATGGAGATGAAAGTTGTCGGTCTCAATTTTCAGTTTACGTAAAATGAAAACAATAATTGCAACAACAAAAATATTTTTAATTAATATAAGCTTTAAAAGGTGACAGTTAAGTAAATCAGTAAGTATTCTTTCAGTTTCAGAAACTGGAGTTTCATTTTGTGTGGTCGCCTTTCGGCTGTTGTAGTAACTCGTGGCCGGATTTTATTTTAATACATAGAAATTATTTTTGCAAGGTAATTTCAAACCCAAATAACAACAAACTATTAATTCTACAGAGATTGAAAGCTAATAGTCTGAGGGTTGGGAATTTTCTTCTAACACACAAAAAAAAGTTTCAAAATTATTTTTTAGATGAGGATTGATTATTAGAATTATTCGAACTATCATTCTCATCTTGGTAGTTATATTCACAGCATTACCGAATAGAGTTATTGTCGTTGGTCGTAAATATAGACTTTACGGTAAATTGTATTAAGAACGTTTTGGAGTAGTCACAATCAATTTTGCATTACGTAGGGGAAATAAGTTTTAAAACGTTTTTCGTCTTGAGCGATACAAAAATAAAACATGGCTCCATGAGCAATAAAACAACACTTCCGGTCCTGTGAGACTCCATTTTGTTAAAATCTCGATTTTTCTCGCATATTTACACATTTCAAGCGTGTTTTTCTTCAGATTACAATGGATTTTAACTCGAAATGGTTCCTCATTTAATATTTAAAAATAAAAAAAAAATAACAATTTTCTATGGCCTATACATATTTTTTTTTAATTGCATTTTGTTTAGACCGTCGATCTTTACATTTACCGACTTTACCCCCCCCCCCAAAAAAAAAATAACATATATATATATATATATATATATATATATATATATATATATAAGTAAATAGTAATAAGTAGCAATACTACACATCAAGACACGATTAGATTTAAGGCTCCCCAAACGCATACTATTAATAGTTTATTATTTGATCTGAAACTCTGTTGCAAAAATAATTTCTTGGTACTTATAGAGATCAATTCATGTTAGAATTGTCCAGACATGTGAGCTAGCAGGTAAGGTTGTTTGTAACAATCAGTTAGTTCTAAGTGAGTCCTTACTACAGGTGATAATAACTAAGAATAACATACATTCATATTTTTACCCGATCATGGCTGACGGAATAGAAACAATCTACCTCCGTGGATTAAATAAAGAGTTTAAGTCGAAATTCCGTACAAGTTCCAGAGTTCTACTAGAAGGTTCCCATGTTCAAAAAGTTGCACCTGAAGCAGATCGAAGGTTGTATCGGCTGAAACCTTGTGACTATAACAACCAACATTCCTTGACCGTTTGGCTAGAAACAAAGTGTAGTATCTGTTGTGTTTTAATACTAGACTTCATCTTTTTTGTCCTCGGTGAGTCAAGGAAAAATCCTTCTAGACTGAGGCAATTTAAAATTTTTGTTCCAATCCAGAATTCGCCTTTTGGGGGGGGGGGGGGAGCTGAATTTTCCCGCGTTAAAAATCGACCTTGTGTCTAACTCTGCCCTCGTGAGGGGGCAAGTAAATAGGAACAACCAAGATGAGAATAGTAGTCCGAATAATACAACACACCTGATGCTATAGTTATACGAAGCACAGGTGTTTCCTGATTAATTATTTTCCCCACAATCAAGGAAATCGGTTAGGTTCACTTTTATTGGAGACTTTGGTAAAAAAAAACATTAAAAAAATAGTATTTTTGTCTTCCTTTTCGAGAGATGTGAATTTTCTCTACATTAAAACCAGACTGTGTCCTAATTGGCAAGTAAATAGGGGTTGCCAATGAATGACTAAAAAATAAAAATAAAAACTGTTTACAAAAAAAAAAAAAACGAAGAAAGTAAATCGTATCTAATTATTCGATTATTTTATACTTTTTTGATTCTGAACAAAGAAAGCAAATTCATCTCGCGCAATTTCATTCATTTATTTATTCGCATGAATCAAATTAATGTTGACATTAATGTTGCTGTTTTTGGTGCTCATAGAAATCGGCACCCATGGCAGCCGATATTGGCTACCTAAAATCCGGTAAAGGCTAACAACATACAACCAAAAAAGTGACCACACAAGATAAAATTCGGGTTCCTGAAGTAGAAAACGAAAAACGCCGATTTATTTACATTGTATTTTTATGTTGTAAATTGTTGCTTTTGTTTTTGATAATTATTGTTTTCTAATAAGGATCCTTATTTGTTTTTTCAGTCACGCGATCAGTTTGTTTTGGCTTATTTTTTGGTGCTAATCTAGATTAGCCTCCATGGCTGCCCATATTTGTTATTTAAAAAAAGGGAAGAAAAACTGGTGCTTCTACAGAAATTGAACCCAACCTAAAACTTAGGGTTAAAAAGAAAAAAAGGAAAAAAAAGTGTTCGGTTCAAATTCTGTAGAAGTACCGAAAAACTGTCTGCATGACTGAAAAACAATTTACAAAATACAACATACAATGCAAATATATCAGTAATATTTTATTACTGATAAAAAAAAAAAACAACGTAAATAAATTAGTAAGTGTTTTGTTTTCGTTTCAGGAACCCGGGTTTAATTTTGTGTTTGATCGCCTTTCGGCTGTAGTAACTCGTTAGTGGATTTTACCGAACCAATATAGTCCACTATGGATATATAGAAATTATATATAAGAACCCCGTTAGATCACCGAAGTTAAGCGGCGTCAAGCCTGGCCAGTACTAAATGGGTGACCATTTAGGAATACCAGGTGCTGTATGTGCTCTCTGCTTATCTCGGCATTGTTTCCAGTCGTCTTGTACTACTACTTGCCATTGGAATCAAGCAATGCCGACTCAGGAGAGCGGTTGTTGGAGATTGCGCAACCCTTGCAATTACAAATTCACGCGCGGGTAGCCCCAGGCGGGGCACTCATACGTCGAAATCGACGGGAGAGTCCATCATAAGAACCCCGTATAGTAAACGACCTGGTACTCTGAATCGCGATTCGTTTAGATGACGTTATCCTTTTGTGATGACATCCACTGTGCACGGTTATTCCTCATCTTTGTTTCAATGGATGACGTCATGCACTGTGCCGGGGAACAAATAATACCCACAGTTATATACATACATATACACACGTTACAAATGGTGAAAAAGATGAAAAACAAAATACCATAATCAATGTCAGTGTAGACAAGTATTTTATTATATGCCATATATACTTTAAAATAATACTATTATGGTCTCTTAAATAGTGAAGGATCAGTTTCTATACAAAGGAAGGGGACGACTTACACATTCTTTCTACAAGAGAAAAATCTCTATATTAATTAATACATGCGTCTGGCCACTTCTTGTGCGTCGATGTGCGTGTTTCTCGCCTCTACGTGACTTACACATTATTTTGTTATTTACTCTTTCTAAAATTATTGGCCTTTTGGCTAGGATCAGGGTGTGGTGTCTGTTCCGATGGATACTGCACCCCATACTGGTGTTGTCTTGGCCTTCGGGTCTTGATTTGCGCCGGTCAGTGGGTCTGTCCTGTGCAGTTCTGGGGGGGGGGGGCACCTTCCCAGGCTTTGCCTCCCCTCTTTGGGGAGGAGTAGGTAGGTTTGTTGCTTGCTGCCTGAGGCGCCCCTGCCGGGGAGTGCCGACGGGGCTGCCCAGGCAATTTTTAAACCCCACTTTCCCGACCTTGGGTCGCATCTTGCTTGTGGAAGTCAGATAGAAACTGGCCTTGTGCTTAACTCCTGGAGAGGAGTAAATCAATACTCTTTCTAAATCGGTTATTTATGGAAATCAAAAATGCAATAGTGTCAAATCAACGAACGATTTTTTAACCAGATTTTTTAAATATATATTTTAAGTACGAAATTAAATCCACCAGAATGCATTTGTGTTTCTTCGTAAACAAGTCAGCCATTTTAATATTTTGAAATATTTAAATATATTTTTTAAGAATTAATTACTTCGTGACCCTTCGAAATTTAAAAGCATTTAAACTGTCGGATAAGCAAGTCATTTAAACTGGCTTTAAAACTCTTAGTAAATCCTCATGTATTACAAGATTGAAAGTTTTGGAAGCTATTTACATCCAAGAATTGTATAAATAGATATTAAAACAACGTTACATTACCAACAATTAGTTTTAGAAATTTCATTTTGTCAGACCCCCAAAGGTTGACAAAATGAAATCCGTAGATCGGTACCGTCTTGGCCTTCGGGCCTTGATTCCGCCGGTCTGCGGTATTGTCCTGTGCAGTTCTAGGAGGTCCACTCTCCCAGGCTTTGCCTTCTCACCCCTTTGAGAAGGGGTTAGTCTATTGCTAATCACCCGAGGCGCCCCTGCCGGGGAATGCCGACTGGGCTGTCCAGGCAATTTTTGTAAGCCAGAGTGCTCTTCCTCTAGGGCACTGGCTTTTCAATCCCACTTTCCCGACCTTGTGTCACATCTTACCGCTGTGGGTAGTAGATAAATACCATTAGTTTTAGTTTTATAACAATTTGATTCAATTAATCATTTGATAAACAAACCATACTGTAATAATTTTAAATCTAAAAACAAAAAAAATAGGATTAAAACATTTGTTATTAAATAACGATTAATAAATGCCATTGTTGCTATTTATTCACTACGCATCTATAAGAGTAATTATTACTACCACTTTGCGATGTGTCTGTCGATATTCAGGGTGCGATTGAAAAGAAAGCCCTATACTAAGATAAAACAATTTATCGAGTGAAATTTTACATGGAATGCAACGAAGGTATTGATTTTAGATTGTTCTATTTTTGGTAAAATTGTCGTTTCCCAACCAAAATGGCGGACAATAAATCGTCTGCTAATTTCTGATTTTTTTTCCGACCTCACAAATGAAGTAAGTGAACCAAAATAAATTGTTTTGGACTAATTTCACAACTGTTTTTTTTTTTAATAATTTAAGGTAAATTTTAAATTAGTCCATTTTTTTTTTTTTTTTTTGCGGTTGGTACTTACTCATTTGTGAGGTGTGAAAAGTGCAGAAGATTTATTGTCCGCCATTTTTGGTTTGGAAACGACAATTTTACCTCTTTTTTTATATGATAATGTGGGATCTGTGTTCGCGCCGGACAACCATAAAGAGGGCGTTTTACTTTATTTACTACCTGTATCTCCCCGGCAGTCTTTTTATTTTCGGCGCTTTTTTGTTATTTACCCACTACTTGTTTTGACATTTTTTACGTACGTTTTATCTGTTATTTTTTTACCCAATATTCTAGAGGGAGGAGGGGTCACTTTCCTATATAAATTAAACGTAAAATCGGTATGTAAAATAATGGTCTGTAAAAAATGCCAAAACAAGTGCTAATGAATATGTGACTAGTTTTGTTTCACTTATTTTTTTATGGTGTTTTTTTATATATATATTTTTTTTTAATTTCATTTTACACTATTGCATTTTTTTTTTATTTAAATAAATATTCGATTAATAATATATTAAAGAAAAACAAACTAATGTTTAAGTCACGTATAGGTGAGAAACTCACATACAGACATAGATGAAGTTGTTTTATAGTTTTATTAATAAAGATTGAAAATTATCGGAAAATCGCTCAATACCAAATGAATGATTCCAACAATTAATAAACTTTAATCTAACTTGTATTTTGTTATTCTTTTCAAACAAAATTAATTCCTGGGTTTCAACAAGTAAAGTTTAAGAACAAATATTATAAACAATGTTTTTTTTACAATATTTTAGTGTTGTTGTTTTTGCCTTAAAAGAAAAAAGATTAACTTAAAATACCCATAATTATTGTAATAAATCAGAAAAAAATGTATCTAAGAAAAAAAATTAATTTACTTACCAATTAAAGCTGCAGATAAGGACGATGATCAGATTGATAAAATCAAATTTAGAAAACCCATGATCAATCATAAAAGTCACATATGTTATGAGAATACAAAATAGACGGAAAGAGTTCAAAGTGGTTGTAAAGCCATTTTGACTCTTGTGCGTTATGAAATCACAAAAGGCCTCGCTTTACGTAAATTGTCGGAAACTGCCGGAAATTAACGACGTTTTTCATAGTAACTAATGGCAACTACGCAAAACAATTGAAGCTGCAGAGAAGAACAATGATTAGATTGATAAAAAATATATAAAAAGAAATATAAAGTCACATATGTTTTAAGAATAAAAATAATTCAGAATGGTTGTAATACGATTTTTTTTAAAACTCTTCTGTCTTATAAAATCACAAAGACGACATTTTACGGAAATTGCCGATGTTTTTCGTGGTAACTAATGGCAACCATGCTAAACAAAACCGAGTTTTTCTATTCTGATAGAGTTGCTTCCGAAGAGAATTAAATTGTCATTTTCTTCTGATATTTTTTCGCTTATATAATTTCCTTTTTGGTTTTCTTAGATTTTCGGCCCGTCTTTAAATCAACCTGGATTATAAATAAATATTTTTTTCGCTGAATGAGCAGTAAAAGTGCGTTTTTTTTTAAACTAAAGATTTCAAAAGAAAAATGTCCAGGGCAGCCGGAACTTTAATAACGACCACAGATGCCGATTACATCCCCCCTTATTTGATGCCAGGGTAAGTATAGTGTTGAACAGTAACCTATTTCGATTTTGTGTTTAAATAACTTAAGTTTACTAACTATCAAATCGATATATTGTTTTACAAAATACAAATGAAATGCAATTCGATATATTCCCGTTACCATGGCGATTAAGAGGTAAGGAAATAAATTAGTTCTTTTTTAGTTTTTAGTTTTATTCTTTTTCAATAAATTCAATAGGGTTTATTCAAAGTAGCAGCGGCAGTGAATATTGTTATTAGCTATCGACTCTCGGTTAGACAAAATTCGGGAAATTAGGAAGAAAAACTGGTACTTGTCCAGATTTTGAACCTAAGTTCCGTGACTGCCCGGCAGCAGCGAGCCGACAGCTAACGGAAGCGTCCGAGACCTGCCGAGTCGAAAACGAGGCTGGCGTCAAGCAGCCGATAGCGATTTGAAGGAGAGACGCTTGTTAACCAATTGCAAAAAATGAATTTCGAAGTGCTGTGTCGCACGGTTGGATCTCCGGAGGAGTGTATTAACTTTTGTCAGCAGAAAGCTCTGCTGGCAAAAGTAATGCGGTGTATGCGATGCGGCGGCGGCCGGCCGACTTTGCCGGTTAGCACCGCGAAAGACTGTGGCAGACAAATATGCCTGGAGATGCCCCACCCAGGAATGCCGGGCTTGGATTTCGTTGCGATCGGGGACTTTTTATTTCGCGATCAAAATTAGACATTTCGACCATTCTAAAGATGATCTACCTGTGGTCCCAGGATATGGCGACCGGTAAAAAAAACTACCAAAAAGAATGCGGCGTACTGTCTCGAACCACGCAAGTGGACTGGAAGAATTTTCTGCGGGAGGTGTGCACCAAACATCTAGCACGAAACCCCAGACGACTCGGAGGCCCAGGGCATACGGTTGAGATAGACGAGAGTCTGTTCAACCGTAGAAAACATAACGTCGGCCGTGTTCTCCAGCGCCCCCCTCCCCCCAACAAAAAACAAGCCCTACCCCTCCAGGAAAAGAATCTTCAAAATTCCCCCCCCCCCCCAATAAAAAAGCTAAACAAAATAAAGGAAAAAAATGCCTAATGTAAAAAAAAACAACCCTCCAAAAAAAGCTAAAGAAATGAAGAAAAACAATGCGTAATTACAAGAAGAAAAAAAAAGTTACAAAACAAAAATGGTTAAAAAAAGTTTTAAAAAAAACAGTTTTTATTATTTTAGCGTTTAAAAGTTACAAAAAAAAAACAGTATTATTTTAGCAAAAAAAAGTTTGGTACTGTTTTAGATATTGACCCTAATTTCCGTGACTGCCCGCCAGCAGCGAGCCGACAGCTAACGGAAGCGTCCGAGACCTGCCGAGTCGGCAGACGACAACAATGTAAGACGATGAATATACGTAAAGAAAAAGAAATGCATATATTTTTATACAAAAAATGAATTAAATGAACAAACCCATAGCTGAAATGAATAAACTTTTTTAAAATTAATATTTAACCATTTTATGTAAGAAAATTTTTATAAACGCTAACATTTTAAACCATTTTTTTTGTAACTGAAATAAACTGTTTTTATAAACTTTAGAATGCGAAAATAATAACTTTTTTAAACCATTTTTTTTTTTTTTGCAATTACGCATTGTTTTTTTTTTAAACATTTGTTTTGTAACTGAAATGAACTGTTTTTATAAACTGTAGAACGCGAAAATAATAACTTTTTCAAACCATTTTTTTTTTTTTGCAATTACGCATTGTTTTTTTTGTTTTTTTCCATTATTTTAGCTGGAGGGGTAAGGGCTTGTTTTTCGTTTTTGGAGGGGGGCTTAGCGAAATACAGGCAGAAGAGGAGGACCGCGAAAAAAACGTCCCCGATCGCAACGAAATCCAAGCCCGGCATTCCTGGGTGGGGCATCTCCAGGCAAGGCATATTTTTCAGTAACTGTCTTTCGCGGTACTAGCCGGCAAAGTCGGCCGCCGCCGCATCGCATATCTTTTGCCAGCAGAGCTTTCTGCTGGCAAAAGTTAATGCACTGCTCCGGAGAGGCAATTGAACTACACAACACTTGAAAATTCATTGTCAACAAGTGCCAAGCGTCGGACGCCAGCCTCGTTTTCGATTTCGGCAGGTCTCGGACGCTTCCGTTAGCTGTCGGCTTGCTGCTGCCGGGCAGTCACGGAAATTAGGGTCAATATCTAAAACAGTACCAAAAGGTTATTTATTTCAGCTATGGGTTTGTTCATTTAGTTCATTTTTTGTATAAAAATATATGCATTTCTTTTTCTTTACGTATATTCATCGTCTTATATTGTTGTCGTCTGCCGACTCGGCAGGTCTCGGACGCTTCCGTTAGCTGTCAGCTCGCTGATGCCGGGCAGTCACGGAAATTAGGTTCAAAATCTGGACAAGTACCGAAAAACTTATTGCAAAAGAAAAATATGTTCAGGCAAAAAAAAAACTTTAATATCGAACCCTAACCCCTAATCTTAACCCCCAACGAAACCAAAAATAATTTTCAGTAAAAAAAAAAAAAAAAAACTAAATACGCCATTTTTACCTGATTACAAACCAAAAATAATTTTCAGTAAAAAATTTTAAAAACACTTAAAAAATATAATTTAATCACCTGTTTATGTTTATTTCTTCGTTAAAAAAATAAATATTTTGGTGTTTTCTTAGATTAGGACCCACGCTAAAATCAACTTGGCGTCGGTACTTACCGGATGTTTACATAAATCGCCGGTAAGTACCGACGCCAAGTCGATTTTAGCGTGGGTCCTAATCTAAGAAAGCATCTTATTTTCTCTCTTGGAGAGGTGATTTTCTCTCTGTGAGGTGATTAGGCCCAACGAGGACCAATCAACTTCCAGGGCGTATTAATTTCATCCGTCCCCTGAAGGACTACTTAACCCCTTCAGAAATCGGAGACAGTAGCCAGAGCGTTTCCTGTGAACAACGAAGAAAGATTCTCTCATTTCCTCTGCCTACATCACCGATGCCAAAACAAAGCGCTCTTCACCGAAGATATATGCTTTTAAGAAAAGCAGCAGCCCACAAACTTGATTACTTTCTTCACTCTGACACTGTCCAACTTTCTCCAACCTACACCAAATGGTGTAAGTAATATAAATAAATACTTATCGTTGTTGTTCATCAAAAGGTTTTGTCTTCTTTTCATGTGACAACCGTTTTAGTTGTTACAAATAATATTATAGAAGTTGGTCTTTACAGTCTATGCTAAGATTAGCTCTTATAGGATGACGTCATAAAAGACGAATGATGTAAATAATTAAGAGAGAGAGAGAGAGAGAGAAAGAGGGAGTGGGGACGAAAGAGGGATAAACAAACGAATGATTATTATCAAGAAAGAAAGATGTTTAATAGCAGCCTGTTGGCATTCCCTGGTAGGAGCGCCTCAGGCGATTAGCAATAAACTAACCCCTTCTCAAAGGGTGAGAAGGCAAAGCCTGGGAGGGTGGACCAGGCAATATCCCAGAACGGCGGAATCAGGGCCCGAAGGCCAAGACGATACCAATCTATAGGGTGTAGTATCCATCGGAACAGATACTACACTTTGATCTTAACCAAAACGCCGAGAACAAAGATTCAAGAAAGAAATATGTTTATTTACTCCTCGCGGAGTTAGGCACAAGGCCAGTTTTATCTTACTCCCACAAGTAAGATGTGACCCAAGATCGGGTCGAGCAAGTGGGGTTAAAAGCCAGCGCTCGAGAGGTGAGCACTCTGGCCATTTAAAAATTGCCTGGGCAGCCCCGTCGGCATTCCCCAGTAGGGGCGCCTCAAGCAGTAAGCAATAAACTTACTCCTCCCCAAAGAGGGGAGGCGAAGCCTGGGAGGGTGGACCTCCTAGAACTGCACAGGACAAACCCACAGACAAGTGGAATCAAGTCCCGAAGGACAAGACGACACCCGTCTATAGGGGTGCAGTATCCATCGGAACAGATACTACACTTACTTCCTAGCGTGTGCCAGGTATGTTTAATAGTATATGTAGCAGTTATATAATTACAATCTATTTCCTTGTTCTCACTCAAGGTAATATGCTGTCTGGTCAGAACACCTTTGTGTGTGGGAGGCACTTCCACCCAAACCTTTTCCCACTCTTTTTCCAACAGTCAGTAAGAAAACGTCAACATGTCAATACGGCATATTTCCTTGCTTGCTCTTAGCCTCGACCAGGCTAGGCGAAATGAAAGACCCAATGTCTACTGACTGAACATATTTTGGTATTCTTGTCTACATAACTCTTTTCTGACCATGTCTGTTGTATTACTGAAACTGCATACATAAAATTGATTTAAATTGTACAAGTAGAAGTTTGTCCTTATAACCAAAGTATGGCACCACGTTTATCTTCATACCCTGCAGGGCCAGAGGATAGATATCTATTCAGCAACCCTTTCCTTCATACAACACGACTCTTCTTCATTCCTCCCTACAAATAGGATTTTCTACATATATATATAGAAAATGCTGACACAACGGATCATGGATGGTCTAGTATATATAAAAAACACGCACATTGAAGTTCAGACCTGATTTATTTGTGCTTACTTTTAATTAAAACTAAACACAAATAAATCACGTCTGAACTCCGATGTGGATGTTTTTAATATGTATAAGTTTTTTTACTTGTATAAGTGAATTTACTTGTAAATTGCACAAATTACTTGTGCTTGTTGGTATTAAGAACAAGATAGGTGTGCATATGTTGAAGATGAAATTCTCTTTACAATTCAAACGTACAATTTGATGTGGAGCTAATGGATACACGGAGACAAAGGACATTTATAATGAGTGTTGTTCGAAGTTGAACATATTCAGTTTTTCATAAGTTTCATTTTCAATCATTTTTCATCAAAATATACATTTTTTGATAAAGGATAAAAGACTGTTCACAATATTAGAAATTATATAACCAGCTTTAATTAACATACATTTCTGTTTTCCATGAGGTTATTTTTTTTTCTTTTTCAAATGTGAATATATTCATCATATTTAGCAGAGATGGTTGTTTGATTGTTTGGTTTTATGGCATATCAACCCTTTTCAGGTTATTTAATGCCGAATCCGGTCATTTTGGTAAAAGTTCTTATGCTTCAAGTTATATGTTCAAGTATTTATTCATGGTGTTTGGTTTGGTTTTTTTGTTTTACGGCATATCAACCCTTTTCGGGTTATTTAATGCCAAACCCGGTTATTTTAGTAAAAGTTTTTATGCTTCAAGTTCTTTATATGTTCAAGTATTTATTCATTGTTTTGTGGTTTTGTAGAGGAAAAATGTTGTTTTGGGCTTTGCAGAACATGATTGAGTTTTGCAAAAGGAAAGGGAAAAAACAATAACATTAGTATTTGGTACATTTTGGTCAAGAACCCGGTATCTTCAGACAGCCTGATCTGGTAGCACCAGAATTTAGCAGATAAACACATTCTATATATTTATATATATATATAGAATGTGTTTATCTGCTATATATATATACATATATATATATATATATATACATATATATACATACATATATATATATATATACATATATATATATATATATATATATATATATATATATATATATATATATATATATATATATATATTTGATTTTTTTTTAAATATTTATACACAAATCGCTGTCCAGCCCTCTTCAGCCATATTTGATCCATAAGGGGGCAATAAACAATATGCAGATATAAATTCAGAAAAAAAACCCTCCAATTTCTTAGGCAGACGCAAACATTATAGATTTTGGTTTCTGTCATTTTATGGGAAAGCCCACACTGATGTTCTGGAGAATAATATGAGAAATACAAATTAGTGATGGTAGAAAATTAGTCAGAAGAAAATAGATGTTTCGGAATCAACTCTCAGAATGCATTAGAAATATTTAATCTAAGGAGGAACCATTATTATTCTTTTGGTGTTTGGCTCCCTCCACCCAGCCTTTTTTTTTCTTTCCCTGTTTATAATTTTTGTGCAACCATTTCTTAAGGTCTTTTGCGGAGAGACCCCCACTGATTAGCTACAAAAGAAAAATATTAAAAAACAGCGAATTTTTATGGATCAAATATGGCTAAAGTGGGCCGGCAGCGATTTTTTATAAGTATAAATAAACTCAAAAGAACACTGTTTTTCAATCTGGGTCCACTCCCGGCTCGAAACCTATAGTACCATATTGATTTGATCTGATCTTTTGTAGCATTATTAATAAATAAATATTATGCTCTTATTATTAAATAATCGAGCACTCCTGTTGGATTTTTTATATATATATATATATATATATTAGAAAATTTATAAAAAAAAAAAAATTTATTTTTCATTTTGGTATTAAATGTTTCGAGAATAAATCCTATCTCTAGAGACAGGAGGTGTTTCATATTCGCAATATTAATATTACCTTTTTTTTAGTATGGTCCTTTTTTTCCATGCCATGTGTCGTTAAAGTTCTCAACTAAGAGATGTTTTAAATTTTTAAATAAAACCATTTCATGACAACACACGGACACAACAACATCAGTGTGGATAAAAAAAACCTTACTAAAAATAGAGGTAATATGAAGATGGATTTATTCTGTTGTTGCAGTGTTTCATTCCTGTGCTTGTTTTACGAGTACTTCCATCGAATGTGCTCCAGTGAACTTACTGTACCTCAACATAAATACCGACAACCTACCCGACTAGCAGCAAAATCACACCTCTTCTCTGTAGAGGTCCCTAGATGGCGGAAGATTTTCTACTCTTATAGCTTCGATCCTCAGACCGCTTGCCTTTAGAATTACCTCCCTGCTCCCTGTTTCCCCGACTGTACCAACATACAGAAATTTAAATGTAATGTGAACAAACATCTTGTAACCCAACTCCCCACCAAGGTTGCCCCGTATAAATATGGTCCCTATCACAATAGCCCCTTATGCTTCACTGGCAATATGCCTTGTTTGTGGCGAACAAAAGTAAAAAAAAAAAACATTTTTAAAGAACTAGTTGCACAGAACAAGTGGCTAGCCTACATTTTGCATGAAGTCTTGCACACCATAAAGACCATGTTCTCTCAAACTGTGATGGTCTTTGGGTGTGTTGCCACATCATTCCGCCCCATATCTTCGAAAAGGGACTGGCTTAATTCATATATCTATATTGAGTTGCTGTCCACTGTTTTCAATCCCTGGATGTAGACGGTGGCTGCAGGAATATCATGCATGTGGCAGCATGACTCAGCTCAATGTCACACCGTTGGGAAAACCCAGAAATAGCTGTCTAAGAACTTTCACGACTTCACCAATCCCATCATTTATTCACCCAACTCGCCTGATTACAACCCTATGGACTATTATGTGTAAGGCACAGTTGAAAGACACCAAACATACCGCCTGCAACATCAAGGACAAGCTGATGGCAAGGATCAAATTGGTGTTTAGAAGTCTTTTTTAAGGATACTGTGATGGTTGCATGCTCCAGGTTCATGTCCCGCCTAGAGGCCATGCTGGACGCTCATGGCAGCTTCTTTAAGTGATCTGTATTCGGCAAAAGATCCTCTAAGAGATGCACTTTGTATTTTGAGAATATATCAATTATTGGCCAAGATATAACGTTTTCTTCTTTCTTTTACAAAAAGTGTCAAATTGGTCGCAAACACCCTGTGTATTGTTAACTATATAATTTCTTAACTTTGACAGTGGTTGTAGCAGTTACTGCTGTTTTCAAACAAACATACTCGTTGTTACTGGTGACAAGCAAGCAAGATCCACAGAGTTTTAATAATTATGATCGAGAGAAACCCCTATCGTATTACTCTTTCCCTTTGCTAAGAGAAGAGAAGGGCGATGTAGATAAACAGAGGCTACGGCATGCTTCTCTCTTTTTTTCACTCCTCTCTTTCTTTTTCCCCCCTCTTTCTTTTTCCCCCTCTTTTTTTCCCCCTCTTTCTTTTCCCCCTCTTTCTTTTCCCCCTCTTTCTTTTTCCTTCTCTTTCTTTTCCCTCTCTTTCTTTTTCCCCCTCTTTCTTTTTCCCCCTCTTTTTTCCCCCTCCTTCTTTTTCTCCCTCTTTCTTTTCCCCCCTCTTTTGAGACGAGGTGCAGCAGATACTGAATGTAGATTTCTTTTCTTTTCATACTTGAATCAAAAAATTGCGGACCCAAAAATGAATACTATCAAACAATAAGAGAATAATACAAGTATCTGATAGATTATACTAATCCCGGGCAAAACCACATGCGGCATTTAGAAAAGGATTTTAATAAGAAGTTAATTGAAGTAAAAGATTTTGAATTGTTTGTCGAGAGAGAGAGAGCTTGTAGCAGTCACCAATAGGGACTACTTTTGAATGCGTAATCACTGTCCCTGTGAGCTGGCTTGTCCAATCAAATCACTAGGTGCAGTAATATCGTTAGTTCCCTAAGGGACTACTTATGTTCCCTTAGGGTTCGAAGAAAAAGATCAGACGACCTCCTGGCACCAGCTTGGACACATCGCAGAGAGCACCTGCGAGGAACGAGGAAACGCTCTCTCTCCTGCCGCCGTCGCCACTTGACGACTACTACCATCTTCACCTGAAGAACTCACGGGTGGCCCTAAGAACTCTTATATTCTTCCTGTTCTTCAGACGGACACTGTCCCACTCTCTTCTACCTATACCAAACGGTATAGGTAACCTTGAATTAATAAAACCCCTTTTTGTTATAGTTACAGAAATACTTTTCGTTGTTCCGTTTCTTTACGAGAAGATAAAAGGATAACCCCTTTCATCCCCCTCTTCTCATAATCTCCTTACAAGCTCTGTGAAAAATTTTGACCTACTTACCAGACAGAATTGAAGACGAATTATTCTTATTTCGTCTACTACCATGGACACTAATACTTGTAATAGCAGTTTATGAACATTGATATCGAATGATCCCCAACATAAGTAAGGACATCTCTGTCATCTCTCTCTCTATATATATATATATACATATTGGCCAAAGAACTGTTTCCCATTCATGTTACATGTACACATCACATCCACTCACTTCTCAATAACATGTCTATATCCTCATCACCGCCTCGCAAACCCTTTCATGAAATAGAACTTTCTTTGATTTTATACAACTTTGTTTGTGTTTCTTTCACTGTGCACTGTGTTTCATGTTTTTTTTTATTAATACCCACTCGACAGACAACTTACCGAGAAAATAACACACCGTTGCTTAGACTGACGAAGTCATTCTATGGACCAAAAATACAAAATACCTTTAGTCACGAACACTGTTTGCAACAACAGATATTGTAAGAGTAAATAATAATTAGTGTTGACGATTAATCAGAATCGGAAATCGAAAAAATCAGAACTTTTTGAAGTATCAGAATCAGAATCAGAAAAATTTTAGCCTAATTTCCGATTCCAAAAACGATTCTTTTAATTTTTTAATTTTTTCTTTAGAAATTAATTTTCCATAGCTGGTACTACTAAAATGATACATATTAATAAATTTTAAACTACCAATAAAACTAAAATCTATAGATCATAATAACGAATTTAGGTAAAAATGGCACCGAAAAAAATGGCATAGTAAAACTAGCACAGGTAAAAATGGCACGAGTGGATTAATAAAAAAAATGGCACAAGTGAAAATATCGATGAAAATCTCACAATGAGTTTATCAAAATATTAGATACAATATATAAAGGGAAAACATTAAGAAGTTTGTCAAATTAAAAAGAAAATTATATTTACATTTAAAAGTAGATGAGGACTCTTCGCTAAATCCTCCTCCCGCCACAAAAAAATGAAATTCTACTTTTTTGGCGATTTTAAAATCAGAATCAGAATTGTATAGGAATCAGGAAAAGAGCTGTTAATAAACGAAAAGAGATGAAATAAGTCTAAATTGTAGATAAATGTTCACAATGCACTCCAGTACAGTTTCATAAGGTCATAAATCTTCAAGCACATATACCTGTACCTTGTGTAGCATTCACCCTGGTCAGGTTGAGCCAGCTTCTCTTTCAGAGGAAGTTTCTAGGGAATTAAATTCACAAGCAGTCCTCAGTTACATGTATATCTCGCCTAGGGGAGATAATGACGTTGGTTTTTTGCAGGGAGGTAACGCCGTCCTCTCACATACAGCATCTGGTATTCTCAAATGGTCACTCATCTGGTACTGACCAGGTTCAACGTCGCTTAACTTCGGTGATTTAACAAGAATCGTTGTGTGAACATGATTATGCTGCATATCCTAGCAGGGATAGGGATGAAATGAATTCATGATTACACTGATCACATGACACAAGCAAGTTATGGGACTTTTTGTTGATCCAAACAGCACGATATCATTGGTTAATTGTATCTGTTGCTTTTTCAATGAAAATAAATGGTGAATCTCCCGGAGTTTATCCAATTGAAAGAATTATCAAACCAGATAGAATATATAGCCAATGAAATACATTGGAATTCTTTTTTTCATTCAGTAACACAAATTTTAAAATTCCGTAATTCACTGGATAGGCAAAATCAAATAGTAGATACAATGCTATTTAGGTCTGATGATGAGAACTCTACAAGAAAACAGGAAAGTCAAGCTAAATGACACATTGACAACCATTAGTATTTTCCATTTTTGTAAGAAACGAAGTGTCGATGTAATGACTAGTCATGTGGGCAAAACCGATGCGCACATATTTGAGTCAATGGCTGAATCCTTAGAAAATGACTTCTAGTCTGTAGTGGATTGGGGTAAAAAATGGATGGTAACTTTTAATGTCGCAAAGACAAAGCTACTTTCCTTCAATAACTACAAAAACCTCTTCAACCACCGATTGTCATGGCAAATAACACCCTACCTGAGAGTTCATCATTTAAACTCCTTGACCTAACTTTCACAGATAACATGAATTGGAACAAGTACATTGAAGACATTGCCAGGACTGCTGCAAAGAAGGTTGGCTCCCTCTACCATGCTAGTAAACTTCTCACATCTGACATTATCGTATATCTCTAGAAAGCCACCATCCGCCCATGCATGGAGTATTGTTGCCACATATGGACTGGTGCATCATCCACTAGTCTCTCCCTCTTAGACAAGGTCCAAAAAAGAGTCGCCAACTTAATAGGTCCCTCATTATCCACCAAGCTCCAGCCCCTATCCCACCGCCGTAATGTTGCTTCCTTGTGCCTGTTTTACAAGTACTTCAATGGATTGTACTCTGATGAGCTTGCTGCTCTGGTGCCCCCACAACGCAAATTCACTAGACCAACCTGACAATCAGCCAAATCCCATCCATTCACTGTGGAGGTCCCCAGATGCCGAAGAGCTTTCTACTCCAAAAGTTTCTTTCCTCTTGCTGCTGGATTCTGGAACTCCCTCCCTGATCCCTGTTTTCCTGACGGTACTGACATGCAGAAATTTAAAACTAATGTAAACAGACATCTCGCTGCACAGCTCTCAATTTAGGTTGACCCCCCATAAAAAAATCTCTCACCCTTTTTCTCAGTAGCCCCTTACGTCTACAGTGGCGGTCTGCCTTGTTTGGGGTGAACTATGTTAAAAAAAAAAAATTTTTAAGTCAATGAAAAATACGGTGTAAATCAGGAATTTTCTCTGACTGAAGGAAATGTTGGATCGGATATTACTTTACATTATATGAATAACGCTGATTAAAAAATTCCATTGATTTAGCAGACCTAATGCTATTTAGGTCTGTTGGTGAGAATTCAACAAGATAACTTTATATGTCCGAAGAAGATATATAAACTAGCAAATGTTGCCCATAAATTTCTTAATGAATGAATGATGTGAATGAAAAATAGGTTTACAATTTCCATTTGTACAATTAAAAAAAAAATGAAACTAAAAGAAAACATCTCAAGTATAAAATATTCGGTAGAAGTTCACAAAATGTTTCTTTTCAGTTCTTTAGAATTCTATCAATTAAACACCAATTTTTTAGATTATAACATACTTTTTTTAATTACTTGTTCACTTTTTAGCAGAGTGATCAGTTTATGTAAATGTTTTTATATTTCCCGAAGATTCCTACATTACCTTCTAAAGTGTTATTTTATATTTTTAGAGGGGGGAGAGGGTATGCGTCATACATCTCAGCTGAATATAGCTTTTAGATGGATTCGCTTTAATTAAATTGCAAGAAGAAAAGAGGGAAAAAATGATTTTTTTCAAGTGGATCACCCACTCTCACCACAAGACAAATAATGTCTGAACAGGTGAATTGTGTGCCTTGCGACAGTGACTTACATGGTCGCAGGTGTTTGTTATTTATTAAAAGTGTTTCTTCTCCTCGACTAGTTGCCCTAGTACGGCTTAAGAGTCTAGTTTACCCTACTATTTCAGCCATAACTAGGTAAAAGATGTGTGTATTAATAATTTCCCCGTGGATATAAATGAAAGTGGTGAACTAGCTCTGACAGAACTCGAACAGAGAATGACAAGTCATCAGCAGTTTGCACCAGTAGCCACTGCACCACCGCCATCTCTCTCCTCTCTCTTTCTCTCTCTCTCTCTCTCTCTCTCTCTCTCTCTCTATATATATATATATATATATATATATATATAGTCTCGGAAGTTTCTCAACCATTAAAACTATTAAAAAAAAAAAAAAATTATATAAAAAAAAAAAATTTAAAAAAAAAACTTATAGTCTCAAGTCTTCCAGTGGAAAATCACTCATGTAAGTCAATTTATTTTTTACAGTTATCATATTAGTTAGTTTCTAACACTATTTTAAGGGATCATCAGTTGTTTACCATGAAAAACTGTTTATATATATATATATATATATATATATATATATATATATATATATATATGAGAGAGAGAGATGTCATTTATTTGTTTATTTTATTTGCCACACTTTGAACGAATTCAACTATTTATACAGAAAAGCATTTTATCTAAATGCTAGGTGGTAATAATTTTCCCTTCATCAATGTGATGCTCTCATATGGGGAGCGACATATATTTTTATAACTAGCCGTCCCGACCCGGTGTTACTCAAGAGTATTTTTAGCTGCATTCTTGCAACAAAATATTATTTATAAGTGTATCGGACATATTCGCAAAAGTATATATATATATATTTATTTATTATTTGGTACAAAAGAATTAGTGCAACATTAGTACCGTCGGTTTCAAGCTCAGAACGAGTTAGCGATCCGGCTCTCTTCAGCTTATGTTGTCATCTGTTTTGGAAATGTGAAGTCACGTGTCACTCTCGTTTGGACGCGTTATTTGCTTAGACTGTTATGTATATTTGTTTAAATTTAGTGTAATAGAGGTTTAATAAGGTTTGAAAAAAGCGGAGGGGGGGGGAGTGAAAAGTAACAGTTGAGATTTAAAAATGGAAAAGATTTAAAAATATAAAAAAATAAAAAATAAAAAATAAAAAATATTTCTATATAAATCCCGTGCGTCAATGTTTATAAGTAGCATATATTTGGCCGTTACTTATGTGTCTTCTAAAGAAAATAAGGAGAGAAATGGATTTAAGGATTATACTTATGAAGAGATAAAAAGGTTAAAAACACACACAATAAATTAAAATTCAAGGCCTGGATTAAAGAACTTTAAATCAATTCAAAAAGAATTTAAATAAAGATATAACCCGGGTCTGGTCCTGGCAGTTTGTCGATCGGTCTAAGGGCAGTAACTCTGCAGGGTTCTTGAATGATTTGTATTTGGGATTTAACATTATTAACTAAGGTATAGTGAAAGCTTATGGGATTAATAATATTGGTATACTGATTAAGACTGGTTTAGAGATAAGAGTAAGGATTGGGTCGGCAAGATTGAATCTGTTCGGGAGATATGGGAGGTGAGCATTTTAACTAAGAAATAGTGGGGACTTATGGGAGTAATAATAATGTGAAATAGAGGTGTTACCCTCTCATTGACTGGAAAAATCATTATTGGAAAAGTTATTAATTATTGGTGTTATGTAGTGGTGTGGATATGGGCCGATTAAGGTATTTATTCCTATTTTTTTTATTTATATTTATAAGGGGTGATAGTTGGGAGGATTTTCCAGAGTGGAAGTCGGTATTTAGTGGGGCAATTATGGGGTTATGTATTAGGCAGAGGGGAGGGGTGTTGCTAGGCCTTTATGCATATTGGTAAGTCCAATTTATAAGTAGTGCTTGTCTTCTGTGGATGCATCATTTAAAGATTTCATCTTTGGTATTCAAACAGACTGTATTTGGGTCAATGATGGCCCTTAATATATGGTATTTTTCTGCATCACACAGAGGACATCTACTTGTGGATGGAGAGAAGTATGGTCTTCTCTCTATTACTTTCCATTTGATGGTAAATGGTGTCTTTTCATCTTTAAGTTGCCATATCCGGGTTGCAAGTGCTGTATTTGCCTTGTTTTTGTATCTGAAGGTGTTTCTGTGTGCGTACAATCTTTGCTTGAAGCTTCCCTGCATCATGCCAATATATTTTTCTGCTTTACCGCTAGTCTGGTTTGTGACGATGGCTTCATATACAAGGGAATCGATTTTGCAATTCCTCTCTAGGGGGCAATTGTTTTTGTCCTGACATGAGCCGGCTGCATTTACTATTGCTTTGGGCTCTGCAGAGATGATTTTTCTTATAGATGGGGTAGTGAAATAGCTAACCTTAATAGAATTTCTGTTAAAAAGTTTGTGCAGGTTGTGTGCGTATGGGGGGGGGGGCGAAGTGTGTATATATATATATATATATATATATGTCATCCATAGACAGGTGCTTCATCGTTTCACAGCTAATCAGTCTGGTTAGACATAGCAAGAGCATAAAAGCCGAAATTTGAAAATCGATTCAAAATATATATCGAGACAACATTTCTTTTTTTAACTATCAGTCACACCCTGGCATTGCTCGAGAATTAATGACGACCCCATGTGTACTTCTGCTCCAAGCCCATATTACCATTATTATTATTTAGTTATTTAGTTTCTATAATTTTTCATTTTCAAGTTATAAATAAAATAAACATTGTCTTTGCTTTTCATGGATGTCCAGTGTGAAGCAAACCCCCACACACTACTACAAAATCAATGCCACAATTAGATTCCTTGTAAAATTTAAATTTAGAAAAGTTGTGGTTGACCTTCGTATAGGGCTTTGTTTTTAATTGTTTTCCAAGACAGACAGCCGGACAGACCACAAATAAAGCATAGATTTAAACATTGTTGAAAAGAAAAGACGATTTTCTTTTTATCGTTCTTTTTTATTTAAAGTTTTTGTAAAAGTGCGGAATAGTTAACAGTTGAGAAATCTTAAACAAAACAAACAACAACAAACAACTGATATACTGATTGTAAGATATATTATCTCTGAATTTGTTTTCGTTAAGTTGAAAAAAGAATTTACCATCGATTTTTTTAAGGGGGTCACATAACTTCTAATAACTTCACGCTGAAAAGATAGTAAAAAAAAGACTTACCCTACCACTAACCCTAAGTCCTGGGGATGGGATTTTCACTCGGACTTAGGGTTAGTGGTAGGGTAAGTAATTTTTTTTTTACTATCTTTTCAGCATGAAGTTATCTTAAATTAAGCGACCACCTCTTAAAAATGGACAGCTATTTTTTGTGCGTGTGTTGATCAATTAACTTAACGAAAACAAATTTAGAGATAATAAGTCTTATAATCAGTTTTCACACTTTAAAAGTATACAGGTCGGTAGAGAAGTTAATTCTACTGCGTTTCATATAATTATTTGTTGTTTTTATTTTTTGTTTACGATTTCTTGACTGTTAACTATACTGCACTCTTACCAAAGTTTCCTATTTTTTATATTAGTCTTTTAATAATAGGATCATGGTTGAAGATGCCAATTAATAATCTAAGTTTAAAAAAAATTTCATATCTCAATTTGTGGAACTTTTTCTGCAGGTACCGTGGCCACTGTCCCGCCATAAAATTTGACTACGGCGAAACTTACGGCAATTCTACCTCAAAATATTTCCAAGACTATCGTTCGTCTGTTTTAAATTCTTCCCAGTCATGTTACAGTCAAGGGGGACGATTCCCTACATACTACACACACAACCCTGACCTTGTGATGAGCCAGAGATCTCGTTCCTGGGATCAGTTTCTACATTCGCCCACGTACAAATTAAATCATTCCAATCAAGGAAGAAAAGATGATCTTGACACATTTTTCCGGGTAAGAAAACAAAAACACATTTAATATTATGTTTATATATTACTTCTATAATTTTCTTTTGTGTACACTTATGCTCCCACGCGGAGTGATTGATACATTATCCTATCAGAACACTTTGCGTGTGAGGTACTACTTCCGCTGAACTGTTTGTACAGCTGCCCCCCCCCCCCCCCCCCCCCGCTTTTCACCAGTCGGACATAACACGCCAACCCCAGCGCACGTGTGACATGCGTGGAACAGTGGATTTAAGACTCGACCAGGTCAGATGTACACGCACTCGCCCGACTCTGAGTGCTTGAGGATTTTTTTTTTTTACTGGAAATCGCTCCAAACAAGGCATGAAGCCACTTGATGTAAGAAGCTAACAAGAATGAAATATGATTCTTGCAAAGACAGGAGATGCCTATTGGCCTTAGTCTTGAAAAGACCAAGGTTATAGGTAGGAGGAAAAAATTTCTTCTTAACCTGTAATTTAAACCTGTTCATGGTCTCTTGTTGTTTGGTTGCTGAAGCGATGTACGAATAAAACGGATTTAAAATGTAGAAGAAAAGTTTGTCCTTATAATTAAGCTAATGACAAAACCTCTAAACCTCTTCACTATATACTGCCCGGGGCCAACTCTTTGATTGTATGCCCCAAACACTCAAATATAAATACCAAGAAATAAGAGAAAGGAAGATAGTTTCTCTTTCTCCATTTCTCTCTCTCTCTCTCTCTCTCTCTCTCTTTCTCCCTCCCCGTCTATCTCTCTCTCTATCTCTCCCACTTTCTCTCTATCTTTCTCCCCCCCCTCTCTCTCTCTATCTCTCCCACTTTCTCTCTATCTTTCTCCCCCCCCCTCTCTCTCTCTCTCACACACACACTAATTATCGTACATCTTTTATTTAGTAATAAAGCTCTTATGTGACTTTTACACACTGAAAAACTAATAAAAAATAATTAACTGGTTTTGTTTTAGTATTCACTTCTACTCAATGATACATTAATATTCTCTCTCTCTCTCTCTCTCTCTCTCTCTCTCTCTCTCTCTCTCTCTCTCTCTCTCGCACACACACGCACTAATTATCGTAAATCTTTTAACTGCTCTTCGTAATAAAACTCTTACGTAACTAATTAAAAAAAACCTGTTTCACCCGTCGATACTAATAAATATACTTCGATTCTGCACTTTTAAAGTGACTAGACTTTGGCTGTTAACAGAAATGTTAGTGATTCGATTCGAATTTTGGTCGATTATTTCATTTTTTTCTTCTCTTTTAAAATAAGCAATTTTTTCTCTGTTTTATGGCATATCTACTCTTTCGGGGTCAAAGAAAACTGTTATGTGACTTACGCATTTTTTCTTTAAGTAAAACTAACTTTTAAAAAATTCTACTTAGAAAAAGTTCTTTATTTACAAAAAAAATAAATCGTAACTTTATTTCACTGTTTTTAGATTAAAACCGTTAATTTATACCCCCCCCCTCAAAAAACCCTCTTTCTCTCTATGTATGTACGTTGATGCGAGGATGTTCCTTATCATTAACAACATGAACTAAGATTATAATGTTGAGTAGTATTTATAAAATTATTAATAAAAAAAGTAACGTGGTCAGCCATAGTCGAGGCCAATCCGAAGGATCCCTTTTCTTTAGCTACTACACCAAGATGTAAGGGAGGGCGCCACTCTTTCCCCAGGATTACTCCACTTACCCTTGATCCTCACCTTATAATGCTGAGTGTTTAGCAAGGGGGCATGAAGTATCAATTTTTTTAGTCTTTGGCATGACTTGACTGAGGATTGAAACATGGTCTCCCGACCCATTAGTGAACACTCTTATCATTGTCAAAAAAAAAAAACACATTAATCAGATAAAATAGTAACTCAAATTTAATGTTTTAATCGCTGACAGTCATGATGTCTTTATTCAATTTTGGCGAATCAAAATAAAAAACTTGAATAAAAATAGTAATATGGGATGGATTTAGGGGTGGGAGCAGTGGGTTCCTCAATTTTCTCGGACAACGCCAGAACACGGGTCCCATGAGTATATATATATATTTATATATATATATATATATATATATATATATATATATATATATATATATATATATATATATATAAGTGGACCACTAAAAGCGAACTTTTAGGGAAGGTAAAACCTATTGTGAAAATATACAGCTCAATATACAGGATAGAGCAGATATATAGGTAGATGGGTGAAAAGTAATTAGAAAAGCGAAAGGCAGATCTTTTTTCAATTCAGTTGCTCAATGCAAGGTATATTCCGCGAAAAGGCAATTTATTCAATTAATTTTTCCTTACGCCAGGCTTTTCAAAGATCAAAATCTTATCAATGATAAGATTTTGATCTTTGAAAAGCCTGGCTTAAGGAAAAATTAATTGAATAAATTGCCTTTTCGCGGAATATACCTTGCATTGAGCAACTGAATTAAAAAAAGATCTGCCTTTCGCTTTTCTAATTCCTTTTCACCCTTCTACCTATATATATATATATATATATATATATATATTAAGGAACATTATGCATAAGTTTTATCATCCATCGATACTCAGGTCTCAAGATACCAAGTGTAACCGTTCTTCAGTTGACCAGATGGTACTTTAGTTCTGCAGACTGAGTTTCCAGTGTTTCAGTAAAACAAGAGGTATCGATGGATGATAAAAATAATGTACAGTGTTTTTTTAAATAAAAATATATGCTCTTACATACGTAATTTAACACTCTGTTCATTTTCCTGTACTAAAAACAAAACACATTACAATATATATATATATATATATATATATATATATATATATATATATATATATATATATATATATATATATAATCTAAGTCAGTTCATATTATATTCCAATAACCATGGTTTTATTTTATTTTTATTTTTTCACATTTCCCAAAAAACACAACATTTCTGTGAGATATATTTTTTACAGTCCGTTTCATTTGTCTTGTGCCAAACAACGTTTTTATGCTAATATCGTCTCTGCAACATTACAAAATCATCAGAAAAAATTCAAAAGAACGAAAAATTCAAAATGACGTTTTAGTGGGTTCCTCCACGTGTTAGTTCACTCTTTTTCTTTGTTTTTTGTTTGGTTTCACCCAAAAATTAACCACTGTATAGTGTAGGGGTTTTTTCAAGACACTTTAATCCAAGAACTTTTTTCTCTTTGTGATTTTTTTCTGATGACTTTGTAATGTTCCGATATCACTAATTGACAATCATCGAGCTAAATCTTTTAAGGAGACCGCAAAGTAAAAGGGCACTGATAGTATATGCTAATACATATATTGTCATTAATAATTATATATATATATATATATATATATATATATATATATATATATATATGAAGCAATCCAACAAAAGATATAAGCGTCAACTAATATCTTATAATTAGTGAAACATCCGGATAAAAAACTGAAGCTCAATATATTTGATAAATTTGATTGACACCTTATTTTATTACTTCATTTTATATTATAATATATATATATATATATATATATATATATATATATATATATATATATATATATTATAAGTAGGTTGAGATAAATAAAATAGCCCATTATTTATATCAGTTCCAAGAATTCAAACACAACAAAATTTGGTGTACGATCGTTTCTAAAACGATTTGGAATATTTTATTTTGTATATCGACCATCAAAGTTAAGACAGCTTGGGGAAAGTTCAGAGAACTTCTCCCAATCTTAACATCCAGAGCCATCCCAATTATTACTAAAGGTAAGGTCACTGATAGCTGTGTAAGAAGCGTTATGTTGTATGGCAGTGAGTGTTGGGCCTTCACCCAGGCCTCACTTGCTCGACTCTAGAGAAATGACAGGGCAATGATTAGGTGGATATGCAATGTAAAGCCGGATCCCGAACATTAGGTCAGACACTCTACTTAAGAAATTGGCCATTCCAAAAACTTGATGTTCTAATAAGGGCAAACCGTCTTTGCTGGTCCGGGCATGTTGAAAGAAGCAAGGGATATATCAGCACATGCAGAGACCTAAGGCTAGATATCAAAAAGAAAGCTGGGCGCCCTAGAAAGACATGGAAAGAAACCATCAGGCAAAACTGTAAACAGTGGCATATGGAAAGTCAATCCCCACAATCGTGATCACTGGAGACTTAGCATAAGGACAGCCCGACAACGTCGAATCTCTTGTCAAAGGGTACATAGACGATAAACCTGGATAGTGAATGTGAGTGAGTGATATTACTTTAGATGATTCCAAAAAGTTTCTTCTCAGCGCCTCTAATAACATCACTAATAAAAATCAAGCAAGAAAAACATCACAATTTAATATTATTTAATGATACATATGTCCAGTTATTATAGGAAAATGGAATTTCTCATTATATAATTCTGATATCTATGCCTCTGACTTTCTTTCGGACAATTTAATAATTATTGTTGCATCCCCGACGATGTGCGCTTAGCACAGAAACGCAAGTTACTTTGTGTAGGTTGTTTTAATGTTTATATAAAGTTTATTTATATATATATATATATATATATATATATATATATATGCATCGTTCCTTCCCTTAAAAAGAAGTAGAATGCCTTGACGTTAAGCCGCCGACAAAAGTGTTAAAATTATCATTGTTTATCAGCTATTTAAAATTGGCCGAGCGGTTAAAGACGTTGGATTTGAGTTGAAAAATACTTGTAGTCCAGGGTTTCGAATCGCATGACCGGTAGTGAATAGTCATATCTCTATGCTGAAGAGTCCAGATTAAAAAGGACGAAACGTATACGTACATAGATAATAAACAATAACAAATATATATATATATATATATATATATATATATATATATATATATATATATATATATATATAAATTAATTTTTATGTATATAAAAGAACATTTCATGTACGTAAAAATTAATTAATAAATATATATGTAAAATAAAAAATAAAAAATAATGACACGTCCTATTAAAAAGTGCAACTTAATACTATATTCTTTACCGCTTAGGAAGTGGAAAAATACTAAAAAAAACAGCTATGTTTCTATCGCCAGTAAAAACAATAAGAATCTCTCTCTCTCTCTCTCTCTCTCTATATATATATATATATATATATATATATATATATATATATAATTATTTATAAATAAATATTATTTTCAAAATAAACCCATATACACATGTGTTTCATGCCAAACCTGCAATTCTCAGTATGGGAGGAGACAATCCCTGCCGGTCACACGGTTCGAACCCTAATACGAAAGTCATGTTTGACTCAGTAGCTGAGGTGCATACCAATGCTCCACCACACATTGTCTAGAAATGAGAAGTAAATGAACATCTAAATAGCAAACACGGAGGCTATCCAGCAAGCAGTCGAGAGAACCCAATAGGCGGGGCTCAGAGTTAGGCATTGCGCAGAATTATGGCTTGTTATCAACTTAACTTAAAGTGATATATCTTGTGAGAGCTTTGAATAAGTATTTATAAATAAATATTATTTTCAAAATAAATCCATATACACATGTGTTTCATGCCAAACCTGCAATCATCAGTATGGTAGGAGACAATCCCTGATATATATATATATGTTTGAAAAAAGAGACAAGCGGAAAACAGGTTAGAATGCAGGAGAAAAACAAAAACAATAATACTAACGAAACTGATCAAATCTCTTGTTTTTGTTTTTCTCCTGCATTCTAACCTGTTTTCCTTTGTCTCTTTTTTCAAACATTTTGTTTACCACAGCATTTCATTTTCATGACTTATCGTGTACCTTACCCCATATATATATATATATATATATATATATATATATATATATATATATATATATATATATATATTAGTTATCCACAGACATGTGTTTCGTCGTCTCTACAACTCATCAGTGTGGCTAGACCTATATAATGGATAATATTAATATAAAATATCTACATATATTCGGTACATGCTATAAGAATTGGATGACAAAAATATTTTTTTTACATGACAAGATCGACCATAGTAAAGCATTTTTTTTAAAACGAAGTATCAAAATGTTCAGCTGTCCTCGCCCTTCAACAATGATAATTTTTTTATATAAGAATTTATTGTGTCACAAGCAAATTGCTGCAATTAGAGATACATTCAAAACAAAATGAGGAAGTTGGAAGATACTTCAGGCGATTGTGTCATCTGACAAAACGTACATGTAGTCATATCCATGCATAGAAAAGCACATGCAGACATACAGAGTGTTCAAAAAGTCATCATCTATTTTTACTGGCAGACCCAAGTTGTCTTGGGAGGACGTGGTTAAATGTGATAGGAAAACCATGGGTATGGATTCCGTCAGGTCTCGCCAAAGACAAGAATAGAAGGGAAGACTTAGATCGAGACTAGACAATCAGGCCCCACCGTTATCAGAGGATTAATTATGGCCTGATTTATCAAATAAACCGGTTGTTGTTGTTGTTGTTGATGATGATGACGATGATGAAATTTGTATAACATCAAAACTGTATTTCTGATAATAATAAAACTTATACACTAAAAAGAAATAAAAATTTGCCTCACTTTATTACGCTATCTTGTTTTATGCCATCTTGTTTTAGCTAATGCCAGAAACATTACTTGTGAAAGAACACTCTGCACCGAAAATCAATGTCTGGATGGCAATGTCTGCAAGTCATGTTTATGGACCATACTTTTTCAATTCTTCAAATGTAAATGACAATGACTATTATTCTTTAATATCTGAATATTTCATTCCGCTTTTTCAAAGACAACATCGATTACAATCTGCATGGTTTCAGCAAGATTCGGTGCCACCATGTATGAGTGCTTCTTGATCAGACTTTTTCTGGGTGTTAGCTCGGGCGAAATGGCCCGTCACGATGGCCTGCATGCTCACCAGATTTGCCGCCATCTGATTTTCTTTTTAGCATTTCTTAGTCATTTATTACAGACAAAATTTTGGAATTTTGCAAAATAGGATGCAATTATTTGCAGAAATGTGTGGCAAGTAGGTGGCATTCGGTTGAATGACATTCATTTTTAATGTATATTGTTAAGTTTTGTTATTATCAGAAATAGAGTTTTAATATTCTTAAAAATTCTAAATAGATGATGAACCTTTTGAAGACTATTGTATACCCACCTCGTCCACATGCACAAAAGTATTAAGTTATTATTTGGGGAAAAAGATTTTTTTAAATTAATTAATCAAAATGCATGAGTATATTAATCTAAATGAATAAATGCAAAAGTTTTTTTCATCTATCACTCCTATACTACCATTACTGTTATTTAAATCAATAATACAGCATAATATTTTGAAATACTGTATATATAGTACAAACAAAAGACCCAAAGACATCTATTTGAATGCCTAATTTGCATAACTATTTTTTAAACAGTTGATAATAAATTAATGTTTGGTGTTATTCATTTGTAATTCTATTGTCCTATTTTTGCTATATATATGCAATAGTTTTGTCGATATTAACAGTAATTAAAGTGATTTAATAAAAAAGGATAAATTATTAAAACCTTTCTTAAATGGGAGGTAATTTAAATTAAACTAGCATCGCACTAGAAAGAAAGATATACTGATGAGACATAAACAAGAAAAATTAATAAAGAAAGGGAGAGGGTGACTAACTGCATTCTTTCTCTCTCCCTTTCTCTCTCTCTCCTTCTCTCTATCTCTCTTTCCTTCTCTCTCTCTCTCCCTCTCTCACGTTAGCGAAACCACATTTTTTTATCGTTTTTAAATTCACTGATTGTTTTGATCGCGTGCTCAAACGTTTCGCATTTGTGTTTAAATGTGTTTTTCCGACCGTTTTTAAATTGTAAGTTTAAAAAAGACCCCCCCACACACACACATAGACCATTGTTCAGGCGAATTAATTTCTTCTTTCTTTTCATTTCTTTACGGTCCTATTCAAAAGATAAATAAGTTTCTATCAAAATTACTAAAATGTTAGTATCTATTTATATGAATAAATGTTAAATTTGTTGTCTTTTATTGTTTAAAATTTTGGTTCCAAGTAGTGAACTTTGCGAAGCAATAGCCAGCTGACTTTGCCAGCTGGTCTATCATATAAAGGAAAGTCAGAAACCACACAAGATACACTTACAAACCTTACATCATCAGATTCAGTGTCACCTCAACAAGGTTATGGTAAAACGAAATTACTGTAATATATTAATACACTTGAGGTCATCAGGGATCAAATTAATGCATGTAGGATGAAAAAAAAATGCTGTTTCATTCTAACTGGTAGTTGTTTCTCTTCTTTTTTTTTTGCTTTCTTTCTTTTTCTCTCTTTCTATTATATTGAACCAATTGAAAGAGAGAGGGGGAGGAGGGGCAGTTGGAGGAGGGGAATAGAGAGAGTGGGGCTAGTCGGAGAGAGAAGTAGAGAGATAGAGAAGATGTTATACACACTTTTTAAACTTTTCTATTCTGTTATCCATGCCCCTCCCGAGCAATGCCAAGTATCCCTACCAATAATTATCTGATTGAAAGAAGACAAGTAATAGCAAATGCTAAACTATCTTAGGCTTCGATTGAAACCTGACCCCTTTTGCTAATTGGTTAATTACAAAAACAGGTTCCTAATTAGGAACGATAATTGAATTCAAGATTAGTTCAGACAAGATTGTTTAATTTCATTTAAGAATGCCACATAACAATGGCCTCAAGTCATTCAAATATACTGCAGTTTGTTATTGTTATAAAACATTCTTATATTTCTTACTTGATAAAAACTAAGCATAGAATTGGTGATGATCTCTTTAAATAAAACTACTTTATTAAACTGACTAATTTAAATTTACTTATAATGAGCTGTATCTACACAGTTTCCTCGGATTCGTTAGTTTCACATTAAATTTTTTTTTTTTTTTTTTTTTTTTTTACATGATTCACCCCAAACAAGGCAGGACGCCACTGTAAACGTAAGGGGCTACTGAGAAAAAGGAAAAGGGGAGAAGGATTAGTGGTTCAGCTTAAATTGGGATCTGAGCAGCGAGATGTCTGTTTACATTAGTTTTAAATTTCTGCATGTCAGTACTGTCGGGGAAACAGAGGGCAGGGAGGGAGTTTCAGAGGTCAGCAGCACGAGGAAAGAAGCTATTTGAGTAGAATGCTCTCCGGCATCTGGGGACCTCCACAGTGAATGAATGAGATTTAGTAGAATGTCGAGTTAGTCTAGTGAATTTACGTCGAGGGGGCACCAGAGTAGCCAACTCATCGGAGCATAATCCATTGAAGTATTTGTAAAACAAACACAAGGATGCCACATTGCGGCGATGGGACAGGGGCTGGAGCTTAGCTGACAGTGAGGGACCTATTAGGTTGACTACTCTTTTTTGGACTTTGTCAAGGAGGGAGAGACTAGTAGATGATGCACCAGCCCAGATGTGGCAACAAATTAGATTAAAAGTCAAATTTTAAAAAAACAGGCAAGAAAAATTAAAAAATAATAATAAAGTGTACATCACGTATAGTTGATAAACACATGTATACATAGAAACTCGTGAAGTGGTCACAAAATATTATTAATATAGAGAACAGAAGAGAAGAAGAAATTAAAAAATGCTCAATGATTAATCAAATAATATAACGGGGATAAGTCATATTTTAAGTGGTGAAGAATTATCTCCATTACATTATTTGATTCATTATTTAAAATTGTCACCATTGTAACAATTTTCCTAACCGGAATAATTTTTTTTCAAACAAACTGAAGTCGAAGACATGCTGTAAGCAACAAAAAAAATGACAAAATTGTTAGGCAGAATGAAATGTTGATGTGTCAGACGTGATGCTATTTGGGTCTAAATTCTAAAATCTGACTACATAACTTCATATGTTTATAACTTTTTTAAATTCTCTTAAACAAAATTACAATTTTTACAAGGCAATTTGCTGTTCTATATGCATCCTGTAGTTGATGTCAGAACTACCACGATCAGTGATACTGAGGGCACACACTCTGAAGTATTTTCCATGAGCTGTTCCCCCCAAATCTATGTTATTACTGGTGATGGGACGATTTCAATATGTTTCCAGATTCTGATACAATTATCGATTCTGTTCTAAATTCCCAATTCCGATACAATTACTGATTCCGATTCTTTTAAAATCTCTAAATATTTAGTTATAGAGTTGTTCTTTTATTTTTTTATTTTCGGATTATCATAAAAAAAAATTTAATATGTGCATATATTTTCACAAACGTAAAAATACACTTGTGGGGGTGATCTATAAATTTTTGTTTTACTGGTAGTTTAAAATCAATAAAGCAATAGAAAATTAAGTTTTAAACAAAAACAAACAAAAGAAACAATTAAAAGAATCATTTTTGGCATCGGAAAATAGGCACAAATTTTTCCGATTCCAATACCGATTCCGATACCCCGAAAAGTTCTGATTTTTCCGATTCCCGATTCTGATTCTGATTAATCGTCTCAACACTAGTTATTACCATAATGGTACACTACGATGGACACTAATGTTGGTGAATATAACATAGTATTCAACTGTTCCTGATAGGAGGTGTATCGTTTTAGCATGATGTCCCAGTCTCAGAATTTCAATGGCTGTTTGTAACAAGAAGTTAGCCATAAAATACTTGGATCGTCAAAAACTTTGCGTTATAACAACATCTGTTAAAATATGGCATACACGTGCTTCCGGATGGAGATGTTCTGTCTCTTGGCTGGTGAGACTTCAAGCAGGAAAGGCGTTTCTGGGGTGTCATCCCCAAGGGAGACGCAATGTAACTAAGTATAGCGGGACAGGCTATCCGTCTATCTATCTGTGTATCTCTTGCTTTCTTTCTCTCTCTCTCTTTCTCTCTCTCTCTCTCTCTCTCTCCCTGTCTCTCTGATATTTTCTGTAACTGTTCTTTTCTTTGTAATAAACCTTTATTGAAAACTAAACATCGGCAATCGAGTGATTGTATCTACAGACAGGCAAGAACCTGGGTTCCTGAGGACAACGAGGACACAGGTGTATAAAGGTGTATACATGCACCATTAAGTGAAAATATAACAGATTTGTAAATGCATTACTGCTAAACGCATTATCGATAAACGAATTATCGATAAACGAATTAAATCTGTTTTCGGCGTAATGACCTGGTTTATATGTGACTATGTTTTTAAATAATAAAAAATATGTATTTCGAATTAATTTTATTGAAATTATGTTTTATCCGAATTGACATTCCATTTCTTCGTATTTATATGAAGAGGGAGTAGGAGGTAATATCCTCCTACACAAATTGGAATTCACGCAAATAATGAAAAAATAATAACATTCCAAACGTAAAAGGCATAAATAAAGAAGAAATAATTGAGTTTAAACCCGATTCTTGAGCGGCGTTATTACAGTACCTGGGTATGTCGGTTTCCATCTACCTAGCTTCTACTGCTTTATAGCTCGTACGAAGAAAAATATTTGTGAAATTTTGTGGAAAAAAAATATGCTACTTAGTATGAATGTATTTAAGTAGAATTTTCATTGTCAAAAACCATTTGAAAATATATATTTTAAGTAAAAATGATTTGCTGCAAATGATTTGCTTTGAACAAATGCTGAATAACATTTATGTCTACTTTTTTGTGAATTATCAAAAAAAAAAACGGTCGGTTTGTTTGAAAAAAATATTTATGTAACGTTTTTTTTTTGTTATTATGTTATGTTGATTTGTTTAAATTTACAAAACACGTATCCAGTTTAGACTCACATGAGATTTAAACTGGGGTATTGAGATCATAAAACCTACTGCCTTAGTAACGTATACTCTGCCTATTCTTTTTTTGTCAACCAATCACGTTTCTATTTGTAAACGACCAGATAAACTCCAAAAACAGCATAACTTTTTAATAGTATATAGATGAACATCGCAAGAAGAATGTCTCTATGAATTGAATTGTATTTCCAGTTCAATGTTTCACAGAGTGTTACGAATTTCATATGGCATGTAAAGATGATCCAAAGCTTGCTGAGATGTTGTTGCAAGAATTTTTTGGTATACTGCCATGAATTTTAAATGACTGAGACGTTGTGAAAATGACAACAACCAAGATAAACATAACAGCTGTGCTGTGTTTGTTTCTTTATCACCCCGATACAGACAGGGTATTTCACATTTGAATCTCATCCTCATTACCATTTTTTTAAAAAACTTTTGCTTATTCCAAACAAAACATATTTCCACTGACGCTATTGTGATAGAGGCCAGATTTATAGGGGCAATCTGGGTGTGGAGTTGGGCAGCAAAATATTTGTTCACATTACATTTAAATGTCTGCATGTTTGTACAGTTGGTGAAATAGGGAGAGAATTCCAAAGGGAAGTGGTCTGAGGAAAAAAACTATTAGAGTAGAAAATCATCCTGCATCTAGGAACCTCTACAGTGAAGAGGTGGGATTTTGCTACTAGTCGGGTGTGTATTTATGTTGAGAATGTACAAGTTTAGTAAGTTCATTGGGGCACATCCCGTGGAAGTACTTGTAAAACAAGCACAGGGATGCAACATTGCAGCAATGCGATAGTGGCCAGAAGTAATGTTGCTGTAAGGAAGGTGTAGCTTCTTTAGCAAGTCTCCATTGGAGTTAAACTACATTCTTGTGGTATGTCTTTATCGTATTGAAACGTGTAGCCACGTGTGGCAAGTCCCTGTAGAAACACAATTTAGATGAGGACGGCTGCAACTCTAACACCGGCAATAAGTCAACTAAATAAATCTCTGGTTCCTCCTTGTAAGACATTCACAGCAAGAACTCGTCTCTCTACCACAACTGAAAATAATTTTCCTTTCTTCTCTTGTGAGCCTGTGGCAAAGTCATTTGCCGGGGGCGATCTTCGGAACGATATGTGACAACGGGACGATGTGTGACAACATGTGCACGTATGTGCAATGTCTCGTCTTGGTATCGCCAGTGAGCAATCATCGTTTGACGATAGTCACTGTCGTCTGCTTTTAGGACTGGCTGGCTGGCTGTTTGGTCGGGACCATCGTGCTGCAAATCAAACATTATGTAATAATGGAACAAACCATTTTACTTATATAAAAATATATATTTATTTTCTTCCGAAGCACATTTTTATAACTTTGCAGAGAACGTGACAAGACGTGTGCGTCTCTTTCAGAATTCAAACCAGTCTCTGAATTGTCAATCTCTTTACCAGAGAGAGAAAGAGGGGGGGGGTGAGAGAGAGAAGGAGAGAGACAGAGGGATAGAGAGAGAGAGAGAGGGAATACAGCTGTTATCAGTGTTTCAACAAATCTCGGTGACAGGTTTTCTGACCTCTTGAACCTGGCTGGTGTCTCCTACATTGTTGATATTTTAGCTGACATCGGATTACATTGAATTCCCCGATCAGTGAGCTGATATTTTTAGTGCAGCAAATTAATTTTATTTGCAACTCAAGTCTGGCGCAAGTGTTACGAATATAACGGGGAGCACTTAGCTCCCCAAAAGGTCACGCATTGTGTCGCAGACCTAGCATCAGGCAGAATTTTCATGAACAGATTTTCTCTGCAAGAACTTCCCATTTGGGGAGGGGGGGGGGGTAAAAAAAAAAAAATTTTCTTTTTTAACTGAAAATATTATGTATGGGGAGGGTAAAAAAAATTTTTTTTTAATTTTTTTTTCTTTCTTTTTAATTAAAAATATTTTAATGTATGGGGAGGATAAAAAAATTTGGGGGGTTTAAAAAAATTTTTTTTTTCTCTTTTCTTAACTAAAAATATTTCTATGTATGGGTAAGGGTAAAAAAAAAATAGGGGGGGCAAATTTTTTTTTTTTTTACTAAAAATATTTCTATTTATATATAAAATATATATATATAAAAAAGAAATTGGGGTGGGGTCGAAATTTTTTTTTTTTTTTTTTTTTTAACTAAAGATATTCTTGGTCCGAAACAAAGAAAATCAATGTCTAACCATCTAAGAAATAGGACTGGGTCTCCATCGGTTTACGGGTGAGCTTTCATTTCTGACACGGCAGCCTAACAAAAATAGACGACCGTAGGGAAGGCTATTTTGGCTAGTCATTGATGTAAAAAGCAGAAATTAGCATATATTACATCACGAGAAATTGTGAGATTTTCATTGTCCATGAGATCGGCTTTTCTTATAACTTGCAATGTTTGGAGAAGCAATTTTCTTTTGCTAAACATCCTACATGCCAGACAGTTGCAGTGTGTGCTGCTTTGCTCCACGAGATAAGACATTCACATTGTTCGTATTGCTACAGATGTTTGCCTTAACCTTTGTTAAAGCTTGAAAGTATATTCTGGTATGTGTTCTGTTATGCTGTTCGATTCATATTCTGCAGTTATTGACTCGTATTTACCATCTTTGTGCTCAATGTTTCTGTCAGTTTATGTAGGATATGAGATTTAAAAAAAAATGGTCACCACTTATCAAAGCCAAAAACAGCGCGGGAATAATTAGTTAATGAAATAGAATAATTTCAGGATCAAGTTCGAATACTTGTCAGGACGATTCATGACAGAAATCTGTTGACATTATATTTAAAGACAACTAAGTTGTAATCTGCAGGACATTAATGTGTGCCACAGGTGGGAAGCCTTTGTAAAGAGGCTCTGTTTATGGAAATTCAACCTGACACTAAACACACAAAGGAAGAAAGGAAAGTTTTTTTGTTGTGGTAGTTAGACGAGTTCTTGCTGTGAATGTCTTACAAACAGGAACCAGAGATTGGAGCTCAGTCGAGCACCTTCCATGGAAATAACAATAGATTAGAGAGAGACTAGCAACGTCTCTTCTGTGAGAAAGGTGTTGTAAGGAACAGAAGGGATCATCTCCCACTAGATTTTGGAGTTGAATTTGAACTCTGTTAAGGCAAGAAAGAGTGCTCTGTGCGGCACCACCCCAGATGTGGCAGCAGTACTTCATCTTAGGATGTATCTGACTCTTATATAGGTAGAGGATCGCATTAGGAGTCAGGTACTGTGTTGAATATCCAGGCCAAGTGTATCTAAAAGGTTATCTGGTAGGAGTCGGTGCACTTGGCATGGACATGCACCTGGCCGGAAAAAAAAACAACATAACATGATTGATTTTCGAAAATAAAATAATCATTGATTGAATCAAGCCACCTTGTCGGGAGAAAAAACACAGTGAATTATCAGAAATAAAATCATTGTTGATTAAAACCACCTGCAAATGTTAGCAGTAGAATGAAATACCCCATTGCTGAATAAACGCCCTGAGGGCATAACTACATTGACAGCGAAGTCCCATAGTAGGTGGTTGTAGGTGGATGCGTGGGTATCACAAATTGTTATATAATATTAACCTGAAATTGATATCTTCCGTTGACTGGCGATTTGGGCCCGAGAAAGCCACCTGTCAAATTCCTGTGAGTGCATTCTCTTTCTTCACTAACCCCCACTCATTCACCACCACCACCAACAATTAAGATATATCATATATTTTTATAGATCAGAGTTGTCATTATTTTGAGCACAGCAGAAATACAACATCTGTATCTAGAAGTATATATCGACATGCATTATAGATAGCTTCAGTGTTTGTTTTTTGTTAATCTTTGATTTGTGCTCTCTAGTTAATAATATCTCTTTTGTTTTGTTTTCAGTCTACACAAGCCCACAGAGAGCAGTACAGTGATAGAAGCCGAACCCTGCGGCCACTAAAATATTTCATTTTACCGACAACATCGCAAGATCACTTTCTTCAAAACAGCTGTTTGTAAGTTGTTTTTTTTTGTTTTTTTTACTGATATATCACCGCTTATCAAGGCCAAAGGCTACTCGAGGATAAGGGTTAATGAGATTGATGAATTGTCAGTTGAATGATAAAGAGTATTATGAGAGGATTGGAAATGAATGAACACCTATGGGAATAGTTCATCACAATTATTTGCTGACATTGGATTTGAAGATGACCATATTGTAGTCTGCAGGAAAGCAGTCCTGCGGTAACATGTTTAACAGATATGAAGTTTTTCAGAAGAAGCTTTGTTTGTAGAAATTCTGTTTGATGCTAGGCACACTGGGGAAGAATGGAAAGTTCTTTGTAGTTGCAGTAGTAAGATGAGGGACGAGGATCAGAGATGGAGCTCAGTCGAGCATCTTCCATGGATATAACAATAGAGTAGATAAAGATTAGCAATGTCTCTTCTGTGAGAAAGATGCTGTAGAGAAAACAAAAGATCATCCTCTCACTAGATTGCAAAGTCGATTTTGTACTCTGTCAAGGAAAGAAACTGGCACCTCCCCAGATGTGGCAGCAGTACTCCATCATAGGACTTATCTAACTCTTATATAGATAGAGGATTGTATCAGGGGGCAGGTACTTTCTGGAGCAGTAGAATGATCCAACCATTTTTCCAGCAACTTTAGCAACAGATTGGATGTACGTCTTCCATTTTAGATTTGTGAGTTACTTAAAACTTGATTTTGTACGTATTCCATATAACTGTAGCGGCCAGTATGACATAGCCGCATTCATAGTTATCGCTCTTCATAAGGTCTACTTGCTACTAGAGGTCGCCTGTGTAGCATTAGTTGGCATAATGCTTAACAGCCATTCTTGTACCTTTGGAATCTCAGACGTCGGTATAAAAAAATATAATCAGTTGAAAATAGTTACTCAGGAATATATATTTTTAAAATATGTATTTAAAAAATATTTTTCTTTAACTCTTTTGATGTATCCGCATATAAAGGCAATTTAAACATTTTGTACCACAAAAAAAATCTCTTCGCTGTCTCTTCTAAATCAACCACACTTTTAGTGCTGCATTTCGACCTCATGTCAAACACACAGCAACCAAGTTGCCGTAATTTTTAAAGAAACATCAAAGTTCACAGACTGTATTCCTACCTTTGGTCACTGCATGTTTTCCTAGTGTGCGCTTATGCGTGATCCTCCCAGGCCGAGGGAACATCACCCGATAAATAAGCTTCAAATAGGACTAACTCGAGACAAGACTGATGGAAGACAGCAGATATTTATTCAACTTGATCTTTGTTCCAAATCATAGACCAGTGGTGGGGGCGAGGGGACACAGAGAGAGAGTGATCAAAATCGCTAATATATTTTGTCAGCTCATATCATTTTGCCCGTCCATGCACCGCATGCTCCAAACAGACTCTTCTGTTCTCTATCACACTCTCTCTTTGAGCCATGTGACGTCATATCCGTTTCTAATATAATCCCACATTCCATCAATTTTAACATCGAGATCACCAAGTTGACCCCAGCTGAACTCTCAGCGGTTTTCACTTCCTGTTATTTTCAACTAACTATCTTATATACTAGTGGATTTACTCACTCAATATCTAACATTAGTCCACAGGCAAGCAGAAATGTTTTTTTTGCAACACGGTCTTTGCTATTGTGGCTAAAAGAGTTTATTTGACAAATATTTATGTAAATTGAAACCCTGTGTTTATTAAGGTAAGCAGGATGTAAGTTAATTGCTTTAATTCTTGGATTGGTAGTCTAATGATCTCTGCACCAGAATATAACAAACAGATATTACATTGATGGACATTTGACTCTATGTGACTTACATATTATTATTATTTTATTTACTATTAGCTGTCCCTACCTGGCGATGCTTGGGAGTTTTTTGGTTGACCCAAAAAAATATTTAAAAAAAGGTGCAATTGTAATATATGATTGTTGGAATATCTCCAGTGTTTCACCAAACTTATTTTATAACTAATAATGAGCATTTCAATGCATGCTTCCCTTGGCCTTCTTCTGCCAACCGACCCTTCTACCACAACTGTTCTACATTTATTAAAGCAAGCACTCTCATCCATTCTTTTAATATCACCATCCCATCGAAGTCTCTTGTTCAGCACACATCTCTCTATATTGTTCATATTTAATCTTCCTCTGAGGTCATCAGATCTAAGCCTGTCTTTAAGACTCATATTACACATCCATCGTATCCTTCTCATATAATTTCTCTCCAAGCAACGCATGTCCTCAACCCTCACTAGCCAGGTTTCACTTCCATACACTGCGTATACATGCCTGATAGACATGCCTTGATCGACAATAGTTTGTCCTTTAATACTCACATTCCATGAGCGATGTTTCTGACAAAGGAGGGGGGGATATTGCGGTTTTCTGGGTCAAAATCTATTCATCTAACACTTATCGTTGGCTACTTTTTGACGTGGAAGTAGTATTTTTTTAGCTCCTTACATCAAGTGGCTTCATGCCTTGTCTGGAGCGAATTCCATAAAAACAAAATTTAATTAAAATTATAAAATTATTTATTTGAGTAATAAGCAGTGATACTACACATCTAGACAAGATTAGGTTTAAAGTTCCGAAAATATATACTAGAATTTTTTACATAGACCCATGGCGGTTAACAATCAGTTCTACATGACAGTCTTCTGGGGGTTAAAGTTTCAATCCTTACTACAGGCAATAATGACTAAGAATAAACTAAAATTAACACTGCTGCCCGATCATGGCTGGTGGAATGAGAACAATCTACCCCTGTGGATTTAATAAAGAATTCAGTTCAAAATTCCGTCGTCACGGTTTTCTAAAAAAAAGTTGGAGGTTAAATCGGTCGAAACGTTGTGAATATAACAATCAAGAAAATTAATAATCGGAATAATCTAAATAATACAAATTATTAATCCTTGTCTTAAAAATTCTGAAACATAAAAGTAATTTTTGTTTTTTAATTTCTATGGGGAGGGTGCGATTGGTCTTATGGACGATGAAATTGGCATGCCAGTCACTTCCGTTCTAATCGTCATCTGTTGACTCTCTCTTTCTTTCTCCTCCCCCTCTCTATCTACCTATGTCTGTATCTGTCTCTTTGCTTCTCTTTCTCTCACATTATTGTTTTATAAATAATTGGACTTGTTTTGGTTTGTCTTCACAATGGCAACCATGATTGTTTATTTATTGTTGGTTTGAAATTGTATTTCTTGTCCTGGAATAAAATACAACATAAAAATTGGATCTGTTGCACTAATACTGTTGGGAAAGGTATGACCCCCCCCCCCCCCCTCCCGTCTAACTATAGATAAAATAGCAACTTGTGTTTAATTAATTATTTACAACATATATAGGAAAGGAGTTTGGATATTTGAAGTTTAGGCTAAAACATTTTCTTACCTTTCTCTTTTTTGTGCTGTATCTGACTATTATTAGAAAACAGCTTTTAAAATAGGCACATATCGGTGACAGCTTATTCTTTTCAAAAGTAAAATGAACTAAATGAGCAGATATAAAACTAAGAATAGAAATGGCTTCTCTAAGCAATTTACACTTATGTGACCTTATTTTAACTTAAATTTCTCTTATAAGTAATGATAGACTAGATATAAGTAATGATAGCCAATTATGGAATGAATAGCCTATTATTTGTGAGTTATTTATTCTCATATACTTACAATTGTAGTATAAGCATTTTATCAGTGTCTCAATTGTTCTTACACATAAACAAACAAAAAAAACAACTAAAAACCGTACTTATAAAAATATTACTGGATTGATCTATGCTCATAAGTAATACAACGAAATATGCAACACATGTAAAAAAATGTCTCTCTTTTTAAATTTTTTTCTTTTCTCTTTGTTTTTGTTGAGGATGGAGCATCCTACTGGATGGCAGACTCACTATTTCAGAGACTCCGACGATAGATCTTTTTAAGATTCTAACTATCCATTTAAGTGCAATTGTTTTTGTTTTTTTTGGGTTTTTTTAACATAGTTCACCCCAAACAAGGCAGTACGTCACTGTAGACGTAAGGGGCTACTGAGAAAAAGGATGAGAGTTTTTTTTGGGTTTTTTTAGGAGGGGTGGGGTCAACCTAAATTGGGAGCTGTGCAGCGAGATGTCTGTTTACATTAGTTTTAAATTTCTGCATGTCAGTACCGTCAGGAAAACAGCGAGCAGGGAGGGAGTTCCAGAGCCCAGCAGCACGAGGAAAGAAGCTTTTGGAGTAGAAGGCTCTTCGGCATCTGGAGACCTCCACAGTGAACGGATGGGATTTGCCAGATTGTCGGGTTGGTCTAGTGAATTTGCGTCGTGCGGGCACCAGAGCAACAAGCTCATCAGAGCACAATCCATTGAAGTACTTGTAAAACAGGCACAAGGAAGCAACATTGTGGCAGTGAGATAGGAGCTGGAGCTGGAGCTTGGTGGATAGTGAGGGACCTATTAAGTTAATCTTTATTGTACTTGGTTCACCGGGTATATTCGCCAAGTAGTTTTTTATTTTATTTTTTCATGAGCCCAATGGCTCCTATGATTACTGGAATGATTGAAATCTTCCTACGGTTCCAGTTTCTATTCATGTCGTACATAAGACTTTCATATTTAGTTCTGTTCTCCTTCTCAGTTCTAATGCATGAAGATATGGAAAGGTAGATTTATCGATATGTGTAGAGGTAAGTTGAACCTTACTGGTATGGACGTGTCAAACAACTGAACGCAGGCATCTCAACTGAACTAGTCTGGTGGTGAGGAGACGACTGCAAATTTTGTCACTTCAGTGATTAAACTAAGAAGGGGAGAAAAAAGAGGGAGGGATTTTGGCAAACATGATATCCCACCCCTTTCTTCTCAGCGTTGAACCCCAAAAAAGCCAGAAAAAAGGAAGTGAACTTGTGAATCATGCCTTTTATATCGATAACCACATGGCTAAATCAGCCAATGATTGACCGCCATGTGATCATGTGATCTGAGACTCCATATATTAGAAAAAGGCAACACCAACAGTAGTCTTTTTTTTTTCAGTTGTATTTTTAATGTAGAAACAATAGAATAAAAATACAAAGTCGCCATTTATGTGCACATCATTAAAAAAAAGTTAAGTTCTTTACCAAATCATGTAAAATTTTTAACAAAAAAAAAAGATATATTTATGCAATTTTTGTGGTAGTTTTATTAATTTTAAGTTTTTTAAATGTTCATATAAACTTCAACAAGACTGCCATTATTTTCAATCAGACTATTTACTATTTTCCTTATCTATACTAATAGAAGAGACATCTGTGTATTTATCTTGTGCTTTTTTTTTTTACACTTCATACCAGTCGTGGATATTCTCTCGACAATCGGTCCGATTGTTCTGTCGGGTTGAGATATTGTTTTGATCAGTCATAGGAGGTCCACACTCCCAGGCTTTATCGTCTCGCTTTGAAAAGGGGTCGGTTTATTGCCAATCGCCTGAGGCGCCCTTACCAGGGAATCCTGATTGGACTGCTTAAGAATTTTTTGTAGGTCCCTAGTGTGCACTACTTCTGGTGTGCTGACTTTTCTATCCCCACCTTCTGGCATTGTGCCAAATTTTCCTGCAGTGGAAGGGAGATTGATACCATGTTTGTGTCCATTAACTATTTTTAATCCTTTTGATCTTATGCATATACAGATTGTCTTAAGGAGAGAGGAGGTATATTTCTTTTTCTTTTTTTTTTTAAAGATTCCTAATTTTAAGATCCTCTAATAGGGGCTTAACTCGACAAAATTAAAATTTAATTCACTTATTTTCTCCAGAGCAGTGGATGCTTTTCATTGATTTTATTGGTTTGGTTTGTTTTATGGTGTATCAACTATTTATGAGTTATTTAATGCCGAATAAAGTTGTCAAATATAATTCTATAGGTAGGATAATTATTTATATTCCTTGAATACATTGCTCTCAAAATACATTGTCTCAGAATACATTAGTTTTATATATTTTCTGATCTGATTTCTTGAACTTATTAAAGGCGTCAAAGCTATCTCAATATTGTGAACCTGTTCTGAGTATTACAGATAGTGCTTCGTTCTCGATAGGTACTATGTTGTCTGCCTTTCTTTTTCATGGGCTAAGGATGATGAGATGTTCTTACTATTCTTTTCTTGGGTATGCTGTCTTACTTATGAAGAAGGACGACAACAGCAATATAAACTAACTTAACTATGAATATCCATTTCCTTAACTATGAGTTGCTTTTGGAATATCTTCAAAAAGGGCACAAGCGCCCCTATCTATCAGGATCATATATTATATGTTTATTCACTAAAGTCTAATCAGCAATTTCCAATCGGCTTTTTGGCTAAGAGCAAAGTGTAGTATCTGTTCTGATACTACACTTCATCTTTTCTGTCCTCGGTCAGTGAAGGAGAAATCCTTCTAGATTGAGGCAATTTAAATTTTTGTTCCAATCCAGGGTGCCCTTTTTACGGAAGCAGGATTTTTCGACACATGAAAAACAGACCTTGTGTCTAACTCTGTCTTCATGGGGAGGCAAGTAAATGGGGACATCTACCCTCGTATGGGATCACAGCTGGCATCAAAGGTCATCACCAGTCATTCATACTTAATAACTCAGTGCACCTGGCAAATGATACCTACATTAAACTTTAAAAGTAAATTACTGCCAAGTAATAATTAACACTAATATTCTAGAATTCGTTTTTGTCAACTATCACCTTTATGTTTTTTAAACGGTGTCCGAATAGGTTGTTTGTTTTTTAGTTCATTTATCCTTATATGTTGCATGACGTTCTGATTTGATGAATCCCCAGAGAAAATATGCCACAAGAACTGAGGCTGATAGAGAACAGTGAGACTAAATCACCTTGGGTAATCTGTTAGGTGTAGAAGAACTGGTGTTATTTTGGAGTTTTTCTTCTCCTCGACTAGTTGCTCTACTGAGGCTTGAGAGTTTAGTCTACCCGACTATTTCACCCATAGTTAGAGGAGGAGTGGAATGGAAGAGTATCATATCTTTTCCACGAGAAAGTTACTTTTTTTACGTCCACTTCCAGTTTGAAACTTGGGACACCTGGTATTTCCAAAGTGTCATCCATATTGATCAGGCTCAACGTTGCTTAATTTTGATGAGCTAACGAGAACTGTTGTTTTACAAAAAAAAAACTATTAACATCTTAATACATTTATCCATACATTTATTTATCATCATATTTGGTTTAACACAGTGGTGTACAGAGTAGGGGGGGGGGGGCGAGGAGGTGCCCCCCCCCCCCCCCCCCCGAGCATCCAATCATATTCAGACTATCTCCCTTTCTCATCTCATAATACATCTTAATACTAGAACTTATATTTGAGTCTTTTGGGCATCACCCAGGCATCACCAGACCTCTGTACACCACTGGTCTAACGTCTGTTTAGCATGCTGGCATGTGTTAGCCGATGAATTCATTATTTAAAAACAATACCTTTAGAGCAAACAATTAATTATAGATGATTTCTCCTGCTATTTTAGCAGGAGAAAAGAGTGGGTTCATACCTTTCCGGAGATATTAGTTTGGTCTGTTTGTTTTATGGCGTATCAACCGTTTTTGGGGTTGATTTAATGCTGAAATACAATACCTATTGTAATTGATTCATTGTATCTGATTCATTGAATACAGTTTACTATTTTACAAATAGCTAAGGTGGAAATTGTAGGCTAATACCTTTTCCCAGTTGTATTATTGCATAAATGAGCATAATAGAGATAGTTTGAATATGGAAATGATATGAGAATGATACGATGGATATGTAATGTGAGTCTTAAAGACAGGCTTGGTTCTGATGACCTCAGAATAAAATCAAAATTTGACAGTATAGGGAGATGTGTTCAGAACAGGAGACTTCAATGGTATGGTCACATTGAAGGAATGGTTGAAAGTTCTTGGGTAAGTAGATATAGAACAGTTAAGGTAACAGGTTCAGTTTACAGGGGGAAGCCATAGAAAAGATCGGAGGTAGTGATAAAAATGGACTTGAAAGAAAGAGGGATAATGAAAGACCTGATCAGAGATAGATTAGTTTAGAAGTCAATTTAAAGCCATCCAACACATGCCAGCATGTAAAACGGACGTTAAACCAATGATGATGATGATGGCGATATTCTGTAGGAGATAGACAATATCAAAAAGAATGACAAAGTTTCTCCACACAAAATAATTAATTCTTACTAACAATTCAATACAACGAAAGATACAGAGTTCATGAAGAATGAGAGTTCAGAAGATCCAAGAACGTTCTGGTGAAAGAGTTTTTTTTCTGTAAAGAGAAATTTAGTACACGTGTTTGTTTTGCCTAGGACCACACATGTAAATGCGTGTTTAAATGGAATAAGCATGAATATATATGTGTGTGTGTGTGTATTAGCGTGTCTGTTTTGTTAGTGAGAGAGTGTATTTACTAACTTGTGTGCAGGAGTGTTCTGTAAACAGTGTGTATGTTCTAGCCCTCATGCTTAGTAGTCCATAAAAGTCTCTCGTGATGTGTGTGCTGCTTGCCAAGGGATCCTTCGTTTCAAAAGGGCTAAACAGAATTAGTTTGTACGCATGTCTGCTGTCTCCGGAAGAAAAGAGGAAAAAGAGAAAGACACCTGTGTGTTTCATTGTTTTTTGTAGTATGTATGAATTTTTGGCAGTGAATAGACTCGCTTCTTTGATTAGCTGAACGAAACTACTGATTGACTGGAAACTGCTGATTGGAAACTGCTGAAAACTGCTGATTGGAAATTGCTGATTGGAAACTGCTTCTTTGATTAGCTGAACGAAACTGCTGATTGGAAACTGCTTTTTTGATTAGCTGAACGAAACTGCTGATTGGAAACTGCTGATTGGAAATTGCTGATTGGAAATTGCTGATTGGAAATTGCTGATTGGAAATTGCTGATTGGAAATTGCTTCTTTGATTAGCTGAACGAAACTGCTGATTGGAAACTGCTGATTGGAAACTGCTTCTTTGATTAGCTGAATGAAACTGCTGATTGGAGATTTTTTCCAATTGAAAGCCGGTGTGCGTAATAAAAACATTTGCTGCTGCTTCGAACAATCCGATAGTATAGCTGATTCCATGGTGTACGACTGTATTAGGACAATCGCTCTCCAAGGATATTTGTGCATGAATGAACATAGCAGAATAGTCATGAGTTCAACTTGGCTCACTAATTCCATAGTATACATTAAAAACCATTATCCTACTTGCGCACACCCATATTAGGCTTTCTAACCACCTCTGTTTATTAAGTTGTATTCTGTTAAAACAATCAAAGAGAGAAAGGGAGAGAGAATCAACCATTTTTCCTGTAAAAATAAACGAATGTTTTTCCTGGTTTGGAATGAAGAGATTTCCTTTCATTATAAGAAAGTCTAGTCAAAATACTCACACACCTTTCCTTGTTATTCGACATAAAAGAGTTTTCCACTGATATTCAATTACTGATGTCTTATATCCACAACTAGCTGACCCTACCCGGCGTAGCCCGGAAGTCTTTTTACTTTTATTTTTATTTCATCTTTTCTTTGTTTTTTTAGTCCGTTTTTATAACCAACTTATTATTCTTTTTTGATATATTTTTTAAAGTTAAATGTAATTATTACGTTATCGTTTGGTCATTAAATAATTAATTGAATGAATTTGTTATAAAACTATAACTAATTTTGTCATGATACTGCTGTTCTAATCTCTATTTATAAAATCAGTGGATGTAAATGTCTTCCTAAATGAGGATTTGCTAAGAATTTCAGAGCAAAAAATTACTTTCTATTTGACAATTTAAATGCTTCCAGATTCCTTTCAAATTTTTAAGGGTCAAAAAGTAATTTATTCTTTTTTTATTTTTTTTTTTAAATTCTGAACAAAATATTAAAATGGCTGACTTCTTTACGATGAATTGTAGTAGATTTTATTTTGTAATTAATTTTTTTGAATAGGATTTAAAAATGTTATTTTTGCTACTTTATGCTATTTAATATTTCATTTCGATAAATTAGCGATTGATAGTAAATAATAATAATAATAATAATATATAAGTCACATAGAGGCGAGAAACACATGTACACACATTAACGCAAGAAGTTGTCACACAATTTTATTAATATAGTGTTATGGTACCTTACCTATAACAGACTTTGGACTCTTCCATTCACCATAAATACTGGGAGCATCTGCTCCTCAGTGTTGACGATCAACCCCAGCCTGTTCAGTCTTTCATTAATTTCGGTTGATTGAGGACTTTGGGATGGGGTAATACCAGTCGAGGATTCGTTCTCGACAATCAGTCCGACAAGAACTGGGTCATTTCGATGGCCTTTTATCTGTCGGGCTGAGGTATTAGGTCCTAGGTTGTCTTAGGAGGTCTACCCTCCCAGGCCTTGCCTCCCCTCTTGGGGTGGAGTAAGTTTATTGCTTACTGCCTAAGGCGCCCTGACCGGGGAATGCCGACAGAGCTGCCCAGGCTAGTTTTGTTAGGCCAGAGTGCTCCTTCTTTAGGGGCGCTGGCTTGACTCTTCCCCCACTTTCTAACCTTGTGTCACATATTCCTGCAGTTGGAAGGCATTAAATACCTGACGATCAACCCCAGCCCATTCAGTCTTTCATTAACTTTGGTTGATTAAGGACTTCGGGATGGGGTAATACCAGCAGTCGAGGATCCGTTCTCGACAATAAGTCCATCAGAAACTGGGCCATTTCAGTGGCCTTTATTCTGTCGGGCTGAGGTATACAGTCCTGGGTTGTCCTAGGAGGTTCACCCTCCCAGGCCTTGCCTCCTCTCGTTAGGGTGGAGTAAGTTTATTGCTTACTGACCAGGGAATGCTGACGGGGTTGTCCAGGCTATTTTTGCTAGGCCAGAGTGCTCCTATTTCAGGGGAGCTGGCTTGACTCTTCCCTCCACCTTCCGACCTTGCGTCACATATTCCTGCGGTGGGAAGGAAGTAAATACCTGAACCAACCCCAGTCTATACTGGCAGTCAAGACTCACGTACCAGCACTCTTGTTTCTCTGTTGAATTATTATTTTCTTCAATATACTTGTTTTCTCTAAACCCTGTGCTTTTTTTTCCGGACCCTTTACAATGCCACAACATATAGAGATATCATATTGGATAAACACATGACTAAAAAGTTTGTCTTAATGATTTAATTTTGTTTCGCTAAAGTCAATCTCACATGTAGAAGTTTTAAAAATGTACATTGTACTCAAGATAAAAGAAATTGAACCTTTTCCAGGTTTTTTTTTTGGGGGGGGGGGGTTACCATTGGGGGGTCACCACTATCAAGAGCAAGAGTTACTCAAGGATAAGGGTTAATAAGATGGGAATATGGCCATTCCTATAACATGCCAGGCGATTATGAAACTGGAGTATTTTATTGGAGGCACTGTGAATTTTTTAAGATAATTGATATAGCAGTTAAAAACAGAGGGAAAATTCCCCTGTGAGATTATTTTAATGTTTTACATACCAATAATAAGAACCACAATGAGTTAATTGACAATTATTGACAAATTCCTATAAATAAAGGAACAGGTAACTTTGAATAAACAAAGGCATATTTCAATGAGTGATTTGTATTTCAATGTGGGATTATTTCTTTTAGATAATTTGTACTTAATCGTAGCCATGGTTAGAATCGTTTCAGAATTAAATTTTCTAGGAACAGTGAAAGTGAAGTGTTAGCAGCTAAACAGATCTCTGCTGATTCGTTGTCAAACTTGCCTCCAATCAGAGACTCCAAATGTTAGATCCCTCAGCCTGTTATAGGGATGGCTATGGGCAGGGATAATTGTCAGTCGAAAGATGAGGAACACTATGGAAGTACTAATATTGATTAATGGTATGAACTGCATTTGATTACTTATGGGGGGGGGGCTGTTCGCTCCATGACTAACCTTTCCTTCGATAAATGTTATTTGATATCGGAGTAGAAAACCTCAGTCATCGTTGGGCTGTGGTTATATCTTATGGTATTTCTGTGGACTTTTCTAAAGATGCTGAGAGAAAAAATATGAAAAGATGAAAAATGTGCCAATCACGGCTCTTTGACTTTAGAAGTCGGGAAGGGAAAGCACAACCTTACCCTAAGCTATGGTATTTCCTCTGAAAACGGAACCCTACCACCAACCCACCTGATCTATTCTGACCATCAACATTTCTGTTCAACCTACTTAAAACACCCCCACAGAGTAAGGATCTTTCTGCTGGAAGTCAATGAAAACAATCTGTCTTTTGTGAGTTGGTGGAGAATCTCAATAGCAGAAGCTGAGAAGAAAAAGTAATAACTTTTATTATACCTATCTTATATCTACATTCCAAAGCTATAAACCTACTTTATACACATAGCCAGATACACACATTATATATATACAAACAAATATATATATATATACAAACCAATATATGTATAT
>OY744526.1:67015353-67502853 GCA_963556195.1 Sepiola atlantica
GTGACTTTTTCCTTTGGGGCTTTGTCAAGCAACAAGTCTATGTGCCGCCCCTTCCAAGAGATATTGACGAACTAAAGGCTCGAGTAACGGCAGTTGTGGGAACCATTGACGTCAAGATGCTGGAACGCGTTTGGCAGGAAATGGACTATCGACTAGATGTCTGCCGTGTGACGAATGGTGCTCATATTGAGCAACTTTGAAGATTCCCCACAAAACTTGAAACTTTAACCTTTCCAACGGTACCAATTTCATTTTTCAACTCCTAATAGTTTTTGAGTTATTAAAAATCGTTATGTTCCCAAGACTTTTGAAACACCCTGTATATATATGTATATATATATAAACAAATATATATATATATATATATATATATATATAAGTAAGGAAATCAACATCTTTGAAGCACGGATTAGAATGTATTAAAGTGAAATATTTTGAAAATCAACAATCGTGCAATTTTAAATGAAAAAATCATTTAATTAATTTTTTTTTTTTTTGCGAGCTTTCGTTGTAGTACAACCTTGTCAGGCGAGACTGTCTTATAGTTTTTTTTTTGTTTTGTTTTTCTTTTCTTCCGCATCATTTTCATGGTATTAACCTTGAGGGGTCAAGTTCTTACGACGCTATAAGTTTAGTCCTGGCGATGTCATGCGCAGATTGGCGCTTTTTTTTTTTAAGTAAGGAAATCAACATCTTTGAAGCACGGATTAGAATGTATTAAAGTGAAATATTTTGAAAATCAACAATTAAAAAAAAGCGCCAATCTGCGCATTCATTCACACACCCAAGCACGCAGCTTTCTTTCTCTTTCTTCCTTTTTTTTCAGAGGATGTGCGTCTGATACATTCTGGCCAAGCCCTTTGGGCCAAATGGCTCTCGACACTACAAACAACTTTGTTGAAATTACCAATGCATGTGAATAGATTTCATTTGGTAATGTGTGTCAAAGAATAAAAAGCTGGATTCTTTGATGCCATAAGGGCTCATTCGAAAATTCATGCTTTTCTTTGGAGCACAAATGAACCATGATACTTGACTTTTGCCTTTTAAACTTTAATTTAAGCCAGAAATTACTTTCTAATCTAGTCAATCGATAATTTAAAGACTTCAAAATTAATAATGGGTTTTGAAACTTGTTTATTATATTGTGAACATTTGAAATACGAAAGTAATGTTGAAGCCTTTGTTCGGATCGAGGGTCGTGTCCCCCGATTATTTACGTGTTCGTATAATCAAGCAATTGTTGCATGCAAAGACAGAGTAATAATTAATAAACAAAATGAAGTAGTTCAAATAACGTTTATTGAACGTGTGTGTACGTGGAATGATGAAGTGTGTGATGTATGCATGTGTGTCGATGGAAAAACAGTTCTTGAAAAAGGTATAAGAAGAAATGAATCCGGCGTAGGAAAAGTCTTTGAAAGCCGTACACAAAGAAAAGTAGTTGAGAACTCTTACCGTTGTTTGACCACGTGTGTTGGTAGTTGTTATGCTGGGACCAGTTCAAGAGAAAAGCGTGAGACGAAGCGCTAGTGTATTAGCGTCGTTCTGCCGAGGCCAATCGACCAGAAGAGAAAAGTGAAACGGAACGCTAGTGTCAGCGTACTTCTGTCGAGGCTGGTGAAGAAGAGAGGGATTTTCCGTTTGCAACGGTTTTTATAGTCAGAAGGGCAGATAACTCTGGTGTCGCTTTACAGTGCCACCTGTCGGTGAAAAAGCGACACCTACCAGCAAACCGGTGTAGTTATGTTTTGAAAGGAGGAGGTAACTGCTACACCTTTTAAATTGTCGATTGGAAAGTTATTTCGGGCTTGAGGGTCAACTATGATGGTTCACTTTGCACTTCTAACTCAAATGAAAGCATGAAATTTCGGTTGCGGCCCTCTGGTACCAAAGAACCTACCTGTTTATTTGATGTTTGTTTTTTTGTTTTTGTTTTTAATTTTTTTTTTTTTTTTTTTCAGATATCAACAACCGGTATACATCGACCGCAGTTTGAAGATAGAGGAGTCTGACAGCTTTACTGAATAGAAGTAAAAATGCTTAAAATACATGGACTGTTGCCAAAAAGAAGAAGAAGAAGAAAAAACGGGGAATAAAAGTAAAAATTGTCATAGATTAGAAAATATTCAACAGATTGAAAACTAATAGATAAGGATTCTAAGAATGAAACATTTTCAGTTTTTTTTAGCTTTTCTTTTTAAATCAATAAAAAGGAGAAACTTTTTTTAAAAAATATTTGCTACGATTTGTTTTATATCTTGAATTTAGCTGCAGAAGCATCAGCTTGAAATGAAGATTCTTGGTGGCAAAAACAAAATTAAAATAAAAAACAAAAAATGGGGGCTTCTTGAGATAACAATCCTCGATAACTACAGTAAATGCAATTCTACTTTTATGCGATGCAGACTTGTTATTATGTAGAAAAGCAATATTTCAAGTTTTAGTAAAAACCCACCAATAGTTTCTTTGGACCATATAGGGAATAAGGACCCCAAAACAATGACCAAATGAAAGGGACGTTTTTCTGTCTTTACCGGTGTCTTTTGGTTGACCTGGTCACGCACACATGCACTCTATTTACAACTTTTTAATAAACAAACGAAACATCGAAGCATCCAAAATACTTTTTTCTTTTAAAACATGTTAATATTTATGTGTGGGGGGGGGGGTATATATTATATATTTATTATTTAATGTAGGATGCGTTTATCCTTTTATTTTCAAAACTTTTTGAATTTTCGTTCTAAAATGTTTTCGTGTCAATATTTACTTGCCTCCCCACGAGGGCAGAATGCATAATAAAATAAAATCTTATAGCATGGGTTTTTTTTTTCTTACAATACGTCTTAATAAACACAGAAGATTCTATTTTTGCTTGTGCTGTGTATGTCTATATATTTGTTAGTGTCAATATGCATGTGTGAGTAATAGACAGTGTATGTGAGTAAGTGGCAATGTGAGTACTAGACAATGTGGCACTGTGTAAGTATGCGTAGATTTACCTTGTTCTTGTTAGTGTGTGTGTGTAGATGTGTGTGAGATTATGTAGCTGTACGTCTGAATGTTTGAAGTGTTCTTTCTTTCGCCCCCCTCCTCCACCTCCACGATCAAAGGGGGGGGGGCATACGTTTGAAGTCTTCTTGTTCCGAGGTGCGCCTGGTTGGATCTCTGCTTTTGCCAGTTCAGTTTTCTGTGGGGTTTCTCATTTCACACGGGCTTACTATATTTTGGGTTTAAATCGGAGCAGGGCTCATTCTTAATGACAGAAAATTCTGATTTAACGACAACATGTGAAAACTCTTACTTGCTTTTAAAAGTGATGGGGAGAGCATATCTAAACGAATCGGCGAAAAAAGAGGGTTGCTATTCAAGCCAGTCGCTTTTTGGTGTTTGTTGGCATCCATCTCTCTTCACCGCAGTATCATTAGCTTCTTCCACTTCTCGTGTCTAGGTGCCGGTTCAAACCATAAAAGTAATGACAAAAATGGTTGTATGAGTTAGTATCATTTTATAGTATAATGTAAGTAGTTATATTGGTAGTTAGTGACAAAGCTATAAATACATAGCACAGTTTTTAAGCTTTTAAGCATACTTATAGGTCAGGGGTGATAACTCTTAATTATTACTGAGTTATTTGCCCTTCTCGTCTGCTCGGTGAGTAGCTCTTCCATTTATTATTAGTTTACGTTTTGTTGTGTTTGTACGCTCGAGAATAAAGTCTCTTCGCACCTTAAAATGGTGTAGAAAGATATTTTCATTCAATTAAGATTGGTCACCACCAGACAAATGTTAAAAATCACCAAAGATTTGCATTGATTTTTGGAGGAAATGTATGACCTCTTTTAATTTAAAAAAAATCTTTTGACACTAAAATATCTATTAAAGCTCTCAGGACATTTGCTCAAATGATAACAGAATTTATTTGCCAACAGTTTTTCCTTTAAAATTTATTGAGTTTTCATAAGAGGAAAGAAAATACTTTCCTCTTATGAAAACTCAATATTATTTGAACTAAAACTACGTATTCAGTTTCAATAAAAAAAAATGATAGATAGTTTATGTCCATTTTGTGAAAAAATAAAAATAAATCTGTTCGGATCGAGGGTCGTGTTCCCCCGATTATGGACGTGTTCAGTAAATCAAGCAATGTTACATGCAAAAGACAGAGTAATAATTAATAAACAAAAATGAAGTAGTTCAAATAACGTTTATTGAACGTGTGTGTACGTGGAATGATGAAGTGTGTGATGTATGCATGTGTGTCGATGGAAAAACAGTTCTTGAAAAGGGTATAAGAAATGAATCCGGCGAGAGGAAAGTCTTTGAAAGCCGTACACAAAGAAAATGAGTTGAGAACTCTTACCGTTGTTTGACCACGTGTTGACGGAAGAAAAGTGTGTTGGTTGTTGTTTTGCCGAGACTAGTTGAAGAGAAAAGCGTAAGACGAAACGCTAGTGTATTAGCGTCGTTCTACCGAGGCCAATTGACCAGAAGAGAAGAGTGAAACGGAACGCTAGTGTCAGCGTACTCCTGTCGAGGCTGGTGAAGAAGAAAGAGATGGAGCGCTGGTGCCAGCGTTGTTCTGCCGATGCTGGTCGGTGAAAGAGAGAAGAGTGAAACGGAACGCTAGTGTCAGCATACTCCTGTCGAGGCTGGTGAAGAAGAGAGAGAATTTCCGTTATGCACCTGGTTTTATAGTCCGAAGGGCAGATAACTCTGGTGTCGCTTTACAGCGCCACCTGTCGGTGAAAAAGCGCCACCTAACGGCCAACCGGTGTAGTTATGTTTTGAAAGGAGGAGGTAACTGCTACAAATTTATTAAAACTTCTTTGTCAACACTTCTAGCCAGACCTGTGAAAATCAGTTTGTGCATAACCTTGATAAGAAACAAACAAACATATAATACACAAATAATAAAGATAAATTTTTGATGTTTTATTTTTCTTAGGAATATAAAAAGATTATACGCCATCATTTTTGGACCAATCACCCAACTTGTAAAATGTTTGTTGTTGAGTAGTTTTGGAGCCTATATTCTTTATTGTTTTCAGTATTAGTAGTGGTATTGACACGGTGTAATTCTGTTATGTAATTTTAAGTGACCAACAATTATAATATACATTCCATCGTAGAATGAAGACAAAAAGTAAATTAATGACAAAGTCCGTTCTAACATGTTTTATTTCATGTCCGTTTGGGTTAACATCTTAATTCCAACTGCTTTGTTTGACGTCTTCAATCCAACTGAATAGAAACTGGAAAAAAATGGATAAAAGGCCCCATGGAAGTGCATCGCATGCAAAGTGTTTTCATTGGTTATTGCACTGCAATAAACAAATTGACTTCAATAAGAAAAAGGTAAACCCACGAATTATCTGTATTCTCATTGGTTAAAAATAATTAGCTGAGTTAATTTATAATCTGAAATCTGCTGACTTTCTTATTTCGAGGATACGTCCTTGACAATCAGTCTGAGAGAGACTGGGCCATTGCGGTTACCTTTTATCTGTCGGGATGTGATATTCGTTCTGTTCAGCTCTGAGAAGTTCACCCTCTCAGGAAGAAGAAGTTAATTTATAGCTAACTGCCTGAGGCGCCCTTGCCAAGGAATGCCCAGGCAATTTTTAAGGGACATAAATGCACTTGTGTGCTGGCTTTTTCTCCTCATTTTCCGGCCTTGTGCCACATCTTCCCGAAGTGGAAAGGAGGTAAATAATAGATAACTCAGAGAAAACATCCAGTGATTGTGAGCCGCATTCTTTCATTAACTGTGGCAACAAGTCCTTATTATTTTCATATTTATCTAGTGAAATTGAGCTTTAAGGGTCCTGTTGAGGTCATAGTGTAAGCGGTGTACTGATCGAGTTTCAACCCTTTTTCAGCGTTACACTCATGCTGTATTCTCGGCAGAATCTTTTCTGTTTCTGGTGAGGAGATGGGTACTTACGTAGCTTGTAGTACTTACTTAGGTAGGCTTTGTAGTTTGGTTGGGAGCCAAAGATATCCCAAACTGGGGAGCTCTTTCCCAACAACTATCCAATTCAAATTAAAAAACCACATGCCCACCATTGCACCATACCCTTACATGCTTATATGTATTAAAATCAGACTTTTATAGCTACAGAATGCCCAAATAACCTATAATTTTTCTCCATTATTTCTGAACATGAGCCCAGTCTAATAACACTAAACCAACAGTGACAATATGATTATAGAAATAGAACATAAAATTTAGATTTAAATAAATAGCAATAAGATGTCTATAAATATGTTAGATAAAAAAAAACAGAAAATAACTGATTGTTGTAAAGAATCCAGCAGAAGAAGAAACGAAGAGAAAAACAGTTGTGAAAAGGAACGAATGAAAAAGACGAGGATAAGACATTGAGAGTATATCTATATACCCGCATTGTCACTGCTGGTTTAACATTATTAGAATGGGGTAGTGTTTAGGAGAGCTGGAGAAATTTACAAGATGTCTAATTATGTAACAGTACTAATTTTCACTTCATGGTACCCAAGTAAATGTTTTAGTCGTCCAATGACCAAAACCTGCACGTGTCTCAGTGACACCGCCTCAAACAGAAAAACATCTGTTCGAATCAGCCTCACTGCATCTCACTTTTTAGTCTGAGGCTTCTATGTACAGCACAGGCGATTCTTTGTCGTTTATTTCGGATAGATTACAAGCACTTATGTCAAAAGATCTCTATTCAGACCGGAAAAAAAAGTAATAATCAACAATAGCCATAATGACGAGATGTGCGTGTTTATGCACCTTTCCATCCGTCAGTCTGATCACTACTGAACATTATGTAACAGGTGACAATGAAGAGCAAATGGGAGGAGGGGAATAACAGGCTAATAGGACGATATAAAAATGTTGCTTATTTTTTCAATGCTTGATTTTTTTTTTTAAATGTAATATTATTTTCCATCATTTTTGAGTGTTGAACATCAAACAAACCGAACTTTCCAAAAACGGATGAGACATTCAGACAATGGATGTGACTTTCAGATAACTCTCGGGGTTTTCAGATCACATGTGGGACCTTCATATAACGAACAAGACTTTCAAACAGAGGACGGTGTTTTCAACTAGTGTACTGGGCAGCTAGCTGATGCGAACCGCTTAAAACTGCCTTATGATATCTACCGGAAGCATCCATGTTGGCCACCAACTAGTTGAGGCAGTCTTATTTGCATGCATATATGTGATACTTGCAAGAATTTGGTGCACAAGAAGTGCAGTGGAATTGCTGGTAAGTTGAGAGAGGATAACCAATTTGTGTGCAAGAAGTGTAAGACAATGGAGACCTACGAGAACTCAGATGTGGAGAGAATATATTTGGATGGCGAAGCTATTGAGGTTGTCGAGAAGTTTTGTTATTTTGATGATATCATTGGAACACAAGGTGGAACAGGTGCTAGTGTGATTGAAAGAATTAGGAGTGGATGGCGTAAGTTCAGGGAACTTCTGTCATTATTAACCAGCAGAGCGTTACCACTGTCAACCAAGGGAAAAGTCTATCAAGCATATGTACGCAATGTGATGATGTATGGAAGTGAAACTTGGCCTGTGCAGGTTGAGGGCATACATTGCATGGAGATAAATCATATGAGAATGATACGATGGATGTGTAATGTGAGTCTTAAAGACAGGCTTAGATCTGATGACCTCAGAAGAAAAGAAAATCTGGACAGTATGGGGAGATGTGTTCAGAACAGGAAACTTTGATGGTATGGCCACATTGAAAGAATCGATGAGAGTTCTTGGGTTAGTAGATGTAGAACAGTTGAGGTAGAAAGGTCAGTTCACAGAGGAAGGTCAAGGAAAACATGGGAGGAAATAATAAGGATGGACTTGAAAGAGAGGGGGATAAATAAAGACCTGGCCAGACATAGGTTAGTTTGGAAGTCAATTTCCAACAGATGCCAGCATATAAAACGGACGATGATGACAGAGATGCTGCTGTTTCAGTAAAAACACATCCAAGCAATTTGAAGACATTTGCTTGCAATTTCATGCTCACCTTCTTTGTGACATCCACAATCTTTGACGGAACAAGTTCTCTACTAATAATAATAGTTTAGGCAATTACCGTACAGCTGGCCTTATTTTAATTAATCCTTAACATGAGAAGGTTTTAATTGTCATATTGTGGCAGTTTCACAGAAATATTTTATAACAAACATTTCGGTAAAACAGCATAACAACCGAGACCTCCAACCTCCAGCCAAGGACGCACTCTGCAGTCGCCGGTGAACCTCGAAAATCGGTCCCCTGTGTGTTTTCTGCTTTTTGCATGCGAAAGTCTGCGTCAACACATAACATTTTTATCAGTTTTTATTCCCTTATTTGAATATTTACAGTTAGGAAGGTTTTTCATTTAAAATAATATGGTAAACATAAATTATCTTAAGGGAGATGCCGTTGGGGGATTGGTCAAGGCGAATCGTTTTGCTTAAACTACTCATTTGCTTTTAAAAAAAAGATATTTAATATAAGTTGTAGGCCATTGAAGTTCCACGGGTGTCGGATCTGGGAAGGGTGACCATTTTGGTGCTTCTGTAGAATTTGAACCGAACCAAACCGATTTTTGTCAGATTAAACCTAAAACTTAGATTAGTGTTAAAAAAAAAACACAGTTCAGTTCAAATTCTGTAGAAGTACCACCATTTTTGTTTCGTCAGTAACGTAAACAAGGGTGTCTGCTTTCCTCGGGTCCAGTATTTGCGGGGCTTTGTTGGCTTGTAACTTATATTTAAATTTTTTAACGCTAATAGGTCACAAATGAGGAGTTGAATCAAAACAGATAGACTTTTGACTGATTTCCCAGCGGAAAAATGATGTATGTCGGCAATAGTAATGATTACCAATAATATATATTTTACTTATTTTTTGGACAAATGCACATTTTCTTTAAATGTATGTAAAAAAAACATTCATTTGAGTATTTGTAAAAAGAAAAAATTCCTTGGCGTTAATTTTATTTAATTCATTTAATAATAATAATAAATAAAAAATTATTTTCACCATTCAATATTCCTGTAAATAAACATATTTCAATGAAAGAAATAACTTTTCAGTTTTCCTTATGTGTTGATCTAGATTTTCGTGTGTTAGAGGTGAAAGGTGCACAGGGGATTGATTTTCAAGGTTCACCGGCGACCCCGGACGTTGGAGGTATCGGTTGTTATGTCGTTTTACCAACATTTCCTTACTTGTTTTTCAACACTATTTGATGAATTTATTTTTCTTCTTTGATTTTTATGGGTTTTAAGCAGATATTATTTGTTTTTTTGTTTTTTTTTTACTTTTTATTATTTACAAACGGTGAAGCTAAGATTTATGTACCTTATGAAATATTTGAACCCAGTGATTCTGGTAGCAGTAATGAATGACAGAAAGAGACTTTTTGATTATTAGTTAATTCCAGGAATTGAAATAGGGGAAAATCTCACTGCTTTATATATAAGAACATTTGAGTTTGATGATTCAGCTAAAAATGAATGGTGCAATATTTTGTGTACTATTGATCACGTACAGTTCAAATACTATTTGGCCAATACAATGTGACATGAATATTGATCTAAAACAGGTTTTATGGCAAATAAAATCGATCATAATTCATTTCGAATATAAACAAATTTTTAAGTTGGTTTTGTTCACTAGTTAAAATAACATTCTCTTCACTTTTTTGTTTTTTAAAACACACTTTTTCACTGTCAAATTAACAAAATCTCAAATTTACACAAATGAATGTCAAGTCAAAATAACTAAACTATAATTTATTCAAAAGAAATGAATATCAATTTAAAATATATGAAATCCATATTGAAATAACATATTTTAAATTAATTTATTTTTAACGTCACATTTTGTTCAAGGATATATTTCCAGATTCAATTCAGATTTTGTAACTTTATCAATTCACAGGACTGGAAATGAATAAGGAAAACCACAAAGTGAAAAATGAGACTCATACAGAATTAGAACCCGTGCCTTTGATGTTTCAATATTAACTGTATTACACTAATAAAAAATCGATATGACCTTCTGATGTCACGTGTCAAAATTTGAGCCCAATCAGATTATTAATTTACAAATTACAGTTATTTAAGTGAAGCTACTGTTGTAATTTTTCAAAACAATGGAAAAATCTAAATTTTGTCTGTTGATAAAGCATTGCTTTCTGATGGAAAAAATAATGTTCAAGCAAAGCAATGGTTTGATAAGTGTTATTTGGATTCTGCTCTGCGGAAACAATGGTTAAGAGGTGGTATGCCGACTTTAAACGCAGTTGTACAGCCACAAATGATGCTGAATTTCTCAGGTCGTCCAAATTCAGCAGTTGTCCTGTAAAACATAAAAAAAAGTCTGCAAACTCGTTTTGGCTGATTGTAAATTGAGGTTGCGTAAGATAGCAGAGGAGCTGAAGATATCAGAAGGCAGTGTATTCACCATTTATCATGAACAGTTGTCAATGAGAAAACTGTGTTCAAAGTGGATGCCACGTTTGCTCACAATCGATCAAAAACGTGTCGACAATTTAGAGTGTTGTTTACAGCTGTTTCAATGCAACAAAAAAGAGTTTTTGAGTCTATGTGACAATGGATGAAACATGGATCTACCACTTCATTCCAGAGTAAAATCGGCAGTCAGCTGAGTGGACAGCGCAAGGTGAAAACTGAAAACATCAGCAGGCAAGGTTTTGGCCTCCGTATTTTTGGATGCGCAAAGTATTTTTGCATCGATTACCTTGAGAAAGGAAGGACGATCAATAGCAACTATTATATAGCATTATTGGTGCGTTTGAAGGAAGAAATCGTCTAAAACGGCTACAAATGAAGAAAAAAAGTGCTTTTTCACTAAGACAATTCACCATGTCATAGGTGGATAGCAACGAGAGCAAAACTACATGGATTGCACTTCGACTTGCTTCCGTACCAACTCTATTCTTCATATCTGGTCTCCAGTGACTACTGGCTGTTTGCAGACCTCAAAAGGATGCACCAGGGAAAGAGATTTGACTCCACTAAAGAAGTTATATAAAAAACTAAGGCATATTTTGAGGGCAAAGACAAATCGTTCTACAGAAAAGGCATCAAATTGTTAGAGAGGTATTGGAACCAGTGTATAACCCTAGAAGCAGACTATGTTGATGAATAAAATCGAATTTTGCCTAAAAGTTGTTGTTTTATTAGTCAGGCCCGGGACTTATTGAGCAGTGTGTTACATAGAGAAAGAGAGGGGAGTAGATACCGTATAGAATAAGAGTGAAGGACGATCAAACAATATACAGTGAGAGAGGGTGAGAGGGATAGGTAGAAAGTTAGTAAGAAATGGGTCACTTGATGAAGTAATTGTAAATTATGGCTAATTAGAATGATTAAAAATGGAAGTTTTTTTTTTTTAAATAACTCAATCTCCAAACTGAGGAATATTTTAGCATATATTTTGTGTGATTAAAATCTATAGGTAAAAAGTTTAGAAACTCAACTTTAGTATAATGATATATATATATATATATATATATATATATATATATATATATATATATGAAACCAGTGGTAACATTTTAAAATGTTTAACGTAATGCGATTTTATTCTATGATGCCGTCGACTTCCTGGAACAATGCGAAAATGTTTTCTGCGCGTTTCTCTGCTGTCTTTTTAACATTCTCTTCTTTCTCCAGCTTTTTTGTTCATTTGCTTTTGACACTTGAGGATGATTCGACGAAGAATCGAAAACGTTCATGAAACCTGTGAAACCTATGGAACATTTAATAATTTTTTTGATTTTAATACAAAAAAGACCATCAGAAAAATTGAAAAAAATAAAAAAAGGTCTAATTAAACAGACGAATTCTGTTATTTTTAACAATGTTTGCATATATATATATATATATATATATATATATATATATATAAATATTTTGTAATATTATAAAAACCACATAAAATGTAGGGAACAAATTCTCACAAATTCACAAAAAAATCAGTTTTTATTCACATACAATTGTTTCGGCCTTCCACCAAGATACCTATAAAGTTTGAAATGTATAAGGCATTTATTTTTTCTTATGCCTTATAAATTTTGAACTTTATATAAATATATCTTGGTAGAAGGCTGAAACAATTGTATGCAAATAAAAACTGTTTTTGGTGAATTTGTGAGAATTTGTTCCTCACATTTTATGTGATTTTTATATCTCCTTCTATTATTTATTATATGAAGTAATGTAATTTTCCCCTGCAAATTAAAACACTATAGGAAATTAACCGAACACTTCATATGAAAATCTTTTACACTCACCACTTCCAGCTTTTCCAAAACCATCTTTCGCAAAAATATGTATAAATTTCGTCCCCATTTACCAATTACTACAATTATTCCGAATGAACTTCTTCTCACACATATGTAATCCCACAAAAAAGGTAGCAAAGACTTTTCTCTCCTATCATTAAGTTCTCCCACCCAATTCACATCAGCGTGTAACTACCTTAATCAGTATACATATTACTAATTCACCGTTCATTATTTACTTTTATAACTAAAACTATTCCCTACATACAACACTATATGTCCAAAAAACTCCACCGAACTCTTCCTCAATTTCGCTTACATTCTACCTGGCTTCCGGAACGTATTCACAGAATAAGAGAATATCGAAATAGTCTAACTTAATAAGTATAGTCTGGCTATTCCTAATACTTTTGATCATTCTTCAGAATGTTAGGATAGAATGCAGAACACCTCAAATAATATTCAAAATGGCGTTTTAGCATGACTCCTACGCACGTTTCATCCTTACATATCTGTACTTAACTATAACTATACTCAGTTCAGATATCACACATGGAGGGTCGTTCATGGAATATAATAGAGACATATAATTTCAAGACGGAAAATTGGGGTGGGCGCATTTTTTTTATCATCAAATTTACTTCTTTTACATTTTAAATATAAATGGGACCATCTAGCACAAATTTTAATTTCCCTAAAATATTGGAAAAAAAATTAGTTCCACGTCTCCATATTACCGCTAACTGGTCCGGAAGTGGGTGCTCAATTTACATTAAATTTATATAGGAAAGTGATTCCCTCACTCTAAAAGCTCAAATACTTTCCTTTTTTTTTAATTCCTTTCTGTGGATATTTTTTGTAGGCAGTTTACATGAAATCACACCAAAAAAGTAGAATCTGATTTTTACTTTTGGGTAAACTATGCCCGGTGTTATAGTAAAAAATACCAAAAATCAAGCTCAAATAGGTCACAGATGAACAAACCTTCTCTTTTATATAGATAGAAGAAGATATATAAAATGTTGTTGGCATCCATTTGTTATTTTTGGTTTTAAATCTGTTTTGGGTTTCTCATTCATTTGTTATGAAAGCCTCTTATGTTATTTTAATGGCCGCATCGCTAATGCTGTAATTAGCCCATGAAGAGGGGAGGGGGGGTCGAAAAAGGAAAGAAAGAAGATCTAAATGTGTCTATTGATTGCTTTGTACATCAGCAAAATCAATCCTTGAGAAGGAGAGACACAAAGAGTGGGTGCCTTTCACATGAGATGAAAGCGTCTCTGCCGACCAATAAACACAAATCTGGCAACATGATGCAACATGCACAACTGGCTGCGGTTGCAATTTTCCCATGCAACCATTCAAACCAAAAATCCTTTCAGCACTCGAATCTTTTCTATTCTGCAGGTTTCTCTTCTTTTAAAGAGAGAGAGAGAGAGAGAGAGAAAGAGAGAGAAAGAGAAATGATGCAGTCATCTTATACAATTCTATGAAGGTTTGTCACCATGCACACTGGATAACTTCAGAAAAGGATGACGTCATCCGTTAAAACACAGAGGGAAGGAAGAGATTCTTGATAATTTCATAAATTATGAATGGTGAACTTTTTCATTTTCTTTTAAATATTAATTAACAAATAAACAATCATGGCTGCCATTGTAAAGACAAACCAAAACAAGTCCAATTATTTATAAAACAATAATGTGAGAGAAAGAGAAGCAAAGAGACAGATACAGACATAGGTAGATAGAGAGGGGGGGTTTGTTTGAATTCGTGCACAGTGGATAACGTCACAAAGAGAGATGGAGAATGAGAGAGAAGGGGAAAAGATAGAGAGAGGAAAGGGAAGAGAGTGATGGGGGGGGAGTGAGAGAGAGGGAAGAGCTCATAAAAAATGAATGATTATTATGAAGAGAAAAATATAATTACTTAAAGATGGATGATATCATGAAGGATGAATGGTAGCGTTTAGCAACTTTATAGATAGAGTAGACGACCCGTGACCCGTTGGGTCATCTAATCTATTATAAATATGCGTAAGGAAAGATTGTGCCTGTGTCCACCATCTTTTATTATTAATCAAGTTAAAAAATAGCACTAAAGTAGAATATTTAAAGAATAAACTGGATGAATTCACAAAAAGTGGTAAAATAATGAATTTATAGCATGATTACATTTTTGGGGTCTATCTTATGAAATATTTAAGAGAATATGATTTGTATATTCCTATTATACATTCTGGATATATATATATATATATATATATATATATATATATATATATGATGAAAAAAATGGAAATAGTATTCCAACGTAATGGAAAATGAAAAAGAAAAATTAAAAATATTTAAGTATTCATCAACGTTTCGTCTTCATTCAAAAAACTTCCTCAGGATGATTGATTTAAAGAAAAAGAAAATAAAGCACAAGTACATTACTCAGAAATACTCGGTGTGTATGTGACAGTAAAAGAGCGGTTTTTTTTTCGAACTAAACATGGCCATTAGAATTTAAAATGTGATACGCACATTACATATATATACTAGACCTCTTCAAAATTGACCTTTTTCTTCAAACATATGGAAACTGCTATTATTCCCATTCTCCAAGGTCTAAATTAGCTAAATATACCAGTTATTGTGATCTTGGACCTTGGCTATGCCTGCCTCAAGAGCCATGTAATTTTATTGTTGACGTTTTTCAAAAATGCTGCAAAATATGGGGTATTATGTCCTTATTTTCATTGTAGCTTTCCAGAGGTTGATGCTATAGCATTGAAAGTGGTACCAAATGAAAGCTAATAAAATTTTCTTGCATATGGTAGTAAGCACAATAAAACACATGAACACCTGTGTAAATTTTAACTAATTTTAATGCACAAACAGCTGGGACACTACAAAAAATCAGTTTGGTAGTATGATAGCACTGCACTGACACATATATTGCATAAGAAACTGTCAGATAGGATGTTACTAATACATGTATTATCACTTGTTCAATGTGGCTTTTTTGAAACTGTCAAATTTTTTCCTGTGGTACTCCACAACTTGTAGTAAGCAGCTTCTTTGCTCTGGGTCACTTGTGATCTGAGTTGCAAAGTCACTCATTAGTTTCACACCTCTCTCAGCCACATCATTGGTCACTTTCACTGACCTCACAAACTTCTGTGCATTCCTGTAGCTGTCATTGTCTTCCCAGGTGTCAGCAGGAGTAGTGAGCCAGTCACATTTCACTCGAAGAGCATCAAACAGAAAGTGAGACTCTGGCCCTACCAGGTCTGTGAGAACTGTAGCTGCATTGATGACAGGAAACACTGGCTTGCCTTTCCTGTAACTCTCAGGTTTCTCTGTTTCTGACAGCTTGACTGCGAGCTTCTCTTTTGCAGACTTGGTCATGCTGGCATGTGAACTGAACAAGGTGAATGGCACTTGTTCCTGGGTCAGATACCAGCGGTGGTTGTTCATTTTCTTGAGAACAGAGGTTGCCAGTTCATAGTCATACTGCTTGTATTGCAGCATGTTCTTCATAAGCTGGAGGTCATGGATAGGTGCATCAGCTGCAGATGTGGTGGTCACCCAGTGGCTGGTGTAGAATAAGGTCAGGAACTTGTTCATCCTCTCCAGCTTGAAGATAGTGTCAGTGTTGTATTTTAGTTCCTTGGAAAATATGAGTATCTTCATACAGTAAATGTTCCTGGCCATCCAGCGGGCTTGGTGAATGGCACCTGGCTTGGCCCAGTGGATACCTCGAGGAGGTTCCTCACCAAGCAGGATCAGGCACAGCTCTGCCACCTCTCTGTAATCTGCCCTCGGACTTGCTTCCTCAAGGAAATTGCTTAAGACTGCAATTGTGCTTGTCTTCTTCTGTTTCAAGTCTTGTTCAACTAGGTCCAGAACTCTTGGGCAGTCCTTAACCAACTTGTCCCACTTCTCTTTCACATTGCTGAACATTGGGTTGTCAGGACTCTTGACCTTGCTGAACACAGCCTCCCATACACTTCCAATTATTACTTCTGATATGTGATGGCGACAAGCGAAGTAGAATACCTTTTTGCCTAGTTTTTCTTCAATAAGCTTCGCTGCACCCTTGTTGATGCCACTGTTGCTTGCTGTGGTATCAAATACCAAGCCTACAATGTTGTCTGTGAGACCCCATGCTTCTATCAGTTCCAATGTAGCATTACACTGTTGGATCTCTGTGGAACTTTCTATGAAGGGCACACCAAGCAGCTTCCCTTCTTCATACTGTGGAGTACCAGAGACGAGCACTGCAAGACTTTCCACTGGGTATCTTTCACCAAGAACATCCCGTAGAAGTTTTCCATCCCAGTGTAGTGTGCAGTAATCTGGCGGACTTTCCTTGAAGTTATTCATGTAACTTTGGCACAAGTTATGACGAGTGTTTATCCTATTTCGTCTTGTAGTAGAGGCTGATATAACAAAGTCATCAAGATCTGCGCCTCCTGCCTTCAACACTGCAGACACCATGGCTGTAGTCTGGTTGTCAGAGAGTGACAACCGATCTGCAGTGCTACAAATCTCTTCACTGGTCATAACTGAGTGTGGAAAGTGTAAGGTTATCGTACTTGCATATATAAAATCATTATTGATGACCGTAAAGTGGGGGGGCCAAGTAAAAAAGTGCGGGGGGGGGGGGCTTGAGACTCCCCTCCTCCCCCCCCCCCCGTCCATGACTATGCATTAACTCGCTCATCCATCGATACCTGTGTTTTCATGGACACCGCAGATATCGATGGACGATTGAGTTATGTTTTTTTTTATATTTATATTTTAAGAAATGTTTTTGTGGACTTATTAAGTCATTGTTTGAATTCACAAAACGCAAAATTAAATTCTGTACAATCGTATTCGTTACTCGAGAAAACAAAAAATATTAATCCATTTAAAGTTAAAGAAAAATAATTATTAAGCTTAAATTTTACTTCTAAATTAAAAAAAAAATCATACTCTAAGTAAATAAATAAAACTAATAAATCTTTATAGAAGTAGAATTTTTAAAACATTAAGCAAGTTATCATTACAAACCATTTATTTATATCTGGATTGTAGCCTTATTCTTTCTTACTACAAAGTATTTGTTCATCATCATCATCATCATCATCACTGAGATCGTTAATTCGTTAAATTAATTTGATTTACAAATTTATTTATACGCAATTTAAGATGACAAAATTATTCAAACATGTATCGATCACGTTTGGGTTTGAAAAAGCAGTTTCATTGCTAAACACAGATTGAAATGATGCATCTGAAAAATTGAGTTGATTTGAAAAATTGAGTTGATTTTCATGTTTGGGTTGTTTTACAGCAAATCAAGCCTTTGGGAGTTAATTGATGACGAGACAGTTAATTATATATCCAGGAGGAGTCAGCATCAGGATTCGTCATTCTCTGGTCGTCTCTGATTCTGCGTCACTGCCGGCAGTAAAAATATGCAGTCTTGCAGATTAACAAATAGCTGTGACCAATGAGAAAGACTTCAATACAGACCAGCCAATCCTGAAGCACAATAAGTCTGACCCGCTTAACAAACAAACAATGGCATGAGTTGACCTTTTGGCTGGGAACAAAGTGTAGTATCTGTTCTGATATACGCTGAGTCGATTCTGCCCTCAGTCAGTGAAGGAGAAATCCTTTTAGATTAGATTGGAATAAAAATTGCCTCAGAGTGCCCCTATTTGGGGAGCTGGGGTTTTCCTTACATTGAAAACCGATCTTGTGTCTAACTTTGCCCTCATAGGGAGGCAAGTAAATAGGAACAATGGCATTAGTCTGTGTATTTGAACACAAAAGGATTAATATTAATTTTAGTGGAATCTTAAAAAATGTCACTCAACACTATTTCCAAACACCTTATCACTTAAAACCATTATATTCAAGGTTTTTTGACAAAAATGTTTGATTTAATGAATAATGTTTGTAGCAGCTTTTCTAGTTGGAGTCTATTGAACATGGTGCTTCTGTTTCAAACAAACATAGCCGTTGTGATTCAAGGAACAATAAATTTGCAGAAAAATAAGAGAGTAAACTAGTTGTATAAGAGGGACCTCAAGTTAATATTAGTCCAATTTTATCTATTAAATTGTTTAAATATTTACGTTAATATTTGGGGGATTATTCCATGTCACTGAGAAGGTAGGAGATGTGGTTTGTAAATGGAAGGAGGAGGAGGGGGTGAATATTTTCAAAATAACTATAAGACAACGTGATTTGAAAGTGAACACGCTTTTGGAAAATATATATGAATTGATCCGCAAATTTTTTCACGGGTCCAGCAATTGTGAATAAATATGATAACAGTTTATTGAGAGAGAGAAAAACAAACCAACATAACAAATAAAATAAATGTTTTATTTTCCAAAAATATATTTAGTATGAAACCATGTTAATATATTTTAACACAAGATACTAGACCCTTTTTTAGTTTAAGGTGGTAACTTATATCAAGAGAGAAATTTTCTTACCTCAAATTACGCATCACTCAATGTATTCAAGAACAATATTCTTTTGGTGTTTCTTAACATTTGATATTTATTCATTAATATAGTTTTATTGTTTTTTTAACATAAAAAAATATTTGTTTTTGTAAATAAAAATTAATTGTTGAAAAAAGTAGTTTCTCTGCTTGAGAGATAAATTTCCTGTAATTTGAGGTAAGGAAAGTTATCTCCCTTTATATGACAAATTGCCACCTTAAACTAAAAAGGGCCAGATATTATAATTCGGTGGTCATATATTTTTTTTTTTAAATTGTTTTTATCTAAAAAAAAAAAAAAAAAAAAAAATTTCTAAAAGCGGGGTTCTAATTTTGGAGTTCCGCTTGCTCCCAAAATTGGAGTTATCCAAGGCTTTTTTTAAGAGGTCATTTCAGCTCCCACTTAAAAAAAAGAGCCGCTTCTTCTGTTAAATTTTTAGGCAGGTTATAACCTGCCTAAAAATTTAACAAATTTCATTTACAACAATATTTTCAAGTCACATGCTTCATGTTTCCCCAGATTATCATCAGCTACAGACTTGAATAGAAGAAAATTACTAATATATATATAATGTATCAACCATTACCCCCCCCCCAAAAAAAAATCACCCTTTTATATTTCCCTACTCTCATTTAATTGTATCAGTTCAATGAAAAGATAAAAAGGTAAATTTTTGCACTTATTTAAAAAAATTACTTTAGATTTTTAGAAGGTTTTTCTCTTTCAAATAAACTTATTAAGAATGATATTATTTACCAATTTAAATCGTTAGTTTTAAATATCTTTTATTAAATAATTAAATTATTTAAATACTCATTTTAAAGAATGACTTTAGAAAATTGTAAGAACGACTTTACGATTATTACAATGATTTGAGTTTCGTAAAAATCTTTCCGTATGATATGTTCTTCTTACCATCTTTTAATATGTGTCCCAGACAAATTGTTAATAAATTAAATGTGCATGTTAAACAGTTTTCCTTTTCTGGCAGCGGTATTTAAAGTAAATCACTATTTGATGGGTTACTTTTTAGTTTGATTTTCAATAGTTTTACTAGTGATATTCATTTTGTTTAATAAATATGAACCTAACATGAGACAAGAAGCAACAAATAAATCTCCTCATGATCAGTTGTATGAAACCAATTAAGACGGGCATTATATAAAGATACTAGCTGCATTTACCTGGTGTTGCCAGGTGGCGAATTCAAAAGATATTATATCTATTTAATGAAAAATAGAAGAGCCATCGAAGAATAACCGAAATTTTTGCAAAAAATTTAAACATCTGCAACCGAACAAAGTTTAGAAAAAGGCAAATGAAAAACTAAACTGAAGCATAGAATCAACAGAAAATATAATCTATATAATAATATGCTAAGGCATTTCATGTTTGTACGTACGTTATCACTTTTCACGCACATTTAAAAAGATAAGATCGTTTGATCAGCAAAGATAATGATTAGTCTGATGTTTCTAAGTTTGAAAAAATCCGACTTTATCGAATTTAAAACGAATTGTTCAAAAATCAAATTATGCCGTCACTTTGACTAAAACGGCACAATTTTAAATAAATACATTTAAAAACTTTACATTCGTTTTATTGATTTGAAGAATATTTAGCTGACAATTATTTTTTACATTAATAAGACAGAATATTTATTGCTTTAAGAAGAATTAAATTGTTAAAATTTTAAATAGATAAATATAGGAGAGACTTATTCGTTTTATTGATTTAAACAATATTTAACTGACAATCATTTTTTTCTTTTGTAAAAATAAGTGAGTCATTTATTTCTTAATAGTATTAACTCTGACCGAATTTATTATTTCGAAAATAAATTATTATTAACAGTAAATTATACAGATTGGTGGAGAAAGCACCATGGAATTTCCACGGGATCCTGATAGTATAAAATGATAGTAAGAACTGTTGCATGCTGGTCAATATTTACTTTTTTTTAAATCGGATTTTTGTGAAAGTTAAATTTATTAAAATACCGTTTGGCCATTTAATTAACTGAATAACATTTATAACATACTTTAAAAAATACGTTTGCTCATGAACACACAGACATATGCAAAAATGTCTTATAATTTTATTAATCTAGATGAATTAATTCAAAATCATTTTTACTTTAATAAATAAATTTTCAATAATGTGCAAGATTATTTAGAAATTGCTTTACATTTCTTTATGGTTAATAGCGCTAAATTTAAACCATTTTAATATTTTCTGTTAATTTATTTTATAGACTATAAGATGTTCTATCTAATTTAAAGTAAAAGTATGGAATAGTTAACACTTGACAACTCATAAACCAAAAGAAGAACAACACATAGTTTATATAAAATGCATTAGAATAAAATTCTCTATCGGACATGCCTAATTTTAATTGATTTGTAAGATTTTTTATATAGTTAATGTACAGAATAGTTAACACTCAAGAACTTGTAAACAAAAAAAAAAAAAAAAAAAGGTGACGGAACATGCCTTGTTTAATGTGTGGAGACGATTTGTAAGATTTTTTACAAATGATAACATCTTTTTTTCCAACCATTTCGAAGTTGATAATTTTCGGCTTAAAGAAAAGTGGTGGCTTCAAATGTGACCAAAGAAATAGTTCCATTGATGATATACATAGAATTTTCTGGATGTTTCTATTACCACTTTACCATGAAAGTTAATGAATCTAACAGTTTATTAAAGAAGAAAAATCCGTAGCTAAATGAATATTGGATAAATCAAAATTCTATTCAAGTATCTGTAAAAATTTGTTAGGATACTTACAATAGTGGTCTATCTTTTATCTATTAGTTCATTTCAAATATAAAATTGGGTGTGAGTGTGGACGTTTTATTTAGGTTACATTTGTTATTTAGTTTGATTTATTATTTCTTTTCTTATATTATACACATTTGAGTGAGCATGAGTTGAAGCAGCAATTTCTTTTATTTTAAGTGGGCTGTTTAATTTGTATGTAGATAGCTTCCAAAAAATTGTATTTCATATATAAATATATATAGATTATATATTTTAAATGTATTTCTTAGCTAATAAAATTATCATATGAATAGTTAATTAGGTTAAAAAAAATTCTCTCTCTCTCTCTCATATATATATATATATATATATATATGAATGATGCTTTTGTTGCAATTGAAGATGTATTTTTTGGCTAAAAATTAGTTCTTTACATTTGAAAAATAAAATATAGTCTCATGTAAAATATAAAAGCAATAAATTAAGTGTTAAAATAATTTTTAATATTTCGGACAGTCCTCTGTTCTTTATGAAAAAAATCTAATTTTGATAAAAAAAAAATGATTGAAAATGAAATTTTTATAAAAAACTAGACAAAGTTTCACATGGTTTCAATGGATGCGTGTAGGTATGAGAGCATTATCAAAGGACATTTGAAATGAGTGTTGTTCAAAATCGAAAATGTCTTGTTTTTCATAAAAGTTTCATATTAAATCATCTTTTTTTTTAATCAAAATATACATTTTTTTCATAAAGAACAGAGGACTGTCCGAAATATTAATCATTTTAACACCTAATTTACATGCTTTTATGTTTTCCACGAGGACATTTTTTTTATTTGTCAAATGTGAAGAAATTCATCATTTTTAGCCGGGAAACATTTTAAATTACAACAAAAACATACGTGGATATATCATCATAAATATTTTTAGCATTTTTTTAAAACCTAATTAACTATTTACATGATAATTTTGTACAAGAGTTCCTTAAGAAATAAGTTATTTCACAAGTCCCTCCTGTCTATAAGCATTTCCTGAGACCACAGGAATGAGATGTGTCAGAGACAAAAAATATGCAAAAGCTGGTTCAAAAAGAATTAAAATGGAATAGAAATAACCAAGAATTGAAAAAAATAAAAACAATGTAAGAAAAAAAAAAAATAGGAAGGAAGTTCTAGAAAAAAATCTTCTCATACTTGTAGAATTTGGAAATTAATTTTGAAAACAATCACAGCAGATAAAAAGTTTTAATGCATGGAATTAGTAAGATTCTTCTTGTTTGGTTCTTTTGAAGGTTCCAAAATCAGCTTCCAGATATTTTTCTCTATAAATCACAAGTGGAAACGGAATGATCTAAGAAAAAGAAAAAAGTAAAAGATTACAACTATTTAGAGAGATTGGAAAATTAGGATTAACTCTTTACTAGAAGTGAAAAACAAAATATGACTTAATTGAAACTTTCTAAATTATAAAAGGCATTTCTAACTATGGTGGATATTTTTTGATATTTCTCCTCCATCCGAAAAAGATTTTATAAAGTAATTCCATTAAGCAATTTAATTTTTTATAAAGCAGTTCCATTAAGCAATTTAATTTTTTATAAAGCAGTTCCATTAAGCAATTTAATTTTTTATAAAGCAGTTCCATTAAGCAATTTAATTTTTTATAAAGCAGTTCCATTAAGCAATTTAATTTTTTATAAAGCAGTTCCATTAAGCAATTTAATTTTTTATAAAGCAGTTCCATTAAGCAATTTAATTTTTTATAAAGCAGTTCCATTAAGCAATTTAATTTTTTATAAAGCAGTTCCATTAAGCAATTTAATTTTTTATAAAGCAGTTCCATTAAGCAATTTAATTTTTTATAAAGCAGTTCCATTAAGCAATTTAATTTTTTATAAAGCAGTTCCATTAAGCAATTTAATTTTTTATAAAGCAGTTCCATTAAGCAATTTAATTTTTTATAAAGCAGTTCCATTAAGCAATTTAATTTTTTATAAAGTAGTTCCATTAAGCAATTTAATTTTTTATAAAGCAGTTCCATTAAACAATTTAATTTTTTATAAAGCAGTTCCATTAAACAATTTAATTTTTTATAAAGCAGTTCCATTAAGCAATTTAATTTTTTATAAAGCAGTTCCATTAAGCAATTTAATTTTTTATAAAGCAGTTCCATTAAGCAATTTAATTTTTTATAAAGCAGTTCCATTAAGCAATTTAATTTTTTATAAAGCAGTTCCATTAAACAATTTAATTTTTTATAAAGCAGTTCCATTAAGCAATTTAATTTTTTATAAAGCAGTTCCATTAAGCAATTTAATTGTTTTGGCTAATAGAGTAATCTATTTCTGGAACAAATTGCCCGATCAGATGAAGAACAGAAATAGTGTAAAACATTTTAAGATGGAAGTGGATTAATTCAGAAATAAGGGTAAAAATAAACAGGAATTATGCGTCAATTTTGAGAACTATCGGATAAAATATTCAACAGAATTTACTCTATATATTAATATTGTATTAATAGAGTACTGGTTTTGTGGAATGTTTTTTTTTCTTTTCAATTTTTTAAGGGCTGAATATTAGAAAAAAAAATATAAAAAAATAATAATAATAATGATGCATTTCTATACAAATGTTCATAATATTTATTAAGCAGCCAATCCCTTACATATATCAATGAAAGAGTAGAATTGTCTTTGAAATGTTGATGAGTAAAGCCATTATGTTCTATCTTAGTAACAGCAACAACTTAGAATATTCTTATATTCCTTCTTCAACGATTATCTGTGTGGCTTTATCTGGTATCTAGACTCCACTGTTAGCCTCAAATCGTTTTTGTAATATCTGCAGACAGTAAAAGATTTAACTTCAGAAAACCATATGCAAATTTAACTTCTTTAACCTCTACTTGCATTTATTCAGGACACATTTGAACTGTTTAACTATTATGTAATGGTTGTTTTTTTACCAGCTCTGAATATTGTTCGGTTAGTAATAAAAAAACAAAACAATATTACCTCCGTCAAGGGGTAGAGGAATTGTTTTCATTTATGTTCACGTATTAAACTTGCCTAAGTCATGTTAAAGTTTTGATTTGATTTGTTTTTTTTTCACTGTATGATGCTCTATCTTCTATATAAAGTAGACTTGATTTTTCACCTTCCAATTCAGTTAGAGTAGGCAAGAAAACTAATGCATCAAACACATCGAAAATCAATACTACATATACACCCTTACATCGACTGTGTTTCCAGCAACTTACACATATTTTAAAAACTAACATTATTTCCTATTGTTTATCCCATACGTCTAACTCTCCTAACTGTATACTCCATAGAGAGGGTAGCACGCTCATTTCTCTCTATGTATTAATAACTCTTACCCTCCTCAATTCTTTCACACGGAAATGCGATCAAGTTGCACCATTTCATAATTTGTAAAACATCCAATCACAGCAAAGCTTACATAGACATTACACATCAAATTGTCCGCCTAAACACAACGTCACATTTTAAACAAATATAAACTTTTGTGAAACCAGATAAGTATTATTTTTCGTTTCACGTTATACTTACATTGATAAATTAAACATCAACTTATTTACATTACTTCTCATTCCTATACATAATCCAATAAATAAAAACCCAATTTTGTTCTGTTTTATTCCTTTTCCGGGGATTCCTAACGACAATGGAAATGACTAAACTTTCCTTTTATGCAGAACAAAACAGCGAAATAGGCGAGAAATTCCTACGGTCCCTCTACTAAAATTGAACCAAACTTATTTTTCATTTAAATAAAATAAAAATACAAAAAATCGCAATTTTATGAAATCAATCCCATCTATAACCATGTGGTTTTTGAGTAACACCTACAGACCCCCCCCCCCCCATGAGATTCTACTTTTTAGGCGCTTACGTATAGACAGTAAACACTGATACAATTGGCGGAAAGGGAAAAATAATTTCATTTAGTTAACTGCACTAAAAAGTTAGAATGGTCCTGATATGGGGGGGGGGTATTTTACGTTAAATTTATATACGAAATTGATGCTACACTCTAATTTCGAAACTTATTGTTTTTTTGTTTATGCTTTTCCACCAAATTTTTACAGGTAATCGCCAAAAAAGAAGTAGAATCTTATTTGGGGGGTGTTAATCTACAAATTTACCGTTTTTCGAGTGCCCTGATAAGGATTTTGGCATTGCAAAACACTCTACTATACCTACCACCACCTCTAACCCTAAGTCCGGGTGCCCCCCCCTCAAAATCATCTAGTATGAATCTAACTTTAACTATTATTATGGTTCATTTGTGCTCTTAAACCAAATAAAAACATTATTTTTCAAACACACCCCTATTGTACCAAAGAGCTGAATATTCCTTTTTTAATAATATTATTTAACAATCTCTACGTGATTTGCATCATTTTTTTTTAAATTTCATAAATCGAATATTTATTGACATAGAAAATGCAATAGCGCGTAAAATAAGACGAAATTTAAAAAATCCTATTGAAAATAATTTAATTGCAAAATTAAATCCACAAAACAAAAAAGTGCTTCTACAGAATTTGAACCAGACCTAACCATGTACACCGTGACATAACTGACTTTTGCCGATATACAACTTAGGTTAGACTTCCAGTGACTTTTGGCCTTGGTTAGTATCCGACTTTTGACGAAATAAAATTTAGGCTAGGGTTCGAGTGACTTTTGGGTTAAAGCAAAGCGCTTCTACAGAAGCGGTTAGGGTAATACAAAAAAATATTCGGTTCAAATTAGTTAGAAGTAGCAAACACATAACTTACAGCAAGTTACATCATACACGTGAAACGTCAAAGTTAAAAAACGACCACACAAATATAGTAGGCATCTTGAGGAAACTGGATCAATTTCAACTATTAAAAGCCGACCTTTTGTGTAAACATTAAAAATATCCTATGTGACCTATTTGCGTTCGGTTGGCTGTTTAATACGTTCTTTTATATTCCTCCCGGGCAGCGCCGGGCAACGGGTCTTGCTCATGTTAAACAAAATTCCGTTTAGAAGTGCGTCATCATCTTGATCTTCTTTTCTCATAGCTGAAAGCTTGTTTGGTTTGGTTTGGTTTGGTTTGGTTTACTCATATCAACCTCTTATGGGTCATTTAATAGCAAAACATTAGTTGTAGTATAGTGAAAAGTTTTTATGCTTCAGGTTCTCTATATGTTCAAGTATTTATTCATGGTGTTAGGTTTGGTTGTTTTGTTTTACGGCATATCAACCCTCCTCGGGTTATTTAATGCCAAATCCGGCCATTTTGGTGAAAGTTTTTATGCTTCAAGTTCCTTATATGTTCAAGTATTTATTCATGGTGTTTGGTTGAGTAAAAGAGGGAAGGGAGGGAGAGTGGGAAGGAAATTGTTTGTTTTGGGTTTTGCAGAACATGATTGAGTTTTGCAAAGAGAAAACAAAACAATAAAACATCAATGTTTGGTGCATTTTAGGTCAGGAAGCCGATATCTTCAGACAGTCTGATCTGGTAGCACCAGCGAAAGCTTGTTTGGGATGAATATACACCGGCAATGCTGAATATTAACAATATTCATTTATTTGATTCTGCTAAATATCATCGCTGGCTGGGTGGTTTGTTGCATCATACATCTCTACAAATTTTCCATTTACTTTTTTCCAGGTTGGCCAAAGCAAACCTGATGCTTCCACTGCCTTTCACTAACTACTAAATTGCTGACTATTTCAAATATGCTTCTCTCTCTTTCTCTCTCTAACAAATGTACCAGTAAATACATTGTTCCATAAAGATAAAAATGCACAAGTTATTCACAAGAAGGCAAAGAATGAATGTGCTCAATGCACTGCAAAAACTTACATTTTCCGCATAGAGTCTTTTCTGTCAAAGGATGTGAACATGGCATGTCTTGTTTGTTCAGCATTGTGAGAGCAAAAGAGGAACGTTGAACAGCAAAAGACAAGACCTGCCACATGTTCATACAAAAGTTACTACCAGATCTCGTGTTGGCAACGAGATTTGGGGATAAAAGCCCAACTCTGACCTATAAAATAATTTCTCTTCAAAGGGAAATAACTCTGATTGTCCCTACAACATGATGATATAACTCGATTGATCAGAGCCTTTTACTCCTTTCGTTACAGATAGGAAAATGCATAAAGGTTATTCTCTCAACGTTTCACAATTCAACCTCTCAGAAAAATCTGGAAAAATTACAGGTGTTTGTAAGAGTATCTTAGGAACTATTTCTCTACACACAATCATTGTCACACCCCTTAGCATAGGAATACAAGTAGAGCACTTCTTAATGTACATGTGAAGCTCACCAACTGTTTCTGTATACAAGTGTTAATAAAAACTTTCTTTGTAATTAACTTACAACAACACAACTCCAGTGTTTTCCTTTTTACTAAAGTTATAGAAAAAAATCTAAATTATGTTTTTTATTTTATAGTTTTGAAATTATTAAAATTATTTTCTGCATTTAGCCAAATAATGATTTTCCTCAAACTTCTTGGATATAGCATGTACAGTTTTGGAACTATATTACTAGGGATGGAAGTGAGCAGGGTTGATGCAAGTAGATTTGATAGAGAAAGGGGGGGGGTATGGGGAGTTCATCAATGAAGTTCTTCTCCCCCCCCCCACTTCCTTACCTGGTTGACCCAAATGAGGGCAGTTGAAGAACTGAGCGGTGACAATCAAAGGCGACCTGGCAGCACTATCCGATTCACAAGTAGTTGGTTTTCGACTATGAGATCTGGATTGGCTAGCTATATCGTGTGACCTAGCCCAGGATCGATGAAAGTAGGCTGCAATGGTCAGAGATGTACTTGCTCGGAAGGAGGAAACTGGCTCAACTTGACCAGAGTGATAGCCAATGCAATTAAGTATTTGGTGCCCTACGCAAATTCTTGTGAAAGTTTTGATCAGCTAAAGTAGATACAATAAACCATTATTACTTGGTTTCTAATTCTCAAAACACCACTGATAATATCATTTTCATCTTGTGGCTTTATTTATATGAAAGGCAAGGTCATGGGTTAGTCCCTCCTGGACGATGGGTTAGTCCCTCCTGGGCTATGGCTAACTGATGATATAAAAGAAGAAAACACACGTGTCTATCAGTTACTTAACCCCACTCAACATATTGCACAGTTTTATCTTCAATTTAAATTTTATTTGTCTGTCTCAACTTTGTGATACCCCTAGATGTTGGCACCCTAAGTGATTGCATAGTTTTCCTAACGTTACTTGAATACTGACCTTATTGCCTTATTTCATTTTTGTATAACTATGTCTACTTGATAGCATACAAGGTCCTTAGAGTTTTAATATTACATAGATAGTGGGTTTAATACATAAAAGAGAAATACAGATCTAATTGGAAAAAAAGATTAAAAAACAAAACAAAAAAAACAGCCTTTTTTATTTTCACAAAGATAATTACCTTGCAAAATCGGGAGCTTTTGAAAGAACATGTTCAAATTCTTGGAATGACAAGCAGTCATCATCATCAAGATCAGCTTCCTCAAAAATCTGACAAATCACACACAAAAAAGGAAATGTAAAAAAAAAAAATGAGATAAAAATAAGAAAAATTAAATACAATTTAAAAAAAAAACTTATTTCAAATTGTGATATTATTATTATTATTATTATTATTATTATTATTATTATTATTATTATATACGCGAACTGAAATAACCATCCATTCTGAATTGTAGTATTATGCTAGAAGGCCTACCCGGCATTGCCTGGTAATGAATGAATCAAGACCCCCTGCACACTTCTGCTCCTAGCCCTGAGCTCCATATTACCATTTTTATCTTATTTTTTAATTTCTATAATTTTCAAATCTATATATAAAGTAAAGACGTTTTTTCCCCTGCAACTTTGACTACACTAAAAAAGCAAAAAAACAAGCATCATATGCTACAACAACAACCACTGCATTAACCTTACTCACTCAAGCGTGTTTGCCGAAGCTTTGTATTAATTCATTCAACAAACAATAAATATTATAATTAGCCTGACTTCTTCAAATCTCTAGAATTACACTTCCAAAGAGACAGGAGCCTTTTTTTTTGACTCTTTAATTTTAGCCCTACTCCTATTCCGTTCTTGGCCTTTTGGCTAAGATTAAAGTATAGTATCTGTTCCGATGGATACTGCACCACATAGACTGGTATTGTCTTGGCCTTCGGGGCTTGATTTACGCCGGTCTATGGGTCTGTCCTGTGCAGTTCTAGGAGGTCCACCCTACCAGGCTTTTCCTCCCCTCTTTGGGGAGGAGTAAGTTTATTGCTTACTGCCTGAGGCGCCTCTACCGGGGAATGCCGACGGGGCTGCCCAGGCAATTTTTAAACCCCACTTTCCCGACCCGACCTTGGGTCACATCTTACTTGTGGGAGTAAGATAAAAACTGGCCTTGTGCCTAACTCCTGGAGAGGAGTAAATCAATACTCCTTCAACGCAAATCACTGGGTCCGAAATTAATGCAAACAATTTCTGTAAATTTCAACGGGCCGTTTGGAATACCTTTTCAGCCATTCCGATATTCTTCCTTCATATTTCCAATACACTTTCAATAACGGAATAGATTAACGAACACACTATTACCAGCAATAACAATGTCGCCTTTGCGTAATATGCCTATCACAATTCGATCAGCTTCGGTTATTTTTACGTTTCATTATTATAACACAAAACAAAACATCCGCTTACATTAGCTTTACATCATTTTTAGGGCGTGTTTACTTTGGCAGATTTCTATTCACAACTTATTACAAAAAGTGATCATCACATTGAAATACTACATATATTAGAATCGTTTCCATGCAAACTGACATATCAACATTTCATCCAGGCGTTCACGTTTTTTTTAACGTTCTTTTGTTTTGATTTCTTTTAGTTTTCTATTCTGAAAAGTTCAATACAAATACACCAAACACTAATAAAAATACAATTCGTCTGCTTCGTGTATTATTAAAAAAACAACAACAAAAAAACAGTTTCTTTTCACGTAGCATTGGTACCTGTCATAAAATCTTTTCTATCGATGAAGAAGAAATCTTTCTAGACTGCGACAATTTTTACATTTTGGGTTACTTTTTTGCTATTTAAATATTGGTATAATTTTATTTTAGGTTTATTTTTATTTCTTACTTTTCGATATAGATTTACTGTTTAAGTGTAGTATCTGTTGTAATAATATACTTATTCTTTTCTCTCCTCAGCCAGTCATTGAGAAATCCTTCTAGACTGCGGCAATTTTTTATTTACCATTAAGGGGGGGGGGGAGTCATTTTTATTTTTGCCAATTGTGTAGTATCTGTTATGATACTATACTTATTCTTTTCTCTCCTAGGGAAGTGAAGGAGAAATCCTTCTAGATTGTGGCAATTTTTTTAATTCACGAATCCAGCCTGCCCTTTTTGGAAGAGATGAATTTTCCACACGTGGGGAGGCAACTAAATAGGAGCAACATATTAATTTGTACAAGTGCAGAATACTTAACAGTCGAAAAATCGTAAACAAAAATTTAAAAAAAAACGAGAAAAAAAATGGTTCATATCAATTGCAAATCTCCCCCAAAAAGAGGCACTCCGGATTGGGATAAACATTGACTCAGTCTACAAGTACTGCTCCTGCAATGACAGCGAAAAGCTTTGTAAATATATTTGGATCACAATTACTTTTCTTTTGGTGGGTGTGTGTGTGTGTGTGTGTGTGTGTGTGGACGTAGTTTTTATTTTTGCCAATAGTGTAGTATCTGTTATGATACTATACTTAAATAAATCTCCCCCAAACAGGGCCACTCCGGATTGAGATAAATATGGATTCAGTCTAGAAGGACTTCACTGACCGCGGAAAGCTTTGCAACTATTTTTGGATCACATTTACTTTTTTTGCCAATAACCCACTACAAAAAAAGCGTAGAAGGGGGGCAGTCAACCAAAACATAGGGAAATCTATTTTGTTTGATTCATCCTATAAGCATTTACTTACATACTTACATTCTTTTAATTAAATTTATATCTACCCCGGGCAGCGCCGGGCACGTGTCCTGTTAGTAATAAATAAAATAGAATATCTGTCTTGTCAAAATGTACGGAGATAGATGTTATATGTTTTGAAAATATTAATCGAGCTTTGAAAAAACGGGCAACATTTTTTTTACTATGAAAATAATATTTATTCACACTCAAACAATGAATTTTTTGCATCACCAGTTTCAGTTTCTTATCAGATTAAGGGAAGCAACTCTTGCATGAGTTATCTCCCATAGTTTCTTCCTTGACTCTGAGATGACACAGTATCAAAGGAAATAACTTCAGAATAAATTATCACTCATTATGTCAAACAAACATACAAAGTCCTCAGAGTTTTAGTATTACATAGATAGTGGGTTTCATTTCTTCTTGTTGAAGTGAAGACTTGATTATCCTCTGATCGATGATCGGGATACTGTCTGGTGGACAATCTTCATCGTGAAGGATTGAAAGGGTGTAAAATAAAGTTGTTACCTACAATGTGTGCTACTTTAACTTCATTTTTGTCAGATTTTCACTGCTATCACTCTTGATAGATTAAGTTGTTTTAAAATTTATTAGATTCATTCCTTTCACCTTCTGACACACACTGCCTTCTTTCAACCGCGTCCTCACTCCTTCTCCTTTCTTCATCTCTGTTAGTGTTTAAACATCAATCAAAGCTGTAATGCCACCACTGACGAATTCATAAATGCATGTGCATCATCCAGCGCCTATAAGCTAAAGCAGGCTGTGTGTGCGTTCATTCCAGACCCAACATGGTGGACAATGGTGAGCTGTGTGGTCCTTCAGTTTCAGGTAAGTTGTTAACATTCATCACAGAGATCTTCTGTGTGGTCAGATCGTTGTACTGAACAAATATAGGAAGAAATTGTTGCATGGACCTACTCCTGCTTGGACCGCGGCAGTACGCGTTTCGTATACTCGTCGTGTAGAGGGTCGCCATCTTCTTTCCTTCCTGCCGAACCACGCCGTCCGTTGTCTGCAACAAAAGTCATGAAGCACTCCAGAGACAACTCTGCTTTTAAATTTAATTCTTTTTATTACTAGCGTTATTATTTCAACTGGGAGTCATTCACCACGCCGAGAGAGAGGGGGAGAGCAAATCCTACTTTATCGTAGTTAGTTAACAATGTTTCTTAACCATTCATAGAGAGGGGGGGGGGGGAAGGATCTCTCGCGCTTGTCTTCCCTGAAGGGAAATATTTCCCTTAGTTTTACATCGTGAATCGCACGTCCTCTCGGTTCGCCTTCCGAATCAGACTGACTAAAAACTCGCTTCTCACGAGAACGAGTGACGTCACGGATCCTCTCTTTCCCACGCAAGGCCCACGACGTCACAGAGCCTCTCACAGGTGCAGGCTGACCCTTGATCTGGGGTCTCGTCACACGGTAACCTTGTCACGTCTGTTAGCTCTGACTGTGAGAACAGGCCCTAATCTGCACTCGACTGCACCCGCGTTAATTCGCGCAAGTCAAACCAACGATTTTCAACAGATACGTCTATTCCCATAGGGCCATTATCCAACAACATTAGTGTCTTCCAAATATGTTAGCTTTTATAATCTATAGAATACGTTTTTCTTTGGTTGTGTCGGACAGAAATCTAAATTATATACTAGAAGAATACCCATCCCAGGACAAGTAAAATTAATTCCTCAAACCAAACAGTTTTGCACTACTTTTATATCTATTTATGAAGATTAAATTCAAGATATGATACGTCTAGAATCCTTATTCCAATTTTGATTCTAGAAAATGTCTAAAAGTTAAAACTTAAGCTTAAGGGGTCTTAAGAAATTAAAATCCAAGTAATTTTGCTTAATTGGTGTCTAATGACTGTGGATCAAATTCAATGCAAATCTGAAATATTTGTATTTTCAAATGGGAGGTTGTGCCCATACTATGCGCCTAAAATGTCTCATGCCTGCCTTCCATGAAGTCATCAAAAGGGGTAAGATCATCCAGGTTGTATGTCGTCATATCACTTCTTACGCACTCAAGCCAGATCTTCCCCGGTCTACCTCAATCCCTAGTGCCTGGAATATCATCTCATGCCATACTCACATTATCAATCAACTGTTGCATTTCTTCTTCGTTTAATCTGTCGCTGTTGTCATCGGCTGTCGTGATACGGCGAATTATCTCACAAAGGTCTCGGCTGGAAAGCATGTTATCATTATCAAAATCTGAAATCAGTGAATCAAAACCAAAGTTACCAACAATAACAACAAACAATTTAGATTTAAATTTCTCAAATATTTGATTACGATAAAAAACTGACAAAATATATGATTATGGGCGGGGCGGGGTATATCAGAGTCGTTGAGTACACATCCTTGTTAGATATAAAATCGAAAAAAATATGCAGTAAAATCCTTGCATGTTTCAGTGGTGCACCTCAATTTTCATGAAAAACGATGCATTTCACAAAACCAAACTGTAGCAATTACGATTTAGTCGTATGCAATTTTAACTAGAGAAAGACACACAAAAAAAGTTATTTTTTTGAAATAAGCAAATTTCTAACTTTTAATGATTGACTCTCTTTAGAACGTATCGGAAATATACAAATCTTTATAGAAATTCAATGGCGAATAGGAATGTACTGATGGCTCACAAGAATTAGAGGAAGGAGGTGATGAATAAGGACTAGGCATGGAAGCATGAAGGCAAGAATAATGGTTAAAATAAAGGGCCATGCAGAAGAAATTTATAAATCTACTACTAATGGAGATTTGGTATCTGTCTGTCTAAAGACAAAACTATACCATTACTATCTTTGGATCCAAAGGAATCCAGGCACCTCCAAACAAAGCACATATGAAAAGGATATATTCTGGTTGACACCGGTTGCTTTTTCTTCAGGTTACTTGCACACACACACATTAAAACATGTAATCAGATGATTTACTTTTACAAAAATTATAACTATTTAGCATATTTATTTAAAAATAAAGGAATGGTATATTAAAAAAAAGCAGAGATGTTTTTCTGTAAGCAAAATGTATAAACAAACGAAATAACATTTAACAAATACATAATTTTATTTACAAAAAGTATAAACAAACGAAATCGCAGACACTGCCGATTTTTTCTTGTAAAACCTTTTATTTTTTTAATTAAAACTATTCTAGATGAAATGTTTGTTTATAAAAGGTTTTGTAAATAAAACTATGTATTTTTAAGATTTTATTTTATTAGGCTTGTAAACTGAATATGTTGGCCATGATATACTCCTCTTTATTTCTTAAAATAAATCTTTCCCTACATTCAAAACCGACCTTGTGTCTCACTTTGCCCTCGTGAGGAGGCGAGTAAATAGCAAAGTTTTTTTTATAAAAAATAAAAGTTATAAAAAGATTTGTAAATAAAATTATGTTATTTCGTTTGTTTATACGTTTTGCTCACAGAAAAAAATTTGTAATTTTTTTTTTTTATTCTCTAAAGTTTACAAAATTCAAACAAATAGTTTTAATTAAAAAAAGACGCACCCTACATTAAAAACTGACCTTGTCCCTAACCCCTTCCTCATGGGGAGACAAGTAAATAGGGACACGATCTCTGCACAGAAAATACCTTTTTTAAAAATGTAAGTGTATATATTTTAAAAAAACTATTTTAAAGAAATTTAAAATGTGTTTTATAAATTTAAAATTAATTACTAACATGTTTTTTATTAATTTTTGTTCCATATTTAAACTTATATTTTACTATATAACGACTTAAAAAGTATTATTATTATTATGGTATTATTGCAGATTAACGCCCCCCCTCCAAAAAAAAAATGAGATTCTACTTTTTTAGGCGATTATGTGTGAACACCCTGAAAATATTGAGAAGGAAAAAAAACTCAATTATTTTAGAATTTAGAAGACAATATCACCCAGCTGTTCCATTTTCTTTTAGCATAAGAATGCTAAATTCAAGAAGTTTGATTTTCACCTTTATGAAGACCGATGCAACCACTCCATGTTTAGTCAAGTATGCAAAATACTGAACTATAACGCATAATAAACCAGACCCAGATCCCCAATCCGGACCCTTTAAAACTACAGGCCCAGTCCACTTACCATAGATCTTGAAAGCATATTCTGCTTTGAGACTTCTTGGTGCATTATCACTGAACACTGACATCATATCCAAAAAGTCTTCAAAAGACATTGAGCCATCATCATCAGAAGAAAAGATTTTACAAATCCGATCTTTGAAGGGATTCACCTATTAAAAAAAGAAGGAAAGATAAAAATAAGTGTTCTTATGGTTTTTTATTGTTTTTAAAATTACATGTTTAAACAGAATTGCTTATTTAAGATGCTTTAAAAAAGTTGTGATTTTTCTTTCAATCCTAATTTATTTAAGCAAAATCCAGTTAAGATGTTCAGTGTTGTTTGTTGGTGTTTAACGACCTTTCAACCATTATAAGATCATCCCAGGTCAAACATTTTTCTTTCAGAATCAGACAGTTTTTACAATGTTTCTTTTTTGTGAAGGTGTTTTTAGGGTGTGAGATTTTTTGATTTTGTATTTTTGCTTCTTTTCAGTTGTTTGAGATAATATTTGAGCCATTCTTTTGAAGAAAGTTTTTTCAAATTGTTTCATTGCAAGATAAATAACATTTCTATGCAGGTTAATTGGGTTTGTTTCTTGTCAGACGTTATTTTGTTAATACTAGATTTTAAAATAAAATTAAACCGGTTTGTATGAATTGTTTTTAAGAAACCCTATTATTTGAGAAAAAGCTATATTTTCAAACAATGTTTTTATATTTGTTACTTTGTAATATTTGCTAAGTATATATGCATATTTTTTTCATTTGATTAATATGTTTTATTGTTAGTCCTTGATTGCAATGGTTACACTGAGGTTCATCTTCTCCAAGCAGATGTATGTGGGTCAGTCTTGTGTGACTGATACATATTCGTGTTAATACAGTGTCTTTCCTTCGATTGGTTATTATGTTTTCTGCTCTGATTGTGGGTTGATGCTCATACAATTTGTTTTGAGGAAAGGTGTTCCATATAGCTTGCCATTTTAAGTTAATGTATTCTTTAATTTTTCTTTTCAAATATGTATGTGGTATTTTGATATTATTTATATCCTTTTTAAGGGATTTTTTTTGCTAATTTATCTGTCTTTTTATTGCCTTTAATACCAATATGACTTGGTATCCAGGCCAAGATTACTTCCTTTTGTGCTTTCACTAAATTATATTTTCCCAGTATATGGAGATGTAAGGGTGGTACAATCTCCTTTCTTCTAAGGCAATGAGGGAAAATAATGAGTCTGTAAATATTACAAACTGTTTTTCTGGTAAGACCTTTACAAGATCAATTGCCATGTTTAGTGATTGCATTTCAGCAGTAAAGATAGAAGCGTTGATGGGTAGCCTTATAGTTTTTTGTTTATAAACGCTAGTGACTACTGCTCAAACTTTATTCTTATATTTAGATCCTATGTATTTTTCTCTAAGTTCTCTAAATTTGTATTGGTATTCGCTTTCAGGGGTTAGGTCTGTTTTTGTTTACCAGTCTCAGTGATGGTGTATACTGGGAGTTATAGGGGGTTTCAGTTCCTCTAACATGAAACCCCAACCTTCCATCCAGGTAACCCAACTGATATGAAGAGTATTTTGCATGTCGGGGGGCAACCAATAGCCCTTCATCTTTCTGTTTTATTAATGCTTCAAAATGATGCAGACAGATTGAAAATTCGAATCCATTTATATGAATTTCGAACAATTTCTACCCCCCCCCCCCACACACACACATTTTTGATTCAGAAACAAGATGTCTATATGTCAACTTGAAAAATGTATTTAAATTTAAGACAGTTAAATAAAAGTAACTTTGACCCCATCAGGAAGTTTCATCAGATGTTCTGCTGGCTTGGCAGGCAGAGAGCAGGCTCGAAGCATTCACTCAAATAATTGCGGTGGCGCGGTCCTCGTAGAGACAATGGTTCCTTGTATGGTGTGACATTGATAGACTCAGGCAGTTAAGGATGTTCCGCGTGGCATCTGCACAGCAATTGGTTGGAATATGAATCTGTCGAGATGACTGAGGTATTTTGATCGTTTGTGGCTCTCTGCTGACTCAGCCACATGTTCAGGGATTGTCACAGATTACACTTATATCGAAAGGATTATGGAGAAAATCCTGGATGACGTCACACACTAAAACAGATGGAATATACCAGGAAGAGATCATTTATGACGTAACTGATGAATTAAAAAAAACGATGACATCATCCATTAAAACCAAGAACATAGACGACCCATGGCAATAGCGTCACGGTCATCTATGTGGACAGTGACTGTATGTATTTACTTGATGAACCGTCTAGACCCAGAGGATCTAGTACACAACTCAAATCTGGAGATGTGGCTGCAATAGAGGATTTCATATTGGGGATTGTCGCATGCTGATTGATGATTTAGGTGTCTTCTCAGCATACGGGAATACGCATAGTAAAGACGTCTCTTTGCTAGTGAAACACACCCTGTCTGCAAGTTTGGTTTGGTTAATGGCATATTAACCATCTATGGGTTATTTCATGCTGAATAAAGCTGTCAAATATAATTCTATAGGTAGGATAATTATTTATATTCCTAGAATACATTACTCTCTGAAGACATCACTCTTAAAGATGAAATCAAAGATTTGAAGTTAAATTCTTTTGAACAGTTCAACGTCTTTGATGAAGTCTAAGATTTTGGTCTGATTTGTGTCTTTTAACAGGTCCTTCAGATTTTTCGAGTTGTAGTATTTCCTTCGGCTTTATTGCAGATCTTGACAGTCTATTAATATATGTTTTACTATATAAGATTCTTGACATAATATACACATTGGAGACTCTTCACCTTCCAATAAATGTTTGTGAGTAATATGTTATATATATATATATATATATATATATTTGTCCTATTGAGAATATACATAATGAATGGAATGAAGAAAGTTTGCAGATGCATAAATTATTTTGAGCGAAATAGCTGAACAGCTTTGTGTGTAGATTTTATAAAAATTTAATTAAAAAAGTAATAGAAAGAAAGGTAATATTTCAACAAACTAAAAACCTATTTTAAAGAACTATTTACATAGTTTAAAAAAAAATGGTTTATTGAAAGTAAATTTGTTTTGTTTGTTTTAAAAAAATAGAGTGGCACCACTCAGAAGGTACTTTTCTCCTCCATCTCCCTTGTAATAAAAAGGAGAGGAACCCACAGAGTAAATGAGGTATTTTGGTGAGAGTGTCTAGCATAGGGTAAAGTCAAATATGTGATAAATTGTATGTTCAACGACTCCCCACCCATAAAGATTCTGGCTTCATGCCTAAGGTAAATGTTGAATTTTTGTATTCATTGCTTTTTCAAAAAAAAAAATACTTGTTTGTTTTATATATTTGTTTAAATAAAATCGCCTTTGTCTCGGGCAGCTTTGTGTGTAGATTGTATGAAAAGAAAATCCTTAGAAAAGTAATCCTTTGAAATGCGATGCAGTTTTAAAAATGAAGTCTTTTTTGTTTTTTTTTTAAAAGATGGGGTGGCACCACTCAGAAGGTACTTTTCTCCTCCATCTCCCTTATAATAAAAAGGAGAGGAACGATCATCAATGATAAGTCTTAAAAGGTGAGAAAGGCCACCTAAAAAGGACAAATCGGTTTCACGCTCAGAGAAAAGTACTGTAACTCCTCATCGTGGTGAGTCGTCCGCACAAAAGTCTCAGACGTTCGTGCGATTCATACTTAAGAAATGATCCTTAAAAGTATGATTTGAAGTTTTTTAGTGCTCTTCGCTTCATATTATATCTCACCCAGCCTTGCACACTCTCCCAGCTTGCTCATTTGCATAACGAATACCAACATTCAATTCAAATTAATTGTAAAAATAAAACATATTTTTTATTTTCACAGCTTTTCATTGATATTATCAATTGTGAATGATTCGACCAATCGTTTTATATTATCATAATTTTATATATATTAAAAAGACATCTCAGTTCATTTATGATAATCATTTGTTCACAGGAAGTCGAATCAAGGGAGGTAATTTCTACTAAAAGATATGGGCAATTATTATCTTTAATTTCCATAGGTAATTATTTAAAAACAAAATAGAAATTTAAGAATAAATAACATATTGAACCAACAAGAAGTTACTTTGTTAGATACATTCAAAAGTTTCATTTAAAAATTCTTGATTTCGAATGAAATTGTTGAAATCGTTTCTTTCCATCTGCTGTGTAAACAGTAGCACTACTACTACAAACTGAAAGTATGTGTTTTTAAGAGAAGAGGATATTTCCTTTTTAGATTTAATCAACTTTTGTTTGGTTTTGTTAATAAAATAATTAGAATGATATATATTTTATAAGTTTTATTTTTTAAATTTTGATTTAGATGAAACTATTATTTAAAATCATGTATCGCCATCTGTTGTATAATCAGTAGCACTACTACTCCTGCTACTGTCACTACTCCTCCTGCTACTACCATTAGTTGTTACAACCTGTCTTAGCGCCCGTCCTATCGAATTTGTTTGTTTTTTCCATATTTTAATTTAAAAGTCATTTATTTCATCCATCTGAGATTTATAAAATAATTAATGAATGAAAGTCAAAGTTAAATTGAATGTAAAACTGAAATGCATGAACTTTTCAATGAGAAAAAATCGGTAAAAATTACGTTGCATCAGATTCTTAGTTAAAAACTTTACAGCTTACGATTAAAATGTTGAAATTATTATAGTCTAATCTGAAGTAACGGAAAGCCATTTAGTGAATTAAAGTTTTTTTATAGGCTTTTAAAAGAAAATTTAAAACAATACAAGATACAAATAAAATGTTGTAATTATAGTCTTATCTAAATACAAAAGAAAAGTCATTTAGTGAATTAAAGTTTTTTTATAGGCTTTTAAAAGAAAATTTAAAACAATACAAGATACAAATAAAATGTTGTAATTATAGTCTTATCTAATTACAAAAGAAAAGCCATTTAGTGAATTAAAGTTTTTTTATAGGCTTTTAAAAGAAAATTTAAAACAATACAAGATACAAATAAAATGTTGTAATTATAGTCTTATCTAATTACAAAAGAAAAGCCATTTAGTGAATTAAAGTTTTTTTATAGGCTTTTAAAAGAAAATTTAAAACAATACAAGATACAAATAAAATGTTGTAATTATAGTCTTATCTAAATACAAAAGAAAAGTCATTTAGTGAATTAAAGTTTTTTTATAGGCTTTTAAAAGAAAATTTAAAACAATACAAGATACAAATAAAATGTTGTAATTATAGTCTTATCTAAATACAAAAGAAAAGTCATTTAGTGAATTAAAGTTTTTTTATAGGCTTTTAAAAGAAAATTTAAAACAATACAAGATACAAATAAAATGTTGTAATTATAGTCTTATCTAATTACAAAAGAAAAGCCATTTAGTGAATTAAAGTTTTTTTATAGGCTTTTAAAAGAAAATTTAAAACAATACAAGATACAAATAAAATGTTGTAATTATAGTCTTATCTAATTACAAAAGAAAAGCCATTTAGTGAATTAAAGTTTTTTTATAGGCTTTTAAAAGAAAATTTAAAACAATACAAGATACAAATAAAATGTTGTAATTATAGTCTTATCTAAATACAAAAGAAAAGTCATTTAGTGAATTAAAGTTTTTTTATAGGCTTTTAAAAGAAAATTTAAAACAATACAAGATACAAATAAAATGTTGTAATTATAGTCTTATCTAATTACAAAAGAAAAGCCATTTAGTGAATTAAAGTTTTCTTTTATGTATCTCAATTATTTATAAAAGTATTAATGAATAATTTTCCAACTGAAATACATTCACTTTGTAACAACTAGTGGTAGTAGCAGGAGTAGTAGTGGCAGGAGTAGTAGCGCTACTGATTATACAACTTTTGGCGATTTTAAATAATAGTTTCATCTAAATCAAGATTTAAAAAATAAAACTTATAAAATATATCTCATTCGAATTATTTTATTAACAAAACCAAACAAAAGTTGATTAAATCTAAAAAGGAAATATCCTCTTCTCTTAAAAACACATACTTGCAGTTTGTAGTAGTAGTAGTGCTACTGTTTACACAACAGATGGAAAGAAACGATTTCAATAATTTCATCTGAAATCAAGAGTTTTTAAATGAAACTTTTGAATGTATCTAACAAAGTAACTTCTTGTTGGTTCAATATGTTATTTATTCTTAAATTTCTATTTTGTTTTTAAATAATTACCTATGGAAATTAAAGATAATAATTGCCCATATCTTTTAGTAGAAATTACCTCCCTTGATTCGACTTCCTGTGAACAAATGATTATCATAAATGAACTGAGATGTCTTTTTAATATATATAAAATTATGATAATATAAAACGATTGGTCGAATCATTCACAATTGATAATATCAATGAAAAGCTGTGAAAATAAAAAATATGTTTTATTTTTACAATTAATTTGAATTGAATGTTGGTATTCGTTATGCAAATGAGCAAGCTGGGAGAGTGTGCAAGGCTGGGTGAGATATAATATGAAGCGAAGAGCACTAAAAAACTTCAAATCATACTTTTAAGGATCATTTCTTAAGTATGAATCGCACGAACGTCTGAGACTTTTGTGCGGACGACTCACCACGATGAGGAGTTACAGTACTTTTCTCTGAGCGTGAAACCGATTTGTCCTTTTTAGGTGGCCTTTCTCACCTTTTAAGACTTATCATTGATGATCGTTCCTCTCCTTTTTATTATAAGGGAGATGGAGGAGAAAAGTACCTTCTGAGTGGTGCCACCCCATCTTTTAAAAAAAAAACAAAAAAGACTTCATTTTTAAAACTGCATCGCATTTCAAAGGATTACTTTTCTAAGGATTTTCTTTTCATACAATCTACACACAAAGCTGCCCGAGACAAAGGCGATTTTATTTAAACAAATATATAAAACAAACAAGTATTTTTTTTTTTGAAAAAGCAATGAATACAAAAATTCAACATTTACCTTAGGCATGAAGCCAGAATCTTTATGGGTGGGGAGTCGTTGAACATACAATTTATCACATATTTGACTTTACCCTATGCTAGACACTCTCACCAAAATACCTCATTTACTCTGTGGGTTCCTCTCCTTTTTATTACAAGGGAGATGGAGGAGAAAAGTACCTTCTGAGTGGTGCCACTCTATTTTTTTAAAACAAAACAAATTTACTTTCAATAAACCATTTTTTTTTAAACTATGTAAATAGTTCTTTAAAATAGGTTTTTAGTTTGTTGAAATATTACCTTTCTTTCTATTACTTTTTTAATGAAATTTTTATAAAATCTACACACAAAGCTGTTCAGCTATTTCGCTCAAAATAATTTACGCATCTGCAAACTTTCTTCATCCATTCATTATGTATATTCTCACTTATTCAACTGACCTTTAATAAAATATCTTTCTTTTACTTCAGATTAGACTGCCCATTGGATGGTAAGGAGCCGTGAATATATGTCTAACCCCATTGGTCGTTAAAAACTGTAATTCATCACTGGAGAAACAAGGGCTGTTGTCACACTCACCACTAGCAGCGGTAAACCGTGTGTCACAAAGATTCTCCTCAACTTCTTGATGGTGCCTGTAGCAGTGAATGCCTTCATTATGAAAGCCTCCATCTATTTGGAGTAGTCATCCACCACAATCAAGAACATATTCCAAATATTGGACCAGCATAGTTAATGTGAATCCTTTCCCAGTGTGTCTTGGATACTCCCAACAATGAATAGTTCTGTTGGGTTGTTTTGGATTCAGCACACAGCTTTCACATCCCTTGGCGGTCCACTCTATATCTCCATCCAGTTTTGGTCACTACACAGCTTTTAGCTAACGCTTTCATTCTCACAATGCCTACGTGAGTCTGGTGTAGTTGCTGCAGCACTTTTCCCCTTAACTTAGAGGGAATAACAATCCTGCTTCCCCACAGTAACACACCATCTTCACAGGTCAGTTCCTCCCATTTATTAAAATAGGGCTTTAACCGCTCACTTCAATTGACACCGTTCCAACTATTCATTGTGAATTTGTATACCCAACTCAAGATCGGATCTTTCCTTGTCTCTGCTAGTCCTTCTTTTTCAATGTGGGCATAGTTCGGTTCAGCATCCGAGAGCGTTCGAGAAATATAACATACTGGCCTTTAACTGCTATCTTCCATCTTATGAACCAACATAGCTCCCAAACCATAAGGAGAAGCATCCACTTGCACAAGTGTGGGCTTCAACAGGTCAAAATGAGTCAGAACGGGTGCTGTACACAGCATTTGTTTGTCTCTTCAAATGCTTTCTGTTGGCAGGCCTCTCATTTTCAAACTATGTCCTTTCTCAATAGACTGTGCAGTGGCTCCAGTCATGTGGACACATTATGTAAATCGCTATGACAATAATTCACTGCCCCAAGATAGGCTTTCAGTTCTGTAACATTCCTGGATGTGGGGGCTTTTGTCATCGCAGCCACTTTCTCTGGTAGATGAGCTGTGCCCTCTTTGCTAACTCTGAATCGCAGAAAGGTTATTTCCTCAAGGAGGAATTCACACTTGCTCCTTTTTAATTTGAGCCGAACTTTGTTCAGCGTATGAAATCATCTCTGTAGGTTTTTTAAGTGACTATCATCATTGGGACCTGAAATTAGTATGTCGTCCACTTGTACTTTGCAGAAAGGAACATCTTTCAGCCTTTTGTCCCCCTCCTTTTGAAAAATATCTGTAGCACTGTGCACCCCGAACTGTAACCTTGTGGATTGGTACAGACCCCTATGTGTATTTACTGTCAACAATTCCTGAGTACCCTCATCCAATTCCAGCTGCTGATAACCGTGGCTTAAATCCAATTTGCTGAATTTTTCACCACGTCTCAGTTGGCAAATATATCTTCAGTTCGAGGAATAGGGTAGCTGACACATGGAGTGGTTATATTGATGTTTTGCTTATTGTCCCCACATATTCGGATCCCCGGTGTTGCATTTAATAATGGCACAATGGGTGCAGCCCACCTAGATTCTTCTTCTCTTTTATAAATGCCTTGGTTTTCCAGGTGATCTAACTCCCATTCCACTCCTTCCCTCAAAGCATAAGGTACAGGCCTGGCTGGACAAAATTTGGGCTTGGCTTCCTTATCAGTGGGTATATATTCATCTGAAAATCCTTCAGGGACCCCATTTCTCCATTGAATAAAGTATCATATTCTGTGAGTAATTTTTTTAGTCTCGATGGGGTCTCACTTGTTAAACACAACAACCATTCCCAGTCTAGCTTCAACTTCTTCATCCAATCCCTACCCAGTAGTATTAGTGCTTCTCCCTTCACAACCAGTAATGGTAGACAGTTCACTTTGCCTTCATGTGATACATCTACAATTGTTGTCCCTTGGGGACTCACTATCTCACCAGTATAGGTCGTCAGTTTTACTGAGCATTTTTCTAAATCCTGGATCTGACCCAGCTCTTTGAACATTTTTAGACTAATGCTCCTGTATCTACCTCCATGACAACCTTTTTATTTTGTTTATCAACAGCCCCACCATTACAGGTGGTGTTCATAGGTTGGAAATATTGTATAAATTCAATTTTTCTTGGCTTACCCCGTTTTGATCCAGATTTAATCTTTCTATGCTGAATCTCTTTTCATCTGTCTGGTCTCCATCCACTACATTCATTGCATTGCTTCTTCTAGTTGTTTTTCGAGAATCTACCCATTTGCTGTCTGCACTTTCTGCAGTTGTGCCTTCTTTTATAACATCTGTAGCATTCACTATTTATAAATGTACATTTATCCGCTATGTGTAAGGTACTACCACATTTTTAACACTCCCGTTTCAGGGATAATTTGTATATGGTGTTTTCATAATCGATAATTGTTTCCTGTATTAATTTTGAATATTTTCAGGACGATTCAATTGATACTGCTATTTCAAAAGCTTGCTTCAAAGTTAGATCCCTGTCGCTTAGTAGGCATTCCTGGATTTTCACGTCCTTAATTCCAGCGACTAGGCGATCCCGTACATATTCAACAACCCTCTCTTCAAATTTACAGTGTTCAGACATTTTCCTTAATGCGGCTACATAGTAACTTATAGATTCTCCATCTTTTTTATCTCTCGTGTTGAACAAAAATCTTTCACGAATTACTTTCGGTGATGATTAAACATGTCTCTGCATCACCCCAACTAACTCATCAAACGCTTTCCCTTCCGGACGATTATCAACTAAACCTCTAAACACAGGAACGGGTTCAAGCAGCGATTTTGCATCTCATATTTGGCCAGAAGAATCTGGCTGAAATAAGTTTCACCGTAGCAGAAACTGCAATGTTAGCCAGTCCGTGCAAAGAAGAAAAAAACAGTTTTTCGATGAGTCTTAGGAACTAGGGGCAATGTGAATTCAGAGATGCTTGCATAAGATCTGTTCATCTGGTGTAGGGATGAGGATGTACTAGAATTTACAAGTAGCAAATTGTGAAGGTGGCAGATTTAAATCCTTCAAAGATAGCTGTTCCAAAGCCATTTGACGGAGGTTAATATCCTCTGGTGAAGAAGTAGCACTGATGTGACGACAAGATAGTGCATATGCAGCAGTGTTTTGTGAACCAGATATATGCTGTATGTCACTGGAGAACTGGGAAATGAAGTTCAAATTCCTAGCTTTGTGAGGGGAATATTTGTATGGCTTGTGACGTAGCACGAACATAAGTGTATGATGATCCCTGTAAATGGCAAATTCCCGACCTTCTAATGTGTGACGAAAATGTTTAATAGCTAAGTAAATAGCCAGGAGTTCACGTCCAAAAGTACTATAATGAAGATGAAGCGAAATTTTGAATATGAGGGTTAGGGTATACCCTAACCCTCATGTTCAAAATTTCGCTACCCGGGTAGCGATCGGGAATAGTAGTTGAGTTCAGCCGAGGGAAATCTCTGATAGGACGCCAATCCCCAGAACGCTTTGAAACCATATGCAAATGGGATGCCCAAGGGCTAGATGAGGGACGAATAATACCTAGCTGGAGCATGTGATTAAATTCATTTCACTGAGGAGAAAAAACAGAAGCAACAGTTGTTTCAATAAAATGCATAGTAGAATGAACAGGTTTGTTTATTTTAAAATTTAAATTTGTTAGAGCAGATCTGGAAAAGAATATAATAAATACAGAGCTAGTAAGAATCTTTCAGCATGCATCTACAAATGTCCACTATCAAGTTAAGATTGCATAATAAATGGGCACCTAGGATAGGGATAAGGACATCTGCAATTATAAAGATCCATGTGAAATCTCTGCATAGTTGCAAGTCCCAAAATCGTGCAACTTTACCAAACAGTTTACAGTCTGAAGTACAACCGTTGAAGTAGGAGGTTTCTCTTTGAAAAACTTTAGAGGCCAAATGCTGCATGCAGCGCTAGTGTTGACCAACAAGTGATACTGAGAAACAAAATTCTTTATGTAGAAAGCATGACTTATGGGTGGATTATAGGGAGGAAGTACCGTGCTCATTTCTTCCTTCTCTCATTTCCCTGGTCCCTTGGGACGTACGCACAGGGTTTGTTGCACCGGCGGGCCCAATCGCCGAAGAGTCTGTCGTACATGCAAAATCTGTGGGAATCAGTATTATAATGTGTCGGAGAAGAAGATCGACGACGGTGCCAAAGCATAGGTGACTTGGCTACAGATAACCTTAATAACTCGATCTCCCTTGTCAGTTGCTCGATAGCATTGCTATATAAGCAGAACCAGGGATTGATTTAGTAACCACGGCTGAAATTTCTGCCACTGCACCGGAATTCGCCACTGGAGGTGTCCTTCCTGTATAGCTTCTGACTTTGTCTGCCAAGGATGCAAGCTGTTTGACGGTACCGGTTTTTCATCATGGGGTGAGTATAGTCTGTATGGTAGATGGCAGTCAGGATACAAATAGCTGTCTCAATAAGCCGCTATTCACAGTGGCACCCTCAGCCAATTCAGCGAAGAAGCTGGCTGGGAAACCAGTTTCCAAGTAACTCATCATTTACGAGTATTTGGAAACAACGTTCAGCAGAAACAGATGTGCGACAAAGTACTTCACCCTTCATGCTAGAATCCCCCAGCTGAGGGTTTGTGATAAGATTTTCACAGTAGCTGTTAAAGATCCCGGGAATGTGTTAAGTAATAAGTTTAACTTCTTCGACTCTGAAGTAATACCGTGGGCAATGAAATGTGTCTCAATTTGCATGAACTACATGCAGGCATCATCGTAAAAAACTGGTATCAGATTACTATTCATTGTCGATAGGAACAAATTTGATTCCAAATAAGCAATCGTCAAAAAGAAAGAAAGCCTGAAGTAGATGCGACTGTTCAGATATACAAAATCTTGCATAATTTTTTTCGCCAATAAACATGTCTACCAGAATGTATGGTGATAACGCGAGTTGGAAGACATGATTTGGCTGTCTCTGGAGGTTCCGTCTCACTTTGTTCAGGAAATATGAGTGGAACATGGGGTTCCTGTGTGTCACTGTCCAAAAATGCACATTTCAGTCTGTCAACCGACACAGTCTCTTTGGTTCCTCCCATGTCCAGAGTAAAAAACTTGGAATGAACTAAGTAATAAGTTTTACTGGTTCAACACTGAAGTAATATTGTGTGCCTCAATTTGCACGAACCACACATGGATGTCACTGGAAAAAGCTGGTATAGAATTACTGCTTATTGTTGATAGGAATAAATATGATTTCAAATAAGCAATCGTGAAAAAGAAAGAACACCTGAAGTAGACGAAGAGCTTGTCAAATGAACAAATTGGAAGTGAAAACGAAAAAGACATTAATTCAAAGGGATGAATTCTCCTTAAGGGGTGAAGAGTTAAGGAACAAAATCTGGGAAATAATTGGAAAATATTATGTCTTGACTTCCTTTAGGCGACACACCTAATATAAACAAATATCATTGCTTGGCAAGACTAGGAAAGCTAAAATAGACTGAAGCAGCATTAAAATGGCAAAAACAGTGTTGCAAAATATTCAGCCGAAAAATTGTGCGATTAGCATATCACGTGGGAAGGTTAAAATCAGAATTGATGTACTTTTTTTGTCTTCATTTCTTGTTGTAAAGTGACAAAAAAAAAAAAAACGATTTGCCAATTTAGGAAGTAGAAATATATTTATTCTAACAGCGTTGCACTTGGGTGTCAGAAAATTCAAAGCAGCCATATTTGTGTTGCCATCGAGCGGGAACCTGTACATCATGTGGCGCCCTCATTAATAGTTGACACACAACTATCATACTTTTGTATGTTTTCATGATTCAAAGTAATTCTGAATTTAATCCCCAATTCAAAGTATTAAAGATTGTATTTTATTAAGAATCAATTACGATTTTCTCTTCTCTCTTTTAAAAAAAAATTTATATATAGTAGATCTAATAGCATAAGGATCTCCGACAAAAATTAAATGCTGTGCAATGAATAACATGCCAGGAAATATAAAAAGAAAATATACCTACTTATGTTAGAGGGGCCATACAGAATGATACCTCGGTAAATCCATGATAATATTCATATGGAATATCTTTGCTGGTGCTGAAACGCTGTTTTTCAATTTTTTTTAAAATTGTTTTGTTAGTTTGAGCCTCTTAAACTGTGGGCGAGAAAGCGTGCATTAAAATCTGCGTGGTTCCCTTATTTAAAAATTTTTTTTAAAAATGTCTGTCGGCATAGACATTATGTTCGAAATGTTGGAATAGAAGTTTACATGATAGATCACATCAAAGAATTTTAGCGTGTTTTCTGTGGGTTTTTTTAGAAGGTTTCATGTTCCTATCACGTCGAGTTTACCAATTTTTAGTGATAATGTTGATTGGTCTGAAAGAATGTCAGGATGAAGAAAGCCATCTCTGGATGTATCTGATTGGAACTGAATATTGAATACAAAAAGGGTACATGCAATATCTTGTGTTATGTTAAATTTTGATTAGGCTTGGCACATGTGCAGTGATGCCAAGACTTGAGAGAATACTTCTGCGCAGACTCAACTTCAATTCCTGCTCAGAGTTTAGCGCCAAAGATGATTTAGTTCCCGATAAGATTTTGTGATGACAAGACGTCCTATCCTGTTCTCGTCCTTTGCCAGAAGCGGCAAGATGAGATGGAACTCCACAATACCACATTCTGTTTCTAGCAAAAGCCAGTCTGCAAAACAACTCTCTTTATATTCCAGTGTTCCTTTTGAATAAAGTTGATTTATGCTTTAGTGGACATGTTGGTGTTTTTTGTGGAAGATGATGACCCTTTTCTTATTCAATATTCAATTCCAATCAGAGGGGTCCAGACACGGACGACTTGACCAAATGGATGTCTTCATCCTGACATACAACCAACCAATCTATCCCAACAATTTTTTACAAAACGTTAACGCCAACGGATGCATAAATAAAAAAATTGAACCTACTCTAAAGAAAATAAAAAGAAAAAAAAAAAGAAGAAAAGCTGTATGTCCAGCAATAAATCTAAAACTAATTTCAAATCCAAAATGTCTGCCAATTTTAATATATTTTCCTTGCTGCATTTCTCTACCCAACTTGTCGAGGAAACAAGGATTATTAGCACTAAAATACTTTTGCACTAGAATAAATACGTTTATTCCACTCATGCTGGTGGCTTATTTTTGGACAACAAAAAAAAAGGACATAAATGAATAAAAGATTTTTCAACTTCGCCCCCATATAATTGAATGATTTAATGGCATAATATTTCCTCGTTTCCCCCTCCCCCCCCCCCATGTAAGGAGAATCTGCTTATTATGAAATTCTTAGTTTTTGTAAACACTGAATTTCTTCATTCATTAAACTCCTTATCTTTTTCAAAGGTCGTTTTCATAGACTGTTTATTGGAATTACATTTATTCCGAGCAAATATGGGCAGTCGGTTGATCCTAGCTCTCACCCGTGATACCCTCAGCGTTCAAGCCAATATGGCGATTTTTGATTTTTCATGCCCAAATATAAAATAGGCTACCACGTGGAAATAATTCTCTTATTCTACCTAACACCCCCTCACAAACACACACAATATGATGAGTAAATAACTTTGCAACTCATTTTAACCTTTCCGTGATTTAATTTTTTTTTTTTAATGCATCGCTTATCGGAATATTTTATGAAAAATTTAGACATTTTTTCTATTATAAAATTTCTTGTCTTTGCTATTAATTTTCATAACGTGGTTTTATGAAAGTTTAGACATTTTTTATTTTAGAATATGTGGTCTTCAGTAATAATTTTCATAATCCTTCCCGTTTTGCCCTACTCATCGTGAGTCTTACTGGGAACCCTTTTTTCACAATGGCGATTTCCCTTACTGTGGCATTAACCTTCCTTTCACTGCTGAGTTAAGTACAAACTCCTCTTACACAGTAGAAGACTATTAAGCTACGTATCGGAGGTGGAGATTACGGAATTACGTGCAACAGTGCATATTCACACATGCACTCCTCTTCATGTGAAACAGTGCATATTCACACATGCACTCCTCTTAGTGCATTAACACATGCACTTCTTACTTGCAACAGTACATTTCAACATGTATTTTTCTTCACGTGCGACAGTAGAGACTGATCTCTACTCCTTCATGCTTGCTACAGTACAGACCTGACCTGTGCTCCATGATTGCAACCGTGCAAAATCACATGCATTACTGACTTCAACCTCAGTCTTTGAACAACCCTCCTATACCAAATATTCATTGTTGCTAATATCCCTACACTACCCTTTCTTATGTGTAGACGCAAACTGGTAAATTCACATTCTAAGCTATTAATACCTTGGTACATCTCCGTCTTCTTTCTTAACATTTACGGCGATGCCATATCAGGATAAAGCCCTTTCACTGTTATTTCAATGCTGTTTCTCTATCTATATTTTTTCTCAAAAACTATTTTTTAAGTACAGAAGCCCACTGCTCGACCCACCTACCCAAAATAATACATTTTGAGTTGTCAATTAGAATAATAAAATAAAACGTTTTAATCTTTTTTTTTTATTACTGCATCCATAATAAATTAAGCAAATATTTAACCCAAAAAAATTTGTTCGACAAGCAATATTTTATTTATATTAGCATTTTTAAATTTCTAAAAGTTCGACTAAAAGTTGCTATTTTTTTTCAAAAAAACAAAATAAAATTTAAACTACAAGAAATTATCTTTCAAACTTACTAATTTAAACATGTACTCAGTGTTTTAAAACAAAAATTGGCAGAATCGATCAGTTAGGGGGTGGGGGCACTCATGAAAAGCATAACACCCCATGAAAAACAGTTATCTCCAAAATTTTGAGTCAGCAACTTTTTAAGAGAAAAATTATCTATCACTTCCAACACTGAAAATTTTACGATAATTAGGCTATTTTTGGTGATTTTTGAAAAATTGCATTTTTATGCCATTAGAGTAAGGGCTTGGTTTTGTTCATCTCTATTAATAATATGTATTAAAAGGAAATAGTCTATCAGGCATGTGTATGCAGTGTGATGATGTATGGAAGTGACACCTGGCCAGTGTAGGGTTGAGGACATGCATTTTATGGAGAGAAATGATATGAGAAAGATATGATGGATATGTAATGTGAGTCTTAATGACAATCTCAGATCTGATGAGCTCAGAGGAAGATTACATCTGGATAGTATAGGGAGATGTGGGTAGAACAGGAGGCTTTGATGATATGGCCATGTTGAAAGAATGGATGAAAGTTCCTGGATTAGTAGATGTAGAACAATTAAGGTAGCAGGGTCATCCCACAGGGGAAGGCCAAGGAAAACATAGGAGGAAATGATAAAGATGGACTTGAGAGAGGGATAAATAAAAACCCGGTCAGAGATAGCTTAGCTTGAAAGTCAATTTCTAAAACCTGTCCAACACATCCCAGCATGTAAAAGGACGTTAAACCGAATATGATGATTATATATATATATATATATATATATATATATATATATATATATATAGTGAATGCTTTTATTCAAACATTACAAGGTCTGCTACACTGGCATGTCGATGTTATCGATCTACAGCTATCAGAGGCTGAGGTCTCATCAGGCAGAAAGTTTTTTATGATCCAACCCGGTCGCTGAATTCCAGGAATAATGGAGTCAAGCAAAGAAGAAGAGGAAAAAGAAATAAAAGTCATGTGACCAATTTTTAAAATATATTTGCCGTTAGAAATTCATATTTTCATTTTTTTTTAAATCCAACACTGAGCTGGGGTAGAGGGGGGAGGGGCGAGGAAAAGAAAAAAGAAAAAGAGAGAAAAATATATTGGCCGTTAGAAAAGTTTAATTCACAGCTATTTGTATTTTTATTTTTATCCAACGCTGAGCTAGAGTGGGGGGGATCGAAGGAAAAGAAAAAGAAAGGGAAAGGGAAGAGAAGGGAAGAGGGGTAGAGAGGGGTTAGGGGTGAGTGTCTATAGCCATTTAGGATTTGTCGCGGGCTGAGAAGGGTTAATGTCAGATTTAATTTAAATTAAATTCATATTTTTATTTTTATCCAACGCTGGGCTGGAGAAGAGGGGGCCCGGGGAAAGGAAACAAGAAGGAAAGAGAAGATAAAGAAAGAGAGAGAAAGAAGGTGTTAAGAGTGTATGTCTGTAGCCATTTAAGAAAGTTGTCGTGGGTTGATGTGTCTGCTTCCTGTACACGGCATTGTTTTAATCTATTTCAATGCAGACGTATAACAGTTACACGACAAAAAGCCTAAAGGGATATTTAGTTTAAATTATTATTAGTGATAAATTTATGACCTTAGTATTAATAAATTATGCTGTTATATTTTGATCAATTGGCATTTAATTTTAATTATTTTGATGGATAAGTAAATGTATTTTAATTCTAAATAATATTTAGCAGTTAATTAATAAAACATAGCGGTAATTACCTTTATTTTTAGTGAGAGTCATATATGGATTAGTGGCAGTAGTATTAATAGATTTAATTCTAGATAATAATGAGTTAAAATATAGTGGGGATTATTCTTAGTAAGAATCGTATATAAATTTATGACATTGATATTGATGGATTATACTATTATATTTGGTTTTAATTATTTTGGAGTATAAATAAATGTATTTCGATTATAAATAATAGTTAGTATTGAATTAATAAAACATATTGGTAATTGCTTTTATTTTTAGTGGAAGTCATATATGGATTAATGGCAGTGGTATAAATAAATTTTATCATTCGTTGTAATTGTATTACTAATTGTGGGGTTAACACCTGTTATAAGATTAAAGATAATATTGGCGGTAAGGTGTTCGAGTTAAAGTTGTTAACACAAGTTATGGTCCATGAGTGGGGGGACTAGAAATGGTGGGGGCCAGTAATTTTGAGTAAAGTGAGCAGTATATAATTTTTTAAAAAGTGATTCTAGTAATATGTGGTTGACTTCTCCAGCTCAGCGTTGGATAAAAATAAGAATATGAATTTAATTTAAATTAAATCTTACATTAACCCTTCTCAGCCCGCAACAAATCCTAAATGGCTATAGACACTCACCCTAACCCCTCTCTACCCCTATTCCCTTTCCCTTTCTTTTCCTTCGACCCCCCCCCCTACTCTAGCTCAGCGTTGGATAAAAATAAAAATACAAATAGCTGTAAATTAAACTTTTCTAACGGCCAATATATTTTTCTCTCTTTTTCTTTTTCTTTTCCTCCCCTCCCCCCTCTACCCCAGCTCAGTGTTGGATTAAAAAGAAAAAAAAAAAATGAAAATGAAAATATGAATTTCTAACGGCAAATATATTTTAAAAATCGGTCACATGACTTTTATTTCCTTTTCTCTCTTCTTCTTTGCTTGACTCCATTATTCCTGGAATTCAGCGACCGGGTTGGATCATAAAAAACTTTCTGCCTGATGAGACCTCAGCCCCTGATAGCTGTAGATCGATAACATCGACATGCCAGTGTAGCAGACCTTGTACATGTTTGAATAAAAGCATTCACAATACAGCTCTATATTTTTATTGAGCACTCTTTTATAAGCCCGGTTTGATTCCCTTTGGATTTCTACCCTGTGGATTTTTACCCTACCTGGATTACTATATATATATATATATATATATATATATATATATATATATATATATAAACTCCAAAATTACACTTGGTGGGAAGAGTAGGTAATGTTCTTTATAAATACACATTTTTCTTGAAATTAAAAAAAAAAAGTTAATGTAAAACTAGATACATTTTTGATATATGCTGCAAGAATTTTTTAAAAAATTGGTTTTATTACAGATCATTACATTCATTCGGTCGGATTTCAGATTTTCGAAATTATTTGACTGGCTATGATATTAATGTTCGTTAAGTTTTAAATAGCATTTTCGTCAGTAATTCTCAAGAGTGCTTGGGATCTGTTTGTTTGACAGTTATGTTCATTTTTACGGTGTATTATGTTTGGAGGTTTAATGCATAATTTTTTTGTGAACTGTTTTACTGGAGAGGGAGAACCATTTTTACATAGTGATGTGCATCAAGAAAAAGGAGTGTGGGTGTTAGGGTTAGGGTTACAGAAAAAGGAGTGTGGGTCTTGATGACTTTTAAATGCTTTGAATGACTTTTTAACTGTTTTACCATTCTATTTGATTGTAGGGTGTTCAGTCATGTTGCAGTACGTTTATAATCCCATTGTTTGCCGAATTGTTCAAAGTTTGCTAACTTATATTCAAGTCACTAATGCGAATATGTGGACTCCCGAATATGGCAAGAGTTTCTTTATCATTTTATTTACTGTGGCGGATTTCCATTTTGATTGGGAAAAGTAGGTTTAGGTCTACTTTTCCCAATCAGCTAAAAACACAGTTTAATCTCTCAAGGAGCTGTTCTTATGTAATCCATGGAATTTTGTACCCTCAATTCCTTCTATTATCTTTGCGACTTATATTTTAAAAGACTGTACTCTTGCTATGAAGTTCATAATGTAGACAAGTAAAACAGTATCTCTCGAACAGGAAGTTAAATATTAAAACTTGCGAAATTTATCCATCGACTGATGTGTAAATATCCATTTGAAGCATTGAGTTTGGTGAAATATTTTGGACCATGTATTTCAGCAAATGTTGTGTTTCTTCCACTTTAGCTAAGTTATACTGTTCTCCTTTTTATTGCTTTATTCAAATCTATCGGGTCCAAGCATGAATGACTAATAAACTCTCTCAGTGTCAGGTTCGGTACAGGTTTTATTATTCCCATTTTTACCATTTTCTTTGAAGTTCAGTTTTAGTTTGGGTTTTAATTGCACATGGATTTTTCTTGAATTTGTTATGTGGTGCATAAGTGTCTTGATTTCTTCGAAATAGTCTCCATAATTTTCTAACGAACTATGAATGTCTGATTAGTTTATTTTTGATACATTGTTGACTAATTGTTTGATGTTTCCACATCAAAGCATGCCTTCGAAATGGTGTCTACCACCAGAAATTGTAGAATTAAGTTGTTATTATATAGTATTGCGGTGTATTTCCTGATGGATAGAAAGTCTTATTATTAGTGTTTAATATCATTGATGTTTAAGATCATTTTTTTTAAAAGAAATATTTTTAGATTTTTCTAAAGTATCGCATTCACTTCTGCATCTGCGTAAATTTGAAATTAAAAAAAAAAAATTATTGATGAGCTTTCATTTGGTCTTGTTCCGCTTTGCTAAATGTACATATTCTTTTCAATAGCTTCCATGTTGTATTCCTCTTGTTTTTGAGTTCTATGCTACTAGAGATTTTACTTTATGCAAATTTTTCTCTTTTTGGTACAAGTTCTTGTAAAATGCAGGACAAATATTTATATGATGTGCACCAGAGTAATATCTACACGAGTTTACCCAGTTTTTTTTTTTTTTTGCAGGAGCCATTTAAAAGTTTTTTACATCATACATTGTTGATATTTTATCCATTTCTGACAAAGTTGTTAAAGTTTTTGATTGTAGTCAGGGTTCTACTGCACTTTGAACAGCTTGTATTGCCCCCCCCCCCCCCGCCCCTCCTACACAAGATTAAATGTGACAGACTGATGAGAATCTGATTGTTATTCCATCTAAACTTAGCATTTTTAGAGGGATAGATTTTTAAATAATGGAATCAGGAATCCCAAACTAAATTTTCTTTTCATGTGATTTTTAATTTGATTTTGATTTTTAATTTTTTCAAAATTGAAATTTGTAGAGACACTTTCAATAAATAAACATAAGTTATTTTCTTTGAATTTATTTTTACAAATATTTGTCAATATTTTTCTTTTAGACATGAAGAAATTATATAAAAAATATAAAAAAATGAAAAGTTAAAAAAGAAAAACAAACAAAAAAAACAAATAATCAAAACAAGGTCACCAATTTTCTGAGAAAACTAACAAACTAAGTGGAGTTGGGGCTCGGTTACCATTGCTAAAATGGACATAAAAGGAAAGACAAATAATGTTGATGTAGAAATTGGAAGAAGGGGAGTTATGAGGATTAAAGTTGCATGAAATACTATATCAAAATTTAAAATATGAAAAAGACATTTTTTCCCCAAGAGTAAAAATGAAATTTACAAAATTTGAAACAGAAAATTCGACCTAGTCATCATGTATTATTTTTTTTTTTTACCCTTCAGCACAACTTGAACGCCTTAAAAAGGTGAGGGATATTCAGTACTTACCTTTAGCTCAGGTAACTTGCAGATTTCATCTTCCTTAAGTCGCATATTCCGATCTACCTGTTTATCTTTTGCCAGCATCTTGAATCTCTCATAAACTCTGAAATTTAAACAAAAACAGAATTACTCAAAATGGATAATTTTATTTTAATACTTATATTGCTGCTTCCTTCATGCTCAAATGTTACAATTACCATCTATTATATGTGCTGTATATATGTTTATACTTTGTCGGTAACACACCATTTAGTTTTTGTGCAATGATTATGGCGCATTACAACCCAAGTATAAAAAAGGTGCAAAATATAATGTTTCTTTTTATGAGTTGTTTCCCTTTGATAAAGTTAGTTTTCAAGGGATTTCAGTAAGTTGCTCAAAATGAAAACAAAATTTATTTTCTTAATGCACCATCATTTAATCATTTTGTGAGACAGATTTTGGGGACCATACCTAATTTAATAATAATCCTTTAACATTATATGGTACATTTAAATAATATTTATTTTTTAAAGATGTAAATCGTAATTATTTTCATGTATTTGTTGTTTCCCTTTGATAAAGTTCGTTTTCAAGGGATTTTAGTAATTTGTTCCAAATGAAAACAAATTGTGCATTCTCATAACTACATACGTGTCGGTGCTATTTTACTTATAGGCCGATGCAGTTAATTATTTTCATGTAAAAGCATTATTTTGTACTTACTCAATCATATTTTATCTCTCACGCCACGAAAAAGAATTTAAAAATATCAAGCAGAACTTTAATTAGAACGATTTTTCCATTTTCATAAGGGCGATATGAAATGTCGAATTTGACATTTTCGGAGTGGCCGGCTAGCGAACTAAGGGCAGATAAGTGTCGCGAAATTGGGTCCCCTAGGTAGGCACGTCGTGGAAAGTATCCCATTGAACAAATTAAAAATAATTATTTAATTTTCTATTTTTTTTATTTAATACATATATATTTTATTATCCATATTTGGTCGCTGTTACCATGTAAATATGAAAAAAAAAACAAACAAAAAAAAAACAAGAAAATTATATCGTGGAAAGTATCCCGGTGAACAAAGTAAAAATAATTATTTAATTTTCTATTTTTTTATTTAATAAATATATTTTATTACTATTGCTTATGTGTTTCTTTCTCTTTATAATTCTAAAAATAAAAACGGAGTTAATGCCCTTGTCTATTCTACCGACCGCTCACAGCCCAAAATGTCGGCTCGCTCACAAATACAGGTTGTTTATGAAAATGGAAAAATCGTTCTAATTAAAGTTCTGCTTGATATTTTTAAATTCTTTTTCGGGGCGTGAGAGATAAAATATGACTAAGTACAAAATAATGCTTTTACATGAAAATAATTAACTGCATCGGCCTATAAGTAAAATAGCACCTACGTGTCTTAATCATAAACGATGACCTGAAAAGGGAATGAAGACCCCCCCCCCCGACTTCCTCAAAACAAACAACAATGAAAGATAAAGGGAAAAGGCATTGTAAATAGATTTTGGTAACAGGCCGAATTTAATCAATGTCACATAAAAAATTAGGTTTTGGAATTTTTTAGATGAGGATAGATAATCTGTATAATTTGTATCATTTAGACTACTATTCTCGTTTTGAATATTATTCTTACAAGGTTTCGGCCGATGTCACTTCTGACCTTCTTCAGGTGTGTCATGTCAAATCTTTATAGATTCTAGAGTTCGACATGACTCACCTGAAGAATGTTGGACGTTACATCAGATGAAACGTTGTGAAAATAACATCCAAGACGAGAAAAGTATTTCGAATGATCCAAATATAAAAAAATTGTTTGGCACATTTGAACTCGAACAACAACAAAAAAAATGGATGTAATGTTAAAAAGTTGACCACTAGACCAGTTAAGAAACCAAATAAAAGTTAACCTACTTAAATAAAATTATTTTTACAATTAAAATTTTTAATATTCATTAAATCAAATTAGTTTCAAATTATGTTTAAATAATTGATAAAAAAAAAGTCTATTTTTATTTTTTCAGTGTCGTTGAAAAAAAATCATATTTTAAATTTCATACAGATATTTATATTTTTGCCAATGAAAAAATGTGATTTTAAAAGTTATTTTAAAAAACTTCTACTTGAAAAAACAAACAAACAAAAAAACGCTGCAATTGGAAATAATAAAATAAGATTTATTACGGATGCCCGCACTATAACTCTAGAACTATTATGAGATATGTTGCAATTTTATTAAAAAAAAAAAAAAAAAACACAAAACAGGGAGACAATTCACGTATAAGTTACTGGAGTTGCCTGCCCTTCCTCAGTGAATATTTAAAAAAAGGTGGGGCTGCTTTAGACTTGATGAGATGGTGAAATAATAGTGATTAAAAAAATAAATTGAACAAATAGATAAATTCACAGAAAAATAATGGAAAACATTGAAAAGACCAGAATTAACAGGTTTTTTTTTGAGCGAGTGAGAAAAATAAAGTATTTGGAAAAATTGTAATTAAAAAAAATAAAAATAAAATAAAATGACAAAAAAACATACAAAACAAACGAAAAAGGTTCTTTTTGAACTCTCTTGACTTGAGCAATTTTGTTTCTGTTGATTTAGGTTTATGTAATGCCTATTACTACTGTGCTACCTTATTTTCTTACCCTAAAAAACATAAGACCATAACGAGAAAGATATTATTTTTGGTACATTTGCAGATTAACGTGTTCCGCTGGCCCCCTCCTCTAAGTGAGGTTCTACTTTTAGGCGATTACGTGTGAATATCCTAATAAACTTGTCGAACAGTGAAAAAGGATAAAAACAAAAACAAAAAAAAAGAATTTAGAATGGGGAGTCAGTTTTGTATATACACTTAACATAAAATAATCCCCCATTTCCGGGCCATTCTAGCGTTTTAGAGCCGTTACATATTTTTACCACTAACCATAAGTCTGAATGGCTATCAGTTAGGGTTAGGTTTAAGATTAGGTTAGAAAACCCCTAACGAATGTTTTGAAAAATAATTTATTAGAATGTTTTGAAGAATAATTTATTGGGGAGAAAAAAAGAACATGATTACAATAAATAAATAGGACTAAAAGTAATATTGGCTGTGAAATAATTTAAAATATCTGGTACAAATGAGTGCTCTGGAAGAGTTAATTATTGGGTACAAAATTGTCAGTAAGAGGAGACAATACAAAACCCAAATTAACCGAAACGAAATTGGTCCAGTCAAGAAAGTTCAATAGCACAAGAAAAAATAGGTAGACATTTTCTTTCCTAAGTGAGAAAAAAAAAAAATGGAAATTTCTCCTTAAGTAAAAAAAAAAAAAAATCGTAAAGAAATAGTGAGTAATTATTGGAATATTAATTATTATAAAGACTTGTTTAATTATCCAAGCAAAGGCAAAAGAACATTTAATTTATTGTCCGATTTGTATTTTTTGTCAGTTTTGTTATTTAGGTGCTTCTACAGAATTTGAACCGAACCGACTTTTAGGAGTAAAGTGTAATATCTGTTCTGATACTACACTTTGTCTTTTCTGTCCTTAATCAGTGAAGGAGAAATCCTTCTAGACTGGGACAAAAATAAACATTTCCAAATTATATAGTGCTCCTTTTTGGGCTACTGAATTTCCCCCCACATTAAAAAAAACAACCTTGTGTCTAATTCTACTCTTGTGGGGAGGCAAGTAAATAAGGACTTTAATGTTCCTCACAAGTTGTGACCAGGTTTCATATTTTTCCTGTACATCACAGACACAAAGATATGTATCGATTCCGAAATATCCTGACGTCACTAGATCCGGATTGCTAGATTGAACTACTTTTCAAAGGATGTGTTTTTATTCTGATAAATTCAGCTGTACTCAACACTGACTTCACAAGAAAAAGTAATTTTAATAAAATTTTCAGCAACTGACAAAGTTTCTTTTAATATAAATGTACTCTAAAATTAGAATGTATAATTAGTGTGTTTATGGTACACAAAATTAAGGTAATCTTGCGAGTAAACTCCATGGTATATTTCAACCGATTAAATGTTTCATCATAAACCATAAAACAAAACAAAAAAAAAATGCACGAATTGGGGAAGAACGTAATTTCTTTCTTAATTGATTAAGAAACTTCGTTAATACAAACGGTTCAATGACATTGTATGAAATAGTAAGAAATGAAAATTCTTATCTGAAAAGTGTATTGCTGTATCCAACATACTCCAACAAATCAAATAATCATTTTGCCAAACCTGGTGCATGTGATAGAAATAAACCTAATTCTGTCTCACACAGTACATTTCACCATAGGTTACAGCCAATTAAATAACATCAACACACACCAACAACAGCTATACTATATAAGTAGACACATCTACACCTGCTGCCACTGCCGACTACCACAATAAGCAGTAGTACTTGTTTCATAATGTTTCACTGGTGATAAACAGCCCCCCCCCCCCCAATAAATATCCAACCCTTCCTCACCGTGGTGACAACATGGTAATGTCAGCGCTCCCCGGCTAACAGGGCAGTGGTGAAAATCCAGGAGTCATCATCATCAGCATCTTCCATCCTCTGGTTGTCTCTGTCTCTGCTGTGTCAAGTGTGGAACTGCAAATCCATCGAGGAGTGAGGATAATAACGTTGATTCTGCACATGTGCAACTGATATTCCTTTGTGTGTTCAGAGTCAAACCTTCCGCGACTTCGTATGCAACTGCTGGGCCTTGCTGCTCTGTGTGTGAGGGGTGAAAACCTGTAATCTTACAGGTCTAACAAATAGCTATGGCCAACGAGAAGGACTTCATGCAGACCAGACAATCTTGAGGCACGATCTTCGTGAGCTCGATGCAGAAGTCTAATTCGCTCAAAAACAACAGTCGTCTTTCTCTCAACTCAGTTACTCGATGTCATCATCATCATCATCATCATCATCATAAGTGCTTTTTCTAGAAGTAGACAAAGTCTTATTATCAATTGCTACAAAACTATTTTTGAGGTCAAAATATCACTACTACAAGTGATAACCTGTCTTTTTAAGGACAATAACAACCAATGGTTTAGAAAACCTTTGTCCAAATTACTCAAAACTGAGGCGGCATAACAGATAGGCTACCCAATCCAACAAAGCAATTACTACCTGTACCGTTTTTGTTTCGTTTTGTTGAGAATAACACTTAGCAATAAAACTTTAACATTTTGACTGTTATCCTTATTGTAGTTGTGTTGACTGATGTCTACGTTATTTTCGCATGTGAGGTTGACATCCTCGTTTACCCTAGAACAGTATCATAAAAACAATGTAAAGCTCTCCATAAAAACGAATTTAACGCTCTTCGGTGTTAATAGCGTTTGTATAAACCTTAAAGATTTCACTTACTTATGACCTGTTGTTGATAGTCACATGGTTAGAAACGCTGACTGTCGAAAAAAGTTTTGATCCCAGCTTAACGTGATTGCCTGTCTAGTAACAGTGAAGAGCTATGATACAGTAAAACAGTCTGTAGATTGACTATGTATAGATAACAATAACATAAGTCAGTCGTAGACTGCATACCTCCACGTGATAACGTAAGGATGGCCAAAGTCTTATATGGGCTTACTTATCTATAAAACAGTATACTATAGAGCCAATAATTTCTATGAAATAAAATATTTTTCATAGTGGAGCGGTTTGGTTGCCATGGAAATGCTAAAAACTATTTATCTGATCAGGCTGCAATTTTGCATAGGTTACTGTTATCAAAGAGCATCAGATCCATATATCAAATATGGAAAGAATCGTCATAAGTTGGCAATAATATGGGTCAAGTAGTGAGTCTCTTTGATGAACAGAATCAAAGTTATTGCCCAAAGTGTGACTTTCACCTTTACCTTGATATCGCAAAATTAAATCAGTTCCAAGTTAGACCATGTTTGGTGACAATTGGTCAAGCGATGTGTATGCTAGTCTGTACATAAACAAACAAACTCAACCGAAAACATAATCTCCTTGGCAGAAGTAATTAAAATGGACTTATCTTCACTTAAAACGATAAAGCCTTAAGATATGATCCTTCTAATTGTTTACTATTGTTATAAAGGTCTATCCAAAGAGATATTGAGTTCTTTGTGTGTGCAAGATCTGCTGTCTTTAATCTTGCTTTTATACTCTTGAAAACTCTTATCACCTAATATTTGCAATAGTGGAAGTAGTGCACACATGAAAAAGTAGATTACACTCTTATAGCTCAATAGTAAGATTAGTATAGCTTGTTCTATGTACAGAGGGGGGGGATTTTCTATACATGACAATATATATATATTTACATCACAATGGTGAGCAGTGTCCACTAAAATGTAAAATCTAAAAAATGCTGACTCATTTCCTGTTTTAAATTATGAGTTGGCTAAGTAAAGCCTGAGTTAGTTGCCCTCCTCCTTCTTCCTAGAATTATCGTATTAGAATTTTGAATTTCCCCCCTCCACACCGTATTCTCCCTATAATGTAATTTCCGGTTGAATTTGAGGAAATGACTTGCAGTTTTTTTTTTGGGGAATGACTTACAATTTGTTTTTAAAAAAACCTACATGATATAATTGTTTTCTATTTAAATTAATACATGATTAAATTGAAATTAAGCTGAAAATAGCTGAAATAATCGACCCCCAGACGAAATCTGCCCAATAGACCCCATAGGAATGAATTTAGAGATTTGGGAATACGCCTATTAACTTTCTCGGAGAATTTTACATTAGAATACACTTTTAGATTTTATCTAGATTCGCTAACTTTTTTCTATAGGCTCCCCCCCCACACACACATTGAGTTTTATATAGAGAGATATATTAGTTAGGTATGTGTATATATTTATATATGTATAGGATTCACTCCTAAACTTATTAACCGATCATTATGAATTTTTCAACATAGCTGCTTGTCGTAAGGATGGATAATTAGGGCTATTTTTAATGTAGTTTTATGCAAATGGGGTAAAGAGGGGGGGGGGGTAGAAGGCCTTTGTGAAAATTCAGATACCTTCGATTTTCGTTAAATTTTAACAATACATATCAGACATCAATTAATAAATATTACCCAAATTTCAGTTTCTTTAGAGTGTGAACCTGCATGAGTGCGTTCGCTGCACTGGCCGCAATCGTCCTACGTTGTGCCGGTCCAAATTTGTTGTAAAACTCAGTCAGTACTGCAACAAAGAATTCTTATCCCAAGTAAGGCCACAAGTCCAGGTTATAAACAAGTAACTTGTATTCCCAGGTTGAATGGCAGACTTGCAAAATGAGATTTTTCTCGACCAAAACAAAAAAAGAAGATAAGTCCAATCAGCACAATTCTTAGCTAAGAACCCCAGTGAGCCCATCTTGCTTGGACAGGCACACAGATCCAACTGATCGCCAGCCCTCTAAGCCAAACTGCCTGTCATGCCCAGAGTTCCAGGTCTCCCCCTTCACCTTCCCATCTCCTGGGGCCCTTTCCTCCTGACCGGAAATCTTGGATTCCAGTCATTCTCACTGGTCACCATTCGCCAACCCAGGCTGATTGCTGGAGATATCCCCTAGAGATAACTGCCAGACAGTCCACTCAAAGGAGATTATCATGGAGACAATCTATGAACACTATTTTGGTTTCATCATTATTCTGTTTTTATGAAACACTTATTTCATTTCAAAGAGAAATAAGATTCTGTGTTGTCCAAAATACAAAATCAAAGATATGCTCACATTCCTCTGTGCCCCCACCCCTGCTAGTTAATAAATACATTTTTAGTCAGGAAATCAAATACCAATCACCATATTAAGTCTTTGTAAGAAATACATTAAAAAAAACGAACTTACTTTAAAATATCTGCCTGAGAAAAGAAAGTCAATTCCTGAAAGTAAAGAAAACAAAAAATTGTTCGATGTAAAAATGATTAAAAATATATTTGTTTGGCATACACAGTTACAAACAGAGAGAATTTTCAGGAATACAGGTTTTAAAAATTTTGATCTTTGAAACTTTTGTTCACTTCAAACAACGCATATTGCCACTGAAACGAAGGGCCTATTGTGATAGGGGCCAGATTTATAAGGGGACAACCTGGGTAGGGAATTTCTACATGTTGGTATTATTGGGGAAACAGTGAGCAGCCCCTTAGGCTTCAGTGGCAATATGCCTTATTTGGGGTCAACAAAAGTAAAAAAATAAAATAAAAAATCATATATAACTATGATAATAACCGATGCAGAAACCTACATTTGTGCTTAAAATTACGCAGACATGTTGCACACACATGTTTGTGCGTGCAACATGTAAAAGTGCATAACTTGCAGCCAGCCTATATGGGACCTTTAAAGATTCTCAAAAGATGAAAATATTTTATTGTGCGCATTTAAGTTGCCAACCAAAATATTACAGTAAACAGGTTGAAGCCAGCCTTTTTGTATGCTACCTGGTTGAATGTAGACACTCCAGTGACTCCATCACCTCCACTAATATCTGATATAGAAAGGCAGACTGTAACTAGATCTGGCCGAATTGTGAAATGGCTAAAACATTTATCGACCGAGTCGAACATTTGTATTTGTTTTCCTAATGGAACAATAATGTTTAAAAATTATTTTTTTTTTATAGAATTATTGTTTTCTTTCGAACACACCAGTGAACAAAGGTTTTGTGCATATGTTTTCTTTTTTTCTATCCCATTTTTTATTAAATGCACAAGTTATCCCCCCTTGTCCTTTATTCATTTAAAAAAAATATTCTTTTTTGGTTATTGTACGTAATCTAAGAATTTGATAGAGACTTACCCCATCGAAGCAAGAGAAGGTGAATTGTTTGTATAAGTGTTTGTGGAGATAGAAACTTGCGAGGCGAACATCAGGAAAGCTATGATGAAATGATGCAGTGCATGCGTTATCAGCCAAAACAAGGCTATAGTATGAGATTCGTGTTTCTCACCAGAGACCAAAGAGGAATAAAAAGAAGTGGTTTTTGGTTGAGGGTCAGTTTCATCTCTGGGACTGGTGCAGACTAAACCCATGGTTTGGAGAAAGAAAGAAGAAAAGGAAAGAGAAAGATACTGAGGGAGAAAGAGCTCTTGTTTGTAGTGTATGCGATGGCCACCAGTGGAAGTAGATTCTAGTTACAAAAGTTGTTTTCTTTTTTAAATTCTTTTGACAAGTTATAGTTTCTCATTTGAGAACCTGTCTAATGAGAAGGGTACTATAGGGACAACAGAGTTATCTCCCTTTACGGAGAAATTAGTTAGAATTCCTAAATCTCGTTGATAACACAAGACGTGGTAGCAACTCTTCTAAGAACATATAGTTAAGACAATAATTCTTTCTCTTTTAGCTCGCTGGCCGGAACAGATCCGTCTTTGAACACGTCCCCTACACACAAAGATGCTATGGGATACTGAAAGTTTTTGCTTTTGTGCTTAGCACACGTTTCTTACCTCCATTAGCAATAACTCATGCACTTTATTTGTATTTGGACTGATGTATTTAATTATATGTGTAGTCTACATTTGAATGTCTAATTTATTAGTTTGCCTGAAACTATTAATAAATGTTGTCGTTGTTAACCACAGCTTCTTTATAGTCCTTTATTAGACATCTTAGTAATGCACACAATTCTAGTGACACACCACATGTTTAAATGATTCATTCTAATTTCTTAGCAACATACTGGCAATCTTGCTAGAATAATATATCCAATATTCATATTCTTCAGCTCTATCCAATGGGATATTGAGTACTTTATTTGTTCAAGATTAACAGTCTCAGTTCGGTTCTGTCCCGATTTTGAAACATTTGTTTTGCCAAACATATATATATACACATGTGTTTCATCCTTTTTCTGGAATAATCAATGTGGAGGATGACTGTTCTGCCAGTCGAACGATTTGAACCCAAGACCAAAGTCACTTTTAACTTTCCAATCCGAACTTCTAGCACACAGCCAACATAACAGCCATGGGGAAGGGGGGGGGGATAAGCTTTTTATGTCTATACAAGCGGACATATTTTAATAAGCTGTCATAACAGTGTTCAACAAGTCTGCAATTTGGATATATATACGAATAAAATAATTATACCAATAATTATAGTAATAGTAGTAGCTACAATGGTAATTATATCAATGTTTACAGTGATTATATCAATAAGAATAGTAACAATAATTATAAATAATAGAAACAAAAAGCAATCATTTACAATGATAATATTAATTTTATCAATATTAATGATAATCATTCAACCCTCTATAATAAGATGATAGTAATAATAATTATAACAAAACTAATTATTAAGATAATAATGATAATATCAATACTAATCTTATTAGTAATAATAATATTCAAAGTTAAAGTGATACACATCGAATCGATAAGGTCTATATTGGATATGAATCTAAAATAGAATATTAGGGGATAAGAAAGAAATAATAGCGATAGCGATCCAAGAACATCACAGTAATAATGGCCGCAGCATGAACAATAAAGTTGCTGCCGTCACTAAAGCTGGATTATGTTAGAGTTACTTTTAGTAAGAAACAAAACTAATCAGAAAGAACTTAGACAGAATTTTCAGTGGGATTAACATAAAAGGTAGAAATGCACCAGGGATTTTCAAATATGAAAAAAATCGAAATACAATTTCTCAGAGCAAATTACATAAGTCAAAGGTATCACATATGAAACAAGAAACAGTTTGACAAAGGTGAGTATAAAACAAACAAATATGAATGGATAAGAGCAATTAGAAGTCCAGTTTCAAATGAGGTTGCAGCAGCGATATAGCAATTCATAAGCTTGGCACTGATTGGTGCAAGCATTTAACTTCCTTTCCGGCTTGTCCAATCAGAGGCCATCTCTCATGTGTGCTGACCACGTGATGAGAGATTATAAAAGGGTTAACAAAGTATGAACTTTTCTCTCTCATGTGCAGGGACTGACAACTCCACGTTGTCCGGATTAACCACAAACTTCTCTCTTGGGACTCAACAGAAACCCACCCGAGCCTTTGGCCCTGGATTCGACTTCGACAACAAGACCTAACAATTCAACATGGCGACTGCCTCACACAGGTGGACTTAATACGACACACACACTTAACTACTTACAATGACCTCACTTCCACACTTGTGTACAGTACTGTAAATATTCTTCATATGTGAACTCTTTCTCTTTTGTTACAGACAGGACATTCCTCATATATGAACTCTTTCTCTTCCCTACTAACGGGACATTTATTTAACCCCACGTGGAGTGTCTAACCTTTCCTCTTCGTCCATACTCGTGGACGCGTTCATTCACTAACACCCTTCTCTTTCATTTCTCCTTTTATTCACATGTTAATGAAGACGACCAATAAAGTTGTTTTAAATATTAGAAATGGACTTCGTCTCATTTCTATAAGGTTATTTACAAAGTGTAGGCGGGTTTTTCTTGGAGAAGAGTGTGTAGTCTTAAAAATATTACAAGTAAAGATTTAGTATCTGTCTGTCTGAAGCCTAAACTATACTATTACTTCTATTAATGTACTATTATACTATTACTGATGGAGAATTGGTATCTGTCTGAAACCGAAACTATATTATCACTTCTATTAATGTACTATCTATTCAGGGAGTGGGAGTAGCGTAGTATAAGTTCGTTCGTCATGATACCATCCTCCCAGGCATTACCTCCTTCTTGGGTGTAGGGGTAGTGTAGTATATTTGTTCTGTGGTTATGATACCATGTTCCCAGAGAATATCTCTTGATTTTGTTTTTGCATCTGTTCTGTTGTGATGAGACCATCCTCCCAAACATTATCTCCTCCTGGGGGGGGGGGGGTAATCTACGTCAACAAGAAATTGTCAGAATCAGCTATTCATTAGCAACCTCAACACTTACCTTATATATACTAGCAAAAATATGCGACCGGAAGGAGCATATGATTGCGAGTATATATAACCAAAAATGTGTTATATGCAGGTTAATTTCTATTTCAGTCACGTAAAGTAATGCAAATAATTTTGGTACTGATGCAGTTTATGAACCGCGTTTTCATCAGCACATTCCGGCAGGTTACGTAAACCGCCGGAAGGTGCCGAACGAAAACTTTTTTTTGTGTAAAAAATGCTGACCAATGTTAAAACGCTAGAAACGGGCATCGTATGTTAAATTTGTAAGAAACTTTCAAAATGTAGGAAAATTCAAATCAAGGAACAAAACACTCATTGTATGTTTCATGAATAAATATTTATTTTTCTTTGGTGAAAAAAATATGGTGCAACAACTGATAGCAAACAGGTTTTCTGTTTTTTTTTTTTAGCAAAATTTTTTTTCTTTCTTGCCGATTCTTTTTAAACCCTACCGACTATGTTAGGGTTAGGTTAGGGTAGGTTTAACTGATAGCAAACATTTAAAAAAAATTTCCTTGCCAATTCTTTTTCTACCCTACCGACTAAGTTAGGGTCAGGTACTGTTTCTTTTCGCAAATTTTCTGTGGACTTAAGCACAGACTTTGTAAAAGTAAAAGAAGAAGGGTTAGAGGACGTGGAAGGAAGCTGCTCGACAGGATACACTTCAGCAATGTGCTGCTCTAATATGGAGACGAAGGGATTGTTTCTGAATTTCTGTTTCTACATAGATTCACGCAGGTAGCTGTCGATTAGATCTCTGCAATATTTTCATAGCGTTTTCCAATTTTCGGCTGCTGCGAATTTCATTGGCTAAGGCTAATCACTTCCAATTGTCGGCTGCTTCAATTTTCGGCGGCTAAGCGTTTCGCACCTTCCGGCGGTTTACATAACCTGCCGGAATGTGCCGATTAAAACGCTGTTCATAAATTGCATGAGTACCATAATTGGTAAATTTGTCGTTTCCCACCTAAAATGGCAGACAACTCTGACGTCAATGAGCCGTCTGATATTTTCCGACCTCACAAATGAGTAAGTAAACCCAAATAAATTGTTTTGGACTAATTTCAAATTTACTTTACATTATTTTAAAGGAAATACAGTTGGGAAATTAGTCCAAAACAATTTATTTGGGTTTACTTACTCATTTGTGAGGTCGAAAATTAGCAGACGGCAGAGTTGTTCGCCATTTTAGGTAGGAAACGACTAACTTACCCCATAATTTTTAAGTAAAGTATGTTTTTAGTGTTTTTATTTTTATTTATTTTGTACTAAGTTATAGCAATTTTCATCGTACACGTCAAACGCTGAAATGTAAACTCGACCGGAAAAATATAGGCATCTTTATAAACAAGACGAGAGCGAAACTAAGGGAGACCATTTTTTTTTTATTATTAAGATAAATACGAGAGCAAAGAAAAACATTATTTTACCACTTTGTTAAACACAGAAGACAATGATAAACTATTGTTTTTCTTGTTATCCGTCTTTTAATTAGAAAATTATGGACTTGAGTTATGTTTCCTTAGCCGCGTTCTCGACTTATTTTTCTTGGCGACTTTTTATTTCGTGTTTTTAATGTGTTTTTTTTTTATTTAAGTAAAAAAATAAGTTGTTTGGCAGTAATGCCGCAACTCATTTCCCTCTTAATAATTTCCGTGGCTGAAATTACTCGCTTTTAAGTTAAAAAGCCATTTTTCGCAAAATAATTTAATCAAGGAAACAAGTGACAACAATCAAAGTTATTTTATGCAGGAAGTAAACTTTACCCTGAATGCTTTTTATTTCTGGAGCGCACAGGTCGGAAAATATTATTGTATCGTTAATTATTTATGTCTAAAGTTTCATTATTTCGATATTTTCGTAGAATATTAAAAAATAACTCCTTTATAAATGACTGAAAAGGGGTTTCTTCTTTTTAAGAAAGCGAGCTTCTCAGTTGAAATAATAATAGCGTGACTAACTCATGAGTCGTTGCTAGTGGAAACTTAGATTTTTTTTTAAAGAAATAATTTAATGAATAAAAAATACTCACCTCGTATGCATCCATTTCATCTTTATCAAAAACGGTTTGTTTATTGCCCATTGTTAACAGAGAGAAAAATGTTACTCTTATCTGGTTTTGAAATGTTATTATTTACAAGAAATGGCGAAGGTGGTTACGTCAATTATAAGGTTGAACAACAACAACTGTTAAAAAGAAAACCAAAACGAGGCTTGTCTAGCATACATTCACCGCCCCCCCTCTCTCTCTCTCTTTCTCTTCCTCATTCTATCTTTTTTGTTCTCTCGCTCTCGTTTTTACTCTTTTTGTCGCTCGCTCTCACTGTATCTTTTTGCTCTTCCACTGCCTTTTTCCTTATTCTGCTCTCTTTCTCTTTCTGCCCCTATCTGCAAAGGAAAAGTTAGACGCAAGGTCGTTTTTTTAATGTGAACAGGTAGCAGTTGGTCGGATTGGCCGGCTTTGAGGGAATTGGACTGGAAAGGCTCACAAAACTGTTTTTTGTTACAGTGTGGGTGTCTTTCGTTCCCTGTTTGGGGTCTGGTATTTTAGACGACGGTCGCGTCTTTAGGGATTACCAAGCCACCACACTAAACAATTAATTGTGTATAGATAAATTGAGACCGATTCGATAACAAGGATCACCAGTTAGCAAGTGCTAACTTTTAACAATATAATATTGTTAATAAAAGAAAAGAAGCTGTAAAGTAAAAGAATAAAACTTTTATATATAAACAATTTTACAAAAATGTAAAATATAACAAAGTTTGTGCAGGATAAAAATGTTTGAAACGACACGAGCGTTTAACGTTGTCCTTAAAGTTTAGTGTGCGTGCGTGTTTGTGCGCGTTCTTGGTTAAGCTTGTTATTGTGGCGTGCTTAAAAGTAGATGCTCTTTGTTGTTGTTGCTGTCTTCATTAATAGCGAGGCGAGTTATTCCGTTGTCGCCAAGAAACTGATTTTTCTCCGATAATTCCCTGGTTTTATTAAAGTTTATTTCGCACCCACTTATTCAAAACATGTGTGAACACTTTTCTGAGTTCACACTTTGGCCACATCTGTTATCACTTATTTTTACGATCCTGACCGGTACTGTGATCCCCTCTTCAAGAAGAAAGAAAGAAATAAAAAGAAGAGGAAGAAGAGGAAAGAAGAGGAGAGAGTAAGCCGAACGAACCTAGAAAGAAAAGGGGTAGCTAAACAGGCTAGCACTTTCCTTCAATGCCTGTTCGTCTCATCGATGTATTGATCTGCCACAACAGGACTCTCTGGCGCCATCTCTATCGGATTCAAACAGGTGCCAAACATTGAAACCTTGACCATGAGGGACATGATAGCAAGAGCAAAGGAGCTGACAATGATTGGCGACCAAAGACATGTGGTCGCAGCTATGCGTCCGCTCCACAGCAAAGACACAGTTTCTACCAAGAGCGTCCCAAGCACCGCCGTAATCTGCTACATGTGCAACAGCAAAAGTCACATAGCAAGAGACTGCCGAAAGTGTAAGACACATTTTTAGTTTGGGGATGATTGGTTTGGAAGAACATCAGGATGGGGAACGTAACTTGGTAGAGTTAATAAAGAGATTTAGTAAGCGAACGGTTCAGTCGTCGCTTGCCGAAGTCGGAAAAATGCTGAAAGAAAAAATAAAAACACAGAAGACAGAAATAAAGGAAAATTTGTATTAATATTATTAAATTAAACAATAATACTGAAAAGTCTTGCAAAACTGATTGTGTTTGCGGCTTCAAGAATTCCAACTAATAAAAGAGTTCTTTAACGTCCAAAATAGACGGCCCCCTGAATTGTTCAGGTTCTAATCGTTGTACTCGAATTAAAGAGAAATTTTTCTTGTTGACTGGATTACGAACAGATTCAAAGAGGAAGAATAAGGGCTTTTTTGACTCATCCTGCCAGAATTAAGTGTCTGTTGATTGGTCAAGGAGAATCGTCTTGGCCAATTAAATAGGGCCTTTTCAGAATAGGAGGGAGTGTCGTGATGGACAAGAAGAGAATTATTTTTGGGGAGAAAGGAAGCTAACCCCCTTTTTTATATGAGTTGTATCTGGCTGCATCTCACTGAAATAGAATATTGAACAAGAAAAGGGGTCACCATCTTCCATAAGTAAGACCACATCTCTACAAGGCATCAACTTTTATTCGAAGGAACACTGGAACATAAAACGAATTGCTAGGTCGGCTAGCTTTTTGGTAGAGATGTAATATAGTTTAAGGTCTTGAGTTTATTCCTGCCCCTCGTCAACATGATGATGACGAGGGGAGAGAGAGAATGCCAGTCTGTCTATGTTGGAGTTTCGACTCAAACTGTTATATTTTGCACACATCCAGCTGTGGGCAGAAATCAGCAGGCTTCCAGTGCGCATGTCAGTGGTGTGCTAATCGCCTGTGTATCAATACACCCAATGAACTACAACTCGACATGATGCAAGATATTGCGCGTACATATAAACAGATAGATCTCTCATGTAGCTGCTACACATTGCTATAAATGTGGCATGGTCGGATACTGGGCTAAGGACTGTTCAAGAAACGAGCCAAGGGACAACATATTAGCGCCAGCCTACTTCCCTACCAGAATGTAGATATTGTGCTCCCAGAGATAGCTGTCTATGTTGATGTGATGTGGTGTTCAGTGCTGATTGACACTGGCCGTTCACAGTCAATAATAGATGCAGATCGATGCCAATCTTGGAAGAAAGGATGGACGTCATGTCGATTAGAGACACATCTCGTGCATGTTGTGGTGTTGCAATTGTTACCATTTCCATCGGCAGAAACGATGCTGTCAAGATTGATGTTTTGATGGTGCATGCCAAATCACTAGGGTTTGATCTATTGTTGGAGATCGATGCGATAAAGGCATTCGGAAGCATCATTGCTGGTCCGATAGGATCGGTTTGGATTGGCGACGGGAAAGTTGCTACATGTGCAGTCATGTCCATCACTGAACTTGACTTCACCATTACCCATGACCATCTGAGACGGGAGTGAATCGTGGTGTGGTAGTGGTCAGATGACCATGCATATGAAGAACTGTACAATGGAATGTCCGAATATTGGGTAGCTGCAGAAATTTGACCAGAATATGAGCAGAACCTCGAAGCCTGGATGGACAAGGGTTGGCTCTTGTCATATCCTGAAGAAAAGCTAGTACCTCCTAAGGGGTTGATTCCTCTGATAGCCATAATGCAGTAGAATAAGGAGAAGGTACGGCCGGTGGTGAACTTCTGCCAGCTTAACAAGCATGTTGATACACTCACGGTGAACACAGATGTCTCTGCTGCTAAGATGCGTGAATGGTGCCGAAAAGGGTGTAACACATCTTTATTAAACCTCAGAAGAGCATACCTCCTAGTGCGTGTTCACAAGATGCTGTGACCATACCAGATCGTAAAGATAAAAGGTTACTGGATTGAAAAAGCTTTCAGAGAATGGTTGGGAACTCAGCAAAGAACTACAATTTACTCTTTGTCTATGACTGTTTTCAACTGAAGAACCGACGATGAGGTCGGGAAAGGCATTCTTGACTTTAGAGCCTCACACAGATTCTTCTCTCAAGATTCAACTCAGGAGAGCCTGTCTCTCAGCTTGTTGATGATTTGCCAAGTCAGGCAGCTACTAGCTTCCCGCACACAGACGTTGAATACTCACCTGTCTACGAATCCATGACTTTCCTCTCATCCAAAGAAATGAGAAGAGAAGGTGCTGGAAGACTGTTAAGTGGTTCGCATGTAGATGAAATACAGACAGTCGATAAAAAAATAAGAGAAAAGACTACATGACACATGCCTCAGTTTTACCATTTAAGGAAACATTCCTTTGACTGTACTTTTGACCAATTCCTCTGAAGTTGGAGATCTGGTCCAAACCATGTGCCAAGGATTCGAACTGGACCATTCATTTAGCAGAAACGACTCGGAAGAAAAGCATTACTGCTCAAGGCACACAACCACAAGCTAACCGACTTGCTATGGTTCATTTTGTGCTCTCCTAATCGTTTCGTAACATGCAAGCGCCTCCTTCATTGCACCAATGTCTCCAAAGCAGATGGGGGAAGACAAACTCCCAGTAATTGTAACAGAACAAAGATCTGACTGAGCTTGTGTGTGTATGTGTGTGTATGGGGGAAGGGTTAAATCATATTTGCCTCCCCCCTCCCCCCCAAGTAGACGTGACTACAGGAGACTAAACCAAAAGAACAAAGCAAGGAAACATCTTGGACAGGGTGAAGAATCCCATAAGGCACCAGAATATTGCAACTCTAAATCTCCTTCTCGTGATGATGAGCACTTTGAAGCCCTGTTGTACTTCTTCACAAAAGGGGAAAAAATGAATGGACCCTGGTCTAATCCCAAAAATTTTCCCCGAAAACGTATGCCAAAAAAGTTCTTTCCAAAGAGGAGGAATTACATTTAGGTAGAAAACAAATCCTGGATATTCTACATAAAAAAGAAAGGGCAATAAAATAATCAAACCATTTACAGAAACTCAGATCAAACGACACACTCTCCTCCAAAGATAAATCCTTCCCTCATTATCAATATCCTGCCTAAAAGGGAGTAGAAAATGACCTCCTTAGGCCTACTTAGAATTCGAACAAGATAGGCCATTTCTTCGATGACTTCCCCATTTGCTAATCCTTGACCATCCGCTGCTCAAAGTACCTCTTCATCCTCCTCTAGAAAATCTCAAATGCCACCTCCTCCCTCTCCTCATTCTCAATCCATTCCATCTTCATCACAAAATAGACAAAGAAGTCTTTCAGTGGAAGCAGAGAAAAGACAGAAGAGACGTTCATTCTTTTAAGGAAGAGACGTGTGTCACGTTTCTGCAGACCAGGAGGAGAGAATTAAATCACACACTAATAAATTTGCAGACTTAAGACTTCTTGTGGCCATGCATAAAATAAATAGACTTGACATAAAGCAAAGGTAACTTAAAAGGAGTATGAGAGATACTAGAGGAGACATATTGCCTCTTTTAGTTATCTTAAAGATGATGACTTAAAATTGTTTTAAAATGTTGTGTTGAAAGGGTCCCCACAGAATTGCACCCTTCCCTTTCTAGAGCTATTAAACTAACTTTCTCTTGGGATATCGGTAGTCTGTCCTAGGACGGCCCCATTACCATTGATATGGATCAAGGGTCGAAGGGACTGACTGTTACTACGCTGTCTCTGTTAATGTTAGTTTTGGGGAATTCAACCCAAGTCAACTTCAATGGAACTCAGATTAGCAAGCTTGAATGTCTGAGGTTTGAGATCAGGGACTTGTAGATTATGAGTTTCCTGTGACCATCAACGTCTCTGTGTGGATATTTGTTGCATTCAGGAAACCAACTTTATTTATTATCTATGAAGGCATAGGGACTATCTATCTCCTTTTAGACTATTTTGATTCTTGCTCAAGGGGGATTCCTAACTAGTGAACCATTCTTTGAAAGCGTTCTGAAACCTTTGTTTCACAGATTCATAGGACCGGCTGTGTCGTCTAGATGTTACTATTAAAGAGGATAAGGAATTTCAGTTTATCAGGGTTTATGCACCTGTGTAGCTATACTGAGTGTAGAATCTTTATTTCGGTGGATTGAATAGTTTATGACTACATCTCATTGGGTAATATTAGTGGAAAACTGGAATGTGATCATGGACCCGAATTAGATCGCGTGAGTCTCTCCTTAATGGGTACTAACAGATATGAGGACATCACACTTTTTTGAGAGTTTGTCAATAATTTTGCAATGAAAAGACCCGTGATATAGTGTTCTTGGATTGATATTCATAGCTTTGGTTCATTGCAACTTTCAAGACTAGTTCTTAATTAGAAGAGTCGATTTAGGACTTTTAGAGGGAGGTGACGGTGGTTAAGTGGATATCGACATGGACTGAAGACCTGGGTGTTCCAAGTTCGAATCCAGTCGGTTCCACAGTACTACTTTTACTTAGGGATGTTGGCAACCTTCTCGTGGTCCTTCCCGTAAGTACCCGATGGCTTTCCAGAAAGATTTCTAACTAGAAAAACATCGGAGAAACTAATGCCAACACCAGAATCATCTGATTCACACGAAAGAAGAAGAAGGACTTTTAGATTGTCAAAGTTTTCATAATATAGTTTACTTAGTTAGGCTTGTTCGGGTCCATATAAATTTATATATCACTAAAACTAGAAAGTCTAGTTACTGAAAGTTTAACACTTCGTTGTTCGAAGTATAAGACTTTCAGGACCAGCTATCACTAACCTTAAAGTGGGAGCTGACATGAACTGACAGGTTGAGAATAAGTTGTGGGGACATCTTAAGGTTCTTTTGGTGTTGATTATAGTCGTTAATTCAACCTAGAATCTAGAGCAGCTAAAGCAAAACTAGAATCTAGATTAGAATTAGCGATAAATACAGTAACAATACATAAGGCTGAACTGGCCTCCTTGTCAAACAAGAAGGACCAGAGAATCATAATTATGGCTAGGTTAAAAAATTCCCTAGGAAGCAACAAACTGGATTATGTTCAGAGGAGCTCTTTACTAGGGAGCTTGCTCTATCTATGGCCCAGTTCGATGCTTATTTGGCCGATTTTTTCCTTTCTTGAGGCGAGTAAAGCAGTTGGGTGCGAAGATGGCATAACAGAGAAAAGTTTGAGAGGCATTGAAACAGTTCGGGTTGGACAATTCTCCTAGGATCGATGTATTTGAGGCATTCGATAATCTTTTCCTCTTTGCTGGTATTGATTTTCAACTTCTTGTTTAAAATGGGTATATTCCTCAATATTTTACCAGAGGCATTATTAAGTTACTTCACAAGATACAAATAGATTGGATGGGATAGGTAATTTCAGGCACTTAACAATGTTAAACATAGAGTTAAAGACTTGTGCTGTGAAAGGCAGGATTATTCAAGATAACTTGCATAAGGTATACATCATCATAACAAAATTGACTCAGATGCAGAACTGATCAACTGATCAGTCCAAGGCAGTCAATAAAGTGGACCAACGTTACTTGAAGGTTGTTCTGTCTGCAGTCAGGTTTGGGTTGCAGTTTCATTTCTAGTGCATTGGAAGTGAATGGATTGATGTCGAAAACTTTCAGTCTATCCAGATCTATTCGTCAGGGGTGTTTGCTTTCACTGGTGCTCTGTGTGCTTGTGTTGGAACCCTTCCTTTACAGGCTAAGCGCGAATCTGGTTCTACAAGGGATTACTTTGACAGCTGCTTGAACATGTTAAAACACTCCATCTATGTCAATGACGTGACAGTGCTTGTAACGAACAGTGCCGACATTAGAGTCATCAACATGATAATAAGATGGTGTGAAATGGTTAACACAGCCCAAATCAAGTCTCTACCAGTGTCCATACTAGGTATCTGGTTTGGTCCTGATCTCCAGCTGGAGAAGAATTGTCCGGAAGTATTAAAAGTGATCAAAGCCACGGCTGGACTTTATACCAAAAAAAAAAAACTTTCAATAAAGGGGAGAGCATAGGTGAGAAATTTGCACATCTATATTGTTTTTCAGTTTTACCCATCTGCCAATCTACTTATATTAGAGCAGGTTCTTTTCGAGTTCTTGTGGCTTAACAAGGCGCCAGAGGTATGTTGTAAGATTTGTAGCCTACATCTGTCTGAGATTGTTCTGGAATGTCAAGCATCGAGATTCATCAATATATGCTATGCTTATATTATCACAATCGAATTTTCACACCTTGTGATGGAAATAGTGAATTCTGGAAAGAAAACATTAAGAAAGCCTTTCCGGCTTTGAAAAGTTTGCACTTGAATGTCCCCAAATGAGTGCTCCTTTTACTGATGGATGAAAGAAAGCCTCTATGACACTCAACTGTTGTCATGAAGGGTGACTTATGATAAGGATAATCGTTCAAGATTATATGATTGATGAGCTAAGTCTGAAAAAGGAGAGTTATGCTTAATCTGGCCTTGGGTGCCCGGGTTGAAATGTCTCGATAACGACGCGACATCACTCATCTGACTAATGACACGAAATACCCTCTGGGGCAGAAACAGACTACACTCAGATGGTGTGATTATTAAATATAGTTGTGTTTGGTGTGATAAATAGAAGGATTCTATTGAACACATTTTTTCACTGCAATATCGTTTGGCTTTTGTGCAAGCTGATTGAAGGCTACACGGTCCGCATGCTTAATGGACAGTTTTTTTTGTCCTGGAAACCATATCTGTTTGTAGCAATTGGATAAAGAGACACATTATGTTTTTCTGTGCTTACTAGCCATTATGAGAATCGGTATATGGTCGATATGATACAACAGAAAGATTCTTAATAATGATGATACCTTCACCTCTCTCCAGCATGTTGTCATTTTATAACATCATCGGAAAATGAGAATTAAAATGAAAAAGGTGAAACACTCTCCAGCAAGATTTGGGGATGTGTAGGTAAGAGGTTCATGTATTGATTTTGAGTGGCATTCGGATGTTGACTAGGTAGGAGGATTTAGGCTTCCTAAATGAACATGACACTTTCTAGCACAAATTAGGTTAGTTTATTTATTTTTTATTTATAAATTAAATTTTTTTTTTAATGGAAATCGCTCCAAACAAGGCATGAAGCCACTTGATGTAAGGAGCTAACAAGAACGAAAGATGAGTATCGCAAAGACAGGAGATGCCTATTGGCCTTTGTCTTGAAAAGACCAAGGCTACAGGTAGGAAGAAAGTTCCATAAGCCTGCAATTCTTGGGAAGAAGCTACTGGAATAGGAAGCTGTATTACACTGAGGTAACAGCGAATTAATGGAAATCGTTAGACCAACGAATCAAACAAGCTGGAACAAAGGAAGCAGGGAATAGATCACACAATTCTGAAGAACACATGCCATAATAGTATTTATAGAAAAGACTGAGACTAGCAACATCCCGTTTGTGAGAGAGAGGGTGCAGAGAAGAAAAAAGGGTGTGGCCAATCAAATTACTGATACTTTTCTGAACCTTATCAAGAATCCTCAAATGGAACAGAGATTCACCAGCCCAAATATGACAACAGTACTCCATACAAGGTTTGATAGTAGATTTGTAGTGATAGAGAATAGCCTCAAGTGTGAGAAAGTGTTTGGAGCGATAGAGAGAACCGACTTTACGAGAAGCAGAAAAAGCAATGGATTTAATGTATGAACTCCAAGAAAGATTTGATGAGAAAGAAAGACCAAGAAGTTTCAGAGTCGATTTCTCCTCAAGAACAGAGCCATCCATGAGAGTCTCAGGAAAAAAGAGACACACCTACGATTGAAAGACACGAGCTGAGTCTTAATACAATTGAATGAAACAAGCCATTTCGTACCCCAATCCACAACCGAACCCAGGTCAACTTCCAGATCAGCTGCATATTTGAACTGATCCAAGAGAGATGGGCGAGAAGCAACATCAGAATAGAGAGTGGTATCATCAGCAGAGATGTTAATCTTCTGAATAATATTCTCCGGAAGATCATTTATATATGTAGAAGAAACAGTGTTGGGACAAGAATAGAACCCCGAGGAACACCAACACTGATAGGAAAAGAGGATAAGGAGGCATCATCCAGAGTTAGTCACAGCTTCGATCAAGACCTGTACCATAACCAAAAACTTGGTTTATTTTTCCTTTATAATTGAGCTAGTGTGTGCATGATATCATAGATCCCCTTTTATTTTGCTTCCTTCTTTTGGTTTGATTATTCCTCTCTCTGTTCACCATGTAGGTAACCAGTGGCTTGATTTGTCAGCGATGAAGGTCTGCTTTTATTATTTCGTAATAAATGTGTAGATAATAAAGTTTTCGGGACCTGCATCAACTTTTTGACTGGCAAATCTGTGTACTTAACCCATTTAGAAAGTCGAGCTTCTTATACTAGCACAAAGGGTTTTCTTCATTGTCTATATGTGTCCATAATATTGTATATAAGAGTTTTATTCCCCAACTGCACACGTCATATTGCATATATGGGCTATAAGTTGAAAAACAATTGAGCAGCTTTGTTTTGGTGATTGGCAAATGAATGATCAGTATTATTGTGACGTTTTGGTGATTGAAATGTTCGGGTCAATGACTGTAACTAGCTAAGTTAGTTCAAATAGATATTACCAGCTTTTCACCGCTCCCTATTTTCGGCCTTGTGCCAAATTTGGTAATTTTTTCAAATGAATATTCTGATGTTATCGGCATATAGTGCTGTTGATGATAATCTCTTGTAAACCCCTGTTCAGTTCTACCAGTGATCCTGTTATTTTCGTCCCTTGTGTAAGTTATTCTTACTGGCGATTATCTCTCGTAACCCCCTGTTCAGTGCTTCTATTGATCCTGTTTATGTTATTCATGTTGCTCCTATTTCTCATTCCTGCTCGTTTGTGGAGATCTAAAAGTCCCTGGTTCATTCCAGAGTCTTTGTGTAACTTTTGAAATGATCAAAAGCTCAGATTCTATTTGGTTTAGAAGAACAAATAATAAACTTTACCTGTTTTTGCCTTTAAATTTACAAGCTTCAAGTTACTTCCAATTGACAGTTTTAAAAATTTAATTCAAGCCATAAATGACTTTTTAATTGAGAGTTTAAAGGTTTCAAAATCACTTCTGGATTTCGAACAGTCACAAAGTAAATGGATACCAGACATTTTTATTCGATTATCTCTGCTATAGAATAAAATGAAGTCGTTTTTTCCTGTGCAACTTCAGACATTATAAGCAAATAACCGACCACTTCATATGCTAAACTGTTCTGCTAAGCAATTAGCCTAGGTCCTCATGGATGTTTCCAGAAATTATGCATTGGTTTTTCATTCTTTCAATAGTTGTTATATTTTATCCGGGAAATCTGACTCTCACAAATAAAACTTCCAACTTTAAATTATCTACTCTAACTGCTACCCAACCCACTGGGTTCTTTGTTTATAGAAGGGAAATTCTGTTAACACACCGCTACATTTCAGATTCAGGGAATATAATTCTGTTGTTCTGGTTGCTGGAAACTTTTACATTTTGGGTAACCGGATTAAGTTTTAACAAATACATCCTCGAAGGCCATATTTTCGATCACAGGCAAGTACATTTTCGACGTTGGTCCTTTTTATTTAAATTTTTGTAAGTTATTTTCGACGATATATTTTCTTATATACTTTTTTTAATAACACAAACAGAATACGTAGCTATGATGTTACGATGTGTGGTAATTCATACTCTTGAAACAAAATAAACAGTGGGATTTCTTCTTAGGCCGAATAAAATTATTTTCTTCGGGAATATTCTGTATTGGATCCTATGTTATTAAAAACAATAAACAATTCTTTTAATTTATTATAATAAATAAAAAAATTATTGTTATGACTCAACATAAATGTTTGCTTGGCTTATTTGTCAGAGAAAAAATACTACATTTCTGATTAAAAATAGCTTTTCTTTTATTTACAATATTACTTGTGGAAAATCCCATGATCCAAACAAATTAAACATTGCCTTGGTCAAGAAAGAAATTCTTCTTACGCGAATAAATATAAAATATCTCAGGATTATTCTGTTTTGGATACGTTTTATAAACTTATTTAAATTTCTATTAGTTTTGACGATTTATTTTTTATATACTTTTGTTAATAACACAAATAGGTCACAAACACGTAGCTAGGACGTTACTGTGCGTGGAAAATCACGCTCTCGAAACAACAGAAACAGTGGGATTTCTTTTTAGACCAAATACAATTATTCTCTTCGGGAAAACCAATAAGGAAATAAACATCTTTCATTAAATATTTGTTTTCTTTGCTTTATTTGTTTTTTTTATGATTTAGAATTGAATGAATTATTCATTGCTCATAAGCATTATTAATTTTTTTTCATTATCAAAATTGAACGACTTTTATTAAAAAATTATCAAAAAATATAAACAACACAATACCTGCCAGCAATTAAAACACAGAATTGCTGTTCAATTATCAAGTACATTGGAACTTTATTTCATGACAATACAAACAATATAAGTCTGATCATCAAAATTGTAAAATTGAACAAATTATTTATTGCATGGAAACTTTGATACTTGTTTTCCTTAATGCCATTTTCAAATTCGAGCAAAAGTTTGTTTTGTTTTTGTTAAGCGATTTTTTTTTTTGGAGGGGGCAAGGGTTTTTTGTGTAACTGACTTGCCATATATTTATAATGAGCTACGATTACCACATCACCTCTTTCTCTGTCTTCTGTCTTTCTCCCTCCCCCCCTCTCTCCCCTCTCTCTTTCCTACCTTCTTCCTCTTTTTATCCGGTTTAAACTTACAGCAAAACGTCTGATGTCGCTGTTATGTACAGCACAGGTGTAGCTGACTTGCCATATTTTTTATAATAGTCTCTATGCTACGATTACCACATCCCCCTCTGTCTGCCTAACTGTCTCTCTCTGCCACAACCCTATTTAAATAATAGACCGCCTACTGTTTTCCGGTTTGTTCAGAACCGAAAATAAGCATGATAATCTCTAAATGGGAGTGGGATCTAAGTGGGAGAAAAAAGAAAACGAGGGATGGAGTTTGGAGAATGGATGGTGTTCTTTAAAGATAAATAGAATTTAGGAGGGGCCGAGAACAAAACAAATGAAAGTGGGGAGTAATTCATTCACTCGATTAGCTAAGAAGCTAAACTTATCCAAAGGGCTGGGTTCCGACAGGACTAGTGATCGTGTGCGCCATGCGCAAGCAGGGGAAACGCACACTTTGATATTAGCAAAAAGGCCAACTAAGCATAAAAAAGCATAAAAATAACTCAGATGGGTTGCTTGATACTCTAATATTTACTTTTTTAAAGGACATGGGTCTTGCTAGTTAATAAATAAATTTAAAAAATGTCTGGATTTGTTTACTTCATGACCATTCAAAATTCGGAAGTGATTTTAAAGCCTTTAAACTCTCGATTAGAAACTAATTTCTGACTTGAATTAAATTTTAAAGACGCAAGTCAAGTATTATGATTAATTTGTGCTTCTAAACCAAAAGGAAACTGAAACATAAATTTTTGAACGTGTCTCTGTCGTATCAAAGCCCCTAAAAACATTTTCTCATTAAAAGTTAACACACTCCGTGATCCCTATGTTTTCTATGAAAAAGGGTAGTCATGGTTAGTCAGGACGGCAATACCAAACAGTCTACTCACTTCGATAGGGGGGGGGGGTTAAAAATACCACCATCAACTTATTTATTACATAAGATGCCACACGCATACACCCATATATCCATACTAACAAAATTGAAACAGGCAAGTACACACACTTCGTACATTGACTCATTTCTTTTCCCACCTCAACAAACAAAGGAATACAATTTCATTTTCTAAACTTACGTACACAAACTAACAATCTTTATTTATATAAAGTTGCGTATGTGTGTATGTTTATAAACTTGTATGTACAGGATTCACTTCTAAATCAATTAACCGATCATTATGATTTTTGGAACACAACTGCTAGGCGTAAGGGTGTGCAATGTGGGCTATATTTAGTTTAATTTAGTTTCATGCCAAAGGAAAAAGGGGGGGGGCCGTTCGTGAAAACTCAGATAACTCCATCCCTTTAAGCTTTAAATTTTAGACATTTTCTAGAATCAAAATCATGTAATGGATTTGGATCAAAATTGGAATAAGGATTCTAGACATAAGGTTTAGTAGCATTATATCTTGATTTTAAGTTTAGTAAGGGGACATAAAAGTGGTGCAAAATGGTTCTGTTCGTGGAATTAATTTTACTGGTATTCTTCTAGTTCAATTATATAAACACATGGAATCTATAAAAAGCAGATTATTTAAGGAAAACACAAAGATTTTTAATAGGCAACCATAAACAAATGGTAGAAATGGAAGAGAAGGGAGAAAATAAAAATCACTGAAACGATTTAGTGCGCATGACTGAATATTAATAGTTTTTAAATCATTAATGCACGGTGGGAAACACTTGATAGCATTTAACTTCTCTATCCGGAATGAATCATTGGTGAAGAATTTCAACTGAAACACACTCTCGAAAGACATCAAATTCGAGCAGGTCTAAAAAAAGCAGATCTTATTGTCATTTATACAGACCAAAGATGTGGAGATGAAACCAAGGCAAACTTCACAATGAATCTGTATGTGAAAAGCATTTCAAACGAAATGCCTGGATGAGATAACTTTAAAACCTATGCTTGAAAAAACGGGTCACAGCTTTCTGTTGTAAATGAGAACAACCCGGATATGACTGACTGCCCCAAAATCTTGCATTTGAAAGTGGTTATTGTGAGATATTGGACGAATATAAAGAAAGAATTTCTTCTTAGTTTAGATGTCTTACGTGAAGAGAGCTGTGTGAGACGTCCTAATCCAAAATGTCTGCTGTCTGGAAAACAAGGAACATAACTCACTTTCACAATCTCTTTGAGGCAAGGGAGATAACTCTCGGACAAAGAGTTACTTCCTCTTTAAATACAAAAATGCTCTTCATATTTATTATCTAGATGAAAATCTGTTTCATCTAACACCTACTCTGTGAGCTTTGTGCTATTTGTGTTTTTGTTGTGTGCTGACCTGCATTGGATTTGCACGACTTGTACGATTTTGGATGCAAACCAACCTCCTTGGTAACATCTTCAGTTGAGTCCTTGGTTTTTCATTTCGCCTGACTGAAGTGCGTTATTGAGGCAAATCAAATGTATCCAACAGTATCTCAAGTTGAAAAGTATCATCCTGCATGCCTTGCATGTTGGTTTCTCTGAAATATAATGGTCGCAACTGATTCACATGTCGAACCCAAACAGAAGACTGACGTCATAAATGACATTTTCGTTTTAGCGCAAGATGTAACCTTGTGTCTACTTTTTTTTTGTCATTCAGATAGTCTTTTTCTAAGACTTTTTGTCCTGCTTTCAAAGTGTGACTTACTGCACCATGATGACGATTGAACTGCCGTTCCATACATATGTTTCTCTTGTGAGAAGTATGTGCAGCTGGACGAATGGCATCCATACTTTCCGGTTCAATAGAGCTTCAGCCGGTGAACTAGAATTAGAGGCATTTGGGTTGGTGTAGCTTTATAACTTCCAAGGAATATCTTTAGGATTTTTGGAGTAGTTCCCTCCACTTTGAGTTTTAAGAGTACTCTCTTAAAATGTATCCACAAAACGCTCGACCTGTTCGTTGGATTGAGGATGAAATAATGGCTTGTGTATATGGTTGATACTATTCTGCTCACAGAAATCTGAAATCTGAAATAGTGGCTTGTGTATATGGTTGATATTATTCTGCTCACAGAAATCTGAAAATCTGAAATCTGAAATAGTGGCTTGTGTATATGGTTGATATTATTCTGCACACAGAAATCTGAAAATCTGAAATCTGAAATAGTGGCTTGTGTATATGGTTGATATTATTCTACACACAGAAATCTGAAAATCTGAAATCTGAAATAGTGGCTTGTGTATATGGTTGATACTATTCTGCTCACAGAAATCTGAAAAATCTGAAATCTGAAATAGTGGCTTGTGTATATGGTTGATATTATTCTGCACACAGAAATCTGAAAATCTGAAATAGTGGCTTGTGTATATGGTTGATATTATTCTGCTCACTGAAATCTGAAAATCTGAAATCTGAAATAATGGCTTGTGTATATGGTTGATACTATTCTGCTCACAGAAATCTGAAAATCTGAAATCTGAAATAGTGGTTTGTGTATATGGTTGATATTATTCTGCTCACAGAAATCTGAAAATCTGAAATCTGAAATAGTGGCTTGTGTATATGGTTGATATTATTCTGCTCACAGAAATCTGAAAATCTGAAATCTGAAATAGTGGCTTGTGTATATGGTTGATATTATTCTGCTCACAGAAATCTGAAAATCTGAAATCTGAAATAGTGGCTTGTGTATATGGTTGATATTATTCTGCTCACAGAAATCTGAAAATCTGAAATCTGAAATCTGAAATAGTGGCTTGTGTATATGGTTGATATTATTCTGCTCACAGAAATCTGAAAATCTGAAATCTGAAATAGTGGCTTGTGTATATGGTTGATATTATTCTGCTCACAGAAATCTGAAAATCTGAAATCTGAAATGAAGGCAGTACCATTGTCAGAGACTATGGTCTCTGGGACTCCAAGACGGCTGAAAATGTGTTGTAATTTTGAAATAGTTACCTCTGAGGTAATGCGGCTCATTGGAAAAATCTCAGGCCATCTACTAGTAGTAGAAAACATTTTCCATCAATAGGTCCTGCAAAGTCAATGTGAAGACGTGATCAGGGGAATCCAGAAAAGACCAAGAAAAAACTGACATTTTGTACAGTTATGGCTCAAATTTTCTAATTGTTTGTCCATGTTTGACATAGCTACGTGCTACGTACCTCAGGCCATTTTGTATGGTGGAAGTGCAACACTGCCTTGTAAGTAATTGACAGTGCTCTGACAGTTTATGCGAGCGCTGCAATAATTTCTTGTTCAACAGATAATGCTGAAATGACTCAATCCTCTTTTACTTTGGTTTGCTTATCCATGAGTCTGGATAAAGCATCTGTATGTTCGATTGCATCAGTTGAACAATATCTGATGGAGAAATCATAATCCAACAGCATAGTGGCTCATCTTTGGAGATGGTTAGCTGTATAGACTAGCATAACTTTCTTGGATCTAACAAGAGGTATATGATCTGTGATGTTCAGATAACATCGTGTGAATTTTTTTGTGGCAAAAATGATTACCAATGCTTCCTTCTCTATCTAACTATAGTTTCATTTGGCAGGTGTCAGTGACCTGAATGCATGAGCTATTGCTTTTTGGCTGCCACCGGTAAAGCAATGTGAAATGACAGCTCCAACACCATCAGATGATGCATTAGAAACAATAATATCTATGGATGAGTTGCAGTGTGTGATCAACATATCTGAAGAAAGTAATGATTTTACCTTATTAAAGACAAACTGACACTCAGTAAACTATTTCCATGGTACATTCTTTTTTAATAAATTGTTGAGAGGTGCAAAAACTCAATGAAGTTCTTGCAAGAATGCACTGTAGTGACTAACCATGCCAGGAAAGAGCATAAAGTTTGAATATTTGCTGGGGCTGGCATTTTTTTAATGGCTGAAATATTTTCTGGGTCTGGCCGTCGACCATTTTTGTCAAAAGTAAATCCCACATATTGATTTTTTGTTTAAAAAAAATCACATTTTCCCGCCTTTACATGGAATCTATATTTCTGCTGAATTCATTCAAATGTAGAAATCAAACGTTGTAGTAGTTATTGTTGTGTAACGATGATATCGTCGATGAATGCTGCAACTCTTGTCAATTCGGTTAACATTGCATCCATTGTTTGCTGGAATATGGCTGGAGTTGGTTTGACTCTGAAACGAAGGCAGTTGAATCCAAACAGTCCCTTGTGAGTGTTGATTGTCAGAAGCTCTTTGTACTCCTCACCAACCTCCAACTACAGGAAAGCATCCGAAAAATGAATTTTTGCAAAACAATTTTCACCATTTAATTTTGCGAAAAGATCTGGCAACGGTACTGATGTGCATCTAAGGAATTGTTCAATCCAGTGGAATAACTAGCATATATTCTCACTCTTCCATTCGCTTTTTAAAAAACAACAATGGGAGCTGCCAATGCGGAGTACTTAGTTGGCTGTAGTACGTCTTCATGTTGCAAACGTTCTAACTTCTCATTCACTATGTGAAATGCAGCATTAGGTACCAAACGTTTGGGTCTGAAAATCTGTTTTGCATCAGACTTTAATTTAAGAGTCGCGTTTGATTTGGTGCAAAATCCTAGACTCTCCTGAAAAAAAAACATTGTTGAGTATTTCTGTGAATTGTCTGTTAATACAATAAATAGAAGAAAGATTTAAAGTGTTAAAAACACACTTGAAAGGAATATTGAAATATTTAATTCCTCTATCCAGTCTAAATCAAGCAAATTTAAATCAAAATTATCAGAGAGATACCATGTTCCAGAAAATGTTTTTTCTTTAAAAGATATTTTGCAATTTAACTCACCTGTCAGTTGAATTGTCTGACGCACTTCGAGCTACATGGTGTTTATAATGTGTTTCATCTAACAGAAATGTTTCTTCTCTGACGTCTGTTTGTTTGTTTGTTTGTTTGTTTGTTGGGTTTTAACGACCTTTCAACCCTTATAAGGTCATCTCAGGTCAAACTTCTTCTCTGACGTCAGTTTTCTTACTAGCACTACAGATACACATGCATGAGACTTGGGGCCACCTTTGAGATTGTACCATTAAGCTTTTTCTACATAAAGATATACTTAAAACCAAACAGAATTTCCATTAACAGAGTTTCTTTCGAAGAACTTACCATCTGTGGAACACATTAACACGGTACTGCTTCTCTGCACACTACAACATGGCCGTCTTCAAGTTCAATGTCAACAAATACTTGTCGAGCCATCCTCTTAAGTAGTCAAATTTTGTCCATTCCATTCATCGTTTTCAATCCTCTCATAGTATTGTTCATCATAAAACTGACAATCACATTAACTCTTATCCTCGAGTGGTTTTTGGCCTTGGTAAGTGGTGACTTATTAGTACAAAAAAAACTTTTATATATGTGAATTTTCATGGGAAAGCTAATAAATGGTTTATAAACAAAGAAACAGATATTCAGTTTAAAACCATGTACTGTACTTTTGGCAGAGAAAGGCTTATAATAAGACAAGTAGACGAACCCGGTGTTGCCCAGGTTTAAAATTAGTAGAATTTACATATTTTTATCTGTACTAAAAAGGGAATATGTTGAACTGGTAGTTTTACCTCATGCTGGAAAGAGACTCTATTCATTTGTCTCCCCACAAGAGCAGAGTTAGACACAAGGTCGGATTTTTATGTGGGGAAGATACAGCTCACCCAAAAGGTGTACTCTGGATTGAGACAAAAATTAAAATTGCCTTAGTCTAGAAGGATTTCATCTTCACTGACCAAGGACAGGAAAAATGAAGTGTAGTATCAGAACAGATGCTATACTTTGCTCTTAAAGAGAGTCATCATTTAAGCAGTCAATAATGAAGTGAAAGAGTTGAGCTTGTTTTCAGTTCTTTTATAGACAGTATGGATGTAGAAATAGACGTTCATGGTAAGTTAAGCAACATTGAGCCTGGTCAGTACTTAGATGGGTGATTGCTTCAGAATACCAAGTGCCATAAGTTAGAAATGGAAATGGTTTAATAGTTACCGGACAGGACTATTTATTTGACATGCCATGCTCAAGTTTTTTCACAGCTGTAAAGTCACAATCTCTAATATATTTGAGAGAAGGTATGGACCTATCTATTCTCTCTTTAGTTATGGTTGAAATAGTATGGTCGTCTAGAGCAGGGAGAAAAAAGGGGCAGAATAAATAAATCAAAGTTATGATTTAGAATTTAATTTTTAAATCGGTACTTATATCGATCTTGACCCAGTTTTCGCGAGTTTCTTGTCGGAAGCGTTCGGCTATCCTACGCAAACGCCCAGGAGTTGACGAGCCGATTTGTACCAGACGACAATTTTGATACGGTGCTGTGTCCTATGATTTTAAGTTATATTTTCAAGAAATTTTCTAAAAGAAACAACCAAAAAAACAAAACAAGCAAAACATAGCGAAGTTACTGTTATCAAATAAATATTTTCTGTTATTTTGATACGTTGCTGCGTCCTATAATTTTTAGTTATATTTGCAAGAAATTCTTTAAACAACAAAACAAATAAAACAAGCAAAACAGAGCGAAATTACTGTTATCAAATAAATATTTTTAACCCTAAATCCTAAATCCTAAACCCTAACCCTAAACCCTAACCCTAAACCCTAAACCCTAAACCCTAAACCCTAAACCCTAACCCTAAACCCTAACCCTAAACCTAAACCCTAACCCTAACCTTAACCTTAACCCTAAACCCTAACAACAACAAAAAACAAAACAAGCAAAACATTATTATCATAGGACACAGCACCGTATCAAAATTGTCGTCTGGTACAAATCAGCTTGTCATCTCTCGGGCGTTTGTGTAGGATAGCCGAACGCTTCTGACAAGAAACTCGCGAAAACTGAGTCAAGATCGATATAAGTACCTTTAAATCCCTGAAAAAAATCTAAATCACTTATAAATTAAGGAACCTGAATGTTTACACAAAATCAAACTAAAATAAAATTATACCCGAAAGTTTTATTTTATTTCATGGTTCAAAGTCAGAGTTTAGTGTCTGAAAGCTTGTTGTTTGCATCATGTTGATGCGATCTAGACAGGAGATATCAACACAAACCAGGTCTCAAACAGCAAACGGCTGCAGGGGCAAAGGCCTTATGTTTATTGTTTTTTTTTTGCAAGTTATCTTACCAATCCCATAATGCACATCAACCAACCATCATAAAACATAAATCATGTATTCATTTAGAGAAAGAATCTAACTTTCTGTGTGTGAACCAAGAGAGAGGCGGCTAGAAAAAGTTTGGGAACCACTGGTCTACAATCTCAAACCTTAGTAGAGCATCTAAAATGTAACGTCAGCCCATTTCTGCTTACCCCAGCAATGTTTCTGTTCGGCTTTGATTTTTTCCATTGGACTTAAACAATGCCGGGTTAAGAGAAGTGCAGTTGGAGATTGCGCAACACTTGCTTCACTATAAACTTCTCATATAAATAATATATAATGAATAAAAAATAAAACTTACCACATATCAGAGAATAATTTTATTTTGGTCTTAACTGATCTCTCTCAGTTCGTGAATTAAAGGAGACAATTTCTTCCATTCTCTCTTTTATTACAAATCAGAAAACAAAAAAACAAAAAGAAGTAGAATGAACCCCTCTCCACTTTCTTACCCCCACCCCAACTAGAGTTCGACACAAAGAAAAGTACACAAAAAAATGTACAAGAATTGTAAAAAGAGAAAAAAAAGTGAAAAATGAGGTAGTATATTGAAGGCAGACAGATTTAAAATATAAGAGTTAAAAGACTAAGGTTTGGGACTAACACCCAACATTTGTAGAGGCGAAGTGTACATGAAAATGAAAGTACTTGAACTCGTTTCTGCGCACACCGCTTTACGCACGAATCCGACAGAATTAATAAAAACAAATAATAGTATTTTGAACCAATCAGCGGATTTTTCTGAATTTATAGAAATTGTCCTTTGGCAGCCACCTCGACCCCATATAAACCCAGATTTTCCTTCAACGACATGTTTAGTCCAAATTCACGAGAGAGCTAACATCAACATTTCTTCAGCCCCCCTCTGTAGGGCCTTCTAATACTGAGAATGCCTTGTTCTAAACTCATGCACACATAGCCACACTGACACCAACGCACACACAGACACAATGCATTAACTCTTTCACTGTCTTACACACACACACACACACACACACACACACACACACACACTGCTAGAATCCCCTTTCAATGTCGTCTGCTGATTGCAAACAAATTTATAAACTTAACCACTTTCATACTTCATACATTTCTCACTAAACTTCCTAATATGAAAACAAATGATGATTGACTCTATTTAGTAACTTTCAATGAAATGTGATTTATGTCATTTAGTGAGGAAGTTTTGATTACGATTTTTCAGACCCGTGGACAATTCACAGCCCTTAAATTACCGACTCAGGCTTCCTCGATATCTCAACTAATGAATCCCCTTATTTGGCAAGGACACTCAAATATGAACAATTATTCTATGTTTTCCTATTTTTGTAGACTTCCATTTAAAGCATATATAAAATATCTCTTTTGTGAATTTATGCTTTTGAATTCATTATTTTGTTTGTTGATCATATAACATTTCTGTCGCTCTCTAACACATTTGAATATTACTTAAAACTGTTTTTCTTTAAAATGTTTCTATAAAACTCGCCTCTCCCCAAATCTTCCCCCAAAACTGGAACCCTCCAAACATTCATATCGCATATATTTTCTAAAACAATGGGGTTGTGGCAAAGATAAGAAAAGAGAAGGGTTGCTACCTTAGGTATAACAGCAGTAGTCAAGAGAAAGAATGTGTATGTTTTTTATTACCCTGAGAGATTGAAACCCATTCAGTCGGACATAATTATCATTTTTACTCCACAATCATACACACACACACAAACACAAACATATAGCAACAAGTTCATGTTTGGAATGCAGAAAATCAAATTTGGACATTATATAAGAGACATAGTTGGATCCAGGTGCCCGGATTTAATAAAAAATTATGTGGGCTGTGTGGTGGCTAAATAGAAAGGCAAAAAGAGAGTTTGGTGTTTAGCATTGCATACTGGCATGTTCTAACAACAGGTGTTAGTGAATTTCGTGTATCCTCTTTAATAATCGACCTAAATCTTTTGACGGCATATATCACTAAAAACAGAAAATCTTGAAGACTAAAATTCCTTGAGCTTGTTGGCTGTGAAACAATTGTGTTCCTTGGTGTTGTACCCAACCGCTTTCAGTTACCCTGTGAATTAAACGTTGAAAGAGCCCACCAGCAGTCATGATTTTTTGTCTCACTTTGCTAGCTTCACAAAGATGAATCAAAGAATGTAAGTAATCAACCAGACACTGACATGATTTTCACTGCAATAAAAGAAGCATTCCAAGCAGTCTTTTATTTATTTTGATTTATTGAAAAATTGTTGTCATTAATTTATTCTGTAAACATTAGTGGGAAAATATTGGCGAATGAGCGAGGATGATGGCTGGTGGGGGGACTGGGTCAGGTAACCAAGCAGGTAAGCCTGCTTTTAGTAATGCAGGTTAATGGCGATTATTTTTATGGCTCAGTCACTAATCGTGTGTGAAAAATGAATTTGTTTTATTTTTATAATATGACAATATTACCGTGTAATTCACTTCTCCTACAGGTGCTGTTGTTGTTGTTGCTGTTGTTGTTGTTGTTAAGTGAGTCAGACTTCTGCATAGAGCTCACGAAGATTGTGCCTCAGGATTGTCTGGTCTGCATGAAGTCCTCCTCGTTGGTTGCAGCTATGCGTTAAATCTGCAAGATTGCAGGTTTTTACCCCTCACACAGAGCAGCAAGGCCCAGCAGCTGCATACGAAGTCGGTGGAGGTTTGGTCCAGAACACACAAAGGAATGACGCAGAAGCAACATTGTCACTCTGGCCTCATTGATTTGCGGTTCCGTGCCTGACACGTCTTTGCTTGCCACATGTAGAGGTAAAGACGACCGCAGGACGACAGATCCTGATACCGACTCCTCCAGGATTTTCACCAGAACCCTGTTAGCCGAATAGCTCTAAGGCTATCACGTTGCCACTCCCCCTACAATGGTGAGGAAAGGTTGGACTTTAGGTGGAGGGGGTACAGGTGCTGTGTGTGGAGTTTTAATAATATAGATTAACCCGAGATTGGAATGTCTTGTAGAGACACACTATTGGATACGTTGAGGAGAGGGAATTATTTAGTTCTTCCCTGTCCCCCTAAGTCTCAATATTAAATACTGTTCACAATGTTGTCTACTCTCGATGTGACAAAAGCTCACATCAGCAATTTCTTTCAACCAATGAAAACGCAAGAAATATTTACTCTGAATTCCAATACATACTATAAAAACCCAAACACACAGGTTTCTCTTTCTTCCTTTTCTTGCAGAGACAAAACACGTGCATACGTCACAATCCAACCTAACCCCCTATAGGACTTTAACGGCTTTTGGCAATAACACACACATAACGAGGGGCACTCACAAACTACTGTACGGCCAGCAAAGCATACACATACTGCTCACCGAACGCACGTACACACAGGTCAAAAGACGCACACACTCTCTCACTAACAAAACAAAAGCACACTAATATAACACAGCCACCTTTGTACTCAATTTCTCTTGACACGAAAATATCTCTTTCACCAAGAACGTTCCTTGGACACTTTGAACTCTTATTCTTCACGAACTCTATCTTTCATTGTCTTAACAAATTGTGAATAAAAATTAATTATTTTGTATGGAGAGACTTTGTCATTGATTCTTTTTGATATTGCCTTTTCCTCTACAACGCATGAACAGGAAAAACAAGGCGAGAGTATTTGGACACGCAAATAACATACAAAAACACAGTAGTATGAATAATAAGCATTATTGGAAGAAATCGCAAAAAAATACGGCCACAAATGAAGAAGAAGGAAAAATTGCTTTTCCATCAAGACAATGCACTGTGTCACAAGTTGAGTGCAACGATGGTAAAACTACATGAATTACTCTTCGAATTGCTTCCGCGCCCACCCTATTCTCCAGATCTGGCCCCCAGTGACTACTGGCTGTTTGCAGACCTCAAAAGAATGCTTCAGGGAAGCAGATTCGGCTCCAATGAAGATGTGATATCGGAAACTGAGGCGTATTTTGAGGCCAAAGACAAATCGTTCTAGAAAAAAAAAAAACACTGAATTGTTAGAGAAGCATTGGATGACCTTAAAAGGAGACTATGTTGATAAATAAAGTCGAAGTTTGCCTAAAAGTTGTAGTTTTATGGGTTCGTGACGTATTAAATAAAACAAATTTTTCAATAGAAAATGAAACAGACTTATCGTCACAAGTAAAAGTAAAAGTAGTATGTGACACAAACAAAAGGACCTCCCCTGGTGTAATTGCCCGAAAAATAAGTCGTCATGTGGATACTGTAAAATGAATGCCCCTTTCCCCAAGGAAGAAACGATCAGATGCTGGAATATCCAAGACTGTCATCAACATGGATTTGAGGAATGTTGGTCGTCAACTCTGTAAAAAAACCCTGGACAAACATGTAAATCAATCTTCACAGCCGCTGTCTGTCCTAACGTACCAGAATTAAAAAGGAATGTAATTCTTCAAACAATGGCTTCTGTGAAAGTTCCACTTACGAAGCCTCCTCTTACACCAAGATACAAAACTTTGAGAATGGAATGGGCAAAGAAATATATGAAGATGGATATGAGTAAGGTTCTTTTCACTGATGAGACCCGGGTAACCCTTGATTGATCTGCTGACTGGACAAAAGGATGGGTTAATTCCGGAAGATGAGAGTCACCATCGTTTGAGTCGACAACAAAAGGGGTGGAGGAGTCACAATATGTGCGGGTATCATTGGAGATAGACTTGTTGGTTCTATAAGAGTGCTCGCAAGAGGTAAAAATTACGTCTGCTGTCTATTGCAATCTCTTGAGAGAATCTATGCTACCATGGCTAGATGACATAAATCTTGCTCTACTAAGAAATTTTGTTTTTATGCACGAATTGTGCTCCTCCTTACTCTGACCAAGCCACTCAAGCATTCTTAGTATTCTTAGCATCTTTGGGCATCAAAAGTATAAAGTTGGTGATCTGGCCTCCATGCTCCCGAGATTTAAACCCAATAGAAAAGTTTGGATCTAAACGAGATGTTTAAACAAATAGACGTCAATTTTCGTCTAAAACGGACTTATGGAAAGCCATTAATACAGCAACAAAGAGTAATGTCAAGAGTAAAGTGTAGTATCTGTTCCGATGGATACTACACCCTATAGACTGGTACCGTCTTGGCCCTCTGGCCTTGATTCCGTCGGTCTGTGGATTTGTTCTGTGCAGTTCTAGGAGGTCTACCCTCCCAGGCTTTGCCTTCTCACCCTTTGAGAAGGGGCTAGTTTATTGCTAATCGCCTGAAGCGCCCCTACCAGAGAATGCCGACGGGGCTGCCCAGGCATTTTTTGACGGTCATAAGTGCTCTTCCTCTAGGGTGCTGACTTATCAAATTCCACTTTCCGACCTTGTGTCACATTTTACTTTGTGGGAGGTAGATAAATAAGACTTTTTGAAGTTATAAAGTTCTAGGGTGGTTATCTGTGTAAATAAGTATTTATTCATTATATGTATTAGACTATATATTATTATATATTTAATTATATTAATTAATTGTTAAATATAATCGTCATTCATCTTTATTTTATTCATTTATTCCTTATTTTCACTAATAAACTTTAAGTGTCGTTGTTTTAATTGAAAAGTTATTGCCATTGGTCGGTAAACATTCTTTGATTTCGTTTTTTTTTCTTTCTCAATTGTTTTCTCCAACTGAAACAATTTTCCCCTCATATCTCATTCGATTTTCTTAGTTTTTAATTTATCATTCTGATGTTTCCCTTTAAAGAGTCAGACCATAACGCCTTAAGGAAGATTTTAGCAATTTTCTTTGTTTTTCCACCCGCCTGTTTCATTTATTAAAATAAATATGTTTCCTCTGGAATTTATCTTACCATTTTGTTATATATATATATATATATATATATATATATATATATATATATATAATTATTATTAATAAATAAATATTGTTTATATCCGTAGACATATATGTGTTTCGCGTTTTTATTTTACACTCATCCTCGTCAGTATGGAATTATGTTGAACAGTTTGAACCCTGGATCTAAGTATTATGAACCCTGGTCTCGTAACCATTCGGCCAACACAACGATTACGCATTGAAATACAAGAGAAATACGCCTTGTATTCTTTTAATGTAAACACAAGTACTGTGATTCTATAGAGAGTTCTATCTTCCAAGGGATAGCACCATGCAACGTGGCTAATTTATAAGTTTATGGTGACGCAAGGGATGTGCAATCATCACCTGCACTTTTTTCCCGAACTAACACTGCTAAAATTCAATGACAACAATGGCAGACGACTGGAAACAATGCTGAGATAAGCAGAGAATGATTGGTGGTAGAAATTGATTAATGATGATCTACCAGAAAGGTTAAAAAAAAATTTATTTACCTGTTTTAAATTTTAAATTTATCTGTGAGAAAACTTCAGTGAAAGTAGATGAGGGAGGGTTATTCGGTTCAAGAAGGAGGTTGGTGTGTATGTATAAAACCTGTACATACACGTATATGTGTGTATTTGTGTACATGTTATATTAACTACTAAAAACAGGTTTATTTAGAAAAAAACGTACTTTAGTTTCGTTCTCCTTTTCTTCATGTTAAAAGTACGTTTCGATCATCAAAGTGCCAGTTGCACTTTTGATCATCTTTGAATAAATGTCAAGCGTGTAAATAATTCATTGTGATAATTATAATCCAGATATAATTTCTCCGTTTGTCAGGATTTAATATTTAGAACTTCGTCCTGTTGTAACATATCTGTGATGTCATATGCACAGATTGTTTTACAAAATGTAAATTGCTTGAATTGATAATAAAATCATTGGAAATTTTAAAAATATTTCTCCCAATGTTATACAGAATGTTTTTTTGGAAACGAATGAAAAAACGTAATATCTTAGCCAATAATTGACGTATTCTCTAAATTCAATGTGCATCTTAGAGAGGATATTTTGCTTAATACAGCTTACTTGAAGAAGCCGTTTTGAGCCTCTAACACGGCCTCCAGGCGGGACCTGAATCTGGGGCATGCAGCCTTACAGTGTCCTTTGAACGCCTGAATTCCAGTTTGATCATGGCAATCGGTTCATCCTTGGTTTTGCAGGTGATACGATTTGTGTCTTTCTCAATCCATGGGGTTGCAATTAGGTGAGTTAAGGGCCAAAATGTTGTGACTGGTGAAGTTGTGGATATTCTCAGACAGTCACTTCTGGAACTTTCTGGAGTTATGACACAGAACTGAGTCCTGCTGCCATACGTATTGCATTCCTACAACCTCCCTCTCCGACCAGCGCTTGGCAAAAGTGAACACCAACTCAATATAGTCATCTGAATTGAGTCTGAGTTCCTTTTTGAATATGTGGAGCAGCATGACGTGGCTTTCACTAAAAGTACACTCAAAGACCATCACAGTTTAAAGGAACTTGATCTTCATGATGCATGGGACTTTGTGCAGACTGTAAGCAAACCACCTGTTGTTCTGCATGTTGTACAACTGGTCCTGAGAAGAATCAGAGCATCCCAGGCATTACTCTTTGAAGAATTTCTTGATTTTTATAAGGCGGTTCCCTTGGGCCTTGGCAGTAAGTAGTAGCAAAGATCCCCATTCAGCGCTTTTTTTATAATTACCACTCTGAAGGTCATCTCTTTCGCTAAGGTACACATTGCCATGTTTGGATCTTGACACATCTTTTTTTGACTTCTCAATGAATTTTATTGTGGGAACACAGTCAAAACGCCTGCTATGATCATTCTTGCTAGTCACTGCTTCCACATCTCCGTTGCAATTCTCCAGCTCACATATTATGGCCTTCAAGGTATTCAAGGAGCTGCAGCTAAAATTTCCGAATTTAAAAATCTGGCACGAATGATCATCATGCAGGTCACTCTCTTCCAATATTTCGGTGCTTTTCAGTCGTTCATTGTCTCCAACCCACAAATCCATCAATAGTACACAGAAATAGCTATTAATTGCACGTTACCTTTATTAAATACTTCAAACGATTCTGAAATGAAAGAATATAAAAAAATTATCCAATTTGTCCTGAACACCCTGTACCTTTTGGCCAAGATCAAAGTGTAGTATCTGTTCCGATGGATACTGCACCCCATAAACTGGTATTGTCTTGGCCTTCGGGGCATGATTACCGCTGGTCTATGGGTCTGTCCTGTGCAGTTCTAGGAGGTCCACCCTCCCAGGCTTCGCCTCCCCTCTTTGGGGAGGAGTAAGTTTATTGCTTACTGCCTGAGGCGCCCCTACCGGGGAATGCCGACGGGGCTGCCCAGGCAATTTTTAATGACCAGAGTGCTCAACTTTCCCGACCTTGTGTCACATCTTACCTTGTGGGAGGTAGATAAATAAAACCCTGTACCGTTTGGCCAAGATCAAAGTGTAGTATCTGTTCCGATGGATACTACACCTTATAGACTGGTATCGTCTTGGCCTTTGGGTTTTGATTCTGCCGGTCTGTGGGTTGGTCCTGTGCAGTTCTAGGAGGTCCACCCTCCCAGGCTTTGCCTCCCCTCTTTGGGGAGGAGTAAGTTTATTGCTTACTGACTGAGGCGCCCCTACCGGGGAATGCCGACAGGGCTGCCCAGGCAATTTTTAATGGCGCTGGCTTTTCAAATCCCACTTTCCCGACCCGACCTTGGGTCACATCTTACGTTGTGGGAGTAAGATAAAACTGGCCTTGTGCCTAACATCGTGGGATGGTAAATAAAACCCTGTATATTGTAAGTTGTTTGTCGAAAGTATAACGTAGCATTTTCCTTTAAAATATCTATATTTTTGAGATTAAAAGAATTTTTTCAATTACTAAAGATTAAGCACCAAATATCTATTTATATAAAGTTAGGTGTGTACAGGATTATTTCTTAAACTAATTAACCGATCATTATAAATTTTGAAACCCAGTTGCTAGGGGTAAGTGGTCCAAATGTGAGCTATATTTAGTTAAAGTTAATTTCATGCAAAAGGGGAAATGAGAGGGTGGAAGCCCTTAGTGAAAATTCACATACCTCCGATTTTTGTGAAATTTAACAATAAGTATTTGACATCAATTAATAAATATGCTCCAAATTTCCGTTTTTTTTCGAGTATTTTAAAGTGTTTGAGGGAGCATAATATGGGGACAACCTCCGGTTTGAAAATTATAATATTTCAGATTTGCATTTGTAGCAGTTGTATGACAGATCCATTTTTTGCATGTACGCTCAATATCTTGTGTTATGTTGAGTTTTGGTTCGGCTTTCCACATGCACGGTAACACTTGAACTTATGTAACTGCATGGGTCAGAGAACACTTCTGCGCAGACTCAACTTTAAATTGGTGCTCAAAGAGTTTGCCGCCAAAAGATAATTCAGTTCCAGATATTATGGCAACAAAACGGTCATAACCTGTTCCTGTCCTTTGCCAGAAGCGGCAAGACAAGATTGAACTCCACAATACCACATTCTGTTTTTGACAAAAGCTAGCCTGCAAAACAATTCTCTTTATATTCCGGTCCTTCCTTTGAACAGGATTCCTCCCAAATAAATTCCAGAGAAGACAAAAAACTAAATTGGTAACCTTGACGTGATGTAGACATACAACATTCTAAAAAGAAAAACAAAAAACGCTCCAAACTTTTTGATATGATTACAACTCCTATTTCAACATTTTCAAACAAAATCTCTACGCCGATAGGCATTTTCAAATTAAAAAAAGAAGGAACCATGCGGTTTTTAATGGAGGCTGTCTTGTCCTACTTCACAGTTTAAAGAGGCTCAAACAAAAATGTTTTTAAAAACAGTGTTTCGGCACAATTTTGTATTAATATTATCATGGATTTACTGAGAGATGATTCCGGATGGCCGCTCTGACGTAAGTAGGTACATTTTCCTATGGGTTTTATATTTCGTCGCATGTTAGGGTTAGGGTTAGCGTTAGGGTTAGGTACATTTTCTTATGGGTTATATATTTCGTGGCATGTTAGGGTTAAGGTTAGGGTTAGGTATATTTTCTTATGGGTTTTATATTTTGTGGCATGTTAGGGTTAGGGTTAGAGTTAGGTACATTTTCTTATGGGATATATATTTCGTGGCATGTTAGGGTTAGGGTTAGGGTTAGGTACATTTTCTTATGGGATATATATTTCGTGGCATGTTAGGGTTAGGGTTAGGGTTAGGGTTAGGTACATTTTCTTATGGGTTTTATATTTCGTGGCATGTTAGGGTTAGGGTTAGGTATATTTTCTTATGAGTTTTATATTTCGTGGCATGTTAGGGTTAGGGTTAGGGTTAGGTACATTTTCTTATGGGTTTTATATTTCGTGGCAGGTTAGGGTTAGGGTTAGGGCTAGGTACATTTTCTTATGGGTTTTATATTTCGTGGCATGTTAGGGTTAAGGTTAGGGTTAGGTATATTTTCTTATGGGTTTTATATTTCGTGGCATGTTAGGGTTAGGGTTAGGTACATTTTCTTATGGGATATATATTTCGTGGCATGTTAGGGTTAGGGTTAGGGTTAGGGTTAGGGTTAGGTATTGTTTCTTATGGGTTTTATATTTCGTGGCATGTTAGTGTTAAGGTTAGGGTTAGGTATATTTTCTTATGGATTTTATATTTCGTGGCATGTAAGAGTTAGGGTTAGGGTTAGGTATATTTTATTAAGGGTTTTATATTTCGTGGCATGTTAGGGTTAGGGTTAGGTATATTTTCTTATGGGTTTTATATTTCGTTGCATGTTAGGGTTAGGATTAGGGTTAGGTATATTTTCTTATGGGTTTTATATTTCGTGGCATGTTAGGGTTAGGGTTAGGTACATTTTCTTATGGGTTTTATATTTCGTGGCATGTTAGGGTTAGGGTTAGGGTTAGGTACATTTTCTTATGAGTTTTATATTTCGTGGCATGTTAGGGTTAGGGTTAGGTATATTTTCCTATGGGTTTTATATTTTGTGGCATGTTATTCGTTGCATAGCATTTCATTTTTGTCGGAGATCCTTATGCTTTTAGTTCTACTATACAAAAGAAGGAGGAGAGAAAATTGTAACTGGTTCTTAATAGAATACAAACTCTGATGCTTTAAATTCGAGATTAAATTCAGAATTACTTCTAATAAAAAATATTATAAAAAAAGTGGTATGCCCACAAATTCTAATAAGGTAACCTCATGGCATACTATTTCCCGGCTTTGAAATTTCTGATATCTAAGTGCGACAAAATCAAAATAAATATTTTTCCACTTCTTAACTTAACCAATCATTTCATTTTTTTGTCACTTTACAAAAATAGATAAAAACAAAAAAAGTACATGAATTCTGATTTTAACCTTCCCGCGTGATATGTTAATCACACAACTTTTCGAATGGATATTTTGCGACACAATTTTTCGCCATTGATCTTATGAATAGCTTAAATGCTGGTTCAGTTTATTTTAGCGTTCCTAGTCTTGCTAAGCGATGATTTGTTTTTATATTAGATGTGTCGCCTAAAAAATTATTTCCCAGATGTCGTTCCTTAACTCTTTCCCCCCTTAAGGAAAATCGGTCCCTTTTGATATTAATCCAGTTCCCGATAAGACGTTGTGGCCACAAGACGATCATAACCGGTTCTCTTTCTTCACTAGAAGGGGCAAGACGAAATTGAACTCTAGAATACCACATTCTGTTTTTGATAAAAGCCAGTTTGCTGAACAACTCTCTTTATATTCCGGTCCTCTCTTCAAACAGGATTCCCCTCACATAAATCTCAGAGAAGACCAAAAAATAAAAATAAAATTTTATCCATAATCATTCGACACCAATTAAACAAGATTCCCTGAATTCTAATTTCTTCTTAAGACACATTAAGCTTAAGCCTTAAATTTGAGACATTTTCTAGAATCAAAATCATGTAATGGATTTTGATCAAAATTGGAATTAGGATTCTAGGTTTAGTAACATTATATCTTGATTTTAGCCTTCATAAGAGGACATAAAATGTTGCAGGACTGTTCTGTTTGGGGAATTCATTTTACTCGCCCTTGGACAGGTCTTCTTCTAGTTGCATTATAAAAATGATAAAAATGTTTTGTTTTTTTCATATTCACGAAAACGGTTCTGTTTTCCATTTAAATGTCTTGTAATGTATCCCCCCATGCAATGTTTTGTTAAAAAAGACTTAACTTTCGAACACAAATGTATAATTGTGGCAATCTTGACTATTATATGACTGATATATAGAGGCGAAGCCGAGCAAAATCGACACGGCGCCCATATGTGCTGACTGAATCTGATAATCATCTTTGTTTTCCACATTTATAGCTTGGGATAAACAGATTAAAAATAACGACATGAGAATATTTGCAATATTTTATTTAATTCTACAAACAATTGTCACTAGCTGTGTTGGTTGCTTGGGTTCCTGCAGAACCTACTCCAGCTCCTACCTGCAGCACCTGCTCCAGCCTGCCCCTCTAGTTCCTGCTCCGATTCCTGCAGCACCTGCCCCAGCTTTTTCTTGCAGCCCTTGCTCCAGCCTGCCTCTCCAGTTCCTGCTCCGGTTCCTGCAGCACCTGATACAGTTCCTATCTGCAGCTCCTGCTCCAGCCTGATTCTCTAGTTCCTATTCCGGTTCTTGCAGCCTCTACTCTAGCTCCTACCTGCAGCGCCTGCTCCAGCCTGCCTCTCTAGTTCCTGCTTCAGTACCTGCAGCACCTTATCCAGCTCCTATCTGCAGCTCCTTCTCTAGCGTGTTTTTCAAGTTCCTACTCTGGTTACTGCAGCACCTACTTTAGCTCATATCTGCAGCACCTGCTCCAACCTGCCTCTCCAGTTCCTGCTTCAGTACCTACAGCACCTTATCCAGCTTCTATCTACAGCTCCTTCTCAAGCGTGTTTCTTCAGTTAATACTCCGGTCCCTGCACCACCTGATCCAGCTCTTATCTGCAGCTCCTGCTCCAGCCTGCCTCTCCACTTCCTAATCCGGTTCCTACAGAACCTACTCCAGCTCCTACGTGCAACTCCTGCTCCAGCCTGTTTTGCCAGTTCCTGCTCTGGTTCCTGCAGCATCTGATCCAGCTACTTTCTGCAGCTCCTGCCCCTGCTCCAGTATGTTTCAGAAGTTCCTACTCCGGTTCCTGCAACACCTACTCCAGCTACTATATGCAGCGCCTGCTCAAGCCTGCCTATCCAGTTCTTGCAGCACTTGCAGCACCTGCTCCAGCTCGTTCTTGCAGCACTTGCTCCAGCCTGCCTCTCTAGTTCCTGCTCTGATTCCTGCAACACCGGATCCAGCTCGTTCTTGCAGCTTTTGCTTCAGCCTGTCTCTCCAGTTCCTGCTCCGGTTTTTGCAGAATTGATCCAGTTCCTATCTGCAGCACCTGCTCCAGCCTGTATCTTCAGTTTCTACTCCGGTTCCTGCAGCAACTACTCCAGCTCCTACCTGCAGCACTTGCTCCAGCCTGCCTCTCCAGTTCCTGCTCCAGTTCCTGCAGCACCTACTCTAGCTCCTATCTGTAATTCCTGCTCCAGCCTGTTTCTCCAGTTCTTAATCCGGTTTCTGCAGCACCTACTCCAGCTCTTACCTGCAGCGCCTGCTCCAGCCTACTGGTCTTGTTCCTGCTCCGGTCTGTGCAGCACCTGCCCGCAGCTCGTTCTTGCAGATTTTGCTCCAGGCTGCCCATCCGATTCCTACTCCGGTTCCTGCAACACCTGATCCAGCTTTTATCTGCAGCTCCTGCTCCAGCCTGTTTCACCAGTTCCTAATCCGGTTCCTACAGCACATGCCCCAGCTCGTTCTTGCAGCTCTTGATTTAGCCGGCCTCTCCAGTTCCTGCTCCGGTTCCTGCAGCACCTGCCCCAAGTCCTACCTGCAGCACCTCTGCTCCAGCCCGCCTCTTCAGTTACAACTCCAGTTCCTGTAGCGCCTGCTCCAGCCTGTTCCTGTCAACCTAGCTCTTGGCCACATCTACATGGACTGGATGTACTTAAGGCACTTCATTATACCTGAGGGACGTCTATATCAAACTCTATGTGACGTTATCCCATGCTGTCTAGGTTTCAGAATCGTCTTTTCGTTCGATTCAACCTCTCCTGCTATCCAGGTTCCAGGGACACCATTCCTGTCCTTCCTGCTTCCAGAGACGTCATTCCTGTTCTTTCAGCTTTCCTGATTCCAAAAACGTGACCAAACCTCTTCTTCTAGTTCTACTCTGTTATTTACTCTTGAACCTCTATTTTATACTGCTCATCTGCGTTTGTTCTCCCTTCTTTGCTATTGTCATATTTTTGCCTGTGTCTACTTTCTTAGTTGTAAGACCGATCACCAAGATGACCGGCCTCTGCAACAAAAAAATTGAAAAATTCAGAATACGAATCCTTAAGAATCTATTTCATGTATTCGTTCCTTACGTTTATGTTATGACTCGGTTAGTATGAAAACACAGACACGGTAAGAGTTTAATGCTAAGACGAAGCAAGCATGTTACTAACGTTCATTGGCTAGGTTTCACTTCCATATATTATCACACTGCGTACACATGCCTAACATACTCTTCCCTTAGTCGACAGTGGTAACCCTCTGCTGGTTAGTAATGGCAGAAGTTCTCTTAACTTACTCACATCCACTCCTAACTCTTGTAATAACATTAGCCCATGCTCCACCCTATGCTCTAATGGTATCATCAAGATAACAAAACTTCTGAACAGCCTCAATTTATCCATCCCGATATACTTTCTCCACATCTGAGTTCTCATCCATCTCCATTGTCTTACACTTGTTGCACACAAACTGGTTATCTTCTCTCAACCTACCAGTAATAAATTTAACAAAGTTAATTCAAAGATGGAAAACAATTTTTACGTAAAATTACAAACAAAGAAAAAGTTCCCAGAAAAAGAAGTCATTTTTAATTAAAAAAAAAGTTTTGCTTGAAATTAATTAACAAAATATCCAAGTTGATTAATTCTTTTAACACATTACCATCAGAAATAAATTTATTGACCTCTCACTTCCCTCCAAACAACCCTCCCCCCTTCCCCAGAAAATGTAAAGTGTACTATTTTTGTTTTGTTATTGTTGGTAAGTTAATTTGCATATTTTCCCACTGGATGAAAAGCATAGCTAATTATTCAACACCAGAAACAAACATCGTAATTTGTTAGAAAATCAGGAAAAACATTTTCTTGTTCTATTTTTGCAGAAATGCGGTTCTTTTTTTCTTTTCATATTTACCATAACACTATAATGCCGAAGAGAGGGGTGTGTGTGTGTGTGTGTGCAATGAGAGAACCCCAACCACCAGCTCCTCCTGTATCTTCTTACTCCATAACTTTTGAAACGATGAACACTTTACTATTAAACTCTGTGACTTTTCCTTTTTTTATTTATAAAAACGCATTTATAAAACTTTGAAAAAAGGCATTGGCTGATCAAAGGTCAATCATTTTTCTTTTCGTTGAGTAGAAAATTACTACTACAAGTATATTTTTTGTAACAAGCCATCTTATTAGTTTATGAGATAGACCCCCATTACCATATATAACACATTACTCAATAAGTCCCGGGCCTGACATAGATTTTATATGATTTTTTTTTTATATTAATAAAATCGGATTATTAGTTTACAAATTACAGTTATTTAAGTGAAGCTACTGATGAACATTTTCAAAACAATGGAATAAAACTGAATTTCGTGTGTTGATAAAGCATTGCTTTCTGATGGCAAAAAATACTGTTCAAGTAAAGCAATAGCTTGATTAGTGTTATTCGGACTCTGCTTCACCGGAAAGAATGGGTAAAATGTGGTATGCTGACTTTAAACGTGTTCGTACAGACACAAATGATGCTGAGCGCTCAGGTCGCCTAAATTCAGCAATTGTTCTGGAAAACATTTTAAAAAGGTCATAAACTCGTTTTGGACGATCGTGAATTGAAGTTGCATGAGATAGTAGAGAAGTTGAAGATACACAGAAAGCAGTGTATTCAACATTTTGCATAAGCACTTGTCAATGAGAAAGCTGTGTTTAAAGTGGGTGCAGCATTTGCTCACAGTCAATCAAAAACTACCGTTTGTCAACGATTCAGAGCATTGCTTGCAACTGTTTCAATATGTGACAATGGATGAAACATGGACCCACCATTTCACTAAAGAGTCAAATCGGCAGTCAACCGAGTGGACAGCAGCAGGTGAAAGCCGTTCGAAGCGACTAAAGATGCAAGCATCAACAGGCAAAGCTTTGACCTTTGTATTTTCAGATGCGCAAGGTATTTTGTTGGTCGATTACCTTGAGAAAGGAAGAACCATCAATAGCGAACATTATATCGCATCATTTGTGCACTTAAAATAAGAGATCCCCGCAAAACGGCCACAAATGAAGAATAAATAAGTGCTCTTTCACCAAGACAATGCACCATGTCGCAAGTATTTCGCAACGATAGCAAAACTACATGAATTTTACTTCAAATTGCTTCCACACCCACCCTATTCTCCAGATCTACCCTTACTGACTGTTTGCAGACCTCAAATGAATGCTCTAGGGAAAAAGATTTAGCTCTAATAGAAGAAGTGACATCAGAAACTGAAGCATGTTTTGAGACCAAAGACAAACCATTCTACAAAAAAGGCATCGAATTGTTAAAGAAGTGTTGGAATCAGTATATCACTCTAGAAGGAGACTATGTTGATGAATAAAGTCGAAAAAAAAGTTTCTAGTAAATTCTCACTTGCACTTGCACTTAAGTATGACAGATCGACGAAAATAATATCTCATACTCAAGCGGGAAAACCCAACACACCGTATATTTCAAACAGACGAGTTACAGACCTACAAAAATGGCATTACACACTTGAGCGTGACAGCAAAATCAAAATTAAAAAATCCAAGCTGAAGCGTTATGTATAAACAAAAACAATAGTAAAAGTAAAGCTTGACGGAAAAGATAAAATCATATTTTAAATGTAACGTTTTCATTATCAAAATAAATTAAGTTTCAAATATTTTCGTCTGTAGCAGACGAAAATATTTCAAAGCAACAGTTACAGACCTACGGAAATGACGTTTCACATATGAACGTTCCTAAAAAGGAAATACATTTTACTTTTGTTAGAGATAGCCGCTGCTGTCATCAGCCACGTTTTCTTTTTTGATTAGAAAGCATTTGTGTATCATTTATTTTTTATTCATGCCGAGTTTCATTAACTTGCCATGAATAAATTTGTTCAAATTGAGGCGAATAAATCAGAGAAAATTTTGGGGAAAAAATTGATAACGTCATCATAAAAAGTATGACGGTAGGCGATAATTTCTAAAGTATTATTTTGTTTTATTAATAGAATATCTATACGCCTGCCAAGTTTCACAGCCATAGCTTTAGTGGTTCAAAAAAAAAATTTGAGCATTATGAAAATTCTTAATTTTATGACACTTGGGTACAAATGATGACATCATCAAACAATACTGACGTCAGCAAGATTGTCTGGCCATGAATGCTTTAGGTGTGTGCCAAATTTCATTGCAATAGCATTAGTGGTTCAGAAGTTAAGCAGTGAGGGGGGAGGCTATCAGAGGTAATGCTTACATTGGTAGTATTTGGTAACTTTTGAAAGCATAAAGCTCATTTTGTTATTTCATCCATTTTCAAGTAAACATATATATTTATTTCGTGATAATCATTGTCTTTTTTTTTTACTGCTATTTCCATTCTCCCTCTCTCTTCACCTTCTTCCTATCCCTTCTCTCTTTTCCTTCTCTTTCTCCTCTCTGTCTCCTCTCGTTTCCCCTCTCTTTTGATTATTTACGAAATTAGCCTCCCCCTTCTCTTATTATTCACTCTTTATTTATGTTATTCGCCTTTTGTGACGTAATTCAGTGTGCATGGTGACAAGCAAGATAACAAACAAGCAAGATCCACAGACTTTTAGTTTATTGATAGATAACATTTATTTACATTTACACAACACTCACCAAAATTAGCTTCATTACAATTGTCGTTTATTTACTAATTTACATTGAGTGACCACAAATGATTATCACTTTTATATTTTTTTTTTTTTTCAGATACTATTCAGTGAAATTTATTTTCGGCTGTGACTGAAGAGAAAATGAAATTGTACTGCCACAAGGATTGAATTCACAGCCTTCAAATAATGAGACTTTTGTGTTCAATATCCTCCCCCCTATTCACCTTCCTCTAATTCACCCTTCATCATTATCTGTTACATTAAATTTAGTTGTAATCAGATGGACACACTCATCTCGTCAGTATTGATTATTATTCACTCACTAGGAGTTATCACACTGTTCATCGTCAGTGATCGCCCACTGCCAACAACCCGTGGTATTCCCTGGGGTCTGAGTGACAACAAATCTCCTCAGACTTCCAGTATGCTCCATCTCTTTTCGTTCATCACCGCTGATGACCTTGCGGTATCGCAACAGCCACCTACCAACGATTTCCCGCTGTTAAGGGCCATTGGTCCCCTCCGGGGCCCCGAGTGGCAACAAGCCTCCCCAAGGTCCCAGAGCTGTCCGCGCTCTTCCAGTGGAGGTCTGGTTTGCGCTTTCCCTCCTCGACCCTCTGTCCATAATTTTCGTGGCGTCAGCCTATGCTTGCGCCTCTCTTGTGCGGTTGTATTTTCCCCGGTTCTGTTGTCTTGTGCTTCCATGTGTTTGTTCCAATTCGTTGCTTATGTGGGTTGGTTTCCGCATTCGAGGACATTTCTCAGGATTGTAGCTGTTTTGATCATTACTGTCCTTTGTATGGTCTCAGTTATCCCTTTGATTCCTATTTCTCCTAGTCTTTTCTCCATGTTTTTGGGGACTGTTCCTAGTGCTCCCATGATTATTGGTGTTATACTGACTTTCTTCATGTTCCATATTCCTTTCAATTCTCTGGCAAGTTCAGTATATTTGCTTCTTTTTTCCGTCTCTTTGATCTTCACTCTGTGGTCTGCTGGAACGGCAAAGTCCACGATTTTGAAGGATTTTTCTTTCTTGTTGATTATTATCATATCCGGTCTCCTTGCTGTTATGGGTTTGTCTGTTTGTACATTCATATCCCATATGATTTTGTGTTTTTCGTTTTCTAGTACAGTTTCTGGTTTGTGTTTGTACCGTTTTTTTGCATATTCGAAATTCAGTTGTTTGCAGATTTCCCCATGTACTTCTTTCCCCACGCTGTCATGTCTGTTCTTGTATTCCCTTTGTGCTAGCTTGCTGCATTCACTTATTATATGATTTATTATTATTATTATTATTACTCACTAGGAGTTCTCACACATGCCGTCATCAGTGATTGCTCACTAATAATCAACAGTTAGGTTCCCTGGAGTCTGAGTGACAACAAGTCTCCCCAGATTTCCAGTGCTCTCCACCTCTTTCGATAACTACTGAAAATGAATTTGTGTTATCACATTTCTCGTTGGCAATGGCCATTGGTCTTTTCTAGGATTTAGATGGCAATAAGCCTCTCCAATGTCTCAGTGCTCTCCACACTCTTCCAGCAGAGGTCTGGTTAGTGTTTTCCCTCCTCGGTCTTTCCAACCTCCTTGACCCTTCACGACTGTTTTGTATGGTATCAGCCAGGGCTGGTGTCATCACTTTTGGGGAGGGGGGAATGAAATTTCTTGCAGTTTCTGTTCCTTGAGTTCTTGTGGTGCTCTTTATATGATTTTGTTTTCTTCCTATTGCACCTTGCATATAATTAGTTAGTCTTCGTAGCTTATGTGGAAAGGTTTCTGCATTCAAAAATTTTCCATAAAATTTAAGTTGTTTTACCATTGCCGTCCATTGTATGGTCTCAGTCTTCCCTTTGATTTCAATTTCTCCCAGTCTTTTTTCCAGGTTCTTCGGAACTGTTCCAAATGCTCCTACGATTATTGATATTATATTTACTTTTTTCATACTTCATATCCCTTTCAATTCTCTGGAGAGTTCCGTGTATTTGCTTCGTTTTTCTGTCTCCTTGGTCTTCACCCTGTGGTTGGCTGAGACGGCAAAATCTACGATTTGGTAGGATTTTTCTTTCTTGTTGACTATTACGACATATTATTATTATTATTATTATTATTATTGATTATCATTATCATTATTATTTACTCACTAGGAGTTATCACACTGGTCATCGTCAGTGGTCACCCACTGCCGACAACCTGTGGTATTCCCTGGAGGCTGAGTGACAACAAGTCTCCTCAGGCCTCCAGTATGCTCCATCTCTTTTCGTTCATCACCGCTGATGACCTTGCGGTAATCGCAACAGCCACCTACCAACGATTTCCCGCTGATAAGGGCCATTGGTCCCCTCTGGGGCCCGAGTGGCAACAAGCCTTCCCAAGGTCCCAGAGCTGTCCGCGCTCTTCCAGTGGAGGTCTGGTTTTGCGCTTTCCCTCCTCGACCCTCTGTCCATAATTTTCGTGGCGTCAGCCTATGCTTGCGCCTCTCTCGTTCGGTTGTATTTTCCCCGGTTCTGTTGTTTTGTGCTTCCATGTGTTTGTTCTCCATTCGTTGCTTATGTGGGTTGGTTTCCGCATTCGAGGACATTTCTCAGGATTGTAGCTGTTTTGATCATTACTGTCCTTTGTATGGTCTCAGTTATCCCTTTGATTCCTATTTCTCCTAGTCTTTTCTCCATGTTTTTGGGGACTGTTCCTAGTGCTCCTATGATTATTGGTGTTATACTGACTTTCTTCATGTTCCATATTCCTTTCAATTCTCTGGCAAGTTCAGTATATTTGCTTCTCTTTTCCGTCTCTTTGATCTTCACTCTGTGGTCTGCTGGAACGGCAAAGTCCACGATTTTGCAGGATTTTTCTTTCTTGTTGATTATTATCATATCCGGTCTCCTTGCTGTTATGGGTTTGTCTGTTTGTACATTCATATCCCATATGATTTTGTGTTTTTCGTTTTCTAGTACAGTTTCTGGTTTGTGTTTGTACCGTTTTCTTGCATATTCGAAATTCAGTTGTTTGCACATTTCCCGGTGTACTTCTTTCCCCATGCTGTCATGTCTGTTCTTGTATTCCCTTTGTGCTAGCTTGCTGCATTCACTTATTATATGATTTATCGTTTCGTCTCTTTGTCCACACAATCTGCATTTGCTGTTTTCCTGGGTTTTATCTATTTTTGCTTTAATAAAGTTTGTCCTAATCGCATTGTTCTGTGCGGCCGTCAGCAGAGATTCCGTTTCTCTGTTCAGGTTTCCTTTTCTTAGCCATGCCCAGCTGTTTTCATTGGCTTCATCGCTTGTGAGTCTTATAAAGCGTCCATGTAGTTGTTTTTCTTCCCACTTTTCCTTTCTTGTCTTTTTGTTTCTGGGTTCAGTGCTTCCGGGGTTGTTTGTTGGGCTGGTGTCTCTTGCTGTGGTGATCAGTCTTTCCGTGTTCTGGGTTACATATTTCTCCAGCTCTTTTTTGGTGTCTTCCACACAGTCTTCTATACTTACCAGTCCTCTACCTCCTTCATTTCTTTTCACGTAGAGTCTGTCCGTGTCGTCTTTTGGGTGCAGTGCATTGTGCATAGTCATTAGTTTTCTAGTTCTTTGGTCAAGGTGCCTGAGTTCTTCTTTGGTCCAGCCTATGAATGGTCCAGAGTATCTTATTAGTGATACAGCCCATGTGTTTATCCCTTTTACTAGATTTCTGCTATATAGTTTAGTTTCTAAGAGTTTCCTTGTTCTTCGTAGATATTCTTTTCCAATCTTCTCTTTCATTTCTGTATATTTGATTGTGTCTGCTTCCAGAACTCCCAGGTATTTGTAACTATCTTGTTCTCCTAGCGCCCTCATCTCCTCTTGGTTGGGGAGTTCTATACCTTCTGTCTTTTCCAGTTTTCCTCTTTTGATCTCTAGCAGTGCACATTTTTCTATTCCAAACTCCATTTGGATATCCTGGCTGAATATCCTGGTTGTGTTTATCAGCTTTTCCAGTTCTTTTTTGTTTTTTGCAAACAGTTTAAGGTCATCCATGTACATCAGGTGGTTTATTCTTTGTTCTGTATCCGTAAACCTGTATCCGGCATCACACTTTCTGAGTATGTAGTTGAGTGGCATCATGGCTATTATAAACAGTAGTGGTGACAGAGAGTCTCCTTGAAAAATGCCTCTCTGTATTTTTATCTCAGACAGGTATTGTCCTCCGGCTGTCAGTTTTAGTCTCCATGTTTCCATTGCTTTCTGGATGAGATTAATAATCCTGTCTGGTATCTTGTATATTTTTAAGCATTCAATTATCCATGTTTGGGGGATTCTGTCGTAGGCTTTCTTGTAGTCAATCCATGCCATGGTTATGTTCTTTTGTCTGCTCTTCACCTCCTTCAGAGTCTTTTGATCAATGTATAGTAGATCATGTGCACCTCTTTGTCCTTTCCGGCATCCTTTTTGTTCCTCGGGGAGCAGTCCACGTTTGTCCAGGGATTGGTAGATTTGTTCTCTCAGTTGTGCTGTGAGAATTTTCCACATTATTGGTAGACATGTTATCGGTCTGTAGTTGCTGGGGGTCGTTCCCTTTTTGGGGTCTTTTTGTATTAGTGTTGTTCTTCCTTCCGTCATCCATTCTGGTATGTCTGTTTTGCGGATACATCCGCTCAGTTTCTGCGCTATTCTTTCATGCAGGGTCGTGAATTTTTTAAACCAGTATGCATGTATTCCATCGTGGCCTGGTGCTCTCCAGTTTGCCATTTTTCTTAGGGTTTTCTTGATCGTTTCTTTGTTGATTTCTGTTTCGGTTCCTTCTTCGATTTCTTGCAGTTCATCTTTCATGTTTTTCAACCATTGGGCATTCTTGTTGTGCTTTTTTGGTACTTCCCATATCTTGCTCCAGAATTGTTTTGTTTCTGTTGGGTTCAGTTGCTCTGTCGTTGTTTTTTCTCCATTTACGTTTTTGTAAAACTGGCTTTCATTGTTTTCAAAGGTCCTGTTCTGTTTGCTCTGTTCTGATTTGTACCTGTATCGTCTCAGTCTTCCTTCTATTGCTGCTATCCTTTGTTTTATTTCTTCATGTTTCTCATTTAGTTTTTCCTTGCGTTTCTGATTTTTGCTTCTTAATCGTTTCATGTCCTCCTTCCTTCTGTTCACGGTTTTAGCTTCTTTCCGAAGTTTGGTGATCTGGGTTTCCAGTCTGATTTCCCATCCAGGTTTTGTCGGTCTTCTCTTTTGTCCATTCTCTTCGTTTCTTAGTTTCATACTTACTGATTTTGCCCCTGCATATATCAGGTTGTTTAGGTCTGTAATAGTTTCTGTTGGGATGTGTGTGAGGAGTCTGTTTACTCTTTCTGTTTCTGCTTGTAACTTCTTCGCTACTTCATTCCTGAGAGATGGGAGTTTTGTTTTGTTTTCTAACATGTATCGTCTTATGTTCTCCACTTCACTTGCTTCTTTTTCATTGAGTTCTATCTCAGCAGGTTCTGTGGTTCCGCAGTCTTCTATCTCCCCTGGTTCTGTGATTCCGTAGTCTTCAATCTCTTCAGTTTCAGTGTGTATGTTTTGCCTGTCCTCTTCCTGTGGTCTCTCCTTTGGTGGTGTTTCTTGCTCCGTTTCGCCATTAGCCTTCTGTCTGATTTCCGTCAGTTCCATCTCCGAGAACCATCCTCGCTTGAGGATCTGTCTTGCTTGATCTGCTATCCTTTGTTCCGTTGTATGTGGGTCATTAGCAATGTCCCAGAGATGTTTCATTCGTTTTCGGTAGCCTCTTTCTATAGGGTAGCGGCTTTTATAGAAGCACTCCATCACCAGTCTGTTCTCTTTCATGGTCCATTTCTTTCTATATCTTTCCAGTTTGCTGTTTTCGCTCTGGTTTACTTGTCTCTGGTCTGTGTCCTTGTCATACCTGGAATCAGAGAGGTTACTTACCTGGTTCTTGTCCGTTGTCTTGTTTCTGAAATTAAAGGAGCCAACATTCGCAGGATGCGGACCGGGTCCCCCATGTTGGCCATCGAGGGAGCACCTGCCCATCATGACACTCAGATCTTTCTTCTGAGTCCCACGGCGTTTATTTGTGTTTATAGACATTTATCATGGTTTAGTGTTTCTGGCAACACCAGGCCCAGGCTTAGTTTACCTGTGATCCTGTCACAGGGATAGTGTTTCTCTCATTTTCATGAGGTTCAAGGTGCACTATCACACATACATAAAGAAACATTTACGAAAAAAAAAAAAAAAAAAAAAAAATAAATAAATAAATAAATAAATAAAAAATAAATAAATAAATAAATAAATGATTAAAAAAAAAAAAAAAAAAAAAAAATTTAAAAAATAAATAAATAGATAAATAAATAAAAAATAAATAAATAAATAATAATGATGAATAATTGATAAATAAATAAAAATAAATAAATAAATAAAAAAGATAATAATTATATATATATATACACATACACATATACACACCAGGCACGTGCAAAATTGGCCGCCTCTTGTGTTTGAAAGATAAAAGCCTAAACGTAATCTTAAAAAAAAAAAAAAAAAAAAAAAAAAAACTGCATATTTACGTGTGAAAAATAAATAAATTATGTAATCACGGCGGCTGAAAACCCCAAAAATGCAGTGAATTTTGAACTTTGGGAAAATTACTTGTAAAAATCCCTTGAAAGATAAATATAAGTTTTAGGGAACTATTTCAAAGATAATTATTAAATTAAAGTCATAAGATATTGAGTTAAAAAAAAAAAAAAAAAAAAAAAAAAAATCCCACATTTTACTAAAAGTTAGGAAAATTATACCCCCAAAAGTCATAAATGAGTAAAATCCGGCGTATTATTATTATTATTATTATTATTATTATTATTATTATTATTATTATTATTATTAGTAGTAGTAGTAGTAGTAGTAGCAGCAGTATTGGAATGTTGGTCCTCCTATGACACACCTATTATATCAAGCTTGGTTAATGCTAAATTTGGAATTTTGATGATAGTTTTTATCAAATGAATCATCATCATCATCATCATCATCATCATCATCAGTAGTAGTAGTAGTAGTAGTAGTAGTAGTAGTAGTAGTAGTAGTAGTAGAATCTTGATACATCTGGAATACCAAGGGTGCATCATGCAAAATCTGGTGCACTTCTGACCAACATTTTTGGAGCCCATAAGTCTTTATTGGTTTTAGCAGTAGCAGTGGTTGTATTAATGTTTATCTTCCTCAAATTTAGTGCAGTTATGTCAAGTAGTTTTTGATCCTATAAGTAACCAAAAAAACAAACAAAAAATGCTCAATTTTAATATAGAATACCTGCTATAGACGGGTGCTTCAGATAGTGTCTCATAAGAATTGCCTGTCAAAACTTGACAAAATCATGTAAGGTGTTACAACAATTGTTGATCAAATTTATTTAGTTTATAGTCATGAAAATGTTTTATTTTATTGTAAGAAATGAAAACAAATCTTAAAACCAAACGTAAGCTGTTCAAGGCAAAACTATCATTATTATTATTATAAGTTTTGATTAGTTATTTTAATCTACTTTTGTTCACCTAGACTGTCTAACTGTAGTGTGGTGAAAGGATACCAGTACAATCTTAAAATAAGCCCTGAATTGCATGTGTGTGTGTGTGTGCATGCATGCATGTGTGTGTGTGTGTACGTGCATGTGTGTGTGTGTGTGTGTTGAAAACGAAAAGTTTGGTAAATAGTACCAAAGAAGAAACTTCTCACATACAAGTTTTTTAGCAGTTAGTTTTATCTGGATGTTTTTCACATGTGGTAGAAAGCTGTGGCATGTGCTTTCAAATATTATGAGTTTTCTGACAATTCATTTTGACGTTTCTCACCAGCAGCAGAAAAATGACACCACCTTTTTGAAATAATCTTCACAATCTTGGCTTCTTTGCAATGTCTTTGGTTTCTAAAAATGACAATAATTCAGCAGACGAAATGCATGTTTCGTTTAGACCTTTCTTTCAATTCATCAGTGTTCTTGGAGAGTAAGTGTTTCATTTGAAGTTCAACCAAAGATTTGTTTCAGGTATAGAAGTTGCATGCTACCAAGTGTTGCTAACATTGAAGGGATTTTGAAACTGCTACCAATTGTAATGGTAATTTTTTTCTCTCTTCTCTTTTCGTTACCCCAGTTTTATTTTGAAATCCTGTTACGTGTCAATGTTCTTAATCCTAAACCCCATTATAAAAGAAGGGAGAAAAATATACACCTTTGAGGGTGGGGTAAAAATGTACCCTGCATACCCTGTCAGCACATATTTGTAGTTAATATACAGGGTTTACATAAATTCACTATCAATTTTGATGAAATTAAAAACTTTTTATGTAAATTTGGTATTGAATTGTGTTGATCAATTTTAAATTGTGCTCTGTGTGAAGAGTTTGCAAAATCCCGTCTTCTTGATAGTTTTAAAACAAAAACCATCTGGTTTTTATTTTCCTGCTAATAAAATTAGCAAATAAAGATTTATTAAAAGAAAAAAAAACACAAACTTTATTTAAATGATTCAATATCGGCTCTGTTGGTATTTCTGCAAATTTCAAATTAATCTTTAACATTGCAGAATAAATGATGCAGCATTTTGGGAGTTATATTCAACGCTGATGAACGTATATGTTATCTAAGTTCAGTTAATTTACTAATATTTCGTGATACACTTTTTGTTTTGATAAAATTCCATGCAAATAAATCCAGGGGAGTGAAATCGATATTTTAGCTAAATATAGTGTATTGTGATTGAAAAAAATGATTCTGTTTTGATGTTTACATGGATGTAGAGGTGTGCAGAACAGGGGGTGGGACAGGGCGATGGGGGTCCAATCATATTCTAACTGTCTTTTTTTCTCATAATATTTTACAGTACTAGGACTTATACTTGATTTTTTTGGGCATACAATCAAGAAGTTGGCCCCTGGCATCACCAGAGCATTACCAGACCTTTGCACGCCACTGCATGGATGTCTGGAGAATTTTGCATTTATTAATATAGATACACGATCTTGAGAGAGCAAGCAAACGAGAGAGAGGGAGAGAGAGAGAGAGAGAGGGAGAAAGAGAGAGAGGGAGAGAGAGAGAGAAAGAGAGAGAGAAAAAGAGAGAGAGAAAGAGAGAGAGAAAAAGAGAGAGAGAGAAAGAGAGAGAAAGAAAAAGAGAGAGAGAGAGAGAGAAAGAGAGAGAGAGAAAGAGAGAGAGAAAGAGAGAGAGAGAGAGAGAGAAAGAGAGAGAGAGAGAGGGAGAGAGAGAGAGAGAACATCATATTATCTACCTGCTGTCTACCTGATCACTAACTTCACATCTTACTCCTTGACAGTTTTTATGTCCATACTTTTATTAAGATTAAAACGGATCACACATTCAAATGATTTTTACTTTCGTAATTATTTCCTTATTTTTTCTACATTTTAAAAAGGTTCAGAAGTACATTTGCTCTTAACATACGGTTCTCGTCTTTGTCTAGTTTGCCAAAAAAGACCTGTATTAAACTACAGGCATTTTACTTATTAATTAACTAGCCAAAATGCTGTAGAACCATGCCGGTCCCTCGATGACCGTTGACCCCAACGTTTGTGTCATAGCTTTTTCTTCGTCTTCATCTTCTGTTCTGGCCGTGTCGTCTCTCATGTTGGTGATCGCTTCATTTTGCTTTGGGAATTGATTCTCATAAGAATCGATCTGAACTATATAAAAGGATGTTTTTTTTATATATAATCACTTATTATATATCCATATAATCACATACTAGATGGAAGTGGCATTAGGGTGTCGTGATTACAAGCACTGACTGTGGGCTTGACATGCCGAGTTCGAGTTCTGTCGGGTTGTGTAACTAGTCTAAGAGAAGGAAAACTGCGAAATAACACAAGTCTTTCTCTTCTTATCCTGGCATTGTTTCCAGTTGTCCTGCCACTGGAATCAAGCAATGCCGGTTCAGGAAAGGTGCGGCTAGAGATTGCACAAACTTTGCTTCACTATAGACTTCCTGCACAGGCATCCTCACAGGGGTGTATCCACTCTCTCTCAAGACTGAAAGGAGGTTAACATATATCACATAGACATATGTTAGAAGCAGCAGTAACAGCAGCAGCAAATGTTGTTTTGATATATTAACTCTAGATTGGAGAAAAGCGCAAATCAGCAGTTTCTTTTAGTCAACCAGAGAAGCGAGGATATTCACTGCCGAAAATTTATGCATACTATAAAAACCCAAGCATACAGCCTTCTTCCTTTTTGTCCGATTTTTTCTTTCAGAGACAACACACATGTGCACGTCACAATCCAGCATAGGCCCTTTGAGGCCTAAAGCCTCTCGTCAAGTAGAACACACATGATGAGAGACACAAACGAACTACTAAACATAGCAATAGCTCACCGAACGCACGTACACATACGTTCATACATACCCTCTTTCACTGACAAAACAGGTACGCTAATATACATACACACATCATCATGCCTATCCCATTTACACACACATGTAAACACACAAGGCAACAGCCGAAATAAACATGTGTACTCAATTTCTCATTACAGATAAAACACCTTCTTTCACCTAGAACGTTCTCGGACACTTTGAACTCTCATTCTTCACAAACTCTCTATCTTTCGTTGTCTTAACAAGTTGTCAATAAAAAATAATTATTTTGCATGAATCGACTTTGTCATTCTTTCTTATACTGCCTTTCCCTCTACACATATAGATATCAATTCACTGTTTTGATACCTCATTGTAATACAGCTTCCTATTCCAGTAGTTTATTTCCAGGAACTGCAGGGTTGTGGAACTCTCTTCCTGCTGACTGTTTTCCTCCTACCTATAGCCTTTTCAAGACTAAGGCCAATAGTCACCTCCTGTCTTTGCGATAATCATCTTTCGTTCTTTTTAGCTCCTTACATCAAGTGGCTTCATGCCTTGTCTGGAGCGATTTCCATTAAAAAAAAGTGAGAGTAAGTAAAGAAGGTGTTATTTTATGATTAAAGTGGAAAGCCTTGCGTGTTAATCCATAAAATGGCAGCCACCGAAGCATATCTTTAACTTAAAAGAGTCCATGTCTTTCTTTCTCCGCCAAAAAAATGTGGGTCAGATCAAACTGAAGCCGGTATAGCAAGTGCAGTAACATGTAAAGAAAGAAAGAAGAAAAAAAAATCTAAATTTGGATTGGAGTCAGATCAGGTGGTTGAAATTTATTAGATAGATTCAGTGGTTTGACTTTTGCTTTGCTATTATCAATTGCCGTCAAAAGAGGGCGCGTATGTTAAGACCCTGGCAACAAATTGACATTACCAAGAACAATGACAAGGATCTTTAACTAATCAGCTACACACACAGAGCTAGATTTCTTTCAGGCTTGGCTTATATGAGATTCTCTCTATAACTTTGTTTTTAATTACACTGCCATGCTTTCCTCTGAATATATAAATATTGATGATACATATAGCACTGTAGAGATATTCAAGTAGTTGATTTTAAACTAATACTATTTGTCATGGATTTTAATGTTGCAAAGTTTAACTAATATACTCTAAGCATCTTAGCTAATCGATATATATATATATATATTACAGTTAAAAAATCATTGAAAAAGAAATACATGTCACAAGGGGTGCTATTTAAACTAAAATGAGAAGTTGACAACACAGAGGGGGAAAAGGAGTGAGATAAAACGAAAGAAAAAGTTTAAAAGATCTATTCAAGCAATTTTTTATACAATCAAAAAAGGTATTGATGTAAATATTTTGAAAAGTTTCTTTTTTTTGTACTCTTGAAATTATCATTTATTATAATTTCCAAGAGATATTTCATCAGAAAACAGACTTAGTAAAAGACCAGTATTTATTGTGGTCATTATTTTGGTAAAACAGTATTTTGGTATTCATAAGAATAAGTATATTAATAAAAGGGATTATAATGTTTACCTATTAATAACACACACACACACACACACACTCACATATATATTTTATTTAATGAAACATTTGGAAAGTAGATGTTGTATAATATACATGATACATACATGTATTGTATAGATATAATAGTAGAGAAGCAGATAAGTTTATATATATATATTCTTTGAACAATTATTGATAGTATAAAATTAATTCAATCTTTTCAAATTAATAATTTTAATAACTGAATTAATGTCTTCGTTTAAAACATTGAAATCATTTTAATGAGTTGATAATCACTCAGTGATAATTTATTTTATTCTTTAAAATAAAAAGGGAAAAATCAAAAAAATATTTCCAGTCAAATCGATTTTTAACAAACAATTCTGAAATATTTTTCTGATGCCAAATCATACAAAAATCTGGATATTATTTTCTATCCGATCAAAATTGGACTTTTTATCTTTGATCTTTTAACCGACAACAGGTAAGTAAAAAAAAATTCCTTTAATTTTCATGTTTTTTTATTTATGCATTTTTTAAATCATTTTTATGTTGAAAAAGTGCGATTTTGATTATTTAAAAAATTACGTATTTCTTATATAATGACAGACTGCACTTAATCTTTTCGTTCCTAGGTCAGTGAAGGAGAATCCGTCTAGATTTAGGAAATAAATTTTTTTGTCCCAACCCAGAGTGCTCCTTTTGGGGGAACTGGATTTTCCCCACATTAAAAAGCGACCTTGTGTCTAACGCTGCCCTCGTGGGGAGACAAGTAAATAGGGACAGATAAAATGCTCGGTTCTTTAATACGACAGAGACGCATGTGAAAAATTAACGTTTTTCTTTGGCTTAGGAGCACAAATAAACCATAATACTTGAATTTTAACTTATCTGGAAATTTCTTTCTAATCGACAGTCTTTCGAATTTCGAAGTGTGACGAAGTAAACACATGTCGGGCATTTTTTAATGTGTTAAGAGTAGATTAAAATGGCTGACTTGTCTATTATATCGTGATCCTTCGAATTTAGAAGGTAATTCTGAAGCATTTAAACTGTCGATTAAGAGAGTGATTTCTAGTTGGAATTAAAATTTACGGGCAAAACTCGAGTATTCGGGTTCATTTACATTACTAAATCAAAGTAAAACACTCATTTTTACATATCAAAGAACTAACATTTCTTATGAATATGTGATCATAATCTGTGTGCTTTTTTTTTTGTTTCATTTTACTTCAGTCGAAGTTCTCTGAAATCAAGGGGCCCCTTCTATATGAGATACATAGATATTCGAATATTAAATTAAAGTTCTCCTTTACTTGTCAAACATTCAGTTAGTAAAGAATTAAAGAACATTATTTTTTTCCTCCCCAATTGACCAGTTAAATATATTATAGCATATCTTTGTTGTGGTCTCTTGGTCTTATCGGATTCCAGGACAAGAATTTATCTTGTCTGGTGGAGTATCCAACTAAGTGCTGTTACTTGAGGTAACATTACTTGGAGAGGTGCACCATTCCTCGTATGAGCTAGTGTATAGCCGTGTTGAGGGGATCTTATTTGGGTGTTGAGGGGATTTTATGTGTGTGTGTGTGTGTGTATGTGAAAAAGACATATATATAAAGTTGAATTTGGTTTGTAGTCCAATCTTAACGGAAAGCCGAGTTCAATATACAATTATATTATATATTTTTTATATTAATGAATCACCGCTTATCAAAGTCCAAATGCCACTCAAAGTTAATGGTTAATGAGTTTGTCAACTGGACGATGAACAACACCTTGAGAGGATTGGTGACGATGGATGAAATGGGAAGAATTTGATTATTTAAGAAGACGGCTTGATAAATTTTTGCTAATATTGGACTTGAAAACGACCTTGTTGTAGTCAGCTGTGAAGCAGTCCCGTCGTATTGTGTTTCACAGATGGAGAATTTTCGGAAAGAAACTTTGTTCATGGAAGTTACGTTTAGTTTTAGGTACACAGATGAAAAAAAGGAAAATTATTTACATTTGTTGTAGCTAGATGAGTTTTTGCTGTGAATGTTTTACAGGTGGTGGGGATGGGGACCAGAAATTGGAGCTCAGTCCAAAACTGCACATTTCCGAATGGGAGCTAAATTTGCATAAATTACGGGGCGATTTTTAATAGATAACAAACTCAACACATATTAAATATGTAATACATTTATTTCAACCTTTTTTGGCCTTATTAGATTGAAAAACAATGATATAAATTCATTATTATTTGATGAAATAAATTCATTATTTGTTATATATATATATATATATATATATATATATATATATATATATATATATATATATATATATATATATGAATAAATGAGTAAGTCTTTTCCATCTATCCTAACTATATTAACATCAAAACTGACTTGGCTTATTTCACTCTAAGGATACAAGGACATTTTAAAATAACGTATATATATATATATATATATATATATATATATATATATATATATATATATATATATATATATATATATATATATATATATATATAAATATATGTATGTATATGTATGTATATGTATGTGTATGTATGTGTATGTATATGTATATGTATATGTGTATATATATATATATATATATATATATATATATATATATATAGGAATCTCCGTATCTCTCAAACAAATCTCGATATTGCTCATTTGTATATTTATTTATTTTTAAGTTTCTAATAAATTAATATTCTCTAACATACATTTCTAATTTGTATTGCCAAATTTTCTTCTATACGCACAATCGATTTATCTATAGTATTATTATTTTAATTATTAATTAAATTATTTAAGAGATTTTATTTAAAAATAAGATAGAGTTTAAAAAACTTTTAGAATTTTATTTTCAAGGAAGATAATTTACATGAAGCTTCCGCCAAATGTCGCTGAGATGTGGAGAACAGATACTATATTTTGATCTTAACCAGAAGGCCAAGGAACCATAAAAAAATAATGTTTTTGTGACAAGGCATTTTTAAATGAATGAAATGAAAAAAAAAAAACTCCATTTAATTGGAATATCTTTTAATGGGGTGGTTTAATTGGAATATCTTTTAATGGGGTGGGTAGTGTAATATCGGTTTTGTTGTTATAAGACCATCCTCATAGGAACAACTTCCTCTGTAAGAGCTCAACATTTTTTCCTGAAAAATTATAAATATACATAGTCTGAAATTAAAACTTTTTTCACTTAAAACAATAAAAATGAATTTTCTGTTTAGATTGTAAGTTTTTTATTTAAAGTTTTCTTTCATCTCTTAATATATCATGCCCCCCCCCCCACACCCCAATAAATAACTAATTAAAAAAACTGCCATTCTGTTTTTTCTTTTCTTATTTGATGGTTAATTCCTATTTCAGCCAAGTAAATTCTTTAGAGTGAAATAGGTTTCGGCATTAAACAACTTATATATATTTTTTTAACTTAAACCATGTTTTTTCTTATTCTATTTTATTTTTATGGAAATCGCTCCAGACAAGGCATGAAGCCATTTGATGTAAGGAGCTAAAAAAATATTACTTCAAGGTAAAAAAACTAGCCAACGATAACTGTCAGGTGGATAGATTCCGACACAGAAAACAGCAATTCTTCTCCCTTTTTCAGAAACATTGCTCATGTAATGTGATGACTACAGGACAAAATAAGGGAAGTGAGAGTTACGAGGTTGCCGAAAGTCAACCCAAGGTCCACTGTCTACTCTCCTTTTTAGTAAAAAACAACAAATTAATGTTTTTAATGTTTTTAATGCTTTTGTTTGTTATGCCAAGTTTCACCGTACACATGAAACGGCGAAATAAAAATTAGGTCGGAAAAATATAGTCGCCATTTAAACAAGTCGAGAAAGAGGCTAGCTAAGGAAGCACTATAATTCAAGTTTATAAACTATAAAATTATGTTGGAAAAATACAGTCGCCATCTAAGCAAGTCAAGAAAGAGGCTAGCTAAAGAAGCACTATAATTCAAGTTCATAAACTAGAAAATTATGAAAGGAACTTATCATTCTTCCTTATTTAGCATATTTCTATTTGTTAATAAAGATGGCGACTATATTTTTCAGCCCAATTTTCATTTCGCCCTTTCACGCTGACAACGAAACTTGCCATTGTTTTTAACATCATCTAAATGAATAATATGCGAATGATTTTTCCACCTAACCTAATTATATTAACATTAAAACGGTTTATGCTTATTTAATTATGTGTAGTATATTTTCATTCGTCATGATACATTTCTCCCAGGCATCACGTCCTCATTTTTTTGGGGGGGAGGGCAGTATAGTATACGTTCGTTCCTCACGATACCACACTCTCAGGATTACTTTTTCCTTTTGTGTGTGTGTGTGTGTAGGGGGGGGTAAAGTACTCTCTATTCTGTTGTCATGATATCATGCTTTCATGTATTAACTCCTACTTTTTTTTAGGGGGGGGGGTGTTTATCATGATATCCTCTCATTCATTACCTCCTCTCTGGGGTCAGTGAATGTAGTTCGTTCATCATGATATACTCCCAGAATAAAGAAGTCCCCTCCTCTAAGCTTTTTAATTTACAAAAGCTTTATAAATTACAAAAAACAACATAGATTTTTATATATTTTTTTAAAATCGTCATTAAGTTTTATTTTCATTTTTCTGTTTTTAATAATAAAAGCGAAAAACATAAAGTAACCATTTAAAATTTCTCAGAAATATACAATTCTTTTATTTGACCAACTGACTTTCCTCTTTTGGCAATTGTCAAGAATAACCAATAGAAAAAAGGATGTGCAAAAAACAAATGATCAACAAATAACTGTTACGAAAGGCATAAAAGTTACTTTTCTACCAAGCTGCATATTCATTTGTGTTTTAAAGTATTTTAAAGCGTTTATTTTTAAAAATTTCAATTAAAAAGTTTGGTCAAATAAATTACGTTAGACTAAAAACTGACATTCGTTCGCTGACCATCTACGAAGTTTGAGGATTTTGTTTTTGTATTTTTCTCCTTTCAATTAGGTAGAAAAGTAAATTTTAAGACGTTTGGAACAGTTATTTGTTTAGAAAAACAAAGTTCGGGGATATTCGCTTGCGCCATTTTGCAAATGGAACTGCAACACGATTGGATTTGGACGAATTATTAAAATACAATCACTACGCTTTAAAATACTTTAAAACCAAAAAATAGGCAGGTAGGTAAAAATTAAATCTATTGCCTTTGGTAACAGTCATTTTTTGATTAATTTTTTTCACCCTTTTTTTCTGTTGGTTATTCTTGACAATCGCCAGGAATTTTCCGTTTATTCCTTTGATTACGGGCAATTCATTTTTATACTTAAAAAATCAAATCTGAATATTGGAATATATCAAATAACACCATGACAATAAACTTTTTATTGTTTTCCTTCAAATTACGAAAATGTGAAAGGAACATTCTTTTTTTTGTTTGTCTGTAGATAAGGCTGCAGCTAGATTAATTGCTGCCCGGGAGCGGGTAGTTTTTGCTAGTATATATATATATATATATATATATATATATATATATATATATATATATATATATATGGAGGAATTAAGACAGAGTATTCAATTAATTAAAATAAGAGTGTGTAATATTTATTTTATTTGAGAATAGAATTATACAATTCTGAGTGTTTCGATTTTCATAGCAAGGGTTTTATAGGCAGTATACAATTGAAAGGCACTGAGCATACTTCAAAGCGTGCATTCCTTAATCATCAGGTGAAATATAATTTTACCTGACGATTGAAAGTTTACACGTTTTCAAGTAGGACAATCATCATCATCATCATCATCATCATCATCATCATCATCATCATCATCATCATCATCATCATCATCATCAGTTTAATAGCCATTTTACATGCTGGCATGTGTTGGACGGCTTTTAGAAATTGACTTCCAAGCTGACCTATCTCTGGTCAGATTTTTATTTATCCCTCTTTCTCTCAAATCCATCCTCATCACTTCCTCCAATGTTTTCCTTGGCTTTCCTCTGTAGGTAACCCTGCTACCTCAATTGTACTACATCTATTAACCCAAGAACTCTCATCCATTCTTTCAACATGACAATACCATCGAAGCTTCCTGTTCTGTGCGCATCTCCCTATACTGTTCAGATTTCTGAGCTCATCAGATCTGAGCCTGTCTCTAAAACTTGCGTTATACATCCATAATATCATTCTCATATCATTTCTCTCCATGTAACACATATACTCAACCCTCACTTACCAGGTTTAACTTTCATACACCATCACACTGCGTACACATGCCTGATAGACTCTTCCTTTGGTCGACAGTGGTAACGCTCTGCTGGTTAGTAATGACAAAGGTTCCCTGAACTGACTCCATCCACTCCTAATTCTAGCTATCACACTAACACCTGCTCCACCCTGTGCTCCAATGGTATCACCAAACTAACAAAATTTCTGAACAACCTCAATAACTTCGCCATCCACATATATTTTCTTCATATCGGAGTTCGTATTCGTCTCTATTGTCTTACACTTCTTGCATACAAACTGGTGCTCAGCGCCTCTCAATTATATACTGTCTATAAAATCTGGAATATCAAGATCCAATCACTCAAAATTGTATAATTCTTAAATAATATATATAGAGAGAAAGTAAATTGAAATAAATAAGTTTTTAACATATTCTTTATATCATATTTCAGAATTTTTGAGATGAGGATTGATAATTTGTATAATTTTTGTTATTCGGACTACATTTCCCATCTTGAGTGTTATTATCACAACGTTTCGGCCGCTGTAACGAAGAATTGTGAATTACTGATGACTTCTCCCAGTCATGGCTGACGGAACAAGAGCATGCTACCCCCGTGGATTAAATAAAGGGATCTGTTCGAAATTCCGTCCAGATTCAAGAGTTCGACAGAAATATTTATGAGTTCGAAGCGATACACCTGAAGAATATCCTCTCAATATGATAATTTATTTAGATCCATCTGTGTTATTTCCTTTGATAAAGGTCCCACAAGTAGTTTCACATCATCAGCAAACAGTTCTATTTCTGAATTTATATTATTAGGTAAGTCATTTATGAATATCAAAAACAACAAAGAACCCAATACTGAACCCTGCGGAACACCAGAGAGCATGTACTGTGATTCAGAATAATTGTTACCAACCTTTACCTTCATAGTTCTATCCTTCAAAAACTCCCTCACAATATTTATCATTTTGTCAGTAATACCAACATTTTTCATTTTCACTAATAAACGATCATGAAATACCGTATCAAATGCCTTGCTAAAATGCAAATATATGATATCCGCACTATCCTCCTCCATCAAATATTCATTTATAATGTTAATACTTTCCAAAATATTAGCTAATGTTGATTTACCATGGACAAAGCCATGTTGGTTACAATTTATATCATCCTTTATAAAATTTGATATGTGGGTTCTAATTATTTTTTCAAATACCTTACACAAAATAGATGTTAGAGAAACTGGTCTGTAATTACTTTTTAAATGTATCGAACCTTTTTTATGTAGCGGTATTTCTATAGTTGTTTTCTAAATATATGGAATCTCTTCATATTCCATACAGTTCCTAAACAAATTGGTCATTGCATTGATAAAGCCTTCATTTGATGATAAGTATTTCAATATTTTAGGATGAATTGCATCAGGTTCCATACTTTTACTAACATCCAACTTGGATAGTAATAGTGTTATTTCTTTAGGTTCTATTTTTAGTTCATCCATACTTTTTGTTGTATCCTCCCCATAAAAACTCTCCTGTAGGTATACCAAATTCTTCAAGAAACACAAATTAATAATAGAACTATTATTGATAAAATATTAGAACATTAATTATAAGAATGCCAACATATATATATGCCAGCTCACAATCTATTTTCTGCGAGAATAATTAGCTATTTCTGCACATCTAATGCAACAATCCCCACATTAACTTCCGACTTCCGATCAAAAAACATCTCATCCGAGATTGCACATCTTTTTTTTTCTTCTCTTTCTGAAGATGAGGTATACATCGAAAATTCAAAGAACTCAACAACACGGATACCATCCTAATTCGACACACCACGTTCGTAAATAAAATTATTATCGAAAATTATTGAAACCTTTCAATATTGACGTTTGTTTTATTTACCTCGCTTCTTATCCACGTTTTTTTACCACACTGCATTGTCATAGCCTTAAAACACAACTTCTTACATACTATGCACAATGCTTCAAGCAAACTACAACATCCTTCTCATATATATATATATATATATATATATATATATATATATATATATATATATTAATGAGATGAGTGTTACTACAGTTTGAAACGCTGTTGAAATGATAAACTTTGAAAATTGAGAAATCAGACAACTTGATGCGAGATTTTGTCAAATAAATGAAATATTTATTAAATCACTTTTTTAAAAAAATCCAAATTTTCGGTTTTATAAAACCCTATTCATGGTAATACGGACAATATTGTCCGTTTTTTCCTTTTCTTTTTTTATCTTCTTCATGGTCGACGTCTTACAGCGTATCCGAAGATCGACAATCATCTGGCGTTATCAGCGAGACTGTTTTTTAAATGTTCGATCTGTAGTGAAAAAAAGGAAAATATTGTCTGTATTACCATGAATAGGGTTTTATAAAACCGAAAATTTGGATTAAAAAAAAAATGATTTAATAAATATTTTATTTATTTGACAAAATCTTGTGTCAAGTTGTCTGGTTTCTCAATTTTCAAAGTTTATATATATATATATATATATATATATATATATATATATACTATTGCACTAGTTTTGCAAACTCAGTTTTTTAACCTGAGTTGAATGGGTGACCTAATGGGTCCAATATTTTATAATATATATATATATATATATATATATATATATATATATATATATATATATATATATATATATATATATATCTTATCTTATCTTATCTTATTTTATCTTATCTTATATACTAGCTGACCCGTGTCCAGGCGTTGCCCGGGAAAGTAGATGAACTCAAGAAATTCTATGCCCAACTTTGAAGGATCTGGTGTGAACACAAACTCCACAATTTAAAAACAGATCCCCAGAATTTTCTGTCATTTTGGGTCGATGTTACCTATTATTAGTAATAGTATTTTCATAAATACCATGGTTGTTAAGCAGTCGAAGTCCGTGTCCGTGTAGATACCTATCTCGTTCATATAACTCCGAAGCGCAACTTTCTAGTTTTGCTGAAGCAAGTAACCAAACGCTCTTCTTGAGACTGCTCATTACTTTCTCTGCTTGTTGACTTCTCTTTTGAGAGCCAACTGCTCTAATTCTGTTTTGGAGGAATGTTTCACGTGTTTTCGCCTTGGAAAGAATCAGACAATTATTTTTCGTTAGTTCAAATATGAAGTCATTAAAAAAAGAAAAATGAGTGCCTAAAAAGTAAATAAAATGAAAAGGGAAGATTGTTATGTACGAAACTACTATACTTGTGTCATTATTTGGATGATTATCTCCAAAGAGAAACATTTTAAAAATGTATAGAAGAGAGAGCAATAAAGAACGGAAAGTGTACGATTCCTATGTATGTACGAAAAAAAAAAGACAACCTATTCTTAGCCGTATAATCGTTTTGTAGTCTCTTTGTTGTTGTGTTAATGAAATGCTGAAACAGATTTGTACATGAAGTTTTTGTGTGTACTGATCTATGGTGGTAATTTAAACAGGAGAAAATTTACTCTATTTTATTGGATTTATAGTGCAGTTTTAATCAGATCAACCTACAGTACATGTATGACGCCCCAACCCTAAATAAAAAAAATTGTAAGTTTTTTCACTGCATAAGAAAAACCAAAGTTTCCCCCCCTCACCCATTTATAGGGTGGATTGGAGCATAATGGGTCAGTGGAGCATAATGGGTCAACTCACAGTTCTTCCTACTCTCCTTACTGGAGTTACCAGCTTTGAAAAGTGCTACTGGTTGACTTGCTGAATTTTTTTATGATAAAGTCATCTCCTACTTGTGAGAAAAATAAGTTTGGCTTGAAAAACATCCACAAAAATTGAGATTGAGACATTACTGACATAGTTACACAAAATCAATTACTTTCCAAGGTGGGGCATAATGGGTCATCTCAGGTTTCTATCGGTGGGAGCACTGATTCGGCTCCCTATTGACAAGAATAGTCAGTAATTTGAATTGATTTGTACTAATGAGCTTGTGTTTATGACATTTGTGTGCTATATTTAGAAGGTATAAAACTATAGGAAGGATTGTCTAAGTGAAAATACATGTTGCTTGTGTTTATGACATTTGTGTAGAGATTGTGTTTATGACATTTGTGTGCTATCCTATATTTCACCTAGTTATTATTTTATGGGATGTTGTGTATTTTTCCTGTTAAAGTCTTGGTTCTAGTAGTGGTAGCTATAAATATAACAATCTTCACACACCTATTGTTGTTATGTTGCATGTTAGAACTGCTTATCATCTTTTGTTTTCACAAAATGGGGTTTTTATTCAAGAGACACAATGTTGACTCATTATGCTTCACCACCTAAGGAATTTTACCAATTTTAATACCGTTTGCTAAAACCCATTATATTTTTTGCACAATGTAATAATATTTTAGAAAACAACCTAAAAATGGACTCATTATACATGTGTTGCAAATTTAAACCAAATAAAATACTTGGTTTTCATAAGTATTAATATAAAATTTTCATTTTTCCTTCGAAATGTTCAAAAGTCAACACATTATGCTCTACCCTATTTATTGACATGTTTTAAACTATTTTCAAATCAGAAAAAAATTAAAATCGAGAAGTAAAAAAATCTACCACTCAAATAGTTTCGACAGTATTGTTATTATTGTACAGAAGTTTCCGCACTTTAAGTTATATCCTCCTCAACTCCAATGGATGTGATAATAAAAATTTGTAAAACATTTGGAAAGACGATATGACATGCTGAGCGTATTGGAGTTTACAGTGTTTATGTTTGCGTCTACTCCGAATAGTTGCCGACTCGGTGACAACAGTTAAATACGGTATGAGGATGTTGATTAGTAAAAAACAAGTCCTTAAAAGTTTAAACATTTAAATTTGGTATGGGGATGTTTATTAGTAAAAAACAAGTCCTTAAAAGTTTAAACATTTAAATTTGGTATGGGGATGTTTATTAGTAAAAAACAAGTCCTTAAAAGTTTAAACATTTAAATTTGGTATGGGGATGTTTATTAGTAAAAAACAAGTCCTTAAAAGTTTAAACATTTAAATTTGGTATGGGGATGTTTATTAGTAAAAAACAAGTCCTTAAAAGTTTAAACATTTAAATTTGGTATGGGGATGTTTATTAGTAAAAAACAAGTCCTTAAAAGTTTAAACATTTAAATTTGGTATGGGGATGTTTATTAGTAAAAAACAAGTCCTTAAAAGTTTAAACATTTAAATTTGGTATGGGGATGTTTATTAGTAAAAAACAAGTCCTTAAAAGTTTAAACATTTAAATTTGGTATGGGGATGTTTATTAGTAAAAAACAAGTCCTTAAAAGTTTAACATTTAAATTTGGTATGGCGATGTTTATTAGTAAAAACAAGTTGTTAACAGTTAGTAACGGATTTTGGTGTGTTTTAATCAATGAATGCCGATCAAAACATATAAATATGGTATCGAGATGTTTATTAGTAAAAAGAATGGCAGGCGTTAAAACGTAATAAACGATTTTTTTTAATCAATTAAAGCCGGTCAAAATATTAACATACGATATCGAAATCTTTATTAGTTCAAAAAATGTCCTTAAAACTTAATAAACGCTTTTTTGGTTTGATAAAAAGAAAACAGTCGATGAATCTTAGTTAATTGTTGTCCGTTTTGTTTTAGTTAAAAAAAAAAACAATTTAATAACCAAAACAGTTACTTAGGAAGGCTCTAGACACCAGGGTAAGACGCCATTGTGAATACTATGTGAGGTGTTCGTTAATGTATTCCTGCATTCTGAAAAGTGATTAAATGTATTATAAATAGAAAAACGTAATTGCTGAAATACACCCATTCGATATTCCGTTATTACTTGAATACAGTCAGGACGCCAGGTAGAATGTAAGTGAATGTGAGTGACGTGGGAGGAGATAATTGTAAGAGAGTGAAATTGTTTGCCACCTTCTGTGTGGGAGTACGTATTTGAGAGAAGCAGCTTAGTTAAAATAAATGTAATAAATTGTAAAAAAAAAGACGAAATGTATGCATATTTTCTGAAAACACGCATTAGTAAGTGCTTTAAGTGGTGAGTTGAAAAGATTAGCATATAAAGAGGTCAGTTATTTTCCTATAATGTCTGAAGGCATAGGAAAAACGGTTTTATATTATATATAAGATAAGATATATATATATATATATATATATATATATTACTTTATTTATAAGATATAATATGTTATATATGTATATAGATCTTAAGTATATGTAAGATCTCTCTCTCTCTCATATATATATATATATATATATATATATATATATATATATATATATATATATAAATGACGGTCGACTATAGCTGTTTGCCTCTTTGACACATATATAGGGTTTATTTCTCATCTCGTCCATAGCCATTCATGGTAGCCCCATCGGAATTTGAGTTAAATGTGATTCTTGTTCCAGGGTTCAAATCGTGTGACTGGCTTAGAATCGTTATCTGTCCACTGATGATTCCGCAAAGATTAAATGTATATGTATGTAGATAATATTTAAATATTTATTATTAAAATAATTATTTGTAGACACTTTTCAGCTGAGTCCTTTGATGAGTAATAAAATAAGCTTTCAAATCTAAGATTTAAATGCAAGTTCCTTCCTGTTCAACATTGTTTATTTCTCATCTGGTTCGTAGCCTCATTGGTTAGCGTGCTCGGAATTTGAGTTAAATGTGATTCTTGTTCCAGGGTTCGAATCGTGCGACTGGCTTAAATGGTTATCTCTACACTGATGATTCACTAAGAATGAAACGTATATGTATGTAGACAATATTTAAATATTTATCATTAAAAATAATTATATATATATATATATATATATATATATATATATATATATATATATATCCTTAATTTGATAACTTTGCCACATGAGTATCTCACCAAATGTATACAGGTGAGCTATAATTTTAGGTCAGATATGCAGCTTAATACGATTCAGTTAAGATCAGTTTTTCAATTGATCACTTGTTGCCTGAAGCCTACCAACATAAACAACCTGTATCTCTTTGCTAGCATTGCTCCTGAGACGGAAATCTGCCAGCCGAGTAGAGATCACAAAGGCTACCAGTGATGAACGCCATCTCCTTCATGGGTGTGAACCAACGGCCTAACGATTGAAATCAAGGAGAGGCTTCCCTAACAACATCTGAGGAAGAGACCAGAGTTTAGCCGTGGATCAAACAGCTAGAAAATAATCTCTCCCTTACTGATACAGGATCCTACCTTCTGAAGCCAGCTGTTTACAATTGATTTCTCGCAAGCAATGCTCGTTGGTCTTCTCTGGAATTTGCATGACAATAAGCCTCCCTTCCAGTGGAGATCTGGTTCATGCTCTCCCTCCTCGGTCTTTCCAATCTCCTTGATCTTGACAAATGCCATTGCATGTGTGTGTGTGTGTGTGTGTTTTGGAAAGGATGTCAATTTATGGGATTTCTGTCATTTTAGTTCCCGTGGGCTTGTGTGATATTCTTTCCATATTTGTTGTTCTATTTTAACTTGTGGTTGGTAAAAAATTAATTGGTTATTTGGGTTTGTTTCCACATTCAAAGTTTTCATCATTGCTGTACATTATATTGTCTTCCCTTTGATTCCAATTTCTTTGAATCTTTTTTCAGTTTTTTCAAGACTGTTCCTAGTTCTCCTACAATTATGCTTTTCTACATGTTCCATATCCCTTTCAGTTCTCTGACAAGTTCCATGTATTTGTTTCGTTTGTCTGCTTCCTAGATCTTCACCATGCACCACAAATGTGGTTTAAGTGAGTTTTATGACAGGCTTATTACAGAAAACTAGTAAAGTTTAAGAACCCCGTTCGTTGTTCTAGACTTTGTAGCAAGTTCTCAAACGCAACACAACAATGCCCCCAATCCTTTTCAGCATTACTCGAACTGGAGAGAGTTTCATATATCTACGGTCGCAGAATTTTGTCCATATTTTAGTTTTTTACAAGAGAGAGTAACAGAATATATGCTGAATTGTTATAAATAAGACAAAGAGAAACCGTATATTCCGTATATACGAAGAAGTCGATACAGACAGGTATATTTATAAGCAAGAGCAGTCCATTATTACACTGTAAGTAGGGAGGGATGGGATGGTCACCACATGTCCATTTATGTTAGTCACAAATAATTTAATTTTCATAGCGCAATAACATTTGTTTACATTCAAACAATGAATCATACTCATGAAAATTAGCTTTTTCACAAATATTGCTACTTTACACTGAATAACTACAAATAATTGTTATTTATTATTTTTTTCCCAACCAACCACAAGCCAGATCAAACATCGAAATCTGCATTTACACTTTACTTGAACACAGACCAATGAAGAGAGACTAAAGAACGTAATAACAATAAATCAGTTTACTGAGTTTGAGTGATTGTTTCAATCTACACAGTAGATAGTTTTGTATTGTTTACTCCAATAAATAGCTTACTTATTATTTTTTTTATTTATTTATTATTTTGCGGTCTTAGTTATATGAGCCAAACTTTTAAGTATACTTCTTCAGGGCAAACTTTATAGTTCATACAGAACATGGTCTTTTTAAAAATATATACATCATATAATTAAAAAACGATTTTAATGGTATATATATATATATATATATATATAAATTATAGAACTTATTAACTATTTTAAGAAATATTACTGAATTAAAATTTATAAATGTCCACACAACTTTTAGGATGTACTAGCTCTGAACGAAAAATTCAAAATGACGTATTAGTGGGTTCCCCCACGTGTGAGTTTGCTATTTTCTTTGTTTTTTGTTTGGTTTCACCCAAAAATGAACCACTGTATAGTGTAGGTTTTTTCAAGACACTTTAATCCAAGAACTTTTTACTCTTTGTGAATTTTTCTGATGATTTTGTAATGTTGCAGAGACGATATTAACATAAAAATGTTGTTTGGCACAAGACAAATGAAACGGACCGTAAAAAATATATCTCTCAGAAATATTATGTTTATTGGAAATGTGAAAAAATAAAAATAAAAATAATAAAATAAAAACATGGTTATTGGAATATAATATGAACCTGACATATATATATATATATATATATATATATATATATATATATATATATATATATATACGAGGCCTGTCTAAAACGTATTCGACCTTAGGCCCCAAAAAATATTTCAAATACGTGACAGGGTTGGGACCCTAATTCCTTTCAAAGTAGGCCCCTTTTGCCTGCACACACTTAGCCCACCTATCCATCCACTGCCGGAAACACCTCTGGAAGTCTTCTTTTGGAATGGTGTTCATCTCCACCGTCACATTCCGCATTATCTCTTTTTTCGCACCCTCTCAACAACAGCTGCACTCAGAGCAGTTTGAGGTCTGCCAGAACGCTGGTCACTCTCCGCTTATGTGCGGCCATTTTTGAATTGGTTGAACCACTCCTTAATTTGTGTTACACATCGCATTTTCTCCAAACACCTGCTGAATCTAAGGCGACGGCGGAGATGAACACCATTGCAAGTCGCCAAGAGAAATCAATAGGTTAGGTCTAGAGTATTGCATTAAGCTATAAATAACGGCTTGTTATTAACACTTACTTACAGTACTCAATCTAGCGAGAGCTTTGAACAACTATTCACAAATATATATATATATATATACACGGTCTACCATAAGTAACTATATATTTTCTTTGGTTTGTAACTTTCTTAATACTTAAACATTTTTCCTATTTTATATGCCATTCGCAAGCAGAAATTTTTATTGATAAACATTTTGATATAAATCTTATTTCATTTCCATTTTTATTTCAAATATACATTATGTTCACATGACTAACAAAAGAGCAAAACATTACGGTTTTAAAATGATTCTGGAAAGCTGAAAGCGTGACATTCGTTCAACGAGAATTTCCTGTGGGAAGTTCTCAAAGACAAAGTCTACTCAGCATAGTCCCGTGACATCGTTGAACTTAGAAAACAAATCCGACCTGACATTGCTCAAGTGCTGTTGGAGCTGTGTACCAAAGTAAGCAGCTCAGTCCCTGAAAGATTAGCAGTGTGCATTCAGCTCCATGGAGAGCATAGGGAGCTTTAATAGACATCATGGTTTATGTTGCAAAAACTTAAGTGTCAGTTTCTATATTGCAGTTGCATATTTCTTCCATGTTACATTAATGTTGAAATAAAATTATATAGTTACTTATGGTGAACCCTGTATGTATGTATATTTATGTGTGTATGTGTGTGTTTACTTTTAAATAATCTATTTAAAATTTTTTTGATATACTAGTGAGTCACCAGTTAACAAGGCCAAAAGTCATTCAAGAGTTAATAAGACTGTCAGCTGGACGACGAACATCACCGTGAGGGAAATGAAAAAAATTGACAGAATGGACAAAAGTTGACTACTTAGAGGACGAATTGACAGGTATTTGTTAACATTCGACTTGTAGATAACCATGTTTTAGTCCGCAGGGAAGCAGTTCCGTGGTAATGTGTTCCACAGATGGGAAGTCCTTGGAAAGAAACTCTGTTCATGGAAATACCGGTTGGATTTAGATACACAGAAAAATATAGGAAAATGTTTTGCAGTTGTTGTAGAAAGACAAGTTCTTGCTATGAAAGTTTTACAGGGTGAAACCATAGATTGGAGTTCATATGTTGGTTGTAGATAATACGTAAATGTTGTCTTCTTCGTGATCTTTTCCAAATTTCTGATAAGAGTCTTAATTTCAGGCATGAACATTGTTCTAAGACCCAAGTACTTTCAGACTGTTCACAGTTCATCTTCAAGGGGTTTAATATTAAGCGTGGTGTAAGAGTAGCATTTTACTTTTGCATATTTAAAGTTGTTTCTTAAGTTTTTTAATTAATATTCTTTGAATGCATCTAAGCGTGTTATCTGAATATTTGTAATTTATTTGATTAATTATAGGTTTTTTTAATGTAATGTTGGAGCTTTCATGAATTTGCAGTTATTGTAGTGCTGTTGACGAGAATTTTTCGGATTTTAGATTTAGGGCAGGAATATTTGTTTTTAAATGTTTGGCTATTGAATTAGTGTCAGAGAGGTGCATGCTGAGACCTCTCTTTTAATCTTTGCACTTTATCGTTTTCACAATGATGGAGTTACTGTCATTGAGCGAATCTTCAAAAAAAAATTTCCCATATCCTGTCTGTTTATCCTTCTGCTAACATTCATGTCTGTTGTGACTTTTATGTTCACAATGTAGTTTGGCTAGATTGACTTATGACAAAGAAAGGTTTGGGCATGATTTTTCACTTGCATATGAGCTGACAGACTGTTGACAAACCCACTTGTGTACCCAAACCCACTTGTGTACCCAAATGCTGATGGACATTTTCACAAGCCTTCTGGATCATTTCATCACAAATTTCCCTCAACAGTGCACATCTAATTTTCTACTTCATTTGGGATCCTCTAATCACTCGATTGTCTCAATAAAGATTAAGTCTAAGTTCAGGAAGTCCTTTGATGTCCCTTTCCATAACAGAGTCTATTGATACTCAAGGGCTGATTGGGACAGCTTCAGACCTTTCATCTCTGAAATTCCCCTGCGTCCATTTTCAGAAAAATGTTTCCTGTGTAGTCTCCAATATATATGATTGGTTAATCGTTGGCATTCAGAGTTTTATACTCTCAAAAAAATTACACCAAACGGCTAACCATGGTACACCTCTGAGTGTGCTGCCCCTATTGCTCACAGAAACCACCTTTTTAATTGCTTTCAAAGAAATAGATACTCTGAAATCAAAGCAACATTTAAAACTGCCTGCAACCGCCGTAAAAGGTTTATAAAAATGCGAAAGCGTCATATAGCGAATTTGTTAAATTCAAGGTTGCTCAATTACGAGTTTCAGAGGATAACAAACCGGTTTCTGAACATATGTTAGACATCTATTCTAACCATTAGTCTCGAAGATCATCGCCTCAGCATCTGATAAAGCCAAACTTTTTGCTAAGAACTTTGCATAAAATTACACCCTTTGGTCCACCTCCTCCCAGAATTTCCCCCTATGACTGAAAATACACTTAGCAACATCCATATATCTATTCAGAATATTGCCAAATTATCAAGAAGCTTGATGCCAGCAAAGCAACTAGTCCTGACAACATTCCAATCATAGAGCTTAAAAAAACTGCAACTGGAACTAGCTTCTATCCTTACAAAGCTGTTCAATCGTTGCTTAAAGAAGAAATGCTTTCCATCCTCCCTAGAAACCTTCGTCAGTCTACCCAGTATTTAAAAATACTGGAGACCGGTCTTCTGCATCTTAGTACAGACCGATCAGTCACCTGCACATCATGAGTAAGCTGCTTGAATCTGTGATAAATAGAAAAAGTTGTAAATCACCTCAGTAAAAGTAATATACTTAGTGACAACAAATGTAGATTTCACCCTGAAAGAGCAACAGCTGACGTGCTGAATGTAATATCACACAGAATCAGTGAATCTATCGATGGGGGTTCCGTCTCTAGGCCTTTGATAGAGTTTGGCACAGACGTTTGCTTCACAAGCTTGTTAGCTATAGAATATCTGGCAATCTCCTCTAAACCATCAATTTTTTTCTCTCTGATAGGTCTCTGGGTAGAAGTCTGAAGTACATAGAACCAATGCTGATGTGCCTCAAGGATTCATTCGGGGCTAAACCCTCTTCCTGATTTTCATCAATGATTTTCCAAATCATATTCTGAGATCATTCATTGACATAAATGCAGACGCTACAACTGTCTATGTCGCACTTCGAAGAGCATTGATGATCAAGATCCTGCTTATTCTCTCTGTTCCGACTTGGAGCAAGTTGTGCAATGGAGTAAAATGAATCTTGTTACTTTTAACAACTCTAAAATCAAACTTAGGGGAGCTTATATATATTTAGAATATAGTTATCCACAAACACGTGTTTCGTCTTTTCAAGATCCACCAGTGCGACTATACAGAGAGAGAGAGAGAGAGAGAGAGAGAGAGAGAGAGAAAGAGAGAGAGAGAGAGAGAGAGAGAGAGAGAGAACATTTCCGAATTTAACTTACAGTTCACATGTAACAAATATAATCGATGGCATACTACAAAATATTTGTAACAATATTCTGAGTTCATTTCTGACATCGTCCTGACAATCCACACTGAATTCTCTCCCATGATATTTGCGGTTCATTTGTCAACACTTGTAAAAACTTATTATCTCTTAGCCCAGTTCAGTTACAGACATGAAGCTCATAAAACAATAACTTTTTAGTCACACCAATAAAACCAAAGGAATGTAAGCATGAGTCTTTCTTTGTTTAATTCCTAAATTCCATTCTTATATATATATATATATATATATATATATATATATATATATATATATATATATATATATATATATATATATATATATATATGAAACTAAAAGTATACTTTTAGAGGATAAAACCTATAGTAAAATGGTTTAAGCTCAATATACGAGATAGAGCAATTATAAAGATAAATGAAAGAAGAGGGATAAAGATGTACGTATGACAAAACTATTTCAACTTCGATTGTTCAATGCAAGGTGTACTCGGTAAAAACATGTTTATTTTTCTTTTCTTGCGTTTAATATACACATTTCTAACTCAACTTCTGAAAAAACTACTTTTATTCTCGGTCCACGGAAAGTATTTTAATATGGCCCTAATTCTCAAAATTACATCTGAATAAATGCGCTCCATCTAGGATTTAACTAAACATCTTTCTATTGGATTTACTTCATTTTGAACATTGTCAACGCTGCCTTCACGAAACCCCCTTTTTCCATCTTTAAATCTCCTTTCACCGGACACCTTATCAACGGACATTCACCAACTGGACAGACTCCATATTTTTTTACACGCATACTCTTACTCTCCATTACTTTATATTTTTTCAAATTTTGAATTTTGTCTTTTCCAGCGCCAACTTATCCATCTATGTAATTCCTCTGATGTATAAGATTTTAATCTTTGAAAGGTCTTGGCTTAAGGAAAGACAGATAAACATGTTTTTACCGAGTATACCTTGCATTGAACAATCGAATTTGAAATAGATTTGTCATTCGTACATATTTATCTCTCTTCTTTCATTTATCTTATATATATATATATACTAGCAGAATACTCGTCATAAAAACGGGGTTAAGCAATATGTATAATATTATTGGTTAATTTCAATTTTTTTCGGGTACAGTGCAGTTTAAGGGATACACCTCTAACTGGTAAAGTTTACAAAAAGAAAAATTTGCCCACATTACTCACTGTGTTGTTTAGAATACGTATCCCATAATTAATAATGAGAAGTTAATTCGTTTATGAGCTTATCCTACACATACATATTATTGACGTGTGCGCTCACCTGTTTGTTGTAGAATTTTGTTACATAATATGACTTAAAATTTAATGTAGAATAATTCTTTTTTCTATTAACTTTTTTGTATCGTGCTTATTTTAAAGTTTTTTAGGGGGAAGGGGATAGTTTGAGGACACACTTCCTAAATTTTACCAGGTTTACAAAGAAATAATGTCCTTATGATACTCACCGTGTTGCCTTGAATATATATTACATAATTCATATATATACTAGCGATATTCACCTGATATTGCCAGTGTGGAGAAATATTGCTGGTCTGAAATAATTTTAAATATAGTCATGTTTACAATTTTCGTCTTGAAAGAAAAGTTTAAAATAACATTTTCAATATAAGGTTAAGCAATACAAAAAACTGTTAGCACAGTGGTGTTTTCTAAAAAAAGATACTTGTTGACGCTGCGTTTCTTACAGACAGATGTAAAACGGCAGACAGTATTATCGAATCGAAACGAATTTAATTATTTTAAATCTTAAAAAACACTTGAAATAATTATTTAAATGTTTAAACCGTTTTAAAATAAATTCTTCACTGAGAAATTTTTTGTTTAATTCTAATTTTGATTTATAAATGAAGAAAATCTATTTTTAACAAATGAATTTCGTTTTTTTTTTACGTTCTAATATGTTTCAGTTATTTTATGGATCTAACCGAAAACTGCCCCTAATGACCCTAGATCGAAACGAAGGAAAATTTCAATGGTCTTTAGATTCTGTGAAAAATTTAACCTTAATTGAAACTTATTTGAATGTTCTAATTGTTAACATCGATTTTTATAACAAACAAATATATATATATATATATATATATATATATATATATATATATATATATATATATATATATATATATATATATATATATATATATATATATATATATATATATATATATATATATATAATATGAACAACTAAAGAAAAGACCGACTTACTTTACCTGTACGTGTCCCTTTTGTACATGTTTATATATATATATATATATATATATATATATATATATATATATATATATATGTGTGTAGTTTTTTGTTATTGTTTTTACTGGCGATAGAAACATAACTGTTTTCTTAGTATTTTTCCACTTCATAAAGAATATTGCATTAAGGACGTTTCATTACTTTTTAAATTTTAGTTATTAATTTTTGCGTACATAAAAGAATCCATGAACACGTGTTTCTAGCTATCAGCCTTCATCAGCATGGCTAACTTGGGCAAGAATCGAACCTACGATATTAGTGTCTGCAGTCTGATGTTTACCATTACACCGCGAACACCTTGCCGAAATATGTATGATTTTTTATCACCATAATGTGATGTAGTTTTTGTTATTGTTTTTTTTTTACTGACGATAGAAACATATCTGTTTTCTTAGTATTTTTTCACTTCCTAAGTGGTAAAGAATAGTGATAAGTCGCCTTTTTTTAATAGGACGTGTCATTATTTATTTTATTTCATATATATATATATTTATTAATTAATTTTTACGTACATAAAAGAATCCATGAACACGTATTTCTTGCTATCATGCTGATGACGGTTGATAGCCAGAAGCACGTGTCCATGGATTCTTTTATGTACGTAAAAACTAATTAATTGATATATATATATATATATATATATATATATATATATATATATATATATATATATAAAATACAATTATAAATACAATATGGCCGACTGACTACGGAAAAATCCTTGCTTCCTTACAGGAATAGGGTTCTATGTAAAGATGAATGTCTAATGTCTTATTGTGTATTTTTGCTCGATGGTTTTCTTGTTTTTAAAGTCGGTAAGAAAAAATGAATAAAACTTGGTTACTGGAATTTAACATTCCATTGTTTACTTATATATATATATATATATATATATATATATATATATATATATATATATATATATATATATATATATATATATATATATATATATATATATATTGTCAAAAGCCTATAAAAACCTTCAATACAAATTAAGTAGACGTTAATAGCTCACCCATTTTAAATGGGAATAATTCCCATCAGGTTATTATTGTCAGTGAATGAATTTCACAGAAGGATGAGTCATCAGTCAACAGTATATCTGTATACACAAATAAGTGACGTTTTTTAAATGCCTTTTTATGAAGACAAGAATTAAAATGAAACATTTAATTTTTTGCAAAAGATTAACGTCTCTGTTTGCTGAAAGAATTTATTTTAACTTCCCTATTGAAAAGTTTATTATCGTTGAAGATTCAGACTTAAATTTTTTTTTTTTTTAATTTCTCTTTTTCTGCTTTAGTCAAATCAAAGTAAATAGTAATAATCTACGGCCAGTATCTATCAGATTAAACAGATATATTTTTTAAAATTTGCTTTGTGTTTTTGTATATATCCATTTTTTAACATATAATCTGACTGTCTGAACTAACTCCAAATACGTCAGTTCCTTAACTTTTAGCTGAAGATATACAAGCGGTTTATTAAAAATATTATTTTAAATTTGATCATGTGACCTTTCGGTTTTTTAATCTAATGTTTTTCGTTTTCCTTCTCCTTCTTTCTTTAATATGAACAACTAAAGGACACACCGACTTTTTTTTGCCTGAGGAGATCGTAGTTTTAATGGCTAGAGATCGAAACATCTCCATGACAGTGTCGCCTTTGTACGTGTTTGTATAAATAAAAATATTAAACGAAGAACATTAGATTAAAAAACTAAAAGATTACATTATCAAATTAAGAATAATATTTAAAAGAATATTTTATATATATATATATATATATATATATATATATATATATATATATATATATGATTATATTTATTTATACAGACATGTACAAAAAGCTGCTACACTGGCATGTCGATGTTATTGATCAATAGTTATTAGAAACTAAGATCTCATCAGGCGGAAAAAAGACTGATCTTTCACTCAAATGTTTATAAATGAAAATAATTATATAAATAGCTCTATTTACTATTGAGCACATTTTAATAAGCCCGGTTGAAATTTTGTGGATCTTTATCCTATGGATGTTTACTTTTCTTGGATTGCTATATATATATATATATATATATATATATATATATATATATATATATATATATATATATATATGGGGACTAAATTAAGTGTAGTTGACTCTTTTGTATATATTGACAACATTCTGTCCGTTGAGAGATCCTGTGATCCTGAAATACTTCTGAAGATTGAAAAAGCTAGCACACCTTATATAGGCTTGAAAAGCACATGTGGTCAGACAGAGCGATTACCATCAAACCAAAGTTTAATCTTTACAAATTGTGCGTCTTGTCTGTTCTCCTGTATTCCTCGGAGACACATGGACCATATACAACCAACACACCAAGTCCCTGGAGAGGTTCAACCAAACATGCCTCAGAAGGATCGTAAATGTTAACTGGCAATTGCTCACACCAGATACCACTGTTTTACAATATGCAAATGTGTCGAGCATAGAAGTGTGCATTATACATAGTCAAGTGCAATGGACAGGGCACCTAGTTAGTGACAGGTTCCCTAAACATGAAGAACTGCAACATGGCAAACGTCCGAGACACAAGCCAAACAAAGAGATGTTTTAAAGATGTAGTCAAAGACAATCTGAAAACGTGGACGACTGGGAAAGGATGGCATTCAGGGTCATGGATGTCATTTTCTTTGTGAGTCTCCTGCAGGAGCACAATGGACAATGCTCAACCGCCTCAGGACAGGTGTCGGCCGTTTCGCCACGACCATAAAAGGATGGGGACTCAGGGACTCAGGGACTCGGCTGTCTGCAACTGTGGTCACTCTGAACAGACAGTAGACCACATCATCGAGTTATGCCTTAAACATCGATCACCCAACGGCGAAGCCGGCATAGCTGTGCTAAACAACAAAACATTAGCATGGCTTTTCTCAACCGAGCTGGTGATCTAACAGTGAGATGCTGTGAAGCAAACGAAAGAAGAAGAAGGGTCATTGATTTGGTGAACGCGTGTCTATGACGGTTGTGACAGATTTGAACCAAAGCGAATAGAGTGCTTCATCTTGAAACGTGCTTTGTGAAAGTGGTTAGTGTCTAATGTTTCACATGTGTGTTCTTCATATGGCAGAGCTTGTATGTTGAGTGTAGGTAAACCAACTATTCTTGTGTAAGACAGAAGTAGAACATAGCTATGTATAAACGGAAAAGCCAATGGTTTCACATATTATATCTATAGCAGAACGTGTAAAAATCAATTAGGGCTGTTGAGCCACCTGTATTTCTACAACCGGATCTGGCAATCTTCTAGGGATGGCCTTCTTCTGTAAAGAAGTGACAATCAATATATAATATTATAAAATATACTCATGGCAAGTAAGCTACACATAAACATTTGTATTTCATTCTTAAAGAAACTATTAAGTTAAAATGAATGGGTTTACATTCTAGGATCGATTTTATAGTTAAGCAGTCCGCTCTCTAACTTCCGACCAATCAATTCTTGATTTTATTTTCCCCTTACTACCTATTTGCTTCCGTGAATCAATGTATTTTCTTTCCTTATATGAATAGGGAGTTTGTCCGTCTGTCTGGCTGTCTGTCCGTCTGTGTGTCCGTCAGTCACACTTTTTTTAAACGCAATAAATACATCACAGAATTTGTCTAATTTCATAATATCAGAGATCTTAACTACTTTTAGAAATGAAAAATATTGCATAAATAGTAAATAATAAATTCCCCCCAAATAAGCGGATGCCATGGCCGCAAATCGAAATCAAATCCTTGAGATATTCATCCAGACGTTCTACCAACTGAGCTATTTGCTCTTTCTTATCAATTGACCTTAAAACATTCTCTTAACAAAATAATTATAGCTTTGGCGTAACGTCATAGCTTTATGATTTATGCCAGGAATTAATATGTAAGCGATAATAACAAAAATAATAAATGGGTAAACTTAATCTTAAAATATTTTATTAGTCCAAAACCATTTATTTAGCATTACATATCTTTTATATGTAGTTCTTTCACAATTATATAACCCTAGACAAGTAAATAGGAACACTCTCTAGCAGATAGCGAGAGAGTAAGAGGTGACATGGTAGCCTAGCAAAAAATTATTTTTTTGTGTTCTTCATTTCTAAGTGAGTCAAGTAAATAAACGACGACATTGTAGACAATTTTATTTATCTACTTTACGCACTAATATATAAGATTTAAGATTTATATTATAGAGATTTTTAGCTATTTCTTTAGTTTTCTGATCTTTTTTTCTGATGGATGACCGTTTATCAAGACCCAGAGGTGACTTGATGATAAGGGTTAAATAGATTTAAAGGTTTCTATGTAGCTTACTTACCATGAGTATATTTTATAATACTATATGTTGGACGATGATCGCCGCCATGAGAGGATTGGAAAACAGTGGGTGGAATGGGCAGAAGATTACTTAAGAGCACTTGATTATCTAAGAAGACGACTCAACAAGTATTTGTTTACATTAGACTTGAAGACGACCATGTTGTAATCGGCTGGGAAGTACAAGAAACTCATGGAAGCAACATTATATCGCAGAAACCTAATTAAAGTAATAAATACTTGAGCAGAATCTCTCGTAAGATACTCTGGCCCCTTCATGAACTGGACAAAAGAGCTCTGGCACATAGATCAAAGAACCAGGAAACTACATGCACAACATGCATAACGTGCATTTAAAAAGTGATACTAACCGACTCACTGTAAAAAGAAAAGAAGGATAAAAGGGACTAGTAAGTATTGAAGATTGCAAAAAATACATCAGACAAAATCCAGAGAGACTGATTACTGCCACCAAAAGCCAAGATGTACAATATGGAGAACAGTGAAACGAGAAACAAAAATGCAGGAAAAGAAAAATGGAAAGAGAAGCAGCTACATGGACGATTGACAAGACTAATCAAAGAAATAGCGCATGAAAACACACCGACATGGCTATGGAAAGGACACGTGAACAAAGAAACGGAATCGTAACTGACAGACGCACAAAACAACGTAATCAAAATGAACTGCATAAAAGCCAAGATAGACAAGACTCAGGAAAACTGTAAATGTAGACACTGTGGACAAAGAGAGGAAACGGTAAATAACATAATAAGTGAATGCATCAAACTAACCAAAACGGAATACAAAAAACAGACACAACTACGTTGGGAAGGCAGTCCACTTGGAATTTGTAAACGTCTGCACTTTGAGCATGCAGACACAAATAGGAGATAATAGTGGAAAATAAATACTATAAAATTCTCTGGGACATGGAAATACAAACGGACAAATCCATCCAAGCAAGTGACAAAGAAATCGCCATTCCAGTGGATCACAGAGTGAAGATAAAGAGGCAGAAAAACTAAGTAAATAGATGGAGCTTGCCAGAGAGCTATGAAGTTTCGCCCTCACTCTACAGAGCTGAATCGAGGGATTTTAAAAGGGAGAATAAGAAAACTGTATATATTGAAAATAAAACAAACGTTATGTTGTATATACAATGGGGGATGTCTTAGAGACTAATCATGCCTAACCCTAACAGACACTCTCTCTGTTTACAGAGGCAGGGCTTTTTCAAACGAACATAGATCGTCTCTAAGACTTTCAGATGGAATATCAAGTGAGCACGGCTCAAGATTGTAAATGAGTTAATGCTGAAATTCATTGCACACGTGGGTTTTTTAATCAAATGTTCCGTGATTGAGGACCTGTAGGTATTTTTTAGAACGTCCATTGAACATAGGTCGCATTCCTAATTTTGCTGGGTATGTGTTGTCGAACTCTGTTGTCAAATCTTAACGTCGCCCTACCCACGTAGTTGCACTGCAACTACGTTTAAAATGATAAATTACATTATTATTATAGTGGTGGTGGGTAGAACGTCTTTTCCAGATGACGCCAAAAGAGGCTTTGTATAGAACACATCATGCACGTTCAAAGCAAAATAGCAATTTTCAACTGTTGAGTTAATTTGCTTGGCGAATTTCTCACTTATTGTATCTAACCAAGGCAAACGAATGTAAATTGGACATTTAGCCAATGTATTGTCTGTTAGGATTAAGTGTGATTAGTCTCTAGACACATCCCCCATAAGCATAATGATTTTTTATTTTAAATAAATACAGTTTTTCTTCTCTATTTTAAAATCCTTCGATCCAGTTTTTTTCCTTTTAATCATAAACGATAAACTATGTCTTTCCTCCATACTTGCAGCAATAAATTTTTGTACTTTATAAAAAACATGAAATATATATATATATATATATATATATATATATATATATATATATATATATATATGTCTAAAGAAGCTTTGAGTCATTTTAAACAAAGAAAGAAAATGCAGTTTTAAATTCACAGACATACTAACTAAATCCAACATATCGCAGACTTAGCACTTGTATAAGTCAACTTACCGCTGGAAAATTTACAAACAGAAAAAGGGGATTCAAGTATATAACAGTGAAACAAAAACAGGGGACCTTAACTTGAACATGAAATATTAAATGGGGATCATCAGCTGTTTACCATGTAACTGTATTGGAGATTTAAAAACAAGACAGTTATAAAATTCATGGCTCTCTAGTGGTACTGATCAAATGACCACTTCCCCAATAATCAAATGTAGAAATAATTCAGATTTAATTTCACTAATATATATATATATATATATATATATATATATATATATATATATATATATATATATATATAATAATAATAATAATAGTAAATTACCCTTTAGGCTACAGTGTGATATGGTAATTTGCATATCAAATAATACTAATTATAACAATGATAATAATACTAATACTAATACTATCTAAACACTACACCCAAGAACTATTCTGCGATATGATAGTTAGCATATAAAATTATATAGGAATAAAAGATGCATAAACAAAATCTTAAGTACCTTTGGTACCAGATAGGCAAATAGATAAGAGGAAGGAAACCTAGCCATACAGATCTAAATAAGCAATATATAGTCTAAAGAATCTTTGAGTCATTTTAAACAAAGAAAGAAAATGCAATTTTAAATTCCCAGGGATACTAACTAAATCCAATATATCGCAGACTTAGCACTTGCATAAGCCAACTTACCGCTGGAAAATTTACAAATAGAAAAAGGGGATTCAAGTATATAACAGTGAAACAAATGTGACAAGTATCTGCTGGCCCCACGAGAGTCAGGAAAACTCTAATAGTGCACTAGTATGCATTTAGTGAAAATGCTATACTGAGAGAGAGCCCTACGAAATGGAGCGAGGATATGAAACTAGTGAGAATTTTGCTTAAAAATGGAATTATCAGTGCAATAGAGCAGGGTGCCTAGAAGTCTGCAAAAATCATGTAAACAGTCACGGTTAATAATGTAGGAGATCCCAAGGAGATTGACCAGTCCTACTCAAGGCAACAAAGGAATCATTGCCGTTTTGTTTAATTTTGCTATCATTTTTCGATGACAAGTCTGAAACAAACCCTCTCCAATAAACAGGGTTGGAAAGACTTGTGACCAGACAAAGACGAATAAAATTGTCTTAACTCATCGTGGGCGAGCTGGATTGGGAGAGGGTAGAAGGTGACGGGAGAGAGAGATATCAGCCACGAGATTTTCAATAAAACAGGATTGGACTTCGTGTTGAGTTCGTGAACAAGAACGCACAAGAGAAATTCTGCTCCCCGACCATCGCCCCCGTCCATCTTAAAGGAGAAACGCGTTCCTTCCCGATTTAGAGAAATTCTTTTCATAGACAATTGACAACCACGACTGTCGCTCAACACAGAAATAATAGAGACTCGCTTATTGCTGAAACAAGAGAGTGTAATTTAGATTCTTCCTATTTTTGTTTTTACAGTTCGTCCAGAGAAAACACACAGAGTCGAACTTTATGAGTACTGAACGGACTTTATTTCACAATCAACCAGGTGTAATTTGATATCATAAATTTTTTTGTTGAAATAATTATTTTCCTAAGGAACACGGAAAAACCCAGACCGAGTTGAATGTCATTATTTCATTTATTTTGTTCTGATTGAATGACTCTTCCTTCTGCAGAGATAACCGGTTACTGTTTGCCCTATGATTGTTATAAACAGTCACGACGTGGGGAGTGTGTTAGTAACTAGACGAGAACCCTCGACATCGGTGGCCTTCATCCAGACAACAAGTCCAGCAGATCAACGCCCAGTGACCGATCGATCTCAGGGATGGCCAGACCGGTGACATCATCACATCGTCCTGACCAGTGCAGAGGGTTAGGGTACACAAAAACAGGGGACCTTAACTTGAACAGGAAATATTAAATGGGGATCATCAGCTGTTTACCATATATATTAATAAAATGTCAAAAAATGAAATAAAAAAGTCATTAAAAAACAAAGACAAGTAGAAAAAAATGAATAATTCAGTAAAAAATCCCTAAAAGTCACGAGGGCAAAACAAATGATTTGCCTCTTAGCTGTCTTTGTACACTCCATTATTTCATGTTCGCATCCTGTCTAAATTTCAATCAAATTAATTTCTTTTTTCGTTTTTCCCTATGCTAGATTGGTGCAAGGCTGCTGGATTTCAGCGCTCTATTCAGTGAAGACATTACATAACACATTCATCATAGAAGTGTCATCAGAGTTGACATACAACCTGAACGTGACAATAACAATTATATACATCTCTTGAAATGTTTACAATGTACGTTAATTAGATAGAAAACAAATTCCTTCTGACGACATGAAAAGAAATTGTTAAGAAACATAAATCGCTTATAAAGTTAATCGAGCAGAAATAAATGTAGTGATTAGTGGAAACCAAATTTAACAGTAAATACTGTCGAACATTTGAATCCAAAATCAGAAGTAAAAAGGCCGAGCTATCATACACATGACTAAATATGAATAACCCATAATAATTTCTCTGAAACATTGAAAGGATTTGCCATATTATAAATGTGTGTAAGGAGAAATATTATCTGTACGTCTCCACATTATATCACTAGAACAAAACAAAGTGATGTTTATTTACCTCCTCTCCAGGAGGTTAGGCACAAGGCCAGTTTTATCTTACTCCCACAAGGTAAGATGTGACCTAAGGTCGGGTTAGGAAAGTGGGGCTTGAAAAGCCAGCGCCTGAGAAGGTGAGCACTCTGGCCATTAAAAATTGCCTGGGCAGCCCCGTCGACATTCCCTGTAGGGACGCCTCAGGCAGTAAGCAATAAACTTACTCCTCCCCAAAGAGGGGAGGCAAAGCCTGGGAGGGTGGACCTCCTAGAACTGCACAGGACAAACCCACAGACCAGCGGAATCAAGCCCCGAAGGACAAGACGACACCGGTCTATAGGGTGCAGTATCCATCGGAACAGATACTACACTTAATTCCTAGACAAAAGAAGGGCTATGCCAAGTACTCTTCAGAAAGAGGCTCAGTTCCCCCGCTCAGTTTGTGGAAAGGGGGTCGAGTACAACTCAATCTTTTGTGTTACTACTAAGCATTGGATACACAAGAAGTGCAGTGGAATTACAGATAGGTTGAGAGATGATAATTTAGTACTTTTCTGTGAAGCAATGGAAGGTCTACTTGGAGGAATGCTACTGAAAGTAAATGTCTGACAGTGAATGTTACTAAGACCAAAGTGATGATCAATGATTGTAGTGTTGGAAATCCCCCAGAAAGAGGAAAGTTCTATGGCTCGGTTTGTGGAAAGGGAGTTGAGTACAACTAAATTTTTGGTGATACTTGTAAGCATTAGATACGAAAAGAAGTGTAACACAATGAAGACGGATGAGAACTCAGATGTGGAGAAAGTATATTTGGATAGTGGAGCTATTGAGCTTATGCTGTCTTAGGGCTGCTTGTAACCGTTGGTTTATTGGTTTTTGAGTTATAATTGATCAAAGAAATAAGATTTCCAGCATAGGCCATTCGTGAAGTCTATTACGGGATAGAGCGCTCTCGCGCTTCCCTTGATATATATATATATATATATATATATATATATATATAAAGATGATTAGTGAGACCTGTGTCCTGGCGGTGCCGGGAAAATTGAGGAAATCAAGAATCGCAACCCTCCAACAGGAATGGACCAAAAAGACTCTTTTAACAAAAATACTAAGAATTTATCCATGATAAAGAAAATATTCTTAAATAGAACTCTGGGTAATAGTAAAATGAAAACAATCACTAAATAAGAAGACACAAAAAAAAGAATAGTTAATTAATGAGAGTTTGTTTTGCAAACCAATATGCAAATTAGTTAACCGTTAGACTTTACATGGCTGAGTATATTAAAAAAGCTGTTTATCTTCTATCGCAAATAGAAAGGTGGTCTTTTAATCTCATTGTCGGTACGACAAATGGCTAAACTTTATTAATATACAAATAACCTGGAAAAAATACAAAACAAGTAAAAGAAAGAGAAGAAAGAAAAGTGAAAAAAGGAGTGTTTCGACAGTTTTTAACTTGTAGGCAGCATTACCAATAACACAGCGTTCTGGAATGGTTGTTTAGAGCACATTTGGTTTGGCAAGTTGTCTGTTTTACAGCAAATCAACTGATTGTGTTGGGTTACCAAGTCACTCTTAGATTTCCCTGCTTGCCTCTATCTCGTTTGACGTCACTTCGTTTACCCATTATTTCTACAGTAGGACGATAACCTCAAAGGCGAACCGGTTGACCCCTTACTGACCCTTACATCCTGACTAATTTAGCAACAGTCTATCGACGAACATAAATCTTTAAATGATTGCTGGCTGACGTACACGAAATATCTAGGAGTCTGCTTTACAGCAAATCAACTCTTTTAAGATTATTTAATGCTGAAACATAATGCATATTGTAAACTGTCAGGATGTGATGGTGATCTGCCCTATTTCGTGACTATATGCACTCTTCTAGACACTATGTATAGATGAGCCTACGACGAAATCTGGGAGCAGTCTTTTTGTAACTTTGAATTAGAGCAAAAATAACATTACTTCTATCTTAAAGGATCTCTTGTTCTGTTATGGTGATCTGCCCTATTTCGTGACTATATGCACTCTTCTAGACACTATGTATAGATGAGCCTACGACGAAATCTGGGAGCAGTCTTTTTGTAACTTTGAATTAGAGCAAAAATAACATATTACTTCTATCTTAAAGGATCTCTTTTTCTGTTATGGTGAGCTGCCCTATTTCGTGACTATATGCACTCTTCTAGACACTATGTATAGATGAGCCTACGACGAAATCTGGGAGCAGTCTTTTTGTAACTTTGAATTAGAGCAAAAATAACATATTACTTCTATCTTAAAGGATCTCTTGTTCTGTTATGGTGAGCTGCCCTATTTCGTGACTATATGCACTCTTCTAGACACTATGTATAGATGAGCCTACGACGAAGTCTGGGAGCAGTCTTTTTGTAACTTTGAATTAGAGCAAAAATAACATATTACTTCTATCTTAAAGGATCTTTTTTTCTGTTATGGTGAGCTGCCCTATTTCGTGACTATATGCACTCTTCTAGACACTATGTATAGATGATCCTATGACGAAGTCTGGGAGCAGTCTTTTTGTAACTTTGAATTAGAGCAAAAATAACATATTACTTCTATCTTAAAGGATCTTTTTTTCTGTTATGGTGAGCTGCCTTATTTCGTGACTATATGGACTCTTCTAGACACTATGTATAGATGAGCCTACGACGAAGTCTGGGAGCAGTCTTTTTGTAACTTTGAATTAGAGCAAAAATAACATATTACTTCTATCTTAAAGGATCTCTTTTTCTGTTATGGTGAGCTGCCCTATTTTGTGACTATATGGACTCTTCTAGACACTATGTATAGATGAGCCTACGACGAAGTCTGGGAGCAGTCTTTTTGTAACTTTGAATTAGAGCAAAAATAACATATTACTTCTATCTTAAAGGATCTCTTTTTCTGTTATGGTGAGCTGCCCTATTTTGTGACTATATGGACTCTTCTAGACACTATGTATAGATGAGCCTACGACGAAGTCTGGGAGCAGTCTTTTTGTAACTTTGAATTAGAGCAAAAATAACATATTACTTCTATCTTAAAGGATCTTTTTTTCTGTTATGGTGAGCTGCCCTATTTTGTGACTATATGGACTCTTCTAGACACTATGTATAGATGAGCCTACGACGAAGTCTGGGAGCAGTCTTTTTGTAACTTTGAATTAGAGCAAAAATAACATATTACTTCTATCTTAAAGGATCTCTTTTTCTGTTATGGTGAACTGCCCTATTTCGTGACTATATGCACTCTTCTAGACACTATGTATAGATGATCCTATGGCAAAGTCTGGGAGCAGTCTTTTTGTAACTTTGAATTAGAGCAAAAATAACATATTACTTCTATCTTAAAGGATCTCTTTTTCTGTTATGGTGAGCTGCCCTATTTCGTGACTATATGCACTCTTCTAGACACTATGTATAGATGAGCCTACGACGAAATCTGGGAGCAGTCTTTTTGTAACTTTGAATTAGAGCAAAAATAACATTACTTCTATCTTAAAGGATCTCTTGTTCTGTTATGGTGAGCTGCCCTATTTCGTGACTATATGCACTCTTCTAGACACTATGTATAGATGAGCCTACGACGAAGTCTGGGAGCAGTCTTTTTGTAACTTTGAATTAGAGCAAAAATAACATATTATTTCTATCTTAAAGGATCTCTTGTTCTGTTATGGTGAGCTGCCCTATTTCGTGACTATATGCACTCTTCTAGACACTATGTATAGATGATCCTACGACGAAGTCTGGGAGCAGTCTTTTTGTAACTTTGAATTAGAGCAAAAATAACATATTACTTCTATCTTAAAGGATCTCTTGTTCTGTTATGGTGATCTGCCCTATTTCGTGACTATATGCACTCTTCTAGACACTATGTATAGATGAGCCTACGACGAAGTCTGGGAGCAGTCTTTTTGTAACTTTGAATTAGAGCAAAAATAACATATTACTTCTATCTTAAAGGATCTTTTTTTCTGTTATGGTGAGCTGCCCTATTTCGTGACTATATGCACTCTTCTAGACACTATGTATAGATGAGCCTACGACGAAGTCTGGGAGCAGTCTTTTTGTAACTTTGAATTAGAGCAAAAATAACATATTACTTCTATCTTAAAGGATCTTTTTTTCTGTTATGGTGATCTGCCCTATTTCGTGACTATATGCACTCTTCTAGACACTATGTATAGATGAGCCTACGACGAAGTCTGGGAGCAGTCTTTTTGTAACTTTGAATTAGAGCAAAAATAACATATTACTTCTATCTTAAAGGATCTCTTTTTCTGTTATGATGATCTGCCCTATTTCGTGACTATATGCACTCTTCTAGACACTATGTATAGATGATCCTATGACGAAGTCTGGGAGCAGTCTTTTTGTAACTTTGAATTAGAGCAAAAATAACATATTACTTCTATCTTAAAGGATCTTTTTTTCTGTTATGGTGAGCTGCCCTATTTCGTGACTATATGCACTCTTCTAGACACTATGTATAGATGAGCCTACGACGAAGTCTGGGAGCAGTCTTTTTGTAACTTTGAATTAGAGCAAAAATAACATATTACTTCTATCTTAAAGGATCTCTTTTTCTGTTATGGTGAGCTGCCCTATTTCGTGACTATATGGACTCTTCTAGACACTATGTATAGATGATCCTATGACGAAGTCTGGGAGCAGTCTTTTTGTAACTTTGAATTAGAGCAAAAATAACATATTACTTCTATCTTAAAGGATCTTTTTTTCTGTTATGGTGATCTGCCCTATTTCGTGACTATATGCACTCTTCTAGACACTATGTATAGATGAGCCTACGACGAAGTCTGGGAGCAGTCTTTTTGTAACTTTGAATTAGAGCAAAAATAACATATTACTTCTATCTTAAAGGATCTCTTTTTCTGTTATGGTGAGCTGCCCTATTTTGTGACTATATGGACTCTTCTAGACACTATGTATAGATGAGCCTACGACGAAGTCTGGGAGCAGTCTTTTTGTAACTTTGAATTAGAGCAAAAATAACATATTACTTCTATCTTAAAGGATCTCTTTTTCTGTTATGGTGAGCTGCCCTATTTTGTGACTATATGGACTCTTCTAGACACTATGTATAGATGAGCCTACGACGAAGTCTGGGAGCAGTCTTTTTGTAACTTTGAATTAGAGCAAAAATAACATATTACTTCTATCTTAAAGGATCTCTTTTTCTGTTATGGTGACCTGCCCTATTTCGTGACTATATGCACTCTTCTAGACACTATGTATAGATGAGCCTACGACGAAATCTAGGAGCAGTCTTTTTGTAACTTTGAATTAGAGCAAAAATAACATATTACTTCTATCTTAAAGGATCTCTTTTTCTGTTATGGTGAGCTGCCCTATTTCGTGACTATATGCACTCTTCTAGACACTATGTATAGATGAGCCTATGACGAAGTCTGGGGGCAGTCTTTTTGTAACTTTGAATTAGAGCAAAAATAACATATTACTTCTATCTTAAAGGATCTCTTTTTCTGTTATGGTGACCTGCCCTATTTCGTGACTATATGCACTCTTCTAGACACTATGTATAGATGAGCCTACGACGAAATCTAGGAGCAGTCTTTTTGTAACTTTGAATTAGAGCAAAAATAACATATTACTTCTATCTTAAAGGATCTTTTTTTCTGTTATGGTGAGCTGCCCTATTTCGTGACTATATGCACTCTTCTAGACACTATGTATAGATGAGCCTATGACGAAGTCTGGAAGCAGTCTTTTTGTAACTTTGAATTAGAGCAAAAATAACATATTACTTCTATCTTAAAGGATCTTTTTTTCTGTTATGGTGATCTGCCCTATTTCGTGACTATATGCACTCTTCTAGACACTATGTATAGATGATCCTACGACGAAGTCTGGGAGCAGTCTTTTTGTAACTTTGAATTAGAGCAAAAATAACATATTACTTCTATCTTAAAGGATCTCTTTTTCTGTTATGGTGACCTGCCCTATTTCGTGACTATATGCACTCTTCTAGACACTATGTATAGATGAGCCTACGACGAAATCTAGGAGCAGTCTTTTTGTAACTTTGAATTAGAGCAAAAATAACATATTACTTCTATCTTAAAGGATCTCTTTTTCTGTTATGGTGAGCTGCCCTATTTCGTGACTATATGCACTCTTCTAGACACTATGTATAGATGAGCCTATGACGAAGTCTGGGGGCAGTCTTTTTGTAACTTTGAATTAGAGCAAAAATAACATATTACTTCTATCTTAAAGGATCTCTTTTTCTGTTATGGTGACCTGCCCTATTTCGTGACTATATGCACTCTTCTAGACACTATGTATAGATGAGCCTATGACGAAATCTAGGAGCAGTCTTTTTGTAACTTTGAATTAGAGCAAAAATAACATATTACTTCTATCTTAAAGGATCTCTTTTTCTGTTATGGTGACCTGCCCTATTTCGTGACTATATGCACTCTTCTAGACACTATGTATAGATGAGCCTACGACGAAATCTAGGAGCAGTCTTTTTGTAACTTTGAATTAGAGCAAAAATAACATATTACTTCTATCTTAAAGGATCTTTTTTTCTGTTATGGTGAGCTGCCCTATTTCGTGACTATATGCACTCTTCTAGACACTATGTATAGATGAGCCTATGACGAAGTCTGGGAGCAGTCTTTTTGTAACTTTGAATTAGAGCAAAAATAACATATTACTTCTATCTTAAAGGATCTTTTTTTCTGTTATGGTGATCTGCCCTATTTCGTGACTATATGCACTCTTCTAGACACTATGTATAGATGATCCTACGACGAAGTCTGGGAGCAGTCTTTTTGTAACTTTGAATTAGAGCAAAAATAACATATTACTTCTATCTTAAAGGATCTCTTTTTCTGTTATGGTGAGCTGCCCTATTTCGTGACTATATGCACTCTTCTAGACACTATGTATAGATGAGCCTACGACGAAGTCTGGGAGCAGTCTTTTTGTAACTTTGAATTAGAGCAAAAATAACATATTACTTCTATCTTAAAGGATCTCTTTTTCTGGTATGGTGATCTGCCCTATTTCGTGACTATATGCACTCTTTTAGACACTATGTATAGATGAGCCTTCGACGAAATCTGGGAGCAGTCTTTTTGTAACTTTGAATTAGAGCAAAAATAACATATTACTTCTATCTTAAAGGATCTTTTTTTCTGTTATGGTGAGCTGCCCTATTTTGTGACTATATGGACTCTTCTAGACACTGTGTATAGATGAGCCTACGACGAAGTCTGGGAGCAGTCTTTTTGTAACTTTGAATTAGAGCAAAAATAACATATTACTTCTATCTTAAAGGATCTCTTTTTCTGTTATGGTGAACTGCCCTATTTCGTGACTATATGCACTCTTCTAGACACTATGTATAGATGAGCCTACGACGAAATCTAGGAGCAGTCTTTTTGTAACTTTGAATTAGAGCAAAAATAACATATTACTTCTATCTTAAAGGATCTTTTTTTCTGTTATGGTGAGCTGCCCTATTTCGTGACTATATGCACTCTTCTAGACACTATGTATAGATGAGCCTACGACGAAGTCTGGGAGCAGTCTTTTTGTAACTTTGAATTAGAGCAAAAATAACATATTACTTCTATCTTAAAGGATCTTTTTTTCTGTTATGGTGAGCTGCCCTATTTCGTGACTATATGCACTCTTCTAGACACTATGTATAGATGAGCTTACAACGAAGTCTCAAGGCAGTCTTTCTGTAACATACTATTCTATACTTCTGTAAATACACACTCTTTTAAATATACCATTGTCTTGTCTTTGTTATTATCGGCCCTTAAACGATTCGCTATATACAATTAATTGGACACCTATTTTTATTTTAACCATGACTGTGGGGAAATTGCAGGTCTGGACATTTCTTAAAAATGGGCCGCTACAGTATCCATGAGGCCAACCATACAGCCCCATCTAGAAGACAAGGCTGAATATTGTTCATTTGATGACAGTAATAAGAAAGGGGAAGGTCTACTTAATAGAGGAGCCTTAAAGCGACATGTTCACTGACATAAATGTTGATGGAAAAGAAGAAGAGTTACACAAATTTTGCAGGAGAGTTGCCTTTTAAACATGTGACCAGTGATGTGCAGAGGTCTGGTGATGCCCTGGTTATGCTCAGGGCGAAATCCTTGATTCTATGCCCCAAAGACTCAAGCATAAGTTGTAGTACTGAGAACTACTATAAGAAAAGGAGATAGTTAGAATATGAGTGGACCCCACTCCCAATTTGAATGCCTGGGATCACCACCCTGTCCGCCCCCACCTCTTCACACTGCTGCATGTGACTCAAGAGAAGTACCTTTCTAGCTGCTCCACTCATGCCACATTCGCAATTTTGGTTCACTATAGTTCAAGGAGTGCAATCATTTTCTTACTTTTTTGCTTATCCACCCTTGCTTTATAATAAAGTATGATATGGGTAATAAAAAGCTGTTATTGGTCGAAAAAGATCATGTTTAGTTAGAGTGTAGGAGTTTTGAAATAGTTAATCAATTAAAACAGTTCGAGAGACATGAAGATAACATATAGGTGGTCATATCCAGTACTTCTTACTTCCAAACTCTCCACAATTGGAGGAGGAATATTTCTAATAGCGCTCTGGAGACATCTTTAGTTTTAGTTGTTATTTTCATATATATATATATATATATATATATATATATATAGGATCAAAAATAAACCAAAGTGATAACTTATAGTATATGGAACCTATTGTGAAAAGGATTAGCTCAATATACGAGATAGAGCAATAGTAGAGATAGAAGAAAAAAGAGTGATAAATATGCGACGATTGTCTAAATTTATTTCAAATTTCAATTGTTCAATGCAAGGTGTAATCAGTAATAAACTAGTGTTTATTTTTCTTTCCTTAAGCCAAGGCTTTTCAAAGATCGAAATCTTATCATCAGAGGAGAAATACAGATGGATAAGTTGGCTTTCGAAAAAACCAAAGTTCAAACATTTGAAAATTATGAGAGTTGTTATTAAAAAAAACGTATTGAATGAAGAGAAAAGTTCCGTGAAAAGATAAGTAAAAATGTCCGGGTGGTAGATTTCCGTTGAAAAAATCCGGTGAAAATTGTAGAAAGTGAAGAAAAACTCTTTGTGTGTGAGCAGATTGGATAAAGTGCTCAAAGTGTAGGTGAGTCCAGATGTACTTAAAGGAGGTTGAAAAGAGGAAGACAGGCATTGAACAATTGAAATTTGAAATAAATTTAGACAATCGTCGCATATTTATCACTCTTTTCTCTCTCTCTCTCTCTCTCTCTCTCTCTCTATATATATATATATATATAGGATGAAAAATATATATATAAAGTTACTTTTAACAGTAACAACATATTCATGTTTTTAAGTTACACATGTGCATTAATCTGACCTAAGCATAAATTCCATCAAACTTTCTTTTGAAAATCGCTATGATGTTAATCAAGGCTGTATAATTCATCAACTAGAATGGTGCTAGAAAATGAGCAAAGAGTCGCTGGTAGTAAACATGTTATCGAATTAATTAGTAATCGTTCTCCCACGTCATTTGTATGTTTAAACATCTGACTCTGTCAGAGCCAACACGCTAATAGAATTACGCGGTATAAAAATATGAAAAAAACAAAAACCCACACGAGACAAGTATGACAGACATAACACATCAAGGAAAGAACAGTAAAAATAATTACTCTCTGATTTTTTTGGTGTGTGGGGGGGGTAGTGTCATGGACGGCGGCACCGGGGGGGCAGGGGGATGGGGCTGAATCCCTCTCACTTTTTGACTTGCCCCCCCCCCCACTTTACGGTCATCAATAATTAAGTTGATATGCATGTGTTTAATTTTATCTAATTAGCTTATTGATTGTTGGTCTTATATTGTCATCATTACAATATAAGATCAACAATCAATTTTATCTCAAATTTGGCGAAAACCAAGCGAAATGGGCCCTGGTGGTGACGTCTTATTATTATAATCTCTACTTCTCGGCCTTCGAACTGGGATCAAAGTGTAGTATCTGTTCTGTTATTAGTCAGTGAAGGAGGAATCCTTTTAGACTGAAGCAATTTTAATTTTGGTCCTAATTCAGAGTACCACTTTTTGGGAAACTGGTTTCTCTCCACATTAAAAATCGACCTTGTGTCTAACTCTGCCCTCATGGGAAAGCAAATAAATAGAGACGTGTTATTATTTACATTGTTTTTTTTCTTAATCATTAGCAACTATTTATTTATACATGGATTGTAACCTTATTCTTTCTCACTACAAATGCTCATCATGATATTTCTACTACCTTTCGTCTGATGTGCTCTCCGGCCTTCTTCATGTATTTTGTTCCCTTATGTACAGTGATGCTGTTCCGTATTTAAATATGGCATATGTTGATTATCTGTGTATGTTGCCATTTCTTACAAACTTAAATTTGATGCACTGGACATTAAATTATGGAACATTAAGGGCATAGAATGACGTCAACAATAACATGAAATGAAACATGAATATCTATACAATACTAAAACTCTGATAATCTGTTTTGCTTGTTTGGCTGCATATTGAATGTATTAAATGTTTGGAGGAAGACCGAATGAGAAGTGGTAAGAAGACAGTAAGAAAATATATAATAATATACTAAGGCATTTTCACGTTCGTACGTACGTTATCACCTTCACCTCTTTTTTTCAAACGATGGAATCGCCAGATCGTCACAGCTGCAATGCAAAATAAGTAATTTAAAAAATTTCATCTGATGTTGCTGTTATGTCGAACGTGAAACTCGAAGTAAAATACACTTTCTCCGCTTTCGGGCTAGGATCAAAGTGTAGTATCTGTTATGTCCAAAGATGGTATAATAATATCATGAGGTCTGTGTTCGCGCCAGACATTCATAGAATGGAAATATGTCACAAACTCGTAGAAGGGTTTTTGGAGATAGACCCCCATAACTAGATATATTCTGAAACTACATAAACCAGGGTACTTAGATAAGTATGTTTCAGTTTGAATAAAACTGGTACAATAATATCATGGTGTCTGCGTACGCACCGGACGTCTATAAAATAGAAATATGTCATACACTCCTACAAAACTTTGGAGATAGACCCCCCCCCCATAACCAGAAGGATACAACTATGGAATTTTCACAAGTCCCATTAGTAACATAAATAATGTACATAATGGATAAATCCGTAAACGGTTGTCTGTCTGGTCAGTTACCATGCCAACAAGAGTTTTGATTGGATGGTGAAAATATAGTTTTATTCAGCTGTAGCAGTGTTTGGGATGGTAAAACGGTGTTTATTTTTTTGTCATAACTCATATCTCCAAAACTTATTGATGAAATTTCGCTAATTTCCTTTAAATTGAAAGCAAACAGTAACTTTACATTATAATTCTCTGGATGTAATTTAAACACATCTACCTATTTATCTTCACAATTGATTAAAGTCACAAAGGAATACACTAATGTACTAACATTGACCCAACGGGTCACGGGTTGTTAACTAATTATTAAAATTGTCATAAATACAATTATAAACCGTTGTATTTTTTTCCCATCATAAGAAATCTTTGAGAATTCTATTAAAAAACTCAAATCTAGATCGAACGGTTCATAAGAACGTGACTCCACAAGTGCTGATGTCATGCTATGCTGGAGTGGTCTTTTATTTAAAGATATAGAAAAGAAACATTAAACTTCACAATATTTAACACACATCATATTTTTAAGGATATTCATTGATGTCACGAATTGGTGATGTCTTGTCATGATAACTCTTAATTTAAAAATAAACATGAGAAGCAGGAAGGTACACGATTAATCACATTGTAGCTTGAGCATTTGGATGGATGATATGTTGCATAGTGAAAGTCCTCAATTCGGGTGGAGAGAATGATTGATGGATTGGGGTTCAAAAGGATGCCCCCAGCGAATAAGTGGAAATTAAAAGTATGACATCATGTTCAGAAAAGTGATTTCTGGTCTCTTTCTGCCGGACCATTGATGGAAGCAGACACAAAAATTCTGCTCATCCCTAAATACCCCATTGAAGCTGCGGCAGGCGAAAAATGTGAGCTAGCATAAAATGGCGACCCAAGCCGTCTGTATTGTTCTCTCTCTCCCCCTCTCTCTCTCACACACATGATGACCTACTTAATGTATATCTCTCTCTGATCTTTGTAAACATATTTGTTGATCTGTCTTAAATCTAATAAATCCTCCATTGAAAAGAAGCCTTGTGTGCCCATGTGAATTCATCAAGATCACGATGACCACAAGGGGTGCTAGCCGTGGTGTGTATAATGAGATCATACACACTTCAGACGACGTGAGTATTCAACAGATAGAGACGATGGCCATGTTTCACTATGACTCATGCTAACAAGTTAAAATAAAAATGGATGTTTGAAATGAAGGAGGTAAAACAGGATAAACAAACCACAGCTTATTTATACAAGGTTAAAAATTATGAAAGCTATTTTGTATTAGTGACTTCAATGTTCATTTGTGTTTGTTAGTTTAGACAGTTCGTCTGTGTGTGTGCGTGTGTGTGTGTGTGTAGAATAGAGAATAATGAATTAGTCTGTCTAAGAAGAGTGTGTGTATATATCTTTTAGCAATATGAGAGTAGTTGTGTAACATTGTATGTGCGTTCGTAGTAGTTCATGTCTCGGTGAGTTGCTGGGAGACAGTGTAGTTGCGTCCTTCCTATAGCAATTATTCTGTTAAATCACTATTTGATTCTGACTAACCAATTTTTCTTTTCTCCTTTTACCATGTTTTTTTATATACAAGCACATATTTCGTTTCCGTTTCTTTCAAATAACATTGATTCCGGTTTGAAACATTTTAATAGGGAGTAATTTTTAGCTAATCATCTTCATATTTCGGCTGCTTACGTTCTTGATAAAAATAAAATAAGATTCTACATTTCTCTAACTTTCACACCTTTATGCTAGACATTTATATAGTTTAAAAGAAAGCTTACATTATTTATTTCTTAAAACTACTTCTATATCATAAAGTTTGATTAAATGATTTTAAAAATAAACTACTTCCAATTTTGTCTGAGGGAAATTCCATTAGTAGCTGCTTTTTTACTATTTGAACTCAGTTACTTTTTTTCTGTTTTTTTTTTCTTTTAAAATATTATAGGATCATAACCTAAATACATACATATATATATATATATATATATATATATATATATATATATATATAATGAAAAGTCACACTTGGAAGCGCTGATGAAAGGGCAATAATAAAGAGAATATTTTGAAAAAATATTTTGAAAACCTGGACAACGCATTTATGTATGTTTTTTAAAATAAATTATTTATTTACTTTAAAAACTTGAGTACTTTCGGTGATATACACCTTTGTCAAAAGTATAAGCATATTTTTTTCCTCTTCTTTTTTCGTTTAATCCTTCTTGAGTGAGACATATTTATCGCAGTCAAGTTGAAATTTGTCTTGATGTTATCGGCGATTAATGTATATATATATATAAAGTTAGGTATGTTTATATATTATTATTTTGGAACGCAATTGCTAAGCATAAGGGTGGATAATGTGGGCTATATTTAGTTTTATTTAGTTTTATGCAAACGAGGTAAAAAGGGGGTGGAAGCCCTTCCTGAAAATTCAGAAACCTCTGAGTTTTGTTAAATTTTAACAATAGGTATTAGACATCAATTAATAAATATTCCTCAAATTTCAGTTTTTGGGGAGGTATTTAAAAGGGTGTTTAGGGAGCATAATATGGGCACAACCTCTTATTTGAAAATTCACATATATCAGATTCCCATTGAATTTGATCCATAATTATGAGACGCGAATTAATCAAAATTCACTGAATTTCAATTTATTCTTAAGACCTCTTAAGCTTAAGCCTGAAATTTTTAGACATTTTCTAGAATCAAAATCATATAATGGATTTTAATCGAAACTGGAATAATGACTTTAGACATAAGGTTTAGTCTTGATTTTAATCTCTGTAAGAGGACATAAAATTGATGCAGAATTATTTTGTTAGGGGAATTAATTTTACCTATCCTAGGAAGCATATTTTTCACACACACACGCACACTCACACACACACACACACACATATATATATATATATATTGTAATTTCTTCATGTTCACACAAAGGTTTATATATTAGCCCATACGACTAGAGCTCTTAATTTAACATAATATAACCCTAGTTCATTCAAAAACATTCTATTCACAAACAATTGTTTCTGCCCATTTTTGTAAATATAGATATTTCTGATATACTACATTTTAATAAACATTCACAAAAAAGGTTTCCTCAGTGCATGACACACCACAGTCTGGATGAATAAAAAAACAAGATGCGTCCAATATTCATTTAATTAATAAAGATATATTATTTAATTTTATGTTTTCAATTTTGTTTTATCAGTTCAATCAAAATGGGGAAACGTTGCTTAAGCTCTGTTTTTTTTTGCATTTAAAAATTCATAAAACATATGTCAATAGCATTTGTTCGTTTAATTTCGTTTAAAATGCCCATATTTAGCTGACAAAAAACACATGGCAATATTCACACATAACAGAACAATGCGCTAATCACAAAGATCAATCACCACTTGCAAACACGGACACCTCAATATTTAGTAAGATAAAGCTCTGTATATATATATATATATATATATATATATATATATATATATATATATATATATATATATGTATTTTTGACGAATTAAATCATTTTTAAATTTGTGTATACTCTTTATTTGGAATATGATTTGAAAATGATTTAAATGATTATATATATATATATATATATATATATATATATATATATATATATATATATATATATATCCATACTAAAATACCTCCTCGAGTTATTTTGTAGAACTTTACTTTCCTCTCCTAAGGGGAATTTGAGAATTCATGGCATAAGTAAAAGCAGGATTTGAACTCACTTTCCTGGTTTCATAGTCAACATAAGTAGACATTGTGATTCCTGTCAGTCCCCTCCTCCTCACCAATCGACTATTTTGAGATATTGTCGTATCTTATATAAATTTTAAAATGAGTCATACATTTTGATATAGGAGTGTTCCTACCGCATCTCATGCGTGGTTAACATTTTTCCATACTTCAACAAACATCGTGCGTTTTTTTTGTTCAGATGAAAAGATTGACTCAGTTTTCTATTTTTATTTATATTTGACGTCAGACTCCACGGAAAAAAACTTGAAAAGGTAAGCTCATATATAAATAGAGTGAGATTTCCCCCTTATAGCGTTGACTGGAATACCTTTTAACTAAAAGTTAGACAAAATATATATTTACTCAGTAAAATAGGGAAATATTGGTTCGTGTTCTAAAAGAATATTTTCCAATCGATGGTTAACTTTTTATATTTAATCCGATCAACAGTTTTTGTTTTAATTAATAATTAAGTGTGTATCCACCTTGATCTGGGCTTAATTTACGCAACCCGACAAGCAAAGTTGATTTTATTCGATTTTTTTCTTTTCTTATTTCTATCTTCTTGATTGATCAGAACTGAATTTTACCAGTCCGACAAGTATGCTGACAGACTTGGATAGAGCTGACCACCCATAGTCATTACTGATATATATATATATATATATATATATATATATATATATATATATATATATATATATATATCAAGCTAAAGAAAATATATGCCTGCAAAACAAATTAATCCACAAACCATTTGTATACAAAACACCTCTGTGGTTTCAAAATTACTTAATATGGGTTGATATGCCGCAAATTCCAATAACTGACCAACCAATCAGAATTACTAGATTCGGCATTAACTAACCCCCAAAATGTTGTCTTATACATAAAGTGAAGCCGTTTTCTCCCTTATCTTTGACGATTATAGACTTCACACCAAAATCATAATATGCTACACATTTTCGATAACCACCAACAGCAATTTCTAATGCGTGTTTCATGAAAAAATAATTATATTTTTCTCTTTACAAAAATTCTTACATTTTCCACGGAGAAGGTAACAATCCATTTCACCCGCTCATATTTATCTCCTCCCACAAAACTCAACATCACTGGGGAACTTTTCCAACAGGATAAGTCCAATCTTCACACCATAGCAATACTGGATCATTGGAATGGATATCGAATACAATTATCGGTATGCATATTATACACAAAAATAATATTCCGGAATTTAGGATTACATTCTCTAACACTTCTCTTGCAGCAGATACGCTCAGTAACAATGGCGTCGTTTATTGATTCATCGTAAATTAATTCTTACACTTTCTAACAGTTTACTTTTTAAAACGTTTTAACTACAGTATTCACTAAACTTCAGCATTTAATACGTTACTGATACAGTATGTTTATTGAACACTACTTATATTCGACCAAACATAAAAACATTTATTATAAACAGAAAAACAAATTTAAAAATACACTCTTTACATACCATTTTCATTACTTTATACAATTTTATTTTTATAGGAGTGTTTTGGAATGTCTAATCGAAAAAAGTTTTTCTTTGCTTTTATTTACGAAATTAGTTGTGGAAAGTGCCGCTATTCAAACAAATGAAACATTGCCTCACTCAAGAAGGATTTCTGCTTACGCGAAAATGATACAATATCTCGAGATTATTCGTTTTTGGATACTTTATTATAACTATTAATATTCTTTTATTTCATTTCTACGAGGGGCGTTCAATAAGTAATGCTCCTGACCCACTTCCAGTTTTCTGATCTAGATGAAATTTTGCATGTGTAATAATTTATATCTGTATAGGATATGTTGCAAAAAAAAGCTCTGAACTAATTGTGGTTTCTGATTTACAGGTGTTTGAACTGAGTCAGGTGTGAAATGGAGTCAGTTGAGTGTCGCGCAGTGATCCGGTTTTTGTATTTGAAAGGACGCACACCAAAGGAGACTTTTGATGAAATGAAAGAAACTTAAAGTGATGATGCCCCATCATATGACCTTGTAAAACGTTGGCATCGTGAATTCAAACATGACCGGAAGTCTGTGGAAACAGCTCCTAGACATGGTCGTCCCTCTTCTGCCATTGATGAGGCATCTGTCCGTCAAGTTGAGGCTACCATTTTGGAAGATCGACGCATTACTATTCGCCAAATAGCCCAAGAGGTCAAGATTAGTACAGGGTCTGTGGAAACTATCATTCATGACCATTTGCATATGCATAAGGTGTCTGCCAGATGGATTCCCAGGTTGCTCACACCTTTCCAGAAGCAAGAACGTGTCGAGTGCTTGAGGATGAATTTGGAGATGTGCCAAGAAGATGAGTCAAAGTTTTTCAAAAGACTGATTACACAGGATTAAACTTGGGTCCATCACTATGATCCAGAGACTAAAGCCCAGTCAATGCAGTGGAAGCATGTGGACTCACCACCTCCAAAAATAGCAAGGGTGCAGCCCTCCGCTGGCAAGGTCATGCTCACAGTCTTCTGGGACCAGGACGGAGTAGTGATGACATATTTCCTGGCAAAGGATACCACAAATACAGGAACCTATTACGCTTCACTTTTGATGAAATTAAGAGAAGCTATAAAAATCAAGAGGCGGAGCAAGATCAGCAAAGGTATCCTCCTCCTGCAGGACAACGCTCCGGTCCACAACTCGCATGTCACCAGATCAGAAGCACGGGCATGTGGCTATGAAATCCTCACCATCTCTCTTACTCTTCTGACCTTGCACCCTTTGACTTTCATCTCTTCCTAGCCATGAAGTTGTTTTTGAAAGGAAAGCGTTTCCCAGATGATGCAGCCTTGATTTCTGAAGTTATGACGTGGTTGGAGGATCAACCTGGAGTGTTATACAAAAACGGTGTTCAGAGCTGCATCAAACGATGGGAGAAATGCATAACTTGTGGTGGTTCCTATGTAGAAAAAGACTAATAACTGTGCCAGGTTTCATTAATCTTCTGCTATGGGAAATGTGTCAGAGACATTACTTATTGAACGCCCCTCATACTTATGAACAACTTATTAGACTATTACTAAAAAACGAAAACATGCTGGTTTCTGAGACTCATTTTTCGGTTTGCACATATATAATTTGTTTTCTTAATGCAAATAGGTCACAAACTATTAAGTAGTTTCTACGATTTATTTTGTTATATACTTTTTTACTAACAAAAATAGGTCGAAAATATGTAGCTAAAAAGATACGATGTTTAAAAAATGATGCTCTCGAAACAAAATAAACAGTGAGATTTTTTATTGGGGGAATAAAATTAATTTGTTCGGGAATATTCTGTATTTGATCCTACGTTAGTAAAAATCAAATTTTGGTTAAAATTTGTTACATGTTTTTCCTTACAAACAATAAAACAATCATCTTATATATACAAAAAGCATAAAAAATAACGTATTTAAAAACTTCATTCAATATTAATTGTAAAAAGACAAAATATGAACGCGTAACAAAAAATGTTTGCTTTGATTATTTGTCAAAGAAAAAACAACTATATTTCTGGTTAAAAAACTGTTGGCGTTAATTTACAAAATAAATTGTGGAAAGTATCGCTATCCAAACAAATTAAACATTGCTTCATTCAAAAAAGATTTCTTCTTACGTGAAAATAATACAATATCTCGGGATTATTCTTTTTTGGATAGGTTATTATAACTATTAATATTCTTTTATTTCGTTTCTACTTATGAACAACTTAGACTATTTCTAAAATAACGTATTTAAAAACTTCTTTCAATATTATTTGTAAAAAAAAACAAAACATGAACAATTACAAAAATGTTTGCTTTGATAATTTGTCATTTGCAATTACAATAAGCTCTTTGCTTTTCTTTTTTTTAATAATTCAAAACAAATAGCATCAGACATATTATATAATACATGTCAGTTGACTGATCAACACCGTTTGCCTATTTATAAATTCGTAACCGGAATCCACGTTCACGGAACAATCTTCTCTTTAACCAAGTTAATTAATCGGCGACACAAACAGCGAAACGTAAGATATTCCAGAATACATACATATATCAACTCATAAAAAATTGGGTAAACTAAACTCGGATAAAACCCTGTCGGCGTATATATAAGCCCATATCAATGATTTCACACTAACATAAATTACATTTGGAGTCTTTTACTTACTTCTAAATATACTTTTTTTTTCATCAATTTTCTTTTGGGAGGGGGGTGGCATTTTTTTTTTGTTGTTTTTTTTTACTACACATCGAGGGGAAACTTTTTCTTTTTCTTAAATGGTGAAAAAACTAATAATTACTTTGCTTTCGGGAGAGGGTCAACTGGGTCCATCTATCCATATCGTCGTTCGGGGAGTCATGCAGATATTTTATATGTCATAACTTTTCAGTGGAAATGATAGAATCTGGTGGAGCCTATGTCCTCTCCAGGCCACATACAGCACCTGTTATTCTCAAACGGTCACCCATTTAGTACTGCCCAGGCTCAACGTCGCTTAACTTCGGTGATCTAACAGGAACCTGTGTGTCAACGTGATTATGCCGTATATAATTCTGTGTACAATTCATAAATTTGTTTAAAACTATTTTAGAAACAAACATTAAAAAAAATGATTCCCAATCTAAAATTTAAAATATTTACTTTTATTTTATTCCTTTTTTGCTGATGTTTTTACGGCTGTTTACAGGTAATCGCAAAAAAAAAAAATAGACTCTGATTTTTTTTGTGTGTATGTGTGTGGGGACTACGATGGGTGTGATACTAAAAAAAATACTAATACTTTTTGTTTCTTTATTTTAGCCTGCTTCTACACCATGTTAGAGGTCCACGGAGCTTTAATGACCTCAAAATTATCAATGGTCAAGTTATGAATACATTCAGGGATGCATATGGACTGCTAATGACTGGGATGCTACTTTACAAGAAGCATTTACATCTGAATATTTGAAACATTTATTTGCCATCATGTTCACTACATGTGCAATATCTCATCCAAAACTATTTTGGGATGCATACAAAAAAGCATTTAGTGAACATTTACTTCTTAGGGAAGTACTTCATGGATACCAGAAATTAGTTACCAACCGCACGACAAGCATCAATTGTTCAGGATGGTATCGCACAACTAAATAAGAAGCAGACTTCTGACAAACACTTCCTACTGTTCCACGTGGAAGTCTCGCTGACGAGCTCAATGCTTGCATTAACTTGTTATATTTGTGAAAGTACATCAAGACTGTAACATTATCTAAAAACATGCGTGTGCTTCTCAATAGTGACCCAATGGCTGGTGAGTTTGCCTCCCTACTTATAAAAATAGTTGATGTCAAGATTACAACAACTAACCATGACAAGATTATTATTATTCCATATATTTCATTGGCTTGGCCTTTTGGCTAAGATCAAAGTGTAGTATCTGTTCCGATGGATACTGCACCCCATAGACTGGTATTGTCTTGGCCTTCGGGGCTTGATTTACCCCGGTCTATGGGTCTGTCCTGTGCAGTTCTAGGAGGTCCACCCTCCCAGGCTTCGCCTCCCCTCTTTGGGGAGGAGTAAGTTTATTGCTTACTGCCTGAGGCGCCCCTACCTGGGAATGCCGACGGGGCTGCCCAGGCAATTTTTAAACTCCACTTTCCCGACCCGACCTTGGGTCACATCTTACTTGTGGGAGTAAGATAAAATTTGCCTTGTGCCTAACTCCTGGAGAGGAGTAAATCAATACTCCATATATTTCATTAATTGTTTCATCTAGTGTTTTACATTAACATTGTTAAAGATTGGGTAAGGCATTTCTTGAGTTAATCGACTTTTCCCGGGCAACGCCGGGACACGGATCAGCTAGTATATGATAAAACAAAACAAACCCAGTTTGCATTCATTTATGTCGAACTCAGGAATCTGTATGGAATTTTGAGCAGAATCCTTTATTTAATCTACTAAGGTAAGTTGCTCTCATTCGTCAGTCATGATCGGGTAGAAATCTTAAGTAATTCATAATTGTATCGCCTGTACTTATGATTGAACCTTCAATCTCTAGAAGACTGTCATTTTGAGCTGATTGTTACTTAGTGCTTATATCCGCTGTGCCACGTGTCCATAAGTTCAAAATTCCATACAGATTCCTGAGCTAGACATAAAGATTACCAAGTTCCACAAGATGCACCTGAGGAAATCAGAGGTTACATCGACCGAAACGTTGTGAGAATAACATCCAATATGAGAACAGTAGTCTGAATAATACAAACAAAAAAAAAAAGAAGATCAATCCTCATCTTCCGAAACAACTAAACCCAACATTAAAAACCTAAATGAATTACAGATTTGTGAGGTTCCAGATCAGAGTAAACAGATAATTGTGATGTAATATTATCTAAGACTTGTGGAAGTGTCTTGCCACGCAACAATTAAGTTGAGGAATGCTATCTTGTGTATCAGAAACTAAGTTCCAGTTGTCTTCATTTCATGCAGTGTTAGCAAAGCTTATACAGGGTGGGCAAAAATAAGGGTCTTATTTTTAAAAATTCATAACTTTTTTATTTATTGATTTAAAAAATTTTTTTTTTTTAGAATAAGTAAAGGACCCCTTCCGAAGCAAGCATGAGCCGTATTAGCCCTAAGGACCGTACCCTCATTTAGAAAACATTATTTTTGCTTAAAAAACTCAAAACAGTGTAAAAAACAATACTTTAGTTTTTGTAAGTTTTAAGAAGTTTTTTTCGGCTAAAATTTGTTTTGTTTATTTCAAAAAATCTCGGAAGGGTCAATCTACACACACATAAAGTTTGGTGAGTTTAACTTTTATTTTGTGGAAGTTATTCAAATTCAAGTTATTCAAATTTAAAGATAGGACCCTTATTTTGGCCCACCCTGTATAATTTTTTCATTTATTACTATTTACATAAAGTTAGGTATGTGTATATTTGTATATGAGTATGTACAGGATCCACTCCTAAACTAATTAACCGACCATTATGATCTTTTGGAACACAGCTGCTAGGCGTAAGAGGTCGTAATGTAGGCTATATATACTTTAATTTAGATTTATACAAATGGTGCAAAAAAGGTTGAAGCCCCCTTTGTGAAAATTCAGATACCTCCGATTTTTGTGAAATTTTAACAATCAATCAATAAATATTCCCAAAATTTAAGTTTCATTGGGATATTTTAAAAGGATTTTAGGCACTTAATATGGGAACAACTTCCCATTTGAAACTTCAGATATCTCAGATTTGCATTAAATTTGATCCATAATCATTAGACACCAATTAAGCAAAATTCCCTGAATTTCAATTTCTTCTTAAGACCCCCTTAAGCTTAAGCCTTAAATTTTAGACATTTTCTAGAATCAAAATATTGTGATGGATATTGATCAAAATTAAGAATAAGGATTCTATGCATAAGGTTTAGTAGCATTATATCTTAATTTTAATCTTCATAAGTTAGACAAATCGACGGCAGGTCAGTGAAAGAGGTTGCAGTTAAGAATAGCAAACTGAAATCTGTAGCTGAGTTCTGCTACCTGGGCGACTCCCTTTCAGCCGATGGTGGTTGTGAGACTGCTGCTATTACCCAATGCAAGTCTGCCTGGAAGGACTTTAGAGAACTCCTTCCCATCTTGACAAATAAGCATCTGGCAACCACAACTAGCAGACAGCTGCACACCAGCTGTGTGAGAGGTGTTATGCTTTATGGCTCTGAAACATGGGCTGCATCGGCGAGCACTCTCAAGAGACTGCAGCGGAACGAAAAAGCCATGATTAGATGGATCTGTCATGTCAGGCCGGAAGGCGATACTCTCTTCGAGACTCTTCTCTCTAGGCTTGGTATACAGGAAATAACTGATGCTCTTAAGCTGGGCAGGATCCAGATGGCTTGGCCATATCGAACGAGGCTCCAGCTGGATCTCCCTGGTCAGAAACATCGCATCAAGTCGGCAGGCTGGAAGACCGGGGCTTTCTTGGGATGAGCTGTGTAAACGTGACCGTGCAGCTCTGGGGATTACAAACTTAGATCCTCATGACCGCAGCTAGACGGGCTTTTGTTGCGAATGTTTTACAGGGGGGACCATAAATGAAAGCTCAGTCGAGCACCTGCCATGGGTAACCATTTGAGAATACCAGATGCTATATGTAGGAGGACAGCGAAACCTCACAGGAAAACAAATATTCATTTCTGAATATGCCTTTAGCAAGTAATTCAGCTTAACCTGTTACTTCTACACATGTGTTGACACAATAGAATAACCACCTACTGAGCAGAAGTTTTGTTCTACATCATATAGAGAAGCTCTCCATTACACATCCTCAATCCTATCATGAGGTTCTTCACCTTTCAACTAGCTATCATTATACTTCATTAACCATTATCCTTGTGTGGCCTTCAGCCTTGATAAGTGGTGGCCTTTCAATATATATATATATATATATATATATATATATATATATATATATATATATATATATATATGCGTGTGTGTGTGTGTGTAAATTGTGTGTATTTAGGTAGCATTCTTTTATTTAGGCAGACATTGTTAAACACCACAGAATTCCTCTGTTTAATTATACCTTTCTTCATCTTTTCAATCTTTCTGATAATCTTTTTCTTTCATAATCAAAAAGACTAATAAAGATTACAAATGTATCATGAGTACTTTCGATTCTTCGATGACTCATTTTCAGGTGACATAAAGAACGATAGAAAAAAGGCTGGAGAAAAAAATTCAATAAAGACAACCGAGATACTGTATTTATATTAAAACCTAGCAACCCATAATAAATAACATTACATACGAAACTAGTAAAAATATTTTTAAATGTTTAACATAGATACAATTTATAAATTGAAAGCGCCTAGCTGGTACTGATACCGGTTTGTTGTTGACTTTAAAGAGCTAATCATACAGTGGCTTGGTTGTCTTTGTTGAATTTTTTTATGTCTACCTTATCTCTCTTTCTTTCTTTCTTTTTTTTCTCTCTCTCGATATATATATATATATATATATATATATATATATATATATATATATATATATATAAATATTTGTTATTGTTTATTATCTATGTACGTCTACGTTTCGTCCTTAAACCGGTACTCATCAGAATAGAGATATGACTATTCACTACCAGTCATGCGATTCGAAACCCTGGATTACAGTATTTTTCAACTCAAATCCAACGTCGCTAACGGCTCGGCCAATTCTGAATAGCTGATAAACAATGATAATTTAAACACTTTTTAAAGCGGCTTGATCCAGGCATTCTACTTCTATTAGGGAAGGAATGATGCATTATAAAGCAAGTGCCGTCATGCTGTGTTAGTACTACCATTACAGTGCTCTACTTTTTTACCAGGAGCGACAAATATAATATATATATATATATATATATATATATATATATATATATACAAATATATACAAATATATATATACATATATATATATATGTGAACAATATCACCATTCCGCACGGATTTTTAGAGATTTGAAACACCTATTGTTTGATAAAGAGGTATTTCCTCGAAATATATTATGGAACATGGTTACACACATTAGATCACTTTGTAGAAGTATTGCCTAATCAAGTAAGGTTTACTATAAAAAATAACACTTGTTTTTGTCTTACTTCTCAATGCCGACATATTTCCATTTCTTGCATTGTGATAGTCTTATAATACTCCTCTATATACGTATTACGCACATTGTTTCAAGAAACTAACTCTCCTTATATATATATATATATATATATATATATATATATATATATATATATAGTACAAGTCTAAACATATTACGAGATGATAAGTTTGCTGTATATCCGATTCAATAGTGCTCAATACTAAAATAGTTATTAGTAGAGCTGATATATATTTGTAATTCGTTTGACCTACATTAACAAGTTGAGGTTACAGTCTGTGCGACCACCTCAGAGCCAATCGAACATTATAGATTGTCTCGATTGGTTGATATAAGCCCCCCCCCCCCCCGTATATAAGAGAAGTCAAAATGTAACCAGTTGATTTGTGTATGAATAACGGTGAAGAGAAATCTCATGATGAATCCGGATCACATTACATGTGCAAGTTCCCTGTTCATAAATATAGAACGAAGGTATTTAACAAGAAACAGAGGAGACAGCAGACATGTTGGAAAAAAAAGAACTGCTAGTTGAGAACTTTCATCATCCGGAATTCACTCGTTTTTTCTTGCTGTCTCTCTCCATGAAAAATGTACTTTTATATAAAGTAAAAATAAAAATTATACTTATTTCAAATGAAAATTGTGATGTTTGGTTTAGATAACTCGGCGACATAGATAGATCCGCTCAAACAAAGACTATATATATATATATATATATATATATATATAACAGTTTGCTGACTTGTTCAGGAGGGAGGATTTGAAACTATGATATTTATTTTTTACCCTTAACTACTTGGTGTATGACAAGTTTTTTTATATCTGGCAATGCAGATGAGATTCAAACTTACAGAGGGAGACACCATTGGATTGTCATGCAACAGAAGAGATGACAGAGACGTGTTGGAAAAGAGACAACTGCCGGACGAAACCATTTCAAGTGTTTAGGAGAAGAGAGAAAGCAAATATTAAGTCCGACACCCCCTCACCATTTAAAATGAATTCGGAAAAAATCCTTCACTCTATTCCCATAATGATACTTTGTTTTTATTTCTTCTTTTTATACTGACGATGGCGATGGCTTTTACCCATTCCTAAGGATAGGGGACAATGCTCTCTTTCCTTCTCAATGACTAACGTATCTGTATATAAAATAAATATAAAAACTTTGCTTATTTAGAATGTCACTCATTTTAATCAATGAAAAACCAATACGCACACCGAAAATGATACGTTAGATAAAAAAACATAGCCTAAAGAGTACAACCCACAAGCTTTGCATTCCATTATATAACAGAATGAAAAGACGTGATAGATTTAAAGGGTGTTACGTTAATGCAGTCATTTTACTGAATATGTCCAACTTACTTATATTGACAGTGATTTATTACCTATAGATATATATATATATATATATATATATATATATATATATATATATTGCTTATATTGACAGTGATTTATTACCTATATATATATATATATATATATATATATATATATATATATATATATATATATATATATATATTGCTTTTCGTCATGATAATGTTGGATTTATATGGGTGTTCTGTGTGTTTGGGGTAGATTTTTAGTTGAACAGTCCTTGGCTAAAGGGTGAGGTTCAAATGCTGACGTCATATAGATAAATACCTTTACTTATTAATGAAACAAATTCTTGTTCATCATGAAAGAGAGGGAAAGAAATAAAAAAAGGGAAAGAAATAAAGAGTATGAGAGAAATAGCGAGAAATATATATATATATATATATATATATATATATATGGAGAGAGAGAGAGAGAGAGAGAGAGAGAGAGAAAGGAAAAGGTAAGAGAAAAATAGTGTGCGAGAGAGAGAAGGGGGTTTAACACCTACACTTTCTTAGGTTAAAATACAATAGTCGTCTCGTTGACAACAGCTTAACATTTTAAGGTTTGAGTTGAGCCTCGCCAGGGGTTATAAGCTCACAGGAAAATTGTCTGGTGTAGAAACTCACCTTCTTTTCAATTTGACGTGACCCAAAATACACCCACAATTTAGACATTTACGCCCAATGAAAAATGATGAAAACAAGATTCGCTTTAAATCAACTCTGTTGTATATTAGAGTGATGCGTACTTATTAAACGTTTTATTTGTGTCAATATTTATTTAACCACAAAGCATGTTTAATACTAAAAATACACCCAATAGAAGTTATGTTTATTTTGAAGTAATATTCAGTGCCCACTTCAATAACATCTTCGCATTTGTTTGGTAGAAGGGCGATTCCATGGACAAAACACACTGGTTTTTCAAGGAAACCCAAACTTTGATGTCAGCCACCAAATAATTGTAGACGTGGGTAACCGTTTCATGTGGTAGTCTGTGGGGTGGGGCGCTCTGGTGGGTGAGTATTGTAGGTGTGATTCAATTATTTTTTGATAATAGACTGGACTACACATAAATTGCAAAATTAAGAAAATGTGCTATAATTATGTATAAACTTAATCCTCCGCTCTATGAGGAAGACTAATGTATATATATATATATATATATATATATATCCGTTCCGTCACACAAACGTTAGCGAGTAAAAAATTGCCGGAAGAAAGCTTGCTGCACCCCCTTCCTTTCTCAAATCGCCCTAACCAACCACTTATAATTCAGTAACTGTAATTTAAAAAAACAAAACAATTATAATAAACAGAACGACTCATAGAAATCTATCTATATTCTTTTTTCATTTTAATATACTTTCATAGAAATGCTTCTGTTATGTAAAAAAAACCTATTTTCTTTATGCCACAAGTGTCACGCTCATACATGAATTCCATAGCTAATATAACAAACTGACCCAACGGGTCACGGGTGGTCTAGTATTTTAATAACACTTGAGGACACATTGTTTGTTTTTGTGACCTCTGAATCAAGAAATGATTGTCGTTTCTCTGTATCACATCAGCTTTTTTAACTACAGGATAGCATCGATCTATTTCCCAAAATGAGGAGAGTTCCCCTGCTCAGTTTGTAGAAAGGGAGTCGGATGCATCTCAATTTTTGTGGTATTTGTAAACATTGAGTACACAAGAGGTTCAGTAGAATTACTGGTAGGTTGAGAGATGATAACCAGTTTGTGTGCAAGAAGTGTAAGACAATGGAGATGGATGATCACTCAGATATGGAAAAAGTATATTTGGATGGTGAGGCTATTAAGTTTGTGAGGAGTTTTGTTACCTTGGTGATACTATTGGAGCACAGGATGGAAAAGTTGCTAGCATGATTGCAAGAGTTAGAAGTGGATGGAGTAAGTGCAGGGAATTTCTGCCATTACTAACCAGCAGAGCGTTAACACTGTCAACTGAGGGAAGAGTTTATCAGTATGCAGTGTTATGATATATGGAAGTGAAACTCGGCCAGTGAGGGTTGAGGACATACGTTGCATGGAGAGAAATGATATGAGAATAACACAATGGATGTGTAATATGAGTCTTAAAGACAGGCTTAGTTCCGATAACTTCAGAAGAAGATTAAATCTGAACAATATAGGGAGATGTGTGCAGAACAGGAGACTTCGATGGTATTGCCACGTTGAAAGAATGGATGAAAGTTCTTGGGTTAGTAGATGTAGAACAGTTGAGGTAGAAAGTTCAGTTCACAGAGGGAAAGCCAAGGAAAATATGGGAGGAAGTGATAAAAATGGACTTGAGAGGTGGGATAAATAAAGACCTGGCTGGGGATAGGTTAGCTTGGAAACAATTTCTTAATACCGTCCAATGCATGCCAACATGTAAAACAGATGATAATGATGATGATGATGATGATTAAAAAAAAAACATGTGTACTTATTTTATAGAACTTCAATAATATTCATAGAATGGAAACAAAATTAAACATTGCTTGACTAATATTTTTTCAAATGTATTTTGTTCATAGTAATGTATTTGTTACTGTAAGTCAAATTTAGTAGAACTAGTTAAGGTACAAATGTACACTTAAAGCTTTTTTGTGATTCTTCAATTTCTAAACAATTTATGCTCCAACAATAGTCAGCCATAGTATCTTATATATAGATAAAGTAAAGTTAGATTTTCCCCTATTTCAATGACCGGTATAGCTTTGTAAACACAAGCTTCATATAGAATTCTGTTTCGTATGTGCTTCCAGAAATTAATTTTAGCTTTGTCTGAATTCGCCGATTTTTATATTTTATCTGCTAAGTCATCTTCTCTTTTCTTGATGATTTCAGCACGGTAATCCCCGACAGTAATATAATAATTGCTTTACTTTGATTGACCATGACCGCAGTGTGGATGCACAGAGCCAGACGAAATCAGGCTTTTTTTTTTGTCACATGGACCTGATTAAGTTTTAGTATCAGAGTATCATCTGGATACGACAAGCTTACACCCAAAAATATTCATTGAAATAAACACAGTAAACTGCTTTCTATTTTTTTTTTTACTATGAATAAAAAAAATGATGTTCCTAACTGACAAATAGTGGAATGAAAGAAGGAAAATTTACTACATACATGCAGAGTGGCTTGGCTGAAATAAATAAAAAAGAGAATTTGCTGCTATATAGGTGATTTTTATAGCTGCAAGACAGGAAATATAACAGCATTATGAGATTGTGTTTTTGCTTTGTGGAACAGTCTGCCAGAGGAGGTCGTGACGATGCCTACCATATCCAGGTTCAAAGTGGCATTGGACAAATATTCAGACTGTATATAGATGTAAATATCTTCTGCCTTTTTTACATGGCTTGTTGCATTTTCCTATATTTTGCCAATAAATTTGCGAAAGGAAGCCTTGCTGATAAGACGGCACTCAAGAAAATTTGTGTTGAAGCTACAGAGAGAGAGAGAGAGAGAGAGAGAGAGAGAGAGAGAGAGAGAGAGAGAGAGAGAGAGAGAGAGAGAGAGAGAGAGGAATGGGGGACAGAGAAAGACAGTGCAACGAGTAGCCATTTAACTCAAGAAGACAATGGGTAAATCTATTGAGTCGAGTGTGAAGTTTTTGTCTTGTTTGAATCAGTAGCGAAGAAGACTTTACTATCTTTAGTTAACTTTATCAGCAGTCAGGGTTTGGTCCCAGGTGTCTGGTTTTATGGCTAATCAACCCTTTTGGGTTCATTTAATGTCAAAACCCATACTTACTGTTAACGATTAATTACATATAATTAGTTGAACAGTTCAATATTTTACTTCTTGCTGGTGGGAAATTGTAGGTTCAAGTATAATTGGATCCAATAGATCTGATTGGATTTAAATTCGCCATAGTCGATTCATAGTCAGATACTCTGATCTGATTCCTAATCGTTAACACAACTACCACCTGTGCCCTGTCAGCTGAGCATTAGAGTACAGGCTACGAGTTGTATTTATTCCAAAAAATAAAAACACCACTTTATGTCTTACACCTGCTTCGTCCCCTTTTTGTTGCTATGTTCACTTTCTTTTATTGGTGTTTATCAGTCAAAAACAATGTGTTTAATATCCATTATACTAATCATGTACCATTTACAAAAATTCGGAGGTATCGAAATTTTCACAAAGGGCTTCCATCGCCCGTTGCATGAAACTAAATGTTTTGTTTGTATAGATTAAATTAATCTTTATCTATATAATGTGTATATGTTTATATATTTGTATGTACATGATTCACTCCTAAACTAATTCACACCACGTTATTCATTTTGGTACACAGTTGCTAGGCCCCCTAAATGTGGGTGTTATTCAGCATAATGTTGTTTTATGCAAAGGGGTAAAAGGGGTGGTAATGCTTTGCAAAATTCAGATCCTTGCGATTTTGTGAAATTTTAACAATATATATTAAATATCAATTAATAAATATTTTCTTAAATGTCAGTTTTCTTTAAAGTATTTAACAATCTTTTTATGTGACATAATATGAGCAAAGCTTTCATTTGAAAATTCAAATATTTCAGATTTTCATTGAATTTGATCAATCGTCATTAGACACCAATTAAGCAAGATTCCCTAAATTTCAATTTCTTCTTAAGATCCGTTAAGCTTATTCTAATTTCAGTTACATTTGATATTATTTTGTCGTACATTTCTAAAAAATTTTTTTCATTCGGTTGATTTAATAATGAAAATCTTTCTTGCCTTTGTTCTTTTAACCTCAATGTTTCAGTATCGGACATCATTCTTATAGCTATACATGTTATATCTCGTCTCTCTCTCAGAACTTGTTAATTCTTGTCTATAACTTTAGAATATGTTAGCTATTAAATGTTAAATGTCAAGATGATAGCTTTTATTCAGAAAAGTTAAACCGTTTTTGTATTATTCATAGTTATTAGCCCCAAACAATGTGTTCAATATCATATTATTGTCCAATAGGAATCGTTTCTTTCAATTCTTTTTATGTATCTCTCAGCCAATCAGATTTTTTTATTTGAGAAGATAGTCTAGTTTTAAACTTGTGTCATTTAAATTAACTTTACCAAATAAATGGAATGTAGTCATCCACAGGCAGCCGTTTTGTATTTTCAAGGATCATACATCTCTATTTATATAAAGTTAGGTATATACCGATGTTGTTCTGATCTTCTGTAATACAAACATTAATATACACACACACACACACACACACACACACACACACATATATATATATATATATATATATATATATATATATATATATATATATATATTACGTGACAGTTTCCGTGGGCCGAGTGGATATGGCTGACTCTGTGTACCGGGTTCGCGCCTCTCGACCGTCTGAAATTGTTACTCCCCTGCACTGATGAGAGCAATAAGCTTGAAACGCTAGCGTCTGTAGGTATAAATAATTTAATATTTATTTATAAATATTATACTAAGCCCCTTTAAGAAATTAAAGTTGAGCACTCTCGGGGAAGTTTAAAATAGACTGTCAAAAAGCTCTAATGCAAAGTTCCGAATACGTTCGTCGAACACTCTCGACTAGTCTTCTATCTGTGCCCGCTTCTAGGTACACATAGGCCTTAATTTCCCTAAATTACGTGACAGTTTCCGTGGGCCGAGTGGATATGGCTGACTCTGTGTACCGGGTTCGCGCCTCTTGACCGTCTGAAATTGTTACTCCCCTGCACTGATGAGAGCAATAAGCTTGAAACGCTAGCGTCTGTAGGTATAAATAATTTAATATTTATTTATAAATATTATATATATATATATATATATATATATATATATATATATATATATATATATATATATATATATATATATATAAGTTAAGGAGGCGAATAAAAATTGTAAAAGATACAATATCTATTAAGTCATCAGTTGTTAAAACCCCCTTGTCTTGAACAACTGATGACTTAATAGATATTGTATTTTGTAATATTTTTATTCTTATCCTTTACTTGTTAATTACTTGAGTAATTACTCTCTCACTCTCACTCTCACTCTCTCTCTCTCTCTCTCTCTCTCTCTCTCTCTCTCTCTCTCTCTCTCTCGTATATCGAGCATCAATTTTTATGATAGGTTCTACTTTAAAGGTATACATAATATCTCCATTCTCCTGTTCCTTATATATATATATATATATATATATATATATATATATATATATATATATATATATATATATATATATATATAAGTGTAATCAGTCAATAAAAAATCATAAGTGCACAAGTGAGTGAAAAATAATAAATGAGAATGAATAAACAAATAAACGTGCAACTTACAATTTCGTGCGGAGTTTATTGGACAATTTTAGAAGCAAAGTAAATCCCAATTTCTGTTTCTGTTTTTCTTTTGTAGGAAAATTTCAGTAACCATTCCCTTTTTCAAGCCTTCAATCAAGTGTATATATATATATATATATATATATATATATATATATATATATATATATATATATATATATATATATATATATATATATATAATTACGAACAATCGGCAAAATACTATATAAATTACCACCCGAAACCCAAAAGATTGCTCGACGATTCGAAAACCTTACTAAAAAAGCTATACAAACACGAAAATTCCGTGCTGTTTAACAAAGCCTGCTTATATATATATATATATATATATATATATATATATATATATATATATATATATATATATATATATATATATATATATATATATAAGTAAACAAGGTTCATTTATATTCCAAAAGCCAATATTTTATTTAATCTCACGAAAACATTTTCAAAAGAGACAATCTTTAGTGCAATCATTTTACGAACACGTTTCGCTCATAGGAGACCATCCAACATTATTATGTCAACATTGGATCTCTCTTCCTTGAACCCTTCAGAAAGTACAAAAAGTTTTCAGTTTGAACAATCATACATTGTAGCGTGACATGAAAGATAAATGTCAAAAAAATCAACTGTGAACTATATATAAAGTTTAGATAAATAAAATTAGAACATTATTTATATCAGTTCCCAGAATTCAAACATAACAAATTTTTTGCGTACGATCGTTTCTAAAACGATTTGGAATATTTTACTTTGTATTATACGGTAGATGATTCCAAGAGATTCTTCATCAGCGCTCGCCATAACATCACATTTAGAAGTCAAACAAGAAAAGAATCAAATTTTAATATTATTTAAAAAAAATATATATCCAGTAATATAGGAAGCAAAACTTATTATATAATTTTATACCACTGTATTTATAATATCAATAATAATAATAATAATAATAATAATAATAATAATAATAATAATAATAATAATAATAATAATAATAATAATAACATATTGTATATAGTAATTTAACTATTTAAATACAGAATAAATAATGTAGAATAAGAATTAAAAATTAAAATTACATATAAAAATTATCAAGATTAAATATTAAATAAAAAAATTAAAAATTAAAGACTAAAAGTAAATATTTAAATTTAGAATGAAAAATTTGATATTTTATATCTTAATTAAACTTAAAAATTAAAATTTAAATATTTAATAAGCTAAATAAAGTATAATATAATCATATGAATACATATAAAGAAATATATATCAAAATTATTAGTGAAAAATGCAAGAAAAAGAGAAAAATAGAAAAATAATTGAAAAAGAAAGTTAAAAAGTTTTATATCTATATTAATAAAAACAGACATATAGATAAAAACAAGTCAAATGGGCTTTGATATCAAAACAAAAATTCACCACACATCAAAGAAAAAATAATAAATGCGTAAAAAGCAGTCAAGAATGAAACTTAAAGGCAACTCGTTCTTAGATTAAAATTCTGTAAAATTGTTTACATCAAATATTCAGTCAGTATAGAAGGAAAGGAAAGAAAAATGTAGATTTAAACTTCATAGAAGAAGATGGGGATTACGTTAAAACAATTTATAGTAAGAGTTAATATTTAAATATGTTTTCATCATATGAAAGTTAATAGTTCAAAGTCAAATCAAAGTGAAGTCTTCATAGTGTATATCCAGGAATTGTAATCCTATAATTTGTCAAAGTAAGTGTGCTTAATTCAATCAGAATATGGTAGAATCCAACTGCCAAAGTCTTTCTTAGACGAAATCCAAATTCATTATGAATTAAAATCAAATTAACAACTTTTATTAAGGCGGAGGAACTCTAGTCTCATTAACTAAAAAACCTTCTGATAAGGTTTAATTAACCAATAAAAGGGAGATAATTCCATTCACAAATTGAAAAATATTTTTAAAAGAAAATTAATATATATATATATATATATATATATATATATATATATATATATATATATATATATATATTCAAATTCAAGTTATTCAAATTTAAAGATAGGACCCTTATTTTGGCCCACCCTGTATATATATATATATATATATATATATATACATATATATATATATATATATATATATATATATATATATATATACTTTAAAATAGCTGACTCAATAGAAAAATTCAGAAAAACTAAAATTAATTAAATATATTTTATATAGGTTAAATTAATTATTAATTATTTTAAATTAAGATCATTGAATTTAAAATATAGGACCTAACAAATCAAAAACAATGATTAAAGATACAATATTAATCTATACTTATATACAGGGTGGGCCAAAATAAGGGTCCTATCTTTAAATTTGAATAACTTGAATTTGAATAACTTCCACAAAATAAAAGTTAAACTCACCAAACTTTATGTGTGTGTAGACTGACCCTTCCGAGATTTTTTGAAATAAACAAAACAAATTTTAGCCGAAAAACACTTCTTAAAACTTACAAAAACTAAAGTATTGTTTTTTACACTGTTTTGAGTTTTTTAAGCAAAAATAATGTTTTCTAAATGAGGGTACGTTCCTTAGGGCTAATACGGCTCATGCTTGCTTCGGAAGGGGTCCTTTACTTATTCTAAAAAAAAATCAAAAAAAAATCAATAAATAAAAAAGTTATGAATTTTTAAAAATAGGACCCTTATTTTTGCCCACCCTGTATAATAAATGATTAAAAAAAGAATATTTTCAGAAAACTAAAATAAATGATTGAAAATGAAGATAAAGAGTAAGATAACAATTAAAATTAAACATATAATTAGTTTCTAATCTAGATCGTTGTTAAACAAACGACTAAATAGCTGAAATGAAATGGGAATATGAATTTCAGGAAAATTATATCAACAGTTAAAAACATACACATAGTTAAGATAGGGGAAGAGAGGAATTATCAGTGTACAGGTAAGTATCAAGAGTTTACAAATATAATTTTACACATCTAAAGAATGAAGGCGAGGGGTATATAATGTTAGGAGATGGTAAATCTGTAGAATCATAAAGTTAAGAAACCAACACAATATATATCCGACGTTGCCCGGGTGGAGGGCTTTTATGAAAAGAAAAAAAAGACGTGTTGTTTTTACCTTTACTAGGAAGGTTATATATTCGGTCGAATTTGTCACTATGCTTGTTTGTGTACAGCATAGCGTCCACATTGTTTGACCAATCAGAACCAAACTTGATCGAAATATCGGTCATTATTTAACTTTGAACTGATTTAATTATCTAAGTTAAAAGCCAAGGTCACAGAAAAGGTGAAAGTTACACTTTTGGCGATAACTGTTCATCATAGAGACTCGCTACTTGGGCCATATTATAGTCAATGAAGTCTCGCATAACCTTGAAATTGACATTTGACTATTAACCTTGAAGAGTTCAATAATGGCTGAAATTTTGATGGAATTCCAACTTCCGATTTTTCAAAATTTAATGTATCGATCTGATGCTCTTTAATAATAGTCATGACCATGCAAAATCTCAGCGTGATCAGATAAATAGTTTTTGAGTTATCACCGTTTCCATGGCATAACTTCGGGAATACTTCATACAATATGGAGAAGTATGGTCCAGATAAGACTTTGGTCCATCATTATGTTTCCCAGGCGGAGATATGAAGTCTCACAGCTGACTTATGTTTTTGTTTGTGTATGTTTTTTAACGAAATGCAGAAAAATAGAATGAAATATTTATGTAGATTAATCTCACTCTATTTATGTGTGTCTGTATAATTTTTGTAAATACGAATTGAGCAAATTTTATTCAATGGTTAAAATGTAAGAGTGGACGCCTTTTAGGGCGACATCGTGGGAATAGGCAAATAAATTAAAAAGAAGGATCTTATTTTGATGAGATCCCTTATTTAACTGAATAAATGAAAAGGAAAAATGATATTTTCAAGAAAACCATTATTTCAGTTTGCAGATGTATTTAAACGAAAAAGCACAATAGAGAAATATATGGAATGAATGAGTTAAGTAGATTGTTATTAAATTATTTACATATGTCTGCATATTTTTTTGTAAATGCGATTAAGAGCTTGCCCTTCTGGTCGACTCGCCCTTCAAACCATCTAAACATTGCATCCAGGCTGCAAACAAAGCAAAGAGTTCCATTTTTCTCATTCGACGTTCCTTCTGCAAGCTCACTCCTGCAATATTTCTCCCACTTTATGTGGCCCTCGTTAGACTGCTGTTAAAGTATGATTTCCAATACGTGATATTCGGCACCTGGAGAGGGTTCAACGACGGGTTACTCGAATGAGGCAGGATCTATGGGATCTGCCTTACAACAGGCAACTTAAGAAGCTTAAACTTTTCTTCTCTGAGCGCCGGCGTTTATGTGGCGATCGCATTTTGACCTACAATCTCCTCAATAGCCATTATAATCTCCCCCTATTCACTCCTGCATCAGAAAGAGGTCTGTGCGAGCATTACCAAAAATTATTGAACCAGAGGAGGGCCGCTTTCTTGATCAAGATCTTTGAACCTTTGAACTGACTTTAAAGAGATGTAATAAATGTGCCAACGACACAGCAATTCAAGGCGAAATTGGGCAGGTGCTGGGGCACTGGATCTTCTTCTGTATAAATTATGCCCCCTTTCGCTACATGACAACTGAAGCATGCTTGTTTTATGTTTTGCCGCTTTTATTGAATTGAATTGAGGTGAAAATGCGTTTTATTTATTGGTTAACATTAAAGAGATAACGGTTTATATGTCGACACCACTTGAATTACTAAATAGTTGAACAAATAAATGAAAAAATGTTATTTATAAGAGACTGTTTTTTATTTTCGTGTGCATGTGTTGTAACGAAAGACACAATAATATATATATGGAAAGAATGAGTTACTCCATGAAGAGATTTTTCGGAGGGAGAAAATAGGTCTGTTTATGACCACTACAAGTAGATACTTATCAATGTATCTATGTGCTTGAGGTATTTCTTTAAATTCGTTCTATTTATTTGTAAAAGATATATGAGTGGAAAGTTTTTACGGTGACGGTTGATTTACTATCATACTCCAAAAGTGAATAATAAATAAATGGAAGAATGTCATTGTTTGTATATGAACTTACGTAAGTACATCTAAGTCAAAACTGAAAGAAAAATATAAAGTAATAAGCAGAAAATATAAGTAACTACCGATCAGTAATAGTCGTAAAAATGACAACAAATGACATACATTCGTAAAGGTACACAATATATATATTTCCGTTTTGTTTCATTTTACTTCAGTCGAAGTTCTCAGAAATCAAGGGGTCCCTTTCTGGGGCTAACACTTGATATCTATATATAGATATTCCATTAAAGTTCTCCTTTACCTGTCAATGGTTGAGTTAGTAAAGAAGTTAATAACATTAATTTTCCTCTCCCCAATTAACCAGTTAATTATGTTATAGTATATCTTTCTTGTTGTCTCTTGGTCTTACCGGATTCCAGGACAAGAATCTATCTAGTCTGATGGAGTATCCAGCTAAGTGCTGTTACTTGAGGTAACATGACTTGGAGAAGATGCACCATTCCTCGTATGAGCCTGTGTATAGCCGTACCAAGGGGATCTTATTTGGGCTTTGAATACTATGTTATTTTGAATATTTGGTCAGGGTTTACTTGTAGGGGAAGTATCCTCATGTCATGTTATACTGACAAACCCTTGTACAGAGAGACCGAAGACACTCGAGGATAATATCTAGTAGGTAATTCCGTGTGTGTGTGTGGGAATATATATGTTTTAGCATATACTTTCAATACCTCTTCTAATTTAAGCTCGATGATTGTCAACTAGTAACAACAGAGCATACATAAGTTAGCAAGGTTCATTTACATTCCAAGTGTCCAGATTTGATTTCATCCTACAAAAACATTTTCAAAACAGATACTCTTTAGTGCAATTATTTTACGAATTCGTTTTGCTAAAGTAGACCAACCAACATTAGTATGTCAATATTGGATCTGTCCTCCTTGAGCTCTTCAGAAAAAAAAAGAAGATCTTAGTTTGAAAAATTATACACCGTAGCGTGATATGAACGATAAATGTCGAAAAAATCAACCGTGAACTGCATTGCTCTACCATGTGTGGCAGTTCGCCATCTTGAAACCTATACATATACTTTAGTCATGAGTGTCTCTCTCTCTAGTAGGAGAAGTAACAGTTTCCACTTAGATTAAAGCATTTACTCTTTGTAATTAGAATAGAGTTCTCTCGGTGAACAAATACAAAAACATTACAATTTCTCTTACTTTCATAGTGAGTAAAATAATGTAGAGAAGATATTGTTGACTGTTGTACAAGTAGTAGAATTTTGAATATCAGCTTGAAACACTCATCATGTCTAGCCACACTGAGGAGCCGTGATATGGCGAAACAGCTGCATGTAGATTACTCTCTCTTCCTCTATCACACACAGGACGATAAGATTTCTTCCAGAAACGTCCCCACGTCCCATACGGAATATATTATTTCATAATATAAGCTTACATATGCATCCTATTAACCTTGAACTACTATTTTCTTGTATGTAAATAAGGCATCCCATTCACTTCTTTGATTTAATTTTGATTTATATTCAAAATAATTTCAAGAATGATTTTGAAAGGAAAACAATATATAGTAAACTAAAAAATAACTGCCTTTTTAATATTTAGTTAGATTAAGTATATTTTATAGGCATTTCATTTCAATATATTACTCTTTTGCACACTACCTTTTTATATAACTTTAAAGTAATACGTTTCGAATAAATTTAAATATTTATTTGATATGATTAATATTATTTTTTTTAGTATTTACACACAAAAAAACTAATAAATAAGTCATTAGAAAAAAGAAATAACCAATTTTAAAAATCTCATTGTCATAAGTGTGTAGTAGTAATAGTCATGTATTTTATACTTTATTTTCCAAATAAGATTACATTTTAAATGTTATTTTTTCGTTGCTTTAATTATTTTTAAAATATATATATATTAAAAAAATATATTTATGCACAAAGAAAGGCACAATTTTCCTACTGAAAAGCGAGGTGATAGAAATATGTAAACAATAAGTGAACAACAATGTTGCACTTTTCCTAAATTGTAAATGGCTGACTGAGCATCGAAACATTGTGGCCTTTTTGTTTCCGGAAGTGATTTAAATGCTCGTCACAGTTGCCTTCAAATCAAATACGCCTGTTGAAGCGAACCTAACGTGTTGGGTATTTTTTTTTTAATTGTGGGAAAAACCAAGTTATGATAGTTTTGCATTTTTGTTTTCCCGTTTTATTTTCTACGTTTTTATTGCTTTGATGTGTTTGTCTAGACACGTTTTATTCGCGAATGCGGTTGTTCTTCTTGATCGCATTTCTGATGCAATACTAAGAGTGGCAATCAGCCGATGAAAATAGATTTTATGCTTCTCTTGAATATCGCCCAATCAAATTTGACGAAGTGGGTTAATGACATAATAACATAAATAATTTCACTATTATTACACCTGCTGTGGCTATGATGTATTCTCACGACATTAAGAGCAGTCGTAAAGGGAATGACATAAAACCTTTATCTTATTCTAATGGGTATTTTGTGTCTAAGCTACATCACTTTTCTCAAGAATAAGTCAAATTCTAAAAAAAATTCTTTTCTATTTTTGAGATTGTTATATTCTAATATTAGACTATTTGGTCTGTTTTATGGCATATCAACCTATTATGCTATTTGATGCTGAAATACAACATCTATTGTAAACGAGTGATTGTTTACAATTGTGTGTTCATCATCATCATCATCATCATCATCATCATCATCATCATCATCATCATCATCATCATCATCGTCATCGTCGTCATCATCATCATCATCATCATCATCATCTCTGATTTAACGCCTGTTTTTACATGCTGACATGTATAGGACGGCTTTTAGAAATTGACTTATAAACTAACCTATATCTGGTCAGATGTTTATTTATGCCTCTTTCGCTCAAGTTCATCCTTATCATTTCCTTCGATGTTTGTCTTGATCTCCCCTGCCAACTGACCCTGCTACCTCAACTGTTCTACTCACCCAAGAACTCTCATCTATTCTTTCAACGTGGTCATACCATCAAAGTCTTATGTTCTGCACACATCTCCCTATACTGTCCAGATTCAATCTTCCTCTGGGGTCATAAGCCTGTCTTTGAGACTCACATTACTCACATATCGTATCACTCATCTTTCTAATTTATTTATTTATTTGTTTGCCTCATTCTGTCGAGAGAGACAAAGGATAACCCCTGAAAGGGTGCCTGCGCGATAAGGTATCTATACTGAAACCAGGGTTGTGCAATCCCAAACTGCACATCTCATTGTCCAGCATTGCTTAAATCCAACAGCAAAGAGAAATCCAAGATGACAGGAAACAATGCTGAGATAAACGGACTATGACTGGTGTTATTTCAAAGTTTTCCTTCTCCTACACTAGTTGCTCTACCAAGGCTTTACAGTCTAGTCTACCCTACTATTTTGTCTCATAAATGAGGGGATGAGCGATGGGTTCATACCTTCCAAAGTGCATTAGAGAAAATGACTACATGTTCACTCCCACTTACAAGCATACACCACTCTGTCTTTCCAAATGGTCACCTATTCAAAGTTGCTTAACCACATTGATGCAATGAGGACATACTCAATATGATGACGAAATCCACCCAGACACAAAAAATGCCAAACTATTTATACACAATCTAAGCAGAAAGCAGACATCTTTTATGTTGGGGGTGATGGTGGCTAAGTGGTTAGCGACACGGACTGAAAACCTGGGTGTGCCAAGTTTAATCCAGTTTGTTCCACGGGAACACTTTTATAAAACCTACACCTGACCTTGTGTCTAACTTCTAGAAAGAAAATAAATAAAATAACTAGATACCCTGATGTTTTACATGTTAAATATTATTTCTCTATGATTAATACATAATTTTTTAAATTTTTTTTGTAATTAGTAGATAAATGGATGATGCTGAGCTTTATTTGTTTATATTAGTTTTCTAAATTCAGCATAGTTCAAATGGTGACAATTTGTTACCTACGAAATAGAAGATGTCTGCTTTCTGCTTCGATAAATAGTTTGGAAATTTTTGTGTCTGAGTGGATTTCGTCATCAAGTTGAGTATGTTTAATTATTGCTGTTTTACTCGATTGTTTCTGTCCTCGTTCTTTCATGTGGCTGTTTCCTTTTATGTTGGCACCTCTGATATCTCGCATGATGATTCACTGTAGTGTTAGTCTACAATGAAATAATAACTGAATATTGACAAACATTTAGTAATAGGGGAAGTGGTATTTTGATTAGTACTGCAGGAGAATCATGAATCCCTGAAACACTTACATGGTAAACAGCTAATGATCCTCTTTTCTATTTCACGTTTTATGATTCCCTTTGGTATTTTGTACATTTTCCGGTGGTGAAATCGACTTATACAAGTTCTAAGTTTGTAGCATGCGAATTCAGTTAATATTCCACGGACTCAAACACTTACATTGTCATATATTAGTGATAGCATAGTACCACTGTCATTAGGAACACAGACGAGGGGAATGCTTCTGTACTTTTAACAGTGAGGCTTATTATTCTAGATGGCGTTTCTTGTGGATAGCCTATATAAATTGGAGTTTTTGGGCTTGCGTTATATTATTAATGTTGAATACATATATATTGTCTATGTTTTTTTCTCAATGTATAAATGACTAAAAGCTTTCTTGAATACATACATATATATATATATATATATATATATATGTATATATATATATATATATATATATATATATATATATATATATATACTAAAACACTGTGGTATGTTGGGTCATCTATTGAGCTAGAGTTAAATTGTTTGAATCAGAAAAAAACAAAAACAACTGCCAATAAACCTTCCTCCGAAAGGAGGAAGCAATGCCTTGGAGGATGACTGCTTATGACTGAACCGAACTATACCTAATTTAGAGAAAAGGGTTAGGTCACTTGTAAGCCAAACTCTGGAATCAGAATGGTATGAAAAAGTGAGTTTGCGAAGCTAATTTTAAAAAGTAAAAAGCTAAAAATCCAAAATTAGTCCCCTTCTCGCTCTCTCTCTCTCTCTCTCTCTCTCTCTCACGCACACACTTTCTCTCTCTCCCCTTTCTCTCTTTCTCTCTTTGTCACTCCCTCTCATCTCTTTCTTTCTTTCTCTCTCTCTCTCTCTCTCTCTCTCTCTCTAAGGTTACGAGTTTAATAGTAGTACAAACAAGGGGGGTAGAGACTGTATAAGATAAGAGCGGAGGGGGGGGGGGGTCAAACAACATACACTGCAAGAGGGTGAGATTAATAAAGAGAAAGTTAGTAAGAGATGGGTGATTTGGTGAGTAAATTGCAAATCACGACTAATTAAAACAAAGATCGTTTCAAGCATAACTCAATCCCAAAACCAAGGAATATTTTAACATGTATTTTTGTGTGATTAAAATATATTGGAAAAAATCCTTAAGAAGATAAACGTGTATCTGCTTATCTTGTTTGTGATTGTGCACACTTGATGACGTCACAAAGAGATGACGTCATAAAGGATGACGTCATCCATTCAAATATGGGGGATAATCATGCACAGTGGATGATGCCACTAAATGATGACATCATCCATTAAAATAAAACAGATGCATATAACCGAGCACAGTGATTGACGTCAACAAATGATGACGTCACCCATGAAATCTGAAAGAGAGAGAGAGAAGACCGTTTATCTCGACGACTCATGACACTAGTATATATGTTCTTTGACTGATAGTGTCAATATAAACATTAAGATTTCACTTTCTCCTGATTTTTATGGATGGCCCTAACGGTTAGAATTGCCAACTGCGGAAGAAAACGGTCAAGTTTGATACTGGCTTGAAGTGCTTGCCTCTCTAGCCATACTGAAAAGCTGTGATATAGCAAAACAACCTTCTGTTGATGACTACATATATATATATATATATATATATATATATATATATATATATATAGTCTAAAGAAGCTTTGAGTTATTTTAAACAAAAAGACAAAAAAAAAAAAGAAGGAAAATGCAGTTTAAATTCCCAGAGAAACTAACTAAATCCGAAATAGTGTAGACTTAACATTTGTTGGAAAATTCATAAATAAATAATATATAATAGTAAGTAAATAAAATAAAAAGGGGGATTTAGTATCTAACAGTGAAACAAAAGCAGGAGACCTTAACGTAAGCATCTAATATTAACACGGGGATCTTCAGCTGTTTACCATGAAACTGTTTCGGAGATTTAAAAACAGGACAGTTATATGCATGGCTCTCCAATGGTACAGATAAAACTACCATTTCCCCAATAATTCAGCCTAAAATGTTACTTATATATATACATAAATAAATAATAAAATAATAATAATAATAATAATAATAATAATATACTACCTTAAAACTACCGTGTGATATGGTAATTTGCATATCAAATAAAATTCTTTATAACAATAGTAATACTAGTAATAATAATAATAATAATAATAATAAAATACTATCTAAACACTACACCTACGAACCATTCTGCGATATGGTAGCTAGAAATAAAATCATATAGGAATTAAGGTTGCATTAAAAAAAAAAAAAAAAAAAAAAAAAGCTTTAGCACCTTTGGTACCAGAAAGGCAAATAGATAAGAGGAAGGAAACCTAGCCATACAGATCCAAATACCCAATATATAGTCTAAAGAAGCTTTGAGTTATTTTAAACAAAAAGACAAAAAAAAAAAGAAGGAAAATGCAGTTTAAATTCCCAGAGAAACTAACTAAATCCGAAATAGTGTAGACTTAACATTTGTTGGAAAATTCATAAATAAATAATATATAATAGTAAGTAAATAAAATAAAAAGGGGGATTTAGTATCTAACAGTGAAACAAAAGCAGGAGACCTTAACGTAAGCATCTAATATTAACACGGGGATCTTCAGCTGTTTACCATGAAACTGTTTCGGAGATTTAAAAACAGGACAGTTATATGCATGGCTCTCCAATGGTACAGATAAAACTACCATTTCCCCAATATATATATATATATATATATATATATATATATATATATATATATATATATATATAAAAAGCTAGCTGGCTTTGCCAGCTCACTATCGCTTTGCTATGCTACTTAAAATACTTGAAACATTACTTTAAAATGATGAAAATTTCCTTCATAACTTTATTCATATAGGTAGATAAGCATTAACATTTTGGTAATGTTGACACAAATTTATTTATCGTTTAAATGTGACCGTAAAGAAAGGAAAAGAAAGAAGAAATCAATTTGCCTTTTCACTTGCAATTCATAAATAGATCGTAACTTGTTAAAAAGCAAGTCGGTTCGTCTAAAGAAAGGAACATTTGAACACAAATACTAAATATTCGTCCAGGAAATAAAACAATATTGCGAAACACATTTTTTTAATGGCAATCGCTCCAGACAATGCATGAAGCCAATTGATGTAAGGAGATAAAAAAATACTACTTCAAGGTAAAAAATCTAGCCAACGATAAGTGTTAGATGAATAGATTCCGATCCAGAAAACAGCAATTCTTCCCCCTTTGTCAGAAACATCGCTCATGGAATGTGAGGACTAAAGGACAAAATCAGGGAAGTGAGAGTTACGAGACTGCCGAAAGTCAACCCAAGGTCCGCTTTCTACTCTCATTTAATTACTTGTTATATTAAAATCAAAACAATTATTGAATTAAAAAACAATAACAAATAATAGTTTACAAATAAATTGCCCCTTTTCAAAATCAATAAGCGAATTGGTAAACCTTGCGACTGATATCGCATATGCATTAGGAATATATAAAAAAGATGGTGTGTCTATTGTGTAAAGGTGAAATAAGTTGAAACAAGGCGTTTTGACTTTACCGTCAGTGCGAGAAATGGGCCAACTTTGGCATTTATTTATTTAGAAGTAAAATGAGATTTTCCCTTATTCCAATGACCGGAATAGTTTACTAAACAAAAGCTACACAAAAAAATCTCTTCCATCATTCATTTTCGCCATCTGTTGATTTGTGTTATGAAAAAGAAAATGTTTCATTTCCAATCGCTTTTAAAATCTTTAATCCCGTTCAATAGTTTTTTCTTCCTTAGTTAAATTTACAGGAAAGGGGAGGAGAATTTACCCTCTCACTAAAAGTCCTCCCACACCACTCATCTTCACCGTGTACCAGATTTAATAAGACACATAACTTGGTAAGCACTGGTTCCTCTTTGTTTTACAATAACATTTCGCAATTTACGGAATATCATAACTGGCGAAAACTATAGCTAAAAAGAAACCATCAATATAATACTCGTAGTCGATTACGATAATTTTTAGATATACTAATTCTTGTTTGCGCAAGTCTTACTCTTGAATCGATCCGTCATCAAATGTATAACATTTAAAGAATTATGTCCATGGCCATTTTTGTCTGTCATACAAACAAAACAACTAATGGTACTAACTTTTTCAGCATGTTTGTCGACCTCTACAACTACTTTAGGCACTTAAATTACGCCATATTTTAATCTTATACTAATTTAATGTAATGCAGCATGTGGGCAGTATGTGTTAAAACAAAGACACTCGATATATACGTGGGTAGGTAGGACGTGTCTTTATTATAGCAACTTTGAACGAAGAAAAACAATAAGCCAACGCCCATGTCAGCTAGACATGTGCATAACTAGCAGCATTCCAAATTCTCTTTCCAGTTTCTAACCTGTTATTCTATTTTAAACTTTAATATTAAAATGCATGAAATAGAGAGAGAGAGATAAGGTAACATTTGAATTAGCACTAAAACAACATCAACTAAAATTACTTATACGAGGTTCAGCTGCGTTCCTCAACGCCAGATAGTTACAGGAACATTGAAATGTTCATTATTATTTATAAAATTAATAAGGAAATAACACACGCAATATTCACAAAAATATTAACTTATAATCAATGTTTTCAGCGTCCCTAATTCTCTTTCCAGCTTCTAACAGGTTATCCTATTTGAAACTTTGATATTATAACACAAAATAAATGGAATAAAGACAGATAAATAAACTCTTAATTAACCTTAAAGCAACATTGACTAAAATTATTATATAGGGTTCGGGGTGGGAGCAGAAATTTCTTGTCTCCCTCAATGTTTCATGGGTGCAGCTAGAATATATATATATATATATATATATATATATATATATATATATATATATATATATATATATATATATATATATATATATATATATATTGGTTTTATGTTCATTTAATAACATATTTAAACTTGATCAATTTTTATATATATATATATATATATATATATATATATATATATATATATATATATATATATATATATACTGTCTTGTTTTTAAATTCCCGAAATAGTTTTCCATGGTAAACAACTGATGATCCCTTAAATAATGTTAGAAGCAAACTAATATAATAACTGTAAAAGTTAAATTGACTTACATGAGTGATTTTCCACTGAACGACTTGGGACTTAAGGTTTTTTTTGTTGTTTTTTTTATAGTTTTAATGGTTGAGAAACTTCCAAGACTATATATATGAAAAATGGCATATTAGTGGGTTCCCCCACGTGTGAGTTTGCTCTTTTCTTTGTTTTTTGTTTGTTTTCACCCAAAAATGAACCACTGTATAGTGTAGGTTTTTTCAAGACACTTTAATCCAAGAACTTTTTACTCTTTGTGAATTTTTCTGATGATTTTGTAATGTTGTAGAGACGATATTGACATAAAAATGTTGTTTGGCACAAGACAAATGAAACGGACCGTTAAAAATATACCTCACAGAAATGTTATGCTTTTTCGAAATGTGAAAAAATAAAAATAATAAAATAAAACCATGGTTATTGGAATATATGAACCTGAACCAGGCTATGAGTCTGATGGAGTATTGTTTTATATATATATATATATATATATATATATATATATATATATATATATATAACAATACTCCATCAGACTTGTAGCCTCTAATTAAATTGTCAGAGGATTAATTCGTTCTCAGGATGCTAAGCCAAACACTTAATAAATTCAAAATCCACTTGGCTTGATAGGTAGATAAACAATGAGAAACTATTGTCTAAACTTGATTATTAAAAAGAAGCAGGGGAAATCAGTGTCATTCACTCAATGAATTAAAGCTGTTTTATTTGTGGTTTTACTTGGTTTAACTCTGTTCTTTCTAATTCAGACTTTATACAATGTTATAGAATGCGTTCAATTGTTTAAAAGTTTATCTACTAACTAGCAGAAAGACACGGCGCTGTCCCGGACTGAATGAGGAACCCCATGTCTTTCGATCTCATAACACCATAATACCTTTTTCATTCTTACATTTTATAATATTCAGTATTTGGGCACAACGATCTACATACTCATCATTGAATAAGTGGGAATAGGTGTAAGTAACGTGACATTATTTGTAATAAATTTTAGTAAATCTATAGTATTTAACCTCCTTGAGGCACACCTGGCGTTTTCCCCCAAAGAGTGTTGTGCATTCCTGCCGCAAGCCCTGAACCCATTATTAACATTTCTACTTTTATTTTTTAAATTTCTATAATTTTCAGATTATAAATAAACGCTGTATTTTTTTTTTGATGGATGTCAAACACGAACGAAGACCACATACTGTACACCTTTTAATCAAAATAAAATATACTTATCCAAGTACTCTGGGTAAGGTAGATTCAGAATATATATAGTTATGGGAGTCTTCAACACAACACGTGGTGTATGTGAAAAAACAAGTAAACAGACATGAATTACAACTTTACACACACACACACACACACACACATATATATATATATATATATATATATATATATATATATATATATATATGAATAGTTTGAATGCAAAACGCGATAAATCCAATTTCTTCAAATTGAGAAAATAAATATTACAAGACGAACATTTCAAATCTTAAATTCGCTTGTGAAAGCTAATTTAAATTAAAAGCAAGAATATTAACCCAACATTACAATACTTTAACGAAATGGTTTGGTGAGTTTTAGCGTGATGAAATGTAACATTTTTAGTAGAGGTAAGTCAACAATTTTTTAAATGGCGTTTATCGCGTTTTGTGTGCAAACTCTTCATACATATATATATATATATATATATATATATATATATATATATATAGAGAGAGAGAGAGAGAGAGAGAGAGATCATTATTTGACACAAGTCCCGTTTTTTTTTTCAGGTGAACTCGAGGGAGTTAAATGTTATAAATTTATTATCCATTCTTTATACCATGCTAATGAAATCGTTTAATATTATTTTTAAAAAAAACTATTTATCTTGTTCCAGCAATTAATTCATCTCTCGTTAAAGAAATCACGATGTTTATTGGAGTGAGCGATCAAACTGCTTGTTCCCTTGGAAATATTTTTTTGTTACTTGTCTATAATCTGGTTCTCTGCCAAACATTTCTTTATTAACAGATCATCATATTTCTTCTCTTTAAAGATTCTGAACCATTTCTTAATTTAAAGCAGAATTCTTACATTCAATGATGCAAATTGAGAAGGACTAAGGATTTCTTCTTCTTCTTCTTCTTCTTCTTCTTCTTCTTCTTCTTCTTCTTCTATTCATTTAACGTTACTTTCCCTTGTTCAGGAGTCAGACGTTCACTCTCTAGTTCTCACAGTTCAGCGGGTCAGCTGTCTCCAAATTCCACTCTGTACGGTCTTGTCTAATCACTTGCTTCCAAGTTTTCCTTGGCTGGTCAACCTTCTTGCGATTTAGGGCATCCATGCTTCTGCATCTATTCATCCTTAGGATAACCTCCATGCTGGGCAAGTGTAGTGCTTTCAGCAAATCTTCTGACCTCATGTGTTTGGGTTTGGTCACATTACAGATCAATCTGATCTTGGATCTGTCATTGAGCTGGCTTGGTCAGGGCCCAGCATTCACTGCCATATATCATGAAGCTCCTGACACAGCTGCTATGCAACTTGCCAAAGATGAAGATAGGGACAGATCGCGATGTTATCAGAGGCAATTTATTTTATTGAATTGGTTTTTTAATTTTATTTTTAATCAGTTTTTTCTTTGTTCTTGATTTTCAGCCAACAAAGTTAAACGGAACTGCAAAACAACGCTGCGAAAAGTTAGAAATTTCTCCTGGATTTCTGCACGGGGTAAGTCAATCACTGTAAAAAAAAAACTAAGACAGAAAAACATCCATTCTTCAGAGGCATCTATTTATTCGGTGTGTTTAGCAACGAAAATCTTATATCAAAATTAAACATAACAGACCGACGAAAATGCTATTTCAAACTTAAGTGTGACAGATGTAAAATACTATTTTCAAACATAAGCCTGACAGACCGACGAAAATATTATTTCAAACATAAGCATGGCTTGATTTACTTGACTTATGTGCATACTCTAGAGAGCTTCCACACATGCTTGAGAACAAAATCCCCCACTTATTATGGTCTTGGGTCAGTCTTTTAGTTATCAGGAGCAGCATAACAATCTCAATATTAATTTCTTTGGTGATCGTTCTCTTAATCTTTTTTAAATTAAATCTTCTTTATATGATTTTTAACATAGCTGGAGACCGGTAGTCGGAAGACATGCCCAAAACAACATTAATCTCTGTTTTTAAATGACGTCATTAGTAGATGTGTTAATATTAAGTTTCTTTCTGATGTCTGCATTTTTCGTCTATCTCGCAAAGTTACTCCAAGGATAGTTCTTAATTCCCCATTTCTCGCAAAAAGCTTCAACTTATCAAAGGTAGTGGCAACAAGTGTGGTGTCATCAGCATAGTTCATATTAGTAGAGATCTCATTGCTAAGCACCAGTGTTTATTGCAGACTCTCCAGTTCTTTCATCACAATTAAAGAAAAAACAGAAGAGGGCAGGAGATAAGAGCCAACCTTGGCATACACCTACATTTACTTCAAACCAATTTGTAATATGTCCGTCAATAACCACTGCACATTCTGTGCTTCTGCATAAATTTATATAAATATGACAGACTAACAAAAATGCTATTTTCAAACATAAGCGTGACAGACTTGTATACTGAAGAATGTGCGGGGGAGATCTTGTGTGGTTGTAACGTCATGAGTGAGAAGTGGGAGATGAACAGGGTTTTTTTCCTCATTTAGAATTAGGCAAGAGAGAACTCTCGAACGCTGTAAGTTCCCTCACCCTGGCCTGAGAAGGGGAAACTTTGTATACATATTAATGGTGTTTTAGTGCCACGGTTCACAAAAGTGTCTTCTCTGACCAGGGTTTAATAAAAACTGAACTGTAAATTACATTAATGCTGGTCTGTGCCACATGGTGTCAGTTGTAAGAACATGTCAATGTATGCAAAAACAGGTGAAAAAAATGCAACAAAAAACTGAAGTCAAGAAAAAATATTCTGCTCATCAGAAGGTAAAGCCAGTTTTTGTAAAGATAAATACTTTTGCTCCAATTATTTTTTGAAAATTATATAAAATTATTTGAGTTTGAATTATTCTTTTGAAAGAAGTCAAAATCTCTCCTGCTAGGGGTTAACTAGCAAACCCAGAGATGCGTCTGACCAGTATCTGGCAGATATCTGGTGACCATAGCCACTGCGTCTGATTGGCAACCGACGGAAAGCTACAGCCTCCATGTACCTCTTATAGTTTTCATGGGATGCCAGATGTTAGGCATGGCGCTTTATCATGTAGCATTGCTCCGTACTGCAGCAAAGGGCATATGAGGTTGAAGATAATAACAAACACAGAGATCTCGGACTGCTGGAAGTGTCAGAGTTGGTGATAGGAAGTGCATCCAGCCGTAAAAAGACCCTGCTCCAGAATCACGTAGTAGTCAATGAAAAGTTTAACAGTGAACATGGGGCCAGAGACAACAAAGTCAAAGGTGCCGTGAGCGGTAAGGCCATATATGGGCTGATCTGGTCGGTATCAAGCGAAATTCCACAACAGAGATTCAGATTTGCCATTCTTAATGTTGGCACGATGAGGGGAAGGGCAGAAGAGGTGGTGGAAACACTAACACGCAGGAAAGTCGACCTGTGTTGCTTACAGGAGACGAAGTGGACAGGAGGATCAGCTCGCATGATTCAAAGCAAAGACACATGATACAAGCTCTTTTGGACTAGTAATAGACAGAGCACGGCAAGTGTGGGAATTCTTTTGGCTGAGAAATGGGTTGACAAGGTGCTCAATGTTCAACGTCTGTCTGACAGGATCATTCTTGTCAAACTGATAGTAGGAAATACTGTTCTCACCTTCCTAAGTATCTATGCCCTGCAAGTAGGATACAGTGATAATGAAAAAGACACTTTCTATGAGCGTTTGAGGAAGGTTATCTGTAAGGTACAGAGAAGAAAGCCTCTCATTCCCTGTGGTGACTGGAATGGACACATTGGTAAAGCAGTGGCAGGTTTCAAGGAGGTGCACAGTGGACATGGCATTGGTGAATGAAACACCGAAGGTGATAGGGTTTGTGAGTTTGCAATGGCCAACAACCTGGTAGTAGGAAACTCCTGGTTCAAGAAGAAAGATAACCACCTCATCACTTACGAATCTGGCAGAGTGAAAACCCAAGTTGATTATATACTACTGAGGCAGAGGGATCTCAGGCAGGCCAAGGACATCAAGGTTACCGCAGGAGAGGAATGTGCAACCCAGTATAGATTATTGGTATGTGACCTCATGGTCACAACACGCCCACAAGAGCGCCATAAATTCAAGCCTAGAATTAGGACTTGGAAGTTGAAGGAGGCAAAAGTACAAAGGAAATACCAAGAAGCCTTTGCTGCAAGCACAGAGAACTACCAAGCAGATGGTGTGGAAGGTTGCTGACAGCAGCTGAAAGATGGGTTCCTGAACAGTGCAAATACTGTATGTGGCCTAATGGAGTAAAGAGACTTGGTGGTGGGATAGAGAAGTCAACAGTGCGATACAAGAAAAGAGAAGATGCTACAAAGGGGGAAGTCGAGATGAATACACACAAGCTAAGAGATCTATAAAAAGGGCTGTGTGCTCAGCTAAGCAGGCTGCTGCTACAACCAAATTCGGACAGTTGGGTCCCCAAAAAATGATATATTCCGGGTTGCTAAACAAATGAAAAGGGAGAGCCACGATATTGTGTGAGAAAAATGCATAAAGGATGATGGATAACATGACCAAAGAAAATGCCTGTAAACAACACTACAAAAAGCTACTCAACATTGAATTTGAATGGAATCCAGAAGATTTATCAAAGGAAACACTAGTTCAAGGCCCATTAATTGAGATTGGTCCTGATATGATTGAAAAGGCTCTAAGAAAGATTAAAAATGGAAAAGCGGCTGGACCGTCTGGTATTGTAGCTGAAATGTTGAAAGCATCCGGAAAGAAAGGCATCCAGATCATGTCAGACTTAGCGAACTCCATCATAAGGGATGAGTGTGTCCCATGCGCGGTATGTAGAAGGGGGGGGGGTAGGAGCAATGCGATACAGTGCATCCACTGTACTCTATGGGTGCACAAAAAGTGCAGCAGAGTGCATGGTAGGCTTACACCAGATCCAGACTTCAGATGTAAGAGATGTCTAGGACTTGCATGCCCAATTAAGGACTGACCTTACACAGAAGTTGAAATAGGTGAGGACACCCTGGAGGTGGTAGACTTCTTTTGCTACCTAGGAGATATGTTAAGTGCTGGAGGTGGCTGCAAACTAAGTTAGACCATCAAAGTCATAACAGCTTGGGGAAAGTTCAGAAAACTTCTCTCAATCCTAACATCCTCAGCCATCCCAATTATTACCAGAGGTAAGATCTATGATAGCTGAATAAGAAGTGTGATGTTGTATGGCAGCTTCACCCAGCCTCACTTGCCCGACTCCAGAGAAATGACAGGGCAATGATTAGATTGATATGCACTATAAAGCCAGACCAGATCCAGAACATTAGGTCAGATACTCTACTTGAGAAATTGGCCATTCCAAAACTTGATGTCCTAATAAGGGCAACCCGTCTTCGCTGGTTTGGGCATGTTGAAAGAAGCAAGGGATATATCAGCACTTGCAGAGACCTAAGACTGGACAGCAAAAAGAAAGCCGGGCACCCTAGGAAGACATGGAAAGAAACCATCAGGCAAGACGGTAAACAGTGGCAAATGGACACAGTCAATCCCCACAATTGTGATCACTGGAGACTTAGCATAAGGACGCCAGACAGTGTCGAACCTCTTATCAAACTGGATAGTGAGTGATCTAACAATAACTTTTGATTATTTTTGCTCTGATTTAACTATATATATATATATAGCTTTTAGAATACAGTCTGGATTACTTCTAGAGGAGGGGGGGGGGTCAATGACTATAGAACAGATGATTGCTTCATCAAAGAAGATTCACTTCCTTGCGTTTCTCCTTTTGAGTACTTTTCTCCTAATAAGTTCAGTGCTCTTAATATATATATATATATATATATATATATATATATATATATATATATATATATATATATATAACTATTTCATGTATCCACATAAAATTTTATAAGTAGATATAATTTTTTATATATCAATTTTCAGTATTTACTTCAACAGTGCTCGATACGTAAGTAGAGCTAGGTAGTAAACTATGAAAATATATTTATGGCAATTAAGCTACACAGAGGCTCCCGTGTTTCATCCCCGGGGGGAATCTTCAGGCTAAAATAGCTTACTATATATATATATATATATATATATATATATATATATATATATATATATATATATATATATATATAAACTTAAAAAAGAAAAAAACTACAACTAACATTTTTAAGTCATTTGTATTATAATTTATTTCGCCCTGGAACGCGGCTCTGAAGGTACTCCTTGATGACTTATCACTATGTTTACTGAAAAATAGAATATTTACACCGTTTTCGCAATATCAAGGAGGGGGGACGGTCTGGCCATCTTCCAAGCATGTTAAGTGACGACTAAATGACTAGGGAGTCAGAGGAGATGGCATCACACTCACGACTGACTTGGCTACTACTGCCTGCTACTAGTTACTCTTCCCTATAGGAATGGTAAGCATCTCCTTCCTCTTCCCTACACCCTGGTATTCCCAAAACTATGTAAATATTGTCAGTTTTTAGTAAACGAGTGGTAAACCACCGAGAGGTACCTGAAAAGCCCCGTTCCAGGGTGAAAAAAAATTATAGTACAAATAGTTTTAAAATGTTTGTTTGTGTTTTTTCTTTTTAATTTTATTCTGGCTTTGCATTGCAATTAGCTCTCTTACGATATCCTACCAAAAACACTCCATCCTCTATGTATCCAACATACCATATAGATATATATATAGATATATATATATATATATATATATATATATTATAGAATTTAGAAAAAAATATTTATATATATATATATATATATATATATATATATATATATATATATATATATATATATATATATATATGTCGCGTCACACAAACGTTAGCCAGTAAAAAACTGCCAGACAAATCCATTTCAAATATTTCTGTGAATTGAGAGAGAAAATAGCAAATCAGACAACCCTCCGCCTTAAATTTATTTCCATAATAAAACGTTTTCTTTTTTTATTTCTGCTCTCTATACCGATTTATACGTTTTTTCTTTTCTTTTATGCGTTTTCTTTCTGTCTTATTTCTTTTTTAACTTCACCGGTTGAGACGTTATTTTACATGAATGAATATTAGTGTGAACACTAGAGGAGGATAATTTTTTCCCATCATTTTTCATGGAGGATTTGCACTCGTTATGAATAATTAGTTAAAACAAACACCATCAATAAATATTTGAAGATATTAAGGACTTTAAGCATAAACTCTTTTTACCGAAATCACTTTATTCAGTATTAGATACATCGGAAAGGGTTGATATGCAGTAAAACAAAACGTAAACTAAATAAGTTTCTAAATAAAAATAAAACAAAATATGTCCATTGAATTTCTAAGCAGAGGGAGACTAACAAAAAAAAATCATGCAGATGAGTTTGATGGAGGAAAAATAAAGATGTTGATATATTAAACAGTCTGAAAAGCCTTGTCATCATTTTAAAGCATCTGCCTATCAATCCCACAATTCCCGTATGGAGCCCCCCCCCCTCCTCATACTCTTGCGTTAAGTATTATCTTACAACGCATGTCTTTACCCCGTGGACAGTTTGCCTGTGAAATTAGTTCTGATTAAATGCCTCTACTGGCTTTTGTCTGAAGATTACAGAGGATTAAAAGTAACAAGTTAGAAATGGTGAAACACGAACGTCTTCTTTTTCATTACTCTCGCAATTCACACTACTCAACAAGCATTTGTTTTGTTTTTTAAAATAAAAAAATAGATTTTTATAATAGTTCCAATTTATTTGCCTCTCCACGAGGGCAGAGTTAGACACAAGGTCGGTATTTAATATGGGGAAAATCAAGCTTCCCAAAAAGGGGAACTCTTGATTGGAACAAAAAATGAAAATTACCTCCGTCTATAGAAGGATTTCTGTTTTAATGACTGAGGACAAAAAAGATAAAGTGTAGTATCAGAACAGATACTACACTTTGCTTCTAGCCAAAAGGCCAAGATTTTTATAATAGTAACTCGTAACCAAAATAACATAATTTCTCTCTATTCTTCCTGAATACTAGTTCAATCTAATTATATCCTTACAAACATTTATCTATTGGTACTTATGCAGTTTACCGACCAGGCTGAAATAATAACGTTATTATTTAAAAAGTCATTATTAACAGGGGGAGAGGGGGGCCTTTATTAACTATTCTGTACTTTCAACTAACAATTTAATAAACAAAAGATACCGTAAAAATTGAATTTAACTTGAAAATCCAATCTAAAAAATAACCCGGACCGTAAACTGCATAAGCACCATCCATTAATAATGAAGGTTTTGTATCTCTCTGTCTGAAGCCGAAACTATACTATTACTTCTATTAAATTGTACTACTGTACACTCTTCTAATACTCAATTCAGTTTATTATACTATTTCAGACTAATGTACTATCTTTCGATGCTCAATTCAAAGGAGGTTGTGTGATATGTGTTATTTTGTCATACTATTCTCCCAAGCATTACCTCCCCCTTTTTTGAAGGGGAGGGTAGTGTAGGATCTGTCTTGCGGTCATGATATCATCCTTCTAGGGATTACCTTCTCCTTTGGGAGGAAGGAGTAATGTAGCATTTGTTCTCTGCTTATGATACCACCCTTCCATGCATTGTCTCCTCTTTTTTTTTTGGAGGGGGGGGGGTAGTATCTGTTCTGTTGTCGTGATACCATCCTCCCAGGTTAGCAGAAATATGTGACCAGAGGGAGCATATATTTGCTAGTATATATAAAGTTGTCATCCCTGTCTGTTTATTTGTTTACTAACTTCTCATAGAGTTTTCGAGATAGACCTATGTAAGCATAAACTACATTATCCAGTGTACTTGGATAAGTATATTTCATTTTGATCAAGCGGATACAACATTATCGTGTTGTTTGCGTTTCCACCTGGCATCCATAAAAAGAAATTACATTTTACTTTTTTATTTTTTATAACTTGTAAAGTATACAAATTAGAAAATTAGAATAGAAATGTTACTGAGGGGTTCAGGGCTTGGGGCAAGAGTACACATGGGTTCTCATTGATTCCCAGGAAATGCTGAGTGTGCTTTAAAGACTAGAAATTTAATTAAATTTATTTCAATTAATGTCACTTTACTTACACCTTTTCCCACCTAATCAATACTAAGCACATTTTTGGGCCCCTCTCTCAAAATTGAGTTAATAAAATGTAAAAAATTAAGAATAAAAAAGTAATATGGTGCAAAAGAAGAAAGGGTTCCTCATTCACTCCCGGCTAACTCTGGGTTTTCTTGCTAGTTTACTTATAAAGATCAAACCTTTATAGTTACAGATGGCTCAAATCGACATTAATTTTCCCCAATCTCTCATCAGCATTAACCCAGTTTAATAATACTATTTATGAAAATCAGACTTATATAGTTACAGATAATTTTTCCCATCTTTCCTTAATATTAGCCCAGTGTAATAAAACTTAAGCATGATAGACCAACGAACATGTTATTTCAAACTTTAGCATCAAAGAACAACCAACAGACAGAGCCTCTAATAGAGATACTTAGACTTGTCTAAGTAAGATATGCCCATTTAACCTGCATGTTTAGCAATGAAAATGATATTGCAAACTTAAGTGTGACAGACCGATGTATATTGGTCTGTACCCTTTCAACATAAATACCTCCAACCAACCCGACTAGCAGCAAAATCCCACCTCTTCACTGTATAGGTTCCAGGATGCCGGAAAACTTTCTACTCTAATAGCTTCTTTCTTTTGGACCGCTTGTTTTTGGAATTCCCTCCCTGCTGCCTGTTTCTCTGACTGTACCAACATGCAAAGATTTTAATGTAATGTGAACACACATCTTGCTACACAACTCCCCACTTAGGATGCCCTTTATAAATCTGGTCCCTAATCACAGTGGCGATATGCCTAGTTTGGGGTGAATAAAAAGATGCTATTTATTTCATGACAGACTAAAAGAACCTCTTATAGAGATGTGTGAATGCAGCTAAAAACATGTGAAACTGCAGCCATAAACGTTTGCATAAAGAATGAAAGATTACCAAGCTTTGTTTCAACATGAACAATGCGTGGAGCCGGTGATTGACGGATGCATGGACTACTTTTAAGACCGAGTTTTGCTTTGGGTTATACATGACAAATCGTTATTGTTGTTGTAAATATGATAGCCTGTTGTCAATTAAATAAAATAAAAAATGCTATGGAAACATTTCTTTTTGTTTTGACAAATATTTGCACCATGCGAAGTCAACCCTTTAAATATGACTTGAAAATACCAACTCTGATGAGGACCTCCTTTGTCTTTTTATGGCTATATACAAACATTTTTTGTCTGTCGGTCTCTATTATTTTTGTTACTTTGATAAAGTTTCGTTAATAAAAGGAAAGCTACTGTTCTGCACACATCTCTCTATACTGTCCAGATGTAATCTTACCCTGAAGCCATCAGACCTAAGCCTGTCTTTAAGACTCACATTACACATCCATCGTATCATTCTCATATTTTACTCCATCCACTATTAACCCCTTCAACCACACTAGCACCTGTTCAATCCTGTGCTCAAATGGTATCACCAAGGAAAGAAAACTTCTCAACAACCTCAATAGCTTTGCCATCCAGATATACTTTCTCCACATTTGAATTTTCATCCATCCCCATTATCTTACAGTTCTTGCACATAAACTGGTTATCCTCTCTCAACATATCAGTAATTCCACTGCACTTCTTATGTACCCAATGCTTACAAGTACCACAAAAAATTAATTGATACCCGACTCCCTTTCCACAAACTGAGCAGAGTAACTTTCCTCTTTTTGGGAGCTTTCTGACGCTACAATCACTGATCATCACTTTAGTCGTGGTAACATTCACTCTCAGACCATTGCTTTCCATAGCATTCCTCCAAGTCTTTAACTAAACAAGTGGGTCATCCATTGTTTCACAGACAAGTACTAAATCATTAGCACACAGCATCTCTTCTGGACAACCCATACACAACCTGTATGAAAAGTCTAGAATAAAGAAAAAGGATTTGTTTACGTGTTGAAGTTATTCAACTAACTGAAGCACTACGGAAACCAATTCTTTGATCCCCATAGATTATCGAGACGACGGCTTATCACATAGACAACTTGAATCTTGTTGGTTTGATAAGATGTAGCAGGAGTTCGTTGGAAATAATGACAGCACAAAATAATTTAGTGTTTAACAATGCTTTCAGGATTTTTCTTTCCTAGTATACACTATAAATGCATAATACCTGACACAGCTTGAGTAGGTGTGTTCTTACCAGTTAAGGAATCCGTCCTCGACATCAGTCGGACAATGTCTTTGTTGCTGTCAGGCTGAGGTATGGTTCTGTTCAGTTTCAGGAGGTCCACTCTACCAGGCTTCATCATCTCTTTGAGAAGGGGTTAGTTTATTTCTAATCGCCTGAGGCGCTCCTACCCGGCAATACCGACGGGGCTGCTCAGGCGTTTTTGTAGGTTAGAGCGTGCTAATCCTAGTGCGCTGGCTTTTCAAACTCACACCTGACCTTGTGTCTAACCTCCTGGAGAGTAGGTAAATAAAATACATACATAATGCCCCAACCCATATCTCATAAGGGAACAGAAACAGTTTCTCCAAAGCATGACTTATCTCTTGTACGGTTCAGAAGAAAAGAGGAACATCTTCTCAGCTCACCCGTTACATATCTTTGGTAACTTCCTGTCTGATTCAAAATCCTTTTCACTTCTCATAGAATTTTCCACTACTCTAACCTTTAATGGAAAATACGTTTTTTTAACATTACTTTCACACACCCACATCTAAGTATTTGTGGAGGACATTATCTAAAGAAAGAATGACAGAATCTATTCATACAAAATTAATTTTATTCGATAAAATGTCCAGACAATGAAAATGGAGGGTTGGTAAAGATTGAGAGTTCAGGGAGTCCAAGGAACCTTCTGGTGAAAGATCGGTATTTGTCTGTAAGGAGAAGTTGAGTACACATGTTTGTTTCGGTTAGTGCCACGTGCGTTTACATGTGTGTGAATGAGATAAGCATGATGATATGTGTGTGAGTATTATCGGCCTGTTTTGCCAGTGAAAGAGTGTATGTATGAACTGTTTATATCCCTGTGTTTACAGTCGCTATTTTTAGTAGTTAATCAAAGTCTCTCGTTATATGTGTGCTGCTGGCCAAGGGACCCTTTACCCCCGAAGGAGCTAGGACAAAATTATGTCGTGTGCACGTCTGTTGTATCTGGAAGAAAAAAGGAAAAAAGGAAAAAGAGAAAGATTGCTGTGTGTTTGGATTTTTTAATACGCACTGGATTTCGGAACTGAATATGTCTTGCACTGTGATTGGTTAAAATAAACTGCTGATTTGACCTTTTTCCAATCAAGAGTCGATACGTAATAACAACATTAACTGCTGCTACAGTTCACTGGCTTCCAATATTCTGGTGTTTTCCAGTCGTTCATGGTTCCCAGTTCTCAAACCCACCAATAGTACACAGAAACAGATACCTGTTGCACTTTACTGCTATTAGATATAAAACAGCTCTAAAATGAAAGAATACAAAAAATTATCAAATTTGTCTCAAACATTTTGTATATATATATATATATATATATATATATATAAAGAGGTGTACTAAAAGCGAACTTTCCACTCTCCTTCATTTATATATATATATATATATATATATATATATATATATATATATATATATAAGTGGCAGGCATAGTACATGTTAATAAAAGGGTAAAAATTCTACCACCTTTTTCCTTTTTCTTAATAAGACAAAAAATTAAAATGTCGAGCCGGACTAAATAGTGAAATCGATTAATGTGATTTCAAAAAATTTTTTTTTTGACATGTAGCAATTTGCGGCAAAAATTAATGACGAAGCAGTTTTTCAAAATCAGAATAAGGATTCTAGATATTGTTGCATATATATTTTATATAGATTTTAATTGTCATAACAGGACATAAAAGTAGTACAAAACTGTTCTGTTTGGTGAATTAGTGTCATTATTAACTAGCAGACGGGTATTCACCTCATAATTTTAGAGAGGTGAGAGGTGAGAGGTGATAGACACCAGCAGGTTTCCCAAGTGTAATCAAACACTCCTAATGACTACATATAGAGTACATGAATAGCCATTAACTATGGGAGTAATAATTAGCATGACAAATCTGCTGTATACAATTAACACAACCACTGTTAATTAAAATCCAAACGCCATTTAGCCATTCTATTTTCCATATTAATGAAGATTTATACTACTAGGTGAAAATGTCTTAAGAAAATGTCTCCTCACTATTATGCCAAAATGGCTTTGGTAAATTAGCACTTTTGTAAACTATTTTTCTGTAGTCATTTTATCTTTTTTATTTTTACTGGTGGGACCAAAATCACTTGAGAGCAAAAGTTAAAGTCCCGTGATAATGTGTTCCACGGATGGGAAGTTCTTATAAAGGAACTCTCACACATACATAGGTGTAAATGCATCTCTGACCAAACACAAATAAAATAAAATGTTTTTCATCACAACTTTTAATGCATCTTCAGAAATACAAGATCTTGTTGGGAGTAACAGCACAGTGAATGTGCTATTTATGCATCGATTCTTCATTGGATAAACATTTCCAATCAGCAGTTTCTTTCAGCCAACCAGAGAAGCGAAAATATCCAGTATCGAAAATAGGTGTATAGTATAAAAACTTAAACACAGCATTTTACTGCCTCTTTTCTATTTTCCTCTCAGAGAGAACACATGTGCATATGTGACAATCCAGCCGGGGACCCTTAAAAGGCTCTCAGCAATATTCACACTGCTAACTGAACTCTCTTTGTTTTTTTCGTTCCTACCTGACACATGTGAGTATATCCTTTAAAGCTAATTCCGACCCCTGACGAAGGTCCTCGGCAAACGCAACAGGAAACTTTCACGGACTACTAAACACAATGTCATGCAAAGCACACACACACACTGCTCAATGAATGCAGATGTACACAAGTTTATAAATGCTTACATCTCTCACTAAATACACCCCGCTATACGAACGCATAGACACATAAATCCATACATACACTCTCTTACTAACAAAACAAAATATACACACACATCTTTCTGCTTATCGCATTTACACACATGTAAACACATGTGACGACAGTCGAAACAAACATGTGTACTTTTGGTTGACCGCCACCCTTTCTTCTTCTCTGCCCCCCCTCTCTCACAAACGTGATATTACTAGTCTCAGTCTCTTCTATAAGTACTATTATGGCATGTGTTCTTCAGAATTGTCTGATTTATTCCCTGCTTCCTTTGTTTCAGCTCATTTGCCTCATTGGTCTAGTGATCTTCATAAATTCACTGTTCAGGTACCTCGTTGTAATTCATCTTCCTATTCTAGTAGCTTATTTCCAAGAACTGCAGGCTAGTGGAACTCTCTTCCTGTTGACTGTTTTCCTCCTACCAATAGCCTTAGTCGTTTCAAGACTAAGGTCAATAGGCATCTACTGCCTTTGCAATAATCATCTCTCGTTCTTTTTAGCTTCTTACATCAAGTGGCTTCATGCCTTGTCTGGAGTGATTTCCATAAAAAAATAAAAAGTACTCAATTTCTTCTTACACAAAAACATCTATTTCACTCAGGAACGTTCTTTCAACACTTTTAACTCTCATTCTTCACGAATTTTATCTTTCATTGCCGTAACAAGTTGTCGAATAAAATTAATTGATTTTGTATGGGTAGAATTTGTCATTCTTTCACTCTAAAAATCTAATGTTGAAGCTCTCCACCCTTGGCCACACTGCCGATATTGTGGAGGGAGTGGAGCATCCTTGACTTCTCTCGTATCCAGATCTCAAATTTCTGTAAAATAATATGAGAAAGATCTTATTTCATTCGATGATTACAATCGGTTAGGTAATAGTAGTAACAGAAATAGGTTATCTTCAGAAACACTTTTGACGATGCTCAATTATAGCTATAAAATATTTAGTTAAATTAATTCTAATCCTATTAACTATGCATAGTTTCTTTAATCATTTGGGTTCATATGTTGTCTTAAATGTGCTTCCATAGATAAGCTGCTTTCTTCAAGTGGCTTGTTCAGGCTTTCATTGTTGACAGGTGCGCACCTGTTAAGTCCGGGTCGTTTTATGTCATTCAAATGACGACCTTCCTTCCATGGCTCAGCTCTAATGTTTCGGCAGGAAAACAAAGATGATAGTGTATATATTTTGATACTTTGAAAGTTGCTGGGATTATTTTAGTATCACAGTGGAAATATTACCAACAAAACGAAGAGGAAGATGAAGAACTTTTCTGTTTCGTTTTTCTTTTAAACAAAAAAGGGATTTACGTTGCCTTGCTTGTTGATGTAAAGACGGAAGGATTTAAGTGATCGTCAGAATGGCTTCACCTTTAACATTAATACAAACATCCTCATTTTTTTTAAGGTAGGTTTTTTTTTGTATTTGTCAAGGTATCTTTTATTTCGTTGATTTTTTTATCAAGACAGAAGATTTTTTGTCGAATAATAGTTCGTATTTATGATAAATGTAGGCTAAAATAACATATTTGTGCACACACACACACACACACATATGACAATAAAAGGATAAAAAACAAACATTCGACAGTAATAGTTAAGATGGAGAAAAAGGAAGACTTGAAACTCAACGTTTCGCCCAACTGTTGCATGGAGAGAGAAAAAAGGTCTTTTGTCACTTTTACTTTTTTTTCTCTCTTGAAAAAGCCCATGCAATAGTGGGGCGAAACATTGAGTTTCAGGTCTTCCGTTTTACCATTTTAACTTGCACAGTTTGAATTACCTACTAAACACCATCCTCGAGTGCCTTCGGTCTCTCTGTACAAGGGTTTGTCAGGACAACCTGACATGAGGATACTTCATCCCTACAAGTAAACCCTGACCAAATATTTAAAATAACATAGTATTCGAAGCCCAAATAAGATCCCCATAACACGGCTATACATTGGCTCATACGAGGAATGGTGCACCTTCTCCTAGTGATGTTACCTCAGGTAACAGCACTAAGCCGGATACACCACCAGACTAGATGAATTATTGTTTTGGAATCCGGTAAGACCAAGAGACCACAAGAAAGATATACTATAACAAAGGTTACTAATCAATTGGGGGGAGGAAAATTAATGTTCTTAACTTCTTTACTAATTCAATGTTTGACAGGTAAAGGAGAACTTTAATAGAATATTCGAATATCTATGTGTCTCATATAGAGATCAAGTGTTAGCCCCAGGAAGGGATCCTTTGATTTCTGAGAACTCCGACTGAAGTAAAATGAAACAAAAAGATAGAATAAAAATATACTGATGACCTGACAGTACCAACATGTGGAAATTTAAATGTAATATGAACAAACTCCTCACCTAGGTGGTTTCCCTATCAATTTGGCCCCTATCTCAGTAGCCCCTTCCGCTTCAGTGGAAATATGCCTTCTTTGGGATGAATAAAAGTTTTTTAAAACTTATGGCAAGCAAGATACACAAAAACTTCTGTGTTTCTCTCCACAAAAATTTCTACATGGCTTGTTTGCTATGTATATATTTTTATACTAATACTAAGCTCTACTCATGTGTTGAGCACTATTAAAGTAAATACTGATACAAATATATACATAATATGTTATTTGATAGTATAAGTATATCATATAAAGCAGTAATACATATATACCTATCATTATACTAAATGTACATTTGTATGCCTAAGGCTTTTTTCTATACATTTTAATACCTCAAAATACATGCTAAAGTATACTTTAGTTCTGACATTTAGTTATGTTTGAAAAAATATAGCTGTAATTTATAATTAACTGAACAAATCACCTATCTCTCTCTTAGCTATCTATGCATTTCTCTCGCTCTCTCTCATTCTGTTTATGAGTAGAATAAATAGTGATAGTTGTTGTGACCGAACGGGTCACTGTTACATTTAGCATAGATATATTATATATATATATATACTAGTTGGCTGTATTCCAATGACTAAAAATAATCAGTCCACAATCATAGTTTTTTATTTATATTTTTTATTCATTTATTTCGGCGAATGCCTATATTTTTTCCTTTCCTTCTTACACACGTTTCACAACCCGGTAAGAAAAATATAGTCTTTGGTTTACCAAGGCTGCTCTTCAGAGACAATCATTTAATACTAAAAAAGCACACTATTTCAAAACAAATAGGAAGAAAGTGAGCAAGAAAGATGAGAAGAACAGCAAGTTAAAACACGAAAAACCTCACTTTAAAGATGACAATCAGAGAAAAATATATATGCTCTGAAGACGAAAAATTAATGAGCTTGTTTTTTGAAAAAACAATTTGGATGGTATTATAAAGGGATATGTAGCTTAAAAATATATATTTTTATATAAACTCAAATATATATATATATATATATATATAATATTAAATTATATTTTTTTATTTTTTACTTACATACGATGTCGTTTTGAGCTTACGGTTCTCATCAGTGCAGGGAAATAACAATCTCAAACGATCACAAGGCATGAACCAAGTTCACAGAGACACCTTGAATCCGTAAGCGTTCACTTCGTCCTTGGGGCCATGAGAGATTTTCACATGATATTTACACTGAAAGTGGCGAGTATAAATATTTAAACATACGATAGAACAGAGTCGGAGTATTGCACTGGGGCTTCAGGTGAATGTCTATTTTAATCTCTTTGATTGTGCTCTACTTTCAATTTTACTTGAAAGGGGCTTCTTATAATATTAAATTATATATATATATATATATATATATATATATGTCATCCACATACAGACTGTTTCGCTGTATCACAGCTGTTCGGTGCGGATAGACCAGCTAGTGCCTCAATCGTCGAGCTGACTACCCCTATGCTATCATGCGACACAGAGTGCATATATATATATATATATATATATATATATATATATACGTGGAGAACTAAAAGCGAACTTTTAGGAAAGGTAAAACCTATTGGGAAAAGTATACAGCTCAATATACCGGATAGAGCAGATAGATAGGTAGAAGGATGAAAAGGAATTAGAAAAGCGATGGAGGCAGATCTTTTTTCAATTCTGTTGCTCAATGCAAGGTATATTCCGCAAAAAAGCAATTTATTCAATTATTTTTTTCCTTAAGCCAGGCTTTTTAAAGATCAAAATCTTATCATCAGAGGAAATTGCTGGGATAGATAAGTTGGTAAAGGCCAAGATTTAAAATTTGAAAAAGTAAAACAAGGCAAAAAGCTGCCCGAATGCAAGCAAGTGTCCGATTGCAAAAAAATCCGGTGTCAAAAAGTCTACCTTTCATTGAGCAACTGAATTGAAAAAAGATCTGCCTCCGTCGCTTTTCTAATTCCTTTTCATCCTTCTACCTATATATATATATATATATATATATATATATATATATATATATGCACTTTAACCTCAGAAGTATTGATATTTTAATTAGTGATAAGATGATTCCAATATTTTTTCCGATTCCGATACAATTACTGATTCTGTTCTAAATTCCCGATTCTGATACAATTACCGATTCCGATTTCAATAACAATAACACTCGAAAGAACACAGCATAAAAGTAATCGCCTGCGAAATTACAGACCTCCTATCGAAAGAGGAAAGAGTTCATTAGATGTCGATTTAAGTTCGTTTATACAGAAATTTTTAGATATTTGGATCTTTTATTATTGTAAACATTTTCTTAAATAAACAATAAGGTTAAAAAAGTTAAAATACCAAAGTTATGTTTAAAAAATCAACTAACAATTTGTTTGCGCTGGGACAAAATCTATAAAAAGCGGATATGTTCATTTCTTTTGTATCTCACCGATAAGTTATAAAATAAAACCCAATACACATTGGTAAACTTGTGGATAAATTAATTTCCTTTTGTGTGATAGGATTTTATAAGGATCTTTCCAACGAATCTGCCACCGGAGAATTTGACCCCAAATAATTCTCCTCCAAAGAATTTGGCCCACCCGATATTTTTTTTTTTCTTAACCATGAGAGGTTCTTTTTTTTTAGGGTGGGGGTGATATTTTTGTATCAACTTTTAGGACATTGATTAGATATCTGACACTGAATAAATTTATTATTGACAAACAATTTATTGATATTTTTCTGGACATCTTATGAAACATATATTTTTTGGATTAAAAAAAACTTCATTAAATAAGACTATGATTAAATTTTCAACACGTTGGCGATATTTTAAATAGGATGACCCCTAGAGTAAATGTGGTATTGTGGTGACTGGAATGATGCTAGCTAAGAGTAAGATAGATAGTGTAAGATAGAGGATGACCAACGATCCCCACTTCCCCCACACTTTTGATGGACTTAGATTACCTATTTATAATTTTATTTATCTACCTCCTACAAGGTAAGATGTGACACAAGGTCGGGAAAGTGGGATTAGATAAGCCAGCGCTCGAGAGGTGAGCACTCTGGCCATTTAAAAATTGCCTGGGCAGCCCTGTCGACATTCTCCGGTAGGGGCGCCTCAGACAGTAAGCAATAAACTTACTCCTCCCCAAAGAGGGAGGCAAAGCCTTCAAGATGGCATCCTAACGTCTACCTCTTCAAGGCTGCATGTCACTTAGGAAAGTCGGTCAACTCAAACTATATCTCCCCTTACTTAAATACAAGGACACACACCCAGACATACTCACACACGCACACATAAACCCACCCACGCATATACACACATACACACATACATACCTATATATATATATATATACAAACATAAATACAATTACCAACTAAGTTAATAAGTTTAAATGAACAAAATCTAATCTTTATAAATTGCTCTTCATATGTTAGAGTTTTATATATATTAAACTAATCATTATGTTAAAAAATCTATTAATTGCAAGAAATTAAGTTGATCTAAAGATATTATCTATAAATGTTCAAAATTAAAATCAAAAGGGGTTTTCATTAACCTATACCTATTTTCATGATAATAAAATATATCATTGTTATTTTAAGATCTCTACATCAAGTTATTCTATTAACTAGTTAGTTGACCTTATCCTACTTTCCTTGTTAATTATGATACATTAATTATGCGATACTTTATTGTTTCTAATAATTTAATGTTATGTTTTAAGAGATTATAATTTTTAATTTTGTCAATTTTTAATCAATTATTTATTTTTATTTTTTTTATTTTTTTAAAGTTAGGTTTACATCGTTATCACAATACTTATCTAGGGTGAACCTTTTGAAGTGCTTGCAATTATAACCTACCTCGTCCCTCTAGTTTAGTAAAGCATTCTTATTAGTAAACAAAATAATAGCCAGCTCTTCATTTAAACACAGAAAACAGATAGGGTTATTTAGTGTAGGTATTAGTGCCTTTATTTTTTTTAGAGTACTCCATTTCTATTACAGGAACTATGCCATTTCTTTTTAGGGATAATATATATATATGGATAATGAAGTGCCCTTTCTATCATTATGTATGTTGTTAAATGAGCATTTATGGTTTCTGTACATATCTTTAAAATCAGTACTTGTACCCTCTATGTAGAATCTTTTTAAATTAGGATCATTCTCTGGGAAAACAGTGCTTAGATATACTACACTTTTTATTAAGCATTTTTCTTGTAGCGGGCACTCACTTTTATTTCTACAATTACATTTATTATCCTGTATGTTACTAACATTGTTTGTATAATTATCTTTTAATATTTGTCTATTGTGACCGTTGATTATTTTTTTCCAAATTATTAGTGCAACTGATTGTGTTTTTGTTAATAAATTTATGCAGTGGGTTATTATTTGAGAAATGCCTATTTAACAAGTTAAGAAACATATGTCCAATCTTGGATTTAACTAGTAGGTTAAACGGGGTGTATACGGCACAATCACGTTAATACACTGGTTCCCGTTAGATCACCGAAGTTAAGCGACGTCGAGCCTGGCCAGTACTAAATGGGTGACCATTTGGGAATACGAGGTGCTGTATGTGCTCTCTGCTTATCTCGGCATTGTTTCTAGTTGTCTTGAATTGCTTACCATTGGAATCAAGCAGTGCTGACTCAGGAGAAGTGTTGTTATGAATTGTGCAACCCTTGCTTCACAATTACATGCACAGCCAGCCCCTTACAGAGGTGTCCATAGTCTCTCTAGGGGCATGTCATATTAAATAATTTTTCGTTTTCTATTTATCCTACTATTATTTCTATTCCTTCTATCTTGATATTCGATAGCCGTGTTAGTATAACCACTATTATTTAGAGCATTATTGTAATCACTACTATTGCTATTGAAAATTTCTTCATTAGAAGAATGTTTGCTAATTCTATGCCCTATGAATAGCAGGATGTGTTTAATAACGCTTGGTGGATGGTTTGATTATGGATTTACGTATATTGGATCATAGTTATCCTTCATATATGGTTTGTATACTCCTTGGTTAAAATTAAGGGTAATATCTAAAAAGTTTGCAATCTTGATACCTGCAATTATTTCGACTTTGAGTCCTAACTCTTTCATAGCTCTGAAAATAAATTTCTTAGTCATTTAAAATTTAGGGTCATTACTATTTCCAATAACTGCCAAACCATCATCCCTATATAATCCTATATCCCTAACACTAAACATACCTGTCTCAGTTAGTTTGTATAATATAAATAATCCAACCAGATCAGACATCTCAGCCGAGTCCAAAGAACTCATTGCAATATCAAAGGAATCTGTAGAGTCTTTTTTTTATCCATTGTTCTCCATTCTTTACCAATACAGTTTTCCGGCATTTGTATATTATGTCCCTTTCCTCACTAGTAATATCCACGTGAGTACCCGCAAAGTCTAATGCCTTATGGAATAACTCCTTTGTGATTTAAGGGTAGTAGTCCACAATGCCGAACTGAACGGAAGAACAGTGATCCTTGTTGCTAATTCCATCAAACCAACTATTAAACTATTTAGTGACCAGCAATATGGATTTCGTCCTACAAGATCTACAGCTGACGTGCTGACTGATATATCGCACCGGATCAGTGAATCTTTTGATGGGACTTTGTCTCTAAGACGATAGCTCTTGATATATCTTCTCAATCATACCACCTTAGAGACAAAGTCCCATCAAAAGATTCACTGATCCGGTGTGATATAACAGTCAGCACGTCAGCTGTAAATCTTGCAGGACGAAATCCATAATGCTTGTTACTAAGTAGTTTGTTTTTGCTAAGGTGGTTGACAACTTTTTGATTTATTACAGATTCAAGCAACTTAGTCATGATGCACAGGAGACTAATCGATCTGTATTGAGATGCAGAGGACCGATCTCCAGTATTTTTAAATACTGGGCAGACCAACGAAGTCTTCCAAGGTGATGGGAAGCATTTCTCCTAGGAGCAACGATTGAACAGCTTTGTAAGAATAGGAACTATTTTGGGTTGTAGTTTCTTGCTGGCATCGAGGTTCTTTATAAGTTTGGCAACATCCCGGACAGTTATTCTCCGATAGGTCTACAAAAGTAGTTGTTTAAGGGCAGAAGTCCAAAGCACACTGCATCAATTACTTAAGGATCCATTCTTGGCTCAACACTCTTCCTACTCTTCATAAATGATCTTCCAAATACTATTCTGAAATCATTCATTGACATCGATGCAGACGACACAACTATTTATGGCAGCACTTTGAAAAGCATTAATGATCAAAATCTTTCTGACTCTCTCTTCTGACTTGAAGCTTTTGGCACAGGAGGAGTAAAAAGTGGCTTGTTACTTTTACCGCCTCTCCTTCTCTCCTTCTACCATTAACGATTGAATCTCATTTTCCCCAGTTGAAATGAATGGCTCTCTTCTTCAGGAATCACCCATTTCTAATAAGCTTCTCAGACTCACTTTCACTCCAAACCTGAAATGAAAGACTTGGATTAAATCCGTTGCTAAAGTCGCTGGAATAATGGTTGGATCATTCTACCGCTCCAGGAAATACCTTACTCCTGACGCAATCCTTACAAGAGCCATATACATCCTAAGATGGAGTATTGCTGTCATATATGGGGAGGTGCTGTTCGGAGCAGTCTTCTTGCATTGACAAAGTACAAAACCGACTTCGCAATCTAGTGGAGGATGATCTCTTCTCTTTTCTACAGCCTCTTCTGTACATGTAGATGTTGCTAGCCTTTCTTTTACTGTATAGTTATGTTCATGGTTCAATAGAGCTCCAATTCCTGCCATCCCCCGAAAAACATACTAAATAAGAAAGTTTCTGATCTCACTTCAATTCCTGGTTTTGGTCTGAAGAGGTGGACTCTCTGTGAAGAGTACAACTGAAACATGTATGCACATATGTAACCAATAATGTTTGTATAAATACAAATTTATACTAAAAAACAGCTCTAAAATTTCACAAAAATATAAGTGTTGTAAAGGTCATGATTGGCATAAATACGAAATTAACATAAAGGGAAGTAATCAGGTATTGACTATATACGAAAGTACGTATATAAGACGGGCAGTGATATCTGGAGGTCAGCAGAGAGTAAACGTCTCTACTTCCTACCGGATCCCTGTTAAACGCAAACCACTCGGTGTATTCTTAATTTAGTATGTCCTATGTAATTTAGAATATAACAATAAGGTATCTAAATTTGCCTAAAACTAAATTAAACTAAATATAGCCCACATTTGGACCCCTTACACTGAGCAGATGTGTTTCAAAATTCATAATGATTGGTTAATTAGTTTAGCAGTGAATCCTGTACATACAAATATATAAAAAATATAAACATACCTAACTTTATATATATATATATATATATATATATATATATATATATATATATTTATATATATATATATTAGTGTGTATGAAAAAATAATGACAGAGTGCTCAACTACATTAATAAGAGCATAATATACTTATATATTTCTAATGTCACACAATTATGTTCTTATTAACCATCTGTAGCATCGGTTTCTGGAGCAATTGGTGTTTGGATACCACCCCTTCATCAAATATTGATTTCAAATCTCGTCTGGTAAGATGTGAAAATCACACTTTACTTTTCCAAATAAACCGGTCAATCAATTTTTTTGCCTCCACCTTTTTAATCTTACTTTTGGCTTGTTTTGTACTCATTAACTCCACCCTATCTTTATATCGCTCCATGCCGGGTTCTTTAAGTTCATATCAGATCTTTACAATGAATTTCTATTTATAGCTCTGGTGTGCTATTCAGTTTTCCTTATTTCATCATCAGTATCAATATATATACCCGTTGCCCCCCCCCCATATATATATATATATATATATATATACTTCTTTGTAGAATGGTAGGAAAAATCCCAGCAGAGTGCTCGATTAATTAAGAATTAAAGTTAAAAATTAAGAGCATAATATTTATTTATTCGAATGTTGTACTAATTTTTCTGTACCAGAATAAATAAATATATATATATATATATATATATATATATATACACACACAGCAATACGAATGCACAAATATATACATGTATCTATATATATTTCTATTATTATACTAAATGTTAGTCGATCAACGTTTGTTTTCCTAGGGCTTTTTTTCTATATACTTTAAGAACACAGACTACATGCTAAAATATACCTTAGTTCTGAAATTTAGTTATATTTAAAAAGATTCTGTATTAATTGTTCTAATTCGCCATAATTTATAATTAACTGATAAAGTCACTCATCTCTCTTTAGCTATATATGCATTTCTTTCGGCCCCCTCTCTAATATTTCTTAATATCTATGCAAGCATTTAGATAGAGTGACTCATTTTTCAGTCTGGTCATCTAATTTAAACACATGTATCTATACACACGACAAACACAAGTGTAAATTAGATGGCAAAATAATAAGTGTCTTTACTTCTAGATAAGAATAATAAAGAATAATGATACTTGTCTATAATAATAACAATTATAATAACAATAGAAACGGCATCATTATTAACAGCCGGACAAAACAATGCGATTAGAACTAACTATATCAAAGCTAAGATAGACAAACCCAGGAAAACAGCAAATGTAAATTACATAAGTGAATGCAGTAAATTTGCTCCAAAAGAATACAAGAACAGACACGACTGTGTGGGGAAGGCAGTACACTGGGAACTATGAAAACAACTGCATTTCGACACCCAGACAAATGGTTCAGACACAAACCGGAAGCAGTACTGAAAAACGAAAATCACAAAATCCTCTTTTATATGAAGATACAAACAGATAAACTCATCCAAGCAAGGAGACCAGATGTCATAATAGTCAACAAGAAAAAATCCTGCCAAATCGTATATTTTGCCATCCCAGCAGGTCACAGGGTAAAAATCGAGGAGACAGAAAAAATGATGCAAATACACAGAACTTGCCAGAGAACTGAAAGGGATATGGAATATGAAGAAATACAAGATAATACAAATAATCGTAGGAACACTAAGAATAGTCCTGAAAAACCTGGAAAAAAGACTGGGAGAAATTGGAATCAAAGGGAAGACTGAGACTTTACAACAGACGGTAATGGTGAAAATAGCTGAAATCCTAAGGAAAATCCTCGAATGCGAAAACCAACCTACATCAACTGCGAACGCTAACCAATTACATGAAAGTTGCAATAGAAATAAAACAAAAACATTGGAAGAACACAACCACATGAACCCAAGGGGAACTGAAACTGCAAGAAATTTCATAGACTGCCCCCCCACCACCACCAAAAAAGTGATGCCACCAGCTTCAGCTGATCCCACACAAGATGGTCATAAAAAGTCAAGTAGGATGGAAAGACCGATGAGGGAGAGCACAAACCAGACCTCCACTGGAATAGTGTAGAGAGTACTGGAACCCTGGCGAGGCTTATTGGCACCCAAATCCCATGAAAAGCTTCAACACCATTTTACACTCTTTTGCATAAAACTGAAGTAAACTAAATATACCCCATATTATAACTCCTTATGCCTAGCAACTGTGTTCCAAAATTTATAATGATCGTTTTTTTTTAGTTTAGAAGATACTCCTGTACATATATATATATATATATATATATATATATATATATATATATTAGTATAAATTTTTATTTATATATATTAGTATAAATTTTTATTTATACAAACATTATTGGTTACATATGTGCATACATGTTTCGGATGTACTCTTCACAGAGAGTCAACCTCTTCAGACCAAAGAAGACTAAGAAGTGAGATGAATTTGGAAAACTTTCCCTTTAAATAAATCTTTTTTGGGGATGAGATATTTTTTATAATTTAGTATCGGGTTACATTCTTTACTTGTTAACTCTTTCAATTAGTTTCAATCTTTTTTTATCATTTTCATTACCTGCGTTCTAATTCTTTCCTTGTTCTATTTTTTTATTACCCACTTAGCCTGGATTCCTTTCTTCTCTATTTAACACTTCAAAGTGTTAATCTAATAGAAAAGGAAAAAAAACAAAAGAGATCTACACTCACTAGATTTAAAAGTCAATTTTGTAATCTGCCGAGGCAAGAAAGAGTCCTCTGAGCAACACCTCGCCAGATGTGTCAACACTACTCGACGTTAGGACGTATCTGACTCTTATATAGGTAGAGGATTGCATCCGGAGTCAGGTACTTTCTGCAGCGATAGAATAATATAATCATTTTTCCAGCAACCTGAGCAACAGATTGGATACAAGTTTTCCGTTTTAGATCTGGAGTGAAAGTGAGTCCTTGGAGTTTATCACAACAACTGGGACAAAAGAAAGATCTGAGCATTGATGGTGACAGCAGATAACCTTGGTTTTAGAGGTGTTAAAAGTAACAAGCCACTATTTTGCCCATTCTGCCATATGCTCTATAGACGGGTCACTACACTGATCGGAAACTGATGATGAGAAGTGAAAAGTTTTGAAAAAGTACTTTGACGAAATTGAATCAGGGTGGTTGCAACAAGAGTAATCAGCGTAGGGATACTCCTTAATATTGTATAAGGGTTTATTTGGCATCACTGGTAACCCTTTCATGTGAAAGATTGACCCTGAAAACCTGGATAAAAATCCAAGATTTATTGATTTATCAAGAAAACTGACCGAGTTAGTGCTTCACACATAAATATAAGAGGTACTCTGGCAGTATATTGACCCGTCTACAAGATCAGAAGAGGGAGAATCAGCAAAATCTTCAGTACCAATGCTCTTCGAAGTTCTGTCATTTTCTTTTGTAATTTCATTCATTAAAGTCTTCTTTAGTTTCGATAATGATGTTTATATGAGGTATGAATCGCCTACATGTTAAGATCATATTAGACTTTAATCTATGGAGACTTTTAGGGATTATTAATGTTATGAGGGTGATCATAAACCTTTTTCTCAACTACATTCAATACATAGTAGTCTAAAGGATTAACATCTGGGGAGCTAGGAGAGTAAATGCTAGAGGTCATGTGATCATGAATATTCCCACCATCCATTTCTCTGTTAAGTGAGCCTATTAGGTCTGATTGAGCAAGTTTCCTTTACCTTTTCTGACATAAAATGACTTTTCTTACCCATCACATAAGACTTGTATCTGATGTCTTTTTGGACAACATTTCAGATTGTTCCTTCTGACACACTGTTCTTTTGCAATCGACCTTATGGATCTTCTAGGATTACCAACAATAGTGTGCTGGACTTGCCGAATGAATTCATGCGTTCCAATGCTACCAGTATGTCTAGAACGTCTCTTACGTTTTGATAATAGTGATACCTTTCCATCTTAAGCCTTTTGAACTCTTTACGAACTTTGTAAATGAAAGATCAAGTGACTTTTAACGATGGTTCTATTTCTAAGTCGCTATATTCAGCTTTTATAGTAACGATAACTGTGTTGTGCCTCTTCATTTGTTGTGTAATTATAGGATATCATCGATAATTCTGAAATATACAAAATATTTAATCGAATAATATTTTTGCTATAGTAAAAATAACGTATTACTGTAGTAACAAAGATAATTGATGCCTGTCTCCCCCTTGGAGTAATAATGGAATGTTCTACATTCGTGTATATTAAGAGTGAATGTTAAAACACTATTTGTCTAGCTAAGCAACAAATGGTTAAATAAAGCTTATCCTTAAGTTATATTCGGCGTCCAGTTTTTATTACAATTTATTTAACCATTCGTTATGGAACGTTACTTGAAACCCGATCGTCTAGACCTTGATACGGCCGACTCGGAATCTACTGACAAATGGCGGCATTGGAGAAAAATGTTCGAAGGATTCCTTACAGCTCTACAGTTATCTTCAAACGCGGCTTTAACAGGTACTGAGAAATATACCCTTCTTTTACATCATGTCTCTACTGCTATTTATAGAAATTTATCTGAATGTGAAAATTATGAAACTGCGGTGGACATTTTAGAAGCCATGTTTGTAAAGAAAAAAAATACTATTTTTGCTAGACATTTACTTGCTACCCGGCGTCAACAACCAGAAGAAAGCCTTGAACAATACCTTCAGATTCTAAAGACGTTAAGTCGCGAGTGTGAATTTACAGCCTTAACTGCGAACCAAGCGAGAGATGTTTTTATCAGGGACGCATTTATTAATGGAATACAGTCCAACCAAATAAGACAAAGACTACTAGAGAATAAAAACCTAGACTTACCAACAGCTTATGAACAAGCTCTAACGTTGGACATGGCACAGAAGCAGTCTGTCTTCTATTTACAACCCGATATTTTGGGAGCTGCTATCGTAGCCCCTCCTCTGCATGTTCAAAATTCTTCCATTGTCCAAGATGCTGCCACCCCCCTTTCTAACGATCACGAACAACTTATCACTGCCGCCTCAGCTGGATCCACATGCTACTTTTGTGGCCTTCGTATACATGCTCGTTCGTCCTGCCCGGCTCGAGATGTTAGATGCCACAAGTGTGATAAGCAGGGACATTTTTCGAAAGTTTGCCGGTCAGCTTCTCAAAAAAAACGTTCGGCTACTCTTGCTACTGTAGCACCAATTACAATATCAGCTGCATTCCCCGGCTGCCTCTCAAAAACAATAGTGAGGGTAAAAATCAATGGATTGACTATTCATGCGCTTATTGATACAGGCAGTTCCGAAAGTTTTATTAATGCCAGTATTGTAAAAGCAAATAAATGGGAAATATTTCCTTGTTCCAACCAAATATCAATGGCAAATTCATCTTTATCGTCCCATGTAATTGGATATTGCATGGTTAACCTGAAACTAAAAGGAAACTCCTATCAAGGGATCAAATTATCAGTAATGAAAAACCTCTGCTGCGAAGTGATTTTGGGTCACAATTTTCTAAAACAACATTCATGCGTTGAAATTCCTTTTGGTGGCCCCAAGCCAGTCCTAAGCGTATGTGGACTAGCAGCTGTCAAAGTGCGGCACCCGTCACTTTTTACAAACTTAACTCCTGACTGCAAACCAATAGCAATAAAATCAAGACGCTATTCAGAAACGGACAAGCAGTTCATAGCAGCAGAAGTAACAAAACTACTTAAGGAAGGAATTATAGAGCCAAGTGAATCTCCATGGCGAGCACAGGTCCTCGTAACAGCCACTGAAAATCACAAGAAAAGGATGGTCATTGACTATTCCCAGACCATCAACAGATACACATTACTCGATGCCTATCCACTGCCTCGTATTGACGAAATGATTTCTAATATTGCAAAATATCACACTTTCAGTACTTTAGATCTCAGAAGTGCCTACCATCAGGTACCTATCAAGCCAGAGGATAAGCCCTACACGGCATTCGAGGCCTGCGGTCGCCTATATCAGTTCTGCCGAATTCCTTTTGGGATAACAAATGGTGTGGCTAGCTTCCAGAGGGTAATAGATGAAATAATCTCCAATGAAAAATTGAAGGGTACTGTTGCATATATAGACAATGTCACAGTATGCGGACATAACCAAGCTGAACATGACCACAACCTTAAACGATTCATGGCTGCCGTCAAGAAATATAATCTGACTTTGAACAGTGAAAAATGTTCCTACAACTTGAAAAGCATCAAATTATTGGGATACATTGTCAAAAATGGCACCATGACGCCGGATCCCGAGCGACTGAAACCGCTAATGGAATTACCAATCCCTGGAAACATGCCCTCTTTACGACGAGCCCTCGGTATGTTTGCTCACTACTCCCAATGGGTTGCGTCTTTTTCAGAAAAAATACACCCATTGACACAAGTATCTACTTTTCCGTTGTCCTGTTCCGCCATCAGAGCATTTCAAAACATGAAAAGGAACATTGCTCAGTCTGCCATTTCTGCTGTGGATCCTTTTATCCCTCTATTAGTTGAGACGGATGCCTCCGACTGTGCGATAGCTGCCTCACTGAGACAATCCGGTCGTCCTGTAGCTTTTTTTTCAAGAACACTTTCGAAATCCGAGCGACGACACTCTGCAATAGAAAAAGAAGCGTACGCCATAGTTGAGGCATTACGAAAATGGAGGCATTACTTAATCGGCCGACATTTTGAATTAATCACTGACCAAAAGTCGGTCTCGTTTATGTTTAACCCAAAAACAACGAGTAAAATAAAAAACGAGAAAATAGCGAGATGGAGAATGGAGCTTTCTTGCTACTCCTTTGACGTCACTTACCGCCCTGGTAAGGAGAATGCCGCGGTCGACGCGCTTTTAAGGGTGTGTGGCCTGGTAACTGGCTCAGATGATCTTCAGTATATACACAGGGAATTGTGTCACCCAGGTATCACAAGAATGATTCACGTAGTCAGGAGCAGAAACTTGCCATATTCTGTTGAAGACGTAAAAAGAATTACGAACTCTTGTCGGATATGCGCAGAAAATAAGCCCAGGTTCTACAAACCTCCTCCAGCAACACTCATTAAGGCCACACAGCCTTTTGAAAGACTTAACCTGGATTTTAAGGGCCCTTTACCCTCTAAAACTAAAAATAAATACATGCTCACAATAATAGACGAGTACTCAAGATTTCCGTTCGTCATCCCCTGCCCAGACGTAACGGCTGCAACAGTAATTCAAGGCCTCTGCTCCATTTTTGCCGTTTTTGGAGTGCCTGCATATATACATTCAGATCGTGGGTCTGCTTTTATGTCGGACGAACTCAAGCAGTTTCTGCATGAACGAAGAGTAGCTGTAAGTAGAACAACTCCTCACAATCCTCAAGGAAACGGACAGTGCGAAAGATACAATGGTATAATATGGAAGACAGTACAGTTGGCGGCAGCAAATCGCAATAGTCCGATCTCCGATTGGGAAAGTCTCATCCCCATGGCCTTATACGCTATTAGGACTCTATTATGTACAGCGACAAACGCTACCCCACATGAGAGATTCTTCTCGTTCCCACGACGAAGCTCAGCAGGCACATCACTTCCCTCGTGGCTTGCACAACCTGGCACAGTTTTATTAAAACGTCATGTTCGTCATAGTAAACATGACCCATTGGTAAGCGAGGTACAATTAATCGAAGCGAACCCTCAGTATGCACTGGTCAGAAATTCAGAAGGAAGGCAATCTACTGTCTCCTTAAGGGATGTAGCCCCAGCAGGAAATGTATATGAACGTAGAACTGCTTCAGATGGATATAGAGCTCCGGTTCGTGGAACAAGTCCGACCCTCTTAGGTGATCGTGTGCCAGATACGTCAAGTTCAGAGTCCCAACAAAACGAATCTGAATATACTAACAGAGTCGTCTCTGACTCTAGTTCGGACGACAGATGGGTACCACGAAAGCGGTTTCACCCAATATCTGAGACAGATACTCAATCTTCAGACACCAAGCGACCGAAGCGCCGTAGAAAACGAGAGCGATTTGGAGCAAGATATTTTAGCCCTAAACCAGCAACACAAGACAGTCCCGAAACGTCGTCAGGTCCCGAGGAGCCTAGATTAGAAATGGATGTCGGGCACGAACAACCAAGACGCCCTCAAAGAACCCGCAGGAGGCCAGGTCGATGGGATGATTTTGTTCCCTACGAATAAGAAGATAGATGGGGGAGAATGTAGTAACAAAGATAATTGATGCCTGTCTCCCCCTTGGAGTAATAATGGAATGTTCTACATTCGTGTATATTAAGAGTGAATGTTAAAACACTATTTGTCTAGCTAAGCAACAAATGGTTAAATAAAGCTTATCCTTAAGTTATATTCGGCGTCCAGTTTTTATTACAATTACCTCAAATACCTTATGCACCCTGTATATATATACATATATTGTTGATATGAGCAGCAAGATTTTCCTTCCGTTTGTACTGATGGCGAAGTTGATAGAAGCTTTAATTGTTAAAAAATTGGTAGGGTTTCAATTTCAGTCTGAAATACTTATACTCATCCTGGCAAGTTATGGAACCATTACGTATTGTTGTTATATAAAAGTGTAAGCGACTATATGTAGTGCATATTTGATGTGTGAAGTTATATTTTTTTTAAAAGAAACTGTAGTTATATACAATTGTAAGTGAATATAATAAACGTAAACCATTTTGTAAAAGTTTAAAATTTCAATTTGTAAATAAAATAATATATTTATGATAGACTCAGAAATTATCCACTGTTTCAATACACAAAAGTACAATGAAATGTATAGAGACCCACAAGCGAAAGAAAGTCCTTATTGTTTTTATGAATGTAGCATGTATTTGATGTGTAAATTTAGTATTCATTCATTTAAGAAATTACGACTAATAAATATTCGGTGTTTGCTTAAAGGCAAATAATAAACTTTGATGTAAGAAAAAGCGAATGATTATTACATAGTTTAGCATACGCACAGTTTACAAGTGGTGAAACGAAAATCTTTGAACCTGGTGATTTCAGTAACAAGAAGATGACTTCTGACTGACTCCAACTATTTCTATGCTATTACTAATCAAAACGAAAACTGTTGGTTGGATTAAATATAAAAAGAAAGAAATCGACTTTTTCATCAGAACACAAAACAATACGTGCACTATTGTACATATTTTTATGCAGCTTTTATTTCTAAATCAATTAAGGGAAAATCTTACTTTACTTTTTATATATATATATATATATATATATATATATATATATATATATATATATATATATATATATATATATTTATTTATTTATTTATATATCACACATGCATTCATACATGCGCATTTATATTTATATACCACTACACCCATATACATATGCAAACACACACATATATATGTGCATATATAGATATACGCACACGAACGTGTGTACACGTTTATACATCTACTTCTATGCAAATACATATTTATATACTTCCTCCTGCAAGGAAATTTTAAGTCTGATAGTTCAGAATATATGCATTAATTTGATGACTAATTGGAGTTGCTTTTAGTTGTATTAAGACATAGTCCATCTACCTCCTTATCTGTGGTGTGGTGAGTAATACTTATATTCTTTTTTTCTATTTTTAAGCTTAGGTAGGTAGAGTGTCTATACTCGAGGTCGTGTGGTTAAATAAATGTATCCAATGTCAATGTAAATGTTATGCTTGTAGTTAACTGTTATTTCACTTCTTCTATTTAGTAAGTTAATTTTGTCATGGAATTTAATAATTGCTAGTTGTTTGTTGAGACATAGAGGACAGGGAGCATCTTACTCTCTACATGTTGACACTTTTTTCCATTCAATTAGTGATGAGTTTTTACAATCTACTACTTCCAAAATATAACTAGATAATCATGTATTATTTTTACTTTCTATTTTTAAATGAAGTTTTATAGTTATATAGTCTCGTTTTAATATAATTGCTCATAGATCAGATGCAGTATTTTTTTTTTTTACATTTGTGGTTTCTTTTGTATATTTCATTGCTTGATATACGAAATTACTCATTATGCATTTATTCTGTTATGGACAAGTATATGTTTTTTTCTTTGCAATTACAGTTAATTTTATTTATAGTTTTCCTGCTATTCATGGTTAATAATGGTTCATTTTAATAATTTTCTATTGTGTTTTTGTATGATTCTTTCTAAGTTATATGTACAGCTATAACTTAATTTTGAAGTGTTTCCAATGATAATTTTATGAATAGGCTTGTTAGGTAAAGAATGTCGGTTAATTGGGTTAACAATTTTTTTTATCTAATCTAGTTTTAGCCATTCAGTTAAAAGGTGCAAACAAAATTATGTGTTTCGCTTATTTTTGCTGTTATTTTTGCTGATTTATTTAATTTAATTTCTGCATTATTTTTCAAACAGTATTGTATTTATTTTTTAATTAATCAAAACCAATTTCATTGGATGGGTTGTTACTAAGTCTACACTCTATTGTAGCATTGATTAATGGGGGTGGTTTAAGCTCGGACTAACATATAACAGGTTAGCATTTTCTATCATAAACGGTTCATATGTGGGTTGTTTTCAAGGTTGAAGGTAAGTTAGTGGATTTATTTTTTTTATGTTACTTTACCTTTTAGAACAATTTCTTTAATCTCTCTATATATAATTTTTCTTTATCTATCACATTTACTGCTTATCACCCCTATAAAGTTCTATATCACTAGTTTCAAAATGTCTACTTCACATAGAAAAGTGAAAGAACAACTCAAATACAGTATTATGAAAATACATCAGTTTGTTATTTCGCTTGTGTTCTATGTGACTTGTATGTTCATATTTTTTAAATGTCAATTCTATATTGTTTTATTTTTCGTTTACACTTGCACCTGTCTGGCACAAGACCATCAACTGTGAGCGCTTCCTTCATAGCCTGCATTACAAAATAATGTCTACCCATTCTTCATCATGAAATACTCCTTTCACTGCCTCACACTTTCAAAACGTACGCACATATATATATATATATATATATATATATATATATATATATATATATATATATATATATATATATATCAGGACCGGCGGGACAGTTATAAAAGTGGGGGGGGGCTCTCCTAAAAAGTTGGGGGGGGGGGACCCGGTTAAACACATGCATATATAACTTCATTATTGATGACCGTAAAGTGGGAGGTGGCCAAGTCAAAAAGTGGGGGGGGGGGCTTGAGCCCCCCCCCCCCGTGCCGCCGTCCATGTATATATATATATATATATATATATATATATATATATATATATATAATATAAAGTAACCTTCTCTATAAATATAATAAGTGTGATCGGCTGGTCTATCTATCTCTTCCTGTTTCTATTGGTCTCTCCTCTCTTATAATTGCCTCTATATGTATGTGATTTCTTCTTCTTCTTCTTCTTCTTCTTCTTCTTCTTCCTCTCAGTGTGTCTTAATGTCTGGGTTTTTTTTCCACCGGATGTGTCTGCTTTCTTTTGTATATCTATTTCTCTTACAGCATATTTTTTCATTAAACAAAAGTTGATTTGTTTTTATCTTTAATCCTTGGTATTTTTTGTTTTATTAAACCATGAAATTTTCACGGGGGTCTTTAAAACTATAATCCTAAAAGTAAAATCTATTTATTCTATCAAAAGATTAGATAAGAAACAAAAATCTACATTCCTTATTATTGGTGTTGATTTGCATTGTCATTTAATGCCGACCAAAAGTAAAAATAGAATAATTATGCTTTGTAATCATTCCGTTTGGTAGACATATCTGAACATGTTAGCATTCTTTGCAGAGAAATAGTCTGTAGAAAGCAGGTTGAGCATTTATATTTTTGTATAACTAATGTCGGTTAGCCCATTTGACATAATGGTTAGGGTGTTAGCTAATGGACCGGGAGAGCTGGTTTCAATCCTCGGTCAATACATACCAAAGACTCAAAAAATGGTATTGAGGCTTCCTTGCAAAACAAGGATTAAGTGAGGATTAAGGGTAAGTGGATAAATCCAAGGAAAGGAATGAGGCTCTCCCGTACATCTCAATGTAGTAGTCAATGAAAATGGAGGCTTTGTGTCGCCCTCGATTACAGTCGATCCATTTTATTTTTTTAAATGTTGCTAATATTGCTAAAAAGAGAATCCAGGTCACTCACCTGGTAATTCTGAGAACGGATCCTCTAAATTAGACAAAATTCTCAATCTTTGCATCTAAATAAAATTAACAAAAATATAATGAGTACATCAAAATAATAAAATTAAAATCTTTTTAATTAACTTTAGCGCCTGTTTGTCTATGTGTGTGTCCACGAATTACTTTTATGTCATTAGACATAGGAATGTGAAATTAGGTAGAAATTATTCCTTACCTATATTTATCTTTGTTCAAGGAGTTTTTAGTAAAAGGTTTCCAAGGGAGTGTGAAACTTTGATTTAAATAAGATTCAAACCATAGAAAATTATAATAAGATTCTCTAAATGTGATCATTTATAGACACTCTAATGGAGACTTGATTATATAAAATTAAGTTTTCTAAGCCCAATTCACATACTTTCTTTAGCCATGTAGGTTCTATTTTCACATAGCTTTCTATTATATATATGAAAGTATGTCTTAATTAAATAGTTCATTGGAGCACAGGGTAGAGCAGGTGCTAGTATGATGGCAAGAGGGGTGGAGGGAGTAAGTTCAGGGAATGTCTGCCTTTACTAACCAACAGAGCGTTACCATTGTCGACACAGGGAAGAGTCTGTCAGGCACGGGTATTCAGTGTGATAATATATGAAAGTGAAACCTGGACAGTGAGGGTTGGGGACATGTTACATGGAGAGAAATGATATGAGAATGATACGATGGATGTGTAATGTGAGTCTTAAAGACAGTTTTAGTTCTGATGACCTCAGAGAAAGATTAAATCTTGGCACTGTAGAAAGATGTGTGACGAACATGAGACTTCAATGGTATGATTACATTGAAAGAATGGGTGAGAGTTCTTGGGTTAGAAGATGTAGAACAGTTGAGATAGCAGGGTCAGTTCTCAGAGGGGAGGCCAAGGAAAACATGGAATGAAGTGATAAAAATGGACTTGAGAGAAAGAAGGATAAATAAATACTTGTCCAAAGATAGGTAAGTTTGGAAGACAATTTCTAAAAGCCATCCAATGCATGCCAGCATATAAAACAGACGTTAAACTGAATATGATGATGATGATGATGATCATCATCATCGTCATCATTATCATTGTTATCAATACAAGTGAATTCTCTAAAAAATTATTTGTGGAATGCATGTGTCCATAGATGTATATGTATGCATGCATGTGTGTGTATGCATGCATGTATGTGTGCATGTTTAAGCTACATTGTTTCATTAATACAAGTTTACAGACACAGAACAATGCAACAGTTTGTTTGTACAAAGATTTTCCTGTTTATGCAAAAAAAAAAAATTTCTGGATCAAAAGAATATAATAATTGAGGAGATTTTATGATTATTACATTCTTTAGATTCTTTTACAGACATTAGTTGTTTTGTTTTTTACATTCTTCCGTGTCCATTATATTTAACCAGACTATATAATAAGCATCTATTTTATTTGGTTTAATATCAGTTCAATCTAGTTGAGTTTAGTTGTATTTGGATCTTTTCATTCTGGGCCACGTCCTGCCAGTATGTATTTTTTGGTTGCAAAAGTTCATGACAATTTAAGGATAACTGGGTTTTTTTCAGTTGCTGATAGATGCACCCTTCTCCGCCATTGAGTGTATGCTGAGCTGGCAAGGATTTTACACTTATGAGTAATAGTGTTAAGTTTCAACTACACTTAAAGACTTTCACTTCTCTGGGTGTTTTGTCTGGGTTTATTCTCTCTTAGATCCTCAGTGCTATTAACTTGGAGGTTAATTACCAGTAGTGACTTTTTGAAGGTTAACATGACGTTCTGACTTTTGGAAGAAGAAGAAGAAGAAGAAGAAGAAGAAGAAGAAGAAGAAGAAGAAGAAGTAGAAGAAGAAGAAGAAGAAGAAGAAGAAGAAGAAGAATAATAATAATAATAATAATAATAATAATAATAATAATAATAATAATAATAATAATAATAATAATAATAATAATAATAATAATAATAATCAGCAGCAGCAGCAGCATAATAGCATTTCAGCATTCGTTTTACATGCTGATATTCGTTGGACGGCTTCAAGAAATTGACTTCCAAACTAACCTATCTCTGACCAGGTCTTTATTTATCTCTCTTTCGCTCAAGTTCATCCTTATCACTTCATTCCATGTTTTCCTTGGCCTTCCCCTGTGAACTGCATCTTCTATCTTGAGTGTTCTACGTCTACTAACCCAATAATTCTTATTCATTCTTTCAATGTAGCCATACAATCGAAGTCTCCTGTTCTGCACACATCTCCCTATACTGTCCAGATTTAATCTTCCTCAGAACTAAGCCTGTCTATAAGACTCACATCAACCATCCATTGTATCATTCTCATATAGCATTTCCATCCATGCAACACATGTCCTCAACCCTCACTGGCTAGGTTTTACTTCCATATATAATCACACTGCGTAAAAATGCCTGATAGACTCTTCCCTTGGTCGACCATGGAAACTATCGGATGAAATAGTTAACAGAGTTTTATCTGTATATCAACATTGTATTTATATTGTAAATGTTTTTTAGAGGTTTGAATTTAGAAGATAAAAAAGAAGAGATATACAAAGAGACATAACCAAAAAAAAATAATGATAATAATACAAGAGAACTGATGCTTAAGTTTGAATTAGCATTCTCCTCTGTCTGTCACACTTAAGTTTAAAATAGTGTTCGCATCGCGATTGAATGTGTGTATCTTAGCTTAGAGTTTGGAATAGCAAGTTTACATGTGTCCACTGATCAACTGTCTATTTGTTAGTCAGTGTGTCGGTCTGTCACGCTTAAGTGTGAAATATCATTTTTAGAGGTGTCCACGTATCTCTATAAGAGGCTCGGTCTGTCACATTTATGTCTTCAATAGGATTTTCATTGCAAAACGTGCAGATTGAATGGGCGTATCTTGTTTTTATATAGCTGAAGAGGGTTTCTAGTTTTATGTCTTATGGCTCCTCAATGCCATTCAACATCTTTTTGATGTTAAACATGGCAAAACACCTTTAAATATTTTTGGTCAAAAAGTTATTAAAAACAGTTTACGTTACTCTGTTTCTTTTTCCTATTTTTATTCTTATATTTTTTTAAGGCGTTGTCCTTATCATGAGTAATTCAACAGGTAAGACCAAGAGTTTCCTGCTGTTCTGTCTATTTTCTACCATTTCGTGGGGGAAGAAGAGGTCAGTAAGTGGCCAATCCTTACTTTTCTCATCTGACCTAGGAAATACAATTGTTAAATCTTAGCAGGTATTCATTTAATACTGATCGTCATCAAAATACTGTCAGTAAGTGCATACAGAGGATTATTGAAGCATTTGAGTATTATTGCTCGTTGTGCCTGTCGATCAGTGCTGGGCTTACCAATAAGAGTTAAATAAGCTATGGCACAAGACCGCACATTCTCGGGGCCTCATTTAAGAAAGGTACGGTTATAAGTTTTTATCCTTTAACATTAATCACTCGAAAATTATATATATATATAAGAAGATTTAATGAATTATAAGATTCCAATTGTTCAAAGAATTAGAACAACAAGTCTATTATGGCGTACGGTCGTTTCCAAAACATTCTGAAAATACTTTATTTTATTTTTTTATTTTTAAAAAAATCAACAAAAGCTACTCCAAAACGTCTCTTCATCAGCGCCTTTAGCACCACATCTTACAGAAATTCAAGGAAAAAATAACAAGCTCGCCTATTGACAAGAGGGCGTACAGAGTCCAATATTGGAAAAAGAATAAGTTACAGATATAAAATAAAAATATAAAGATAAACTGATAATAATAATAATAAAACCTTATAAACATTTTAAAGATTATTAAGATAAAATGAAAATAAAAATAAGAACAAAAATAAAAAATAAAAATAAAATATAATATAAAAAATGATAGAATATATAAAGGAAAGATAAAATAAAAATAAAAAAGATAAATAAATAAAAAATTTTTTAAATATAAGAAAATAAAAAAATATAAGAAAATAAAAAAATAAAAAATTAATATAATATATATATATATATATATATATATATATATATATATATATATATATATATATATATATATATATATATATATATATAAAGCCTATTAACAATGCAAAAATATGTTAGGTTGTTGGAAGGAAAATAAAAATGGAAATAAGTTTCTTTGTTTTGTTGGTACTGATATCGAATATGTACCCGTTTCCGTGAAATTTCGCCTTAGCAGCATTCTGGCATGTTAGGTTACCCAGAGAAATGCCGAGGCGATTAGCCAATCAGCTGTCAGTTGGTAGCCGACAAATTTACTAACCAATTTTTTTAGGGAGGTCTGCAAAGACCATTTGTTACGAAATCCTCGCATACGATTGAGATAGACTAGTCTCTGTCTAACCCTAACCCGACTGATTAAAAAAGACAATAGCAAAAAAGCCCCCCCCCCCCCCAAATTATTTTTCAGTTTTAAGAAACACAAAAATAACTACCTTTTAACCAGTTGACTGAATACAAAAAGAAATGAAAACAAAAATGTATTTATTAACAGTTATTTCGCTATGTTTTGTTCGTTTTTTTTGTTGTTATTTGCTATCTTTTTTGAAAATGAAACTGAAAAAATATGACTCAGCAACGTATCGAAGTTATCGTCTTTCGCCTCGGCACCTCTCTGGTGTTTGCTAACATGCCCGAACGCTGCCGACGCAAAGTTCCCGGAAACTGGTACATGTTTCGATGTTTTAACTTATTTTTATTTTTTTATTTAAATTTTTTGGTGCTTCTTGCTTAAAAGTCCGAAAAAAAGATTTCTTTGTCTTTTAATGTTTAAGAGGTAAATAAGGGGCAGTAACTCTTAATTGTAATTTTGAGCCAGACTTTATCGTTAATTTCTATCAAGCCTGATATTCTCTTCAACTGGAATCATGGATTTGAAATTGTTCCAGTTTGAAGACGTACTATATTTTACTTCAGAAAAAGCAAAACAGATAGATTTTTTGCAAGCGCATGGAATTATTTCTGGAGAAGAGACCTGTAATTGTGGGCATAACATGCGACTTGTGCCATCACGAGTGAAAACGGATGGCTTCCATTGGCGTTGTACGAGCGGATACTGTGCAAGTAAAATGTCTATTAGACGTAACAGTATATTTGATAAATCGAAATTACCGATTCGCAAAATATTGAAATTTATTTATTTATGATTAAATTTTCCATTTACGTATACTTTGTTGTTCATTTATTACTAATTTATTGAATGTGGCAGTAAATTACGTATGTAATAACAACAGTTGATAAGAGTTACTGCCCCTTATTTACCTCTTAAACATTAAAAGACAAAGAAATCTTTTTTTCGGACTTTTAAGCAAGAAGCACCAATTTTTTTTACTTGCTTTCAGTTTTCACTTCGTTCACTAGGGATGTAAAAGTTCCCCTTCTCAAGTGTTTTCACACACACACACACACACACACACATTTATATAATAGTAAGTTGAGACAAATAAATTTATAACATTATTTATTTCAGTTCCAAGAATTTAATATTAACAAATCTTAGGTGTAAGATCGTTTAGAGACGATTAGGTGTTTTTATTTTATTAATACCTGGAGTTTTGAATTGTCAATATTTTATATTAGCTTTCCATTGCACTGGAAGTGATTTTTCTATTGTACATTTATACTCTACTCAAGTGTATACTTTGACTTTATATATATATATATATATATATATATATATATATATATATATATATAGTATACATTTTTATTTATACACACATTATTGGTTACATATGTGCATACATGTTTCGGTTGTACTCTTCACAGAGAGTCAACCTCTTCAGACCAAAGAAGACTTGTCTGGTCTGAAGAGGTTGACTCTCTGTGAAGAGTACAACCGAAACATGTATGCCCATATGTAACCAATAATGTGTGTATAAATAACACTTTATACTTAAGAACAGCTTGTAAGGAGATGGTGATGGAAATGAAAAGGGTTATCCTTTTATCTTCTCGTAAAGAAACGGAACAACGAAAAGTATTTCTGTAACTATAACAAAAAGGGGTTTTATTACCTCAAGGTTACCTATATCGTTTGGTATAGGTAGATGAGAGTGGGACGGTGTCCGTCTGAGGAAGAGGAAGAATATAAGAGTTCTTAGGGCCGCCCGTGGATTTCTTCATGTGAAGATGGTAGTAGTCGTCGAGTGAGGCGACGGCGGCGGGAGAGAGAACGTTTCCTCGTTCCTCGCTGGTGGGCTCTCTGCGATGCGTCAAAGCTGGTGCCAAGAGGTCGTCTGATCTTTTTCCTCGAACCCTAAGGGGACATAAGTAGTCCCTTAGGGAACTAACGATATTACTGCGCCCTGTGATTTGATTGGACAAGCCAGCTCACAGGGACAGTGATTACGCATTCAAAAGTAGTCCCTATTGGTGACTGCTACAAGCTCTACTTGTTATTGACCACTTTTTATAAACACTGGAGTTTCAACGGATTTACATCTACAGAAACTAATACAATACGTGTACTATATATATAGTCTCGGAAGTTTCTCAACCATTAAAACTATATTAAAAAAAAAAAAAAATAAATAAAATAAAATTATAGTCCAAGTCTTCCAGTGGAAAATCACTCATGTAAGTCAATTTATTTTTTACAGTTATTATATTAGTTTATTTCTAACACTATTTTAAGGGATCATCAGTTGTTTACCATGAAAAACTGTTTCGGGATGATCAAGGTGAACATCTGTGTGTCTGTGCATCTATATGAAGAAAAACTATTGGCCGTATTTGTATGGGATTAGGAAAACAGTAGACATAAAAGAGAGCATAATGAGCTATGTTTGATTTATTGTGCTATTCTATGGCTATGTGGGTTGGTTTCTGCAATCTAGCATTTTTTCAATATTTCGGCTGTTTTCCTCATTGTTGTGTTTAGTATGTTGTCAATCCTCCCTTTGATTTCAATTTCTTCCCGTCTTCTTTCTAGGTTTTTCGGAATTATTCCTTATTAATTACCCACTAGGAGATCTCAGATGAGTTGTTATCAGTGATTGCTCACTCATAACAACACATGATGTTTTTTGGAGTCTGAGTGACAACAAGTATCCTCAGGTTTCCAGCACTTTATGCCTTTTTCGATAACTGTTGTAAGTCATTTTGCGTTATTGCAACAGTCGTTTACCATTAATTTCTCATTAGCAACGACTGGAATTTGAGTGGCAATAAGCCTCCCCAAGGTTCCAATATTTTCTACATCCCTCCAGTCTGGACGGGAGGGTCAATGACTGTAGAACATGTCACTATTGCTTCATCATCTTTGCGTTTCTTCTTAGGAGTACTTTTCTCCTAATAAGTTAAGTACTCCTTATATATGTACATATTTCTAGATCTCTCTCCTCATATATAATAATATTAGTAGTAGCAGTACCTGCGGCGATGGTATTTTGAGACACTTTTGGTTAAACTCTGCTAATCTTAAAACCTGGTCATTTTTTGGCAGAAGTACTTTTATCTGGCAACCCTGCCACACACACACAAATACGTATTATGTACGTAAATCGTGCTGCAGCCACCAGAAAAAGCAACAAGCAGACATGGCTGTCTGTTCCTGCATTTTTTTTCTTTTTAAATTTTTTTTTATGGAAATCGCTCCAGACAAGGCATGAAGCCACTTGATGTAAGAAGCTAAAAAAGATACTATTTCAAGCTCAAAGACTAGCCAACGATAAGTGTTAGATGGATAGATTCCGACCCCTAAAAAACAGCAAATCTTCCCCCTTTGTCAGAAGCCTCGCTCATGGAATGTGAGGACTAAAGGACAAAATAAGGGAAGCGAGAGTTACACCTCTTTGGTTATCTCCTTCTTTTATTAACCTTTTCAATTCAACCCTTAAAAAACATTTCACAGATATTTACATTATTAATCCATCAATATCAATTTACAGATAGCCCCACCCCCCCTTAATTCCTCTATTTTATCATTATTTCCGATTGATCTAATTCTATCTTAATGCCATTTTTTCTTGTTTATCTGATCTGGAAACTTATAAAATATATTACTCTCTGAGTAAAAAAATTCAATTAGTTAATATATATATATTTTTAAAATCTATCTTGACAGTTATGAATTCTATATTGAAACCATTGATTTAAAGAAAAACAACAGCAAATGATTTAAAAAAAAAGAAAAGAAATCTAAGTATAACAATTTGTAAAAGATTCATGCTACGTTTCACACGATTGCTTGTGTCACGTTATCCATGACTGTTCATCGCTTGAAAAATAAATGTAAAAATTACTATTTCATCACATTTAAGCATATCATTCACCATGTTTTTTTGTGTTGATAGATAAGTAGTGATCTATAGTGATAAGTAGTTAGATCAAAAAACAAGAATAGGTTTAAGGCTCCCAAAATTCATACTAAAATTGTCCGCAAGGACCTGTGGATATAGTATTAAGTATAACTCAGTTCTAAGTGACAGTCATCTGAAGGTTGAAGGTTCAATCCTCAGTGTGGGTGATACGAAGAATTGTGAATTACTGAAGACTGGCAGATGGAATGAGAGCATGCTATCCCCATGGATTAAATAAAGGGTTCTATTCGAAATTCCGTCCAGATTCCCGAGTTTGACAAAGGTCGGAGGTTACATCGGCCGAAACGTTGTGATAAAAACACCAAAGATGAGAACAGTAGTCTGAATATACCAAATTCTACGAATTATCAACCCTCATCTCAAAAATTCTGAAGTTTAATAATAATATTTGTAATAGATGAAGTTTATTAATAAATTAAAAAAAATTATTAACAATTTATCAACAGACTTTTAATCACTTTTTATATTTTTATCCTGAGGATAAAATTGATTAGTTTCAGGAGACCATCTTCTCAGGCAATCCCTCTTTTTTCGTTAAGAGAACAAATTTATTGTCTGTCATTTATTCGCGGGAAAGAGTGCCAACGGGTCTATACAGGTATTTTTGTTCCCATCCAGAGTGCCCCTTTTTTGGGGAGTTGGATTCTCCCCATATTAAAAACCTATCTTTATGTCTAACTTTGCCTTTGAAGGGAAGTAAATAAATAAGGTCTTTCAATCCCTTCTTTTAATATTTTGGTACATTCCAAATCATATTCTGAGATCATTTGTTAGCATCTACACAGATGACACAACTGTCTATGGCAGCACATCGAAGAGCAATGGTGATCAATTTCTTTCCGATTCTTTCTCTTCTGATCTAGAGCATGTGGTGCAATGGGGAAAACTTGGCTGGTTACTTTTAACACTTCTAAAACCAAACTTCTCTTCTTTCATCACCAACGCTAGAAGCCTTGTTTTAAATCTATTCTATTATCATGATACATCCTCCCAGGCATTACCTCCTTCTTTCGGGAGGAGAAAGTAATGTAGTATCTGCGCTGTTGTCATGAGACCATCTTCTCAGACATCACTCCCTCCTTAGACGGACAGTGTAGTATATGTTCGTCATATATCAGGTTGGAAAACTAGTAATGTCGTATTTTTTACTTCATCACTTTGCAGCCTCCTAAGATGTCCACAGTTTTAGATTTTTTGGTGAATTGGTGTCTTAATATCTTGCTTTGCCTTTCAGATATAGTAATTAGTTGGAAAATATTAAGTTTAACGATCTCAGCCGTCAAAAAATGGATATTAGTGAGGAGCATCTGAGACATTGCATGCTCTATGAATTCAAAAAAAGAAATTCAGCTTCAGAAGCTACAAGGAATATTAGAACTGTCTATGGGATAATTGTTCTGAACGATCTAAAATGTCAACGGTGGTTTGCAAAATTTTCTTCTGGAGACTTTAACCTGTCAGATCGGCGACGTTTGGAAAGGCCAAAATCAATTGATAAAGACGCCATTAAAGATGCTGTGGAGGCCAATCTAAAGTTAACCAGCAGAGAATTAGCTCAACAATTCAATACAACCCATACCACAATTATTTCATGCCTTTACGAGTAAGGAAAAGTTTCAAAACTTGAACTCTGGGTTTCCCATGATTTGACCGATGCTCAACGAAATCAAAGATTGACTGTTTGCACATCTTTGCTTTCCAGGAATCATCGAAAACCATTTTTGCAAAGTATTGTGACTGGAGATGAAAAATGGGTTCTTTACAAGAAAAACCAATGCAAAAGACAATGGTTAGACCGAAACCAAAGTCCACAGTCTGTTCTAAAACAAGGACTACACCTAAAGAAGGTTTTGCTCTCTTTATGGTGGGACATGAGAGGACTGATTAATTATGAGTTACTAGAGTCTAATCAAACAATCACAGCAATAAAATATTGTTCGCAGCTAGATGATCTAAGAATTGCTCTCTAAAAAAAAACGACCAGCATTACTCAATAGGAAGGGTGTAGTGCTTCAGCATGATACCGCGAAACCTCACACAGCAAAAATCACTCAGGAAAAGGTCATGAGTTTCAATTGTGAAGTTTTGCCTCATCCGCCTTATTCACCTGACATTGCCCCATCTGACTACCATCTTTTCCGGTCGTTGCAGCATCACTTAAACAATAAAATTCATGAAAATGACGACCAACTAAAAAATGACCTAAATTTGTTTTTCTCTAAAAAATCAGAAATTTTTTGAAGAAATCATCAAGAAGCTAGTTAATCGTTGGACAGAAGTCATAGAAAATGAGGGAAATTATTGTAAAAATTAAAAATGCCCTGATGTGAATGTTTCAGATGAAATAAATGTGTTGGACAAAAACGACATTACTTTCTTTCCAACCTGATATACTAGCAAAGATATGTAACCAGGAGGGGGGGGGGTGTATATTTTTGCTAATATATGTTGAGTGCCATAATTAAACTAATGTTTATAAAAAGCGATATTCACAAAACTCGAACAAATTCACCTTCTCTTGTATTTTCTTTTTTTTTCACGGATTTATCCCAAAGCTTAAAACAAAGTCATTTATTTTCATGAGTTTTCATCATTGTACAAACAACTGCACATAAACTGAATCAACTTATTTCAGTTGGCATGTCCTCGATATTCAGTCCGACAGTAACTTTGTTGATGTCAGGCTGATGTATGCTCCTGTTCAGTCTCAGGAGGTCCACCCTCCCAGGCTTTACCTTCTCTTTGAGAAGGGATTAGTTAATCGCTAATCGCTAATCGCCTGAGGTGGCCCTACCAAGGTATGCCGACGGGGATGCTTAGCATTTTTTTGTAGGCCAGAATTCGCTAATCCTAGTGCACTGGCTTTGAAACTTAACCCCTGACCTTGTGTCTGACCTCTTGGAGGAGTAAATAAAATAATTATGTAAGAAGCATCAACATACATAAATAATAAGCGTGTATTCATTTTACACCCTGATGCATGATGAGATCATACAAACAAAACCGGTCACTGACATCCGGGTGTGATACATTTCTAAAATAAAAGAGAAAAACAAAAATGCAAGTCAGAAATTGTGTATTATTAAAGAATCTTGAAAAGATCTTTACATTAAATGCTAAGTGAACCCTAAATCTTGTATATTGAGAAGAAAGAAACTTAGTATTCAATACTATTTTCACTAAGTAAACTTAATAACATCCAAGAAAACCAACAGCCATTACGCACCTAACAAAAACAGGTGGGAATCGTATAAAAGAAAATGAACTGGCTTTTTATTTTATATTTCCCCTTACTGTTAAAAATGATTGGAATATTTGTACATTGGTGGATAAATCTTACTATGTTCAGATTGTAGTATCTATACACTCTGCGTAGGTTCCGAGTGTAGTTTTTGTGCATTTTTCCTAGGTTCAGAGTGTAGTTTTTGCGCATTTTGCCTAGGTTCAGAGTGTAGTTTTTGTACATTTTGCCTATGTTCAGAGTGTAGTTTTTGTGCATTTTGCCTAGGTTCAGAGTGTAGTTTTTGTGCATTTTGCCTAGGTTCAGAGTGTAGTTTTTGTGCATTTTGCTTAGGTTCAGAGTGTAGTTTTTGTGCATTTTGCTTAGGTTCAGAGTGTAAGTTTTGTGCATTTTGCTTAGGTTCAGAGTGTAAGTTTTGTGCATTTTGCTTAGGTTCAGAGTGTAGTTTTTGTGCATTTTGCCTAAGTTCAGAGTGTAGTTTTTGTGCATTTTGCCTAGGTTGAGAGTGTAGTTTTTGTGCATTTTGCCTAGGTTGAGAGTGTAATGTCTTTGCACTCTGCCTAGATTCAGAGTGTAGTAACTTTGCACTCTTCGAGGGATTAAGTGTAGTATCTGTAATCTCTGTTAATAAAGTGTGTCGTATATATCCACATTACCAAAGATCAGTGTAGTAACTGTGGCCTCTGCTAAGGATCGGTGTACATACCGCTGAGATCAGAGTATAGTATCTGTAAACTCTACCTAAGATCTTTTCTGCCTAGGATCAGAGTACTAGTTTGATAATAATTTGAATTTTGATGATAACTATTTTTCTTTTCAAATTTAGAAACCCATCGTTGATACGAAATCATAATGAATTCAACAAACATTTACTTATGAAAATCGAACTTTTTAGTTACAGAATGTCTTATTAATATATGATCTTGTATGTTTGTCCATCTCTCCTCAACATTAACCAAGTCTAATGATACTAAACCGAATGAGAATGGTGTATACGTATAGAATAGACAATGTTTTTGCAGTATACTATCGACACTGGCATTGTTTGTGAAATTCATTTACTACTTCTAATCTCTATATTAATAAAATTGTGTGACCACTTCTTATGTGCATGTGTGTGTATTTCTCGCCTCTATGGGACTTACATATAAATATTTTCTATTTACTACTTATAAGAAATTTATTGAAATAAAAATGTAATAGCGTAAAGTACTAAAGCGAACTTTAAAAGAATCTAATTAAAAAAATAGTTTAATTACAAAATTAAATCCACCAGAATGCATTTCCTTTCATTCGTAAAAAAATCAGCAATTTTGATTTTTTGTTAATAGTTGAAAAAAAAAGAAGAATGGATTACTTTGTTACTCTTCAAAATTTGACATGATTTTGTATGCTTCTCTCTCCCTCTCTCCCGAACACTAGCCCAGTCTACTAATACTAAACCAACAATGAGAATGGTATATACATACAGAATCAATGTTCTATTCTAGTCTTTTTCACTCGTTCCTTTTTACACTTTTTTCTCCTCGTTCTTTTTTCTGCTGGCTTATCGACACTTCTAGTTTTCTTTTTCTGTTTTTCCATCTCATGCATTGATGGACGTCTGTCTTAGCATCACTTATTTAAATCTATATTTTATAGTCCATTCCTATACTCCTATTGTCACTGTTAGTTTAGTATTATTAGACTGGGCTAGTGTCCAGGAGAGATGGATGAACAAAGAAGACTACTTTGTAAATAAACCAATGTGTTAATTTTTTTTAATCAGCAAAATTCAGAATTTTAATGAATTTTCAGTATTGATTCAATAAATTATATATTTTAAAGGAAAACAAGTTTTCAAATTTAACATCCAAATGATTTTCAGAGTCGAAGTTTGACCAAATTTGTTTGGCCAGATTGATGCTTTCTTTTTATCTTGCATCGACTGATAATCAACTATTTCACAGTTTGTAAAAGCATTTAGTCTATAAAAACTCCCAAGAAATGGCTGGTGATACCAGATCAGGCTGCCCTGTGGCTCCCTGAGACGAAATTCACCTACATTGACGTTTTTTTTTTTTTTTTTTTTTTTTTGTAAAACTTAATTATGTTCTACAAAACCAAAAACAAAAACAACAGCCCCTCTCCCTTTCTCCCTCCCCTTTTTAATTTTATTTTTAGAACTTGAAGCATAAATCTTTTACTATAATGACCAGATTCGGCATTAAATAACCCAAAAAGGGTTGATATGCCGTAAAACAAAACTACCAAACCAAAAACGATGATTAAACATTTGAAGATATAAAGAACTTGAAGCATAAAAACTTTTACTATAATGACCAGATTCGGCATTAAATAACCCAAAAAGGGTTGATATGCCGTAAAACAAAACTACCATACCAAACCAAGAAATGGAGACTGACCTCACTACTTTCTTTTCTTTAAAACCAAACGACTTTTACAACAATGCCATTGAGAAGCTCGTTGAATGTTGAAAAGAAGTAATTGATAATGATGAATTTTATATTAAGGATTACATTCTAATCTAATATATAAATTTAAGTTGGTCGAATTTTTCGTGTTAGACCTAAATAGCATTGCATCTGGCAAATCGATAATTAATTCTGACTTGCAATTTCTTCCTTTTTATCCTTGTTCTTTACCCAAATAAAAAATGTAATTCGCTTCAGTGGTGTACAATGTAGACTATTTTAAATAATGACCTAAAAAGCAAAAAATGTAAAGGAGATAACTTCTATTTTTACTTGAAAATAAAAACATGCGTTATCTCCCTTACATTTTGAGATGTTTTTTCTCGACCTACACAATGTAGAATAAGCACCACTGTAGAACGCATCGTGGAATAGTGGACAAGTATTTGTGTGAGTTTATGTGGAGGCAGAAATATAAGGGAAACGATATTTTTGTTATGCTAATACTCAATGACATGAATGAATTTCTATCCTCTTGAGTAAGTAATAAAGCATTTTCACTGCGATTCGCATTTTATCTATTTTCTTGGTGGCATAGGTATTTTATTTGATGTGGCTCTTCGACAAAAGATTCTATTTTTTTGGTCTGTCAGGCTTAAGTTTGAAATAGCATTTTCGTTGGTCTGTCAGGTTTGAGTTTGAAATAGAATTTTCGTTGGTCTGTCAGGTTTAAGTTTTGAAATAGCATTTTCGTTGGTCTGTCATGCTTAAGTTTGAAATATGAAGTTCTTTGGTTCATTATGCTTAAGTTTAAAATAAATTTTTCGCCGTATTATTTGGATTATTCACACTACTGTTCTCATCACAACATTTCGGCCAATGTGACCTACGAACTTCTACAAGTGCATCTTGTAAAACTCGGAAATCTCTTCGGAATTTCGAATGGAACCCTTTAAGTAATCCACAGGTGTAGCATGCTCTCGCTCCAACAGTCATCAACAGGTAAAAAATTCTGAGTTTGACAAGACACACCTGAAGAAGGTTGAAGGCTACATCAACCGAAACATTGTAAAGATTAACATCGAAGATGAGAACAGTAGTCCGAATAATTCAAATAATCCAAATTGTCAATCCTCATCTAAAAAATTACGAAACATTTTCGCTTGTATTATTTGGACAATTATTCTCATTTTGGTTGTGATTTTCACAACGTTTTGGCCGATGTAACCTCCGCGCTTCTTCAGATGCATCTTTTCGAACTTGTGAATTTTTGTCTGTCACACTTAAGTTTGAAATAACGTTTTTATTTCTAGATGTACAGATGCAATGGCTACATGTTAAGAATGGTCATTCCTGATTATCACGTTCAGCGATTAGGAGGAATGAAGAAAGAACAATAAAGAAAGGCCCGATCGCTGCACCTGTTTTCTTGGTGTAAGCTTGTTTCTCCGTACACACCTAAAAAAAGCAATTGTTTTTCTCCAGAATGCGTGACCAACAAAGCCACCTCCTTAAAAAATATTTTTAAATTTCTTCTATGACTCAATGCGTTCAAATTATTATATATATATGTATATAAGGTTAATACAACAAAAGATATAAGAGGTAACTAATATCTTTAATTAGTGAACATCCGGATAAAAATGAAGCTCAATATACTGGATAGAGCATTAATAGCACTAGATAAAGTGAAAGAATAAAATTAGGTGCGAATCAAATTTTATTACTATTCAAAGTTCAAGCAAAGTACTTTAAAGTCCTTAACTCATGAGTTTTCAAATAAAATCTTCTCCTCAGAAGACCATTACCGCAATGACATTACTGCAGGTAATAAAATTAAACTTTGAAAATATGTTAAAAAATATATAAAATACATAAAAGTATATAAAACATCAAATATATCGGCCCAAAACACACTTTTTTGTTAAACTTATACAGTTCATCCAAGTCATAAAGTTTAAAACAGCTTTAAGAAAGATATCAAAGAGGTTGATTAAAAACAATCCAGGTGGTGAATGGTATTCCAAAAACGGAAAAGTTATCCAAGCGGGAAATTTGTTTACTATCGATGCAGTAGATGACAGTGAAAAGTGTATTCAAGGTGTATGCAAATTAATAAAACGATAGAAAAAACCAAATCATATGAAAAGTTCAGAAAACTCACCTGGTGTTGAATATTATAATGTCCAATTAAGGGTTCTTATGAGCTGATAGGAGTTGTGCAAACCATAACTTCCTGGTTAGATGCAAGCGCCGCTAAGGCCAATTCGAATAAAGTTAAGCTGACCTGATGTTTTCGGCCATTATTTTCTTCTGGGTCCGATAAAATTACTCCAGTAAAAGTGAGAAGATTTTCTTTGAAAACTCATGAGTAAAGGACTTTAAAGTACTTTGCCTGAACTTTGAATTGTAATAAAATTTGATTCGCACCTTATTTTATTCTTTCACTTTATCTAGTGCTATATATATATATATATATATATATATATATATATATATAGAGAGAGAGAGAGAGAGAGAGAGAGAGAGAGTTAAATATGACTTTCATATTGAGGTTTGAATCGTGACCGGCAGAGATTGTCTCCTCCCATACTGATGATTGCAGGTTTTGCATGAAACACATGTGTATATGGGTTAATTTGAAAAATATTATTTATAAATAATTATATATATATATATATATATATATATATATATATATATATATATATATATACCTCACGGGGTCGGAAGATATGCTGTTTAAGAAGCAGATCTTGCACGCACAAAGGGTTCGATATCCTTGCAGATAGAGCTTCATAGCAATAATAAATATTGTTGTCTGCTTTCTGTCTTTTCCATGAACTTTATGCACGGTTTGTTATCTTTATATATGCCTTTCATTGTGGTTTCTGAAGATCAGCATGTAATTGCATTTAACTGTAGCTATTGCACACTGTGAAACAATTGTTAGACCATCATCAATTCTGCCATTGCAAAAAATGAATGATATATAAGACTTAATTTTTGTCATTGGAATTTAGATAATCATTATATATATATATATATATATAGGGGGGTGGGGAAGAGAGAAAGAGTCCGGTTATATGAAGGAATGGGTTGTTGCATAGATACCCATCCTTCTGGCCTTGCTGGGTATAAAGAAAAACGGGTTACCATAGTTTGGTTATAAGTACAAACTTCTTCAACTATTTAAATCAGATTTATTTATGCAATTTAATCAACAGACAAGGTCAGAAAAGAGTTATGTAGACAAGAATAAAAAAATATGTTGAGTCAGTAGATATTGGGTGTCGCATTTTGCCTAGCCTGGCGAAATATGACGTCTTGACACGTTGACTTTTTTTACTGACTGTTGGAAAAAGAGTGGGGAAAAGGTTTGGGTGGAACTGCCTTCCATGCACAAATGTGTTTTGACCAGACAACGTATCAATCACTCCACGAGCGAGAACAAGAAAATAGATTGTAATTATATAACTGCTACAGTATTCCCTGCTTAGGTTTATAGCCGATAAAAAAAAAGATATGCTTTATTGCCAGTAGCAACACAAGAGAATAAATTTAAACAAACATGCAAATTGCAACAAGAGGGAAAATAAATGTTCAGTTAGATTTAATATATCTGTACATTTAATGAAAAGAGAAAAAATGTCTAAAACAGAAAAAGGTAAGTAACATTTAACCAAGTAGCAAACATAATATCCAAAAGGTGCCATTGTAAGTGGAAAATGTGATAATTTGAATATAAACAGTCCTGCATAATTATTTTGGCCAGGTTATGTGTGTTGGAAAACATGCTGAAGGTTCCATCTAAGTTGGCTCAGGAAAATTGAGTGTGGGTGGAACATGGGTTACCTGGGTATCAATGTCTAAAAAGACTCGTTTTAATCTATCGACCAATGCTTAATACCCAGAATTTTTGACAGTTCTTGAAATAGGTGGGATTTGAACTGCCTACCACGATCAGTGGTAATTGTTGCATAGACACCATTATGCAAAATCCTGGCTGTAATTAGGGTATGCGCCACAGTTTCAGCAGAAATATCACTCAGTGGAATGGCTTCAGGCCAACAAAAAAAAAGGTCAATACAGGTAGCCTAAACTAATTAGATCAATGTGGATATGATTAAATCGTGCATCAGGAGTACTGAAAGTTCCGAGAGGGGCTTGTATATGCCTGTGCACTTTAGATTTCTGGCAGGATAAACAAGAACGGGTCCAGGCAGTGGAAGAAATTCCAATGTTAGCCAGACCATGCAAAGAAGAAAAGACAATTTTGCAATGAGCTTCAGAAATAAAGGGGCGATATGAATTCATGGAAATCCCACACAAGATTTGTTCGTCTGCTGTAGGGATGGGAATGTACTGGATTTTGCAAGTAGCAAATTCTGTAGCTAACAAATTTCAAATATCCAAAGATGGCTGGTCCAAAGCCATTTGACGAAAGTTGATTTCCTCAGATAAAGAAATAGCATTGATGGGAAGACGAGACAGTGCATCTGCAGCAGTATTCTGTGAAACGGATAAATGTTGTATGTCCCTTAAGAACTGGGAAATGAAATCCAAATGCCTAGCTTCCCCCGGGGAATATTTGTCTGGCTTCGCATGTAGCGCGAACATAAGTGGATAACTGTATAAATGGCAAATCCCCAACCCTTTAATGAGTGGTGAAAACGTTTAATTGTTAAGTATATAGTAAAAAATTCATGCCCAAAAGTATTATATCGAGTTTCTGCAGGCGTCAATTGACAAGAGAAGTAGGAAACGACTGCAGAACTAGATGCACCCACAACTAGAGAAAATTATGCATCAGGTATCGGATGTGACCGGAAAGATTAATCTGCAAGGATGTTTTCAGCTGACAGTCATTTAATGAAATACCTTCATTTAATGAAATCGCTTCATATATATATATATATATATATATATATATATGGTACGTCAATGAAAATTAATAAGACCTGCAAATGGAAGCAAATCGGTATTTTCAATTGTTCAAAACAAGGAGTAGTTTAGTTAATAAAAACATTTATTTTTCATCTCTTTCTTTCCTTAAACCAGGTTTTTCAAGGATTAAAATCTTATCATCAGAGGAAAAATTATGATTGATAAGTTGACAGGGTAGGACTGTCAAAGTTCCAAATTTGAAAAAGTTTTCTTTTAAAATTAAAAATTAAAAAAATTAAAAAAATCAAAAAAACTTCTCTCTAAAAGTTTACCTTTTAGTTATAATTTACATATATATATATATATATATATTTATTTATTTTTTGATACAGAAAAATAAGTACAACATTAGTACCGTCGGTTTCAAGCTCAGAAGTTTTCTGCACTAATTTTTATGTACCAAAAAAAAAAGAAAAATATTACGCTCTTAATTCTAATTCTCAATTAATCGAGCACTCTGCTGGGATTTTTTCTACTATATTACAAAAGAAGTTCTGCCTCTGTGTAGCTTAATTGCCATAAATATATTTTCATAGATTACTACCTAGCTCTACTTACGTATCGAGCACTGTTGAAGTAAATACTGAAAATTGATACATAAAAAATTATATCTCCTTATAAAATTTTATGTGGATACCTGAAATACTAATATATATATATATATATATATATATATATATATATATATCGATATTTAAATCATATAGATTATAAATAAAAGAAATAAATAGATAATTTAATTCAAATTTATTCGAGATGGTTCATTTAGAGCTATGTTTATGAACTTTTATCTCGACCTCTCAAGTAAGAAAGCACAATATCTTATTCTTCGACTGTTAATCATCTACATACTACTAGCACGGCGCCTAGCAATCTCTACACTATTAAAAAGTTATGGTATTTTTAGAGTTTGCCTGTTCATATGCAAATAGAAACATGTGATTGGTTGACAAAAAAGGAATAGGCAGAGTACACATTACTAAGGCAGTAGTTTTACAATGTCAATATCTGAATTCGAATCTGACATGAGACTAAATGCTTTTTATTAAACTGGATACGTGTTTTACAAATTTAAAGAAATTAACATAACATAAACAAATCATTACATGAATTCTTTTTTTAAACTAAGTGGTTTTTTTTTCGTAATCTGCAAAAACGTAGACATAAATGCTATTCCACATTAGTTCAAAGCAAATTATTTTTGCTTCGTAAAGATACACCTGAAGAAGGCTGGAGGTTACAGCGGCCGAAACGTTGTGAAGATAACTGAAGATGAGAACAGTAATTTGAATAATCCAAATAATCCAAATAATCCAAATAACAAGTCTGTTTTGTTTGTCCTAATACAAAATTCGAATTTATTGTTGAATGTATATAAAATTTAACTTCTATACCTGTCCATCGATATCTGTTCTGTTCTCGGTCAGTGAAAGAAATCTTTCTAGACTAAACCAATTTAAATTTTTGTCCTAATCTAGAGTGCTCCTTTTTGGGGAGCTGGATTATCTGTGTTTAATTCTGCCCTCATCGGGAGGCAAGTTAATAGGGACTAAAAATTCTGTTGAAACTTGTTTCTTTTTGTATAAAAAGAATCTTCAAAGTTAATCTTTTGTGCCAAAAGTTTATTGTGTGTAATAAAAGATGTCAAATAGGTTTTATATCTTTTGAAATGTCAGTTTTTAACTAGTTCACAGGCATGGAAACTAAAATCAAAGAAAAACTGACGCCAATGTATGAACTTCTCACACATAAACGTGAAAATCTTTAAATTCACTAATTCATTTATACTAATTGAACTTCACACCAAGCCTTTCAATATGTTCAAAGTTTTTTAAGAATAACATTCAGGATGAGAACGATAGTTCGAATAATCCAAATAATACAAGTATTTAGTCCGTTGCATTCAAGCAAATAACATCGAGTTTGAGGGAGAGGCTAGGTTCTGCCCCCATGTGGTTTTAAATAGAAGCAAAGCTCCCTTAACATTTTAGAATAAATATTTTAAAATTAATTCTGTTGTTCTCAAGCAAATAAAATCGATTTTTCTAAGGTTTTTGGGAGAGGGGGCTAAGTCCCTCCCCTATAGTTGTAAAGAAGGGCTTAGCCCTACGCCCATATTATAAAAAAATATTTTTAAATAAGTATTTACTCTGTTGTTTTCAAGCCAATAACATCGATTTGTCTAAGTTAGGTTCTCTCCACATAGTTTTAAATAGTGAATAAACCTCCTTACATCCACTATTGAACCCAAAACATTAAAGCTTCTTTTTCGTTGTAGTGTTAAATCTTAGATGTAACCATGTTTTTGTTCTTTTGTTTTGTTTTGTTGCCACCCGGACTTAAAGTTAGCGGTAGGATTAAGGAAGGGTTGTTGTCCTTTAGTTCTATTTTTTAGGGGGAGGATTCGGTTAGTGGTAGGGTTAAGGGAGGATTTTTTGGAAGGTGTATGTTAAGGGAGAGTTTATGGGGAAATGCGGATTTATGGGTAGGATTAAGGATGAGTTGTTGTTTTTTGGAGGGAGTGGGTGCCACCGGATTTAGTGTTAATGGTACTACTAAGGGAGGGTTGTTTTTTGTAAAAAACACACAATATTTATCTCCCTTAACCAAAAAAAATCTGGTTATATGCCTTAAAACGCTATTTGGTTAGACACTCGCCCGAAAACGGATGATCATTTTACGTTGAATTTATATACGAAAATGATCCCCCGTTCTAAATTTTAGTTTAATTGGGATTTTTCCCTAGGGTTTTCAGGGTGTTCACACGTAATCGCCTAAAAATAGTAGAATCTGATTGGTGGGGGTAAATTAGGTGAGAGTCCTCAACTAATTTTAAATGTAGATATAATTTTCTTTTTAAATTGACAAACTTTTTAATGTTTTCCGTTTATGTATTGTATCCAAGATTGTGATAAACTCATTGTGACATTTTAATCTATATTTTTCATTTGTGCTATTTTTTCCTATTTACCCACTCGTGCCATTTTTACTGTGCCATTTTAACAGTGCAATTATTTTCCGGTGGTATTTTTTACTTAAATTTGTGATGATCTATAAATTTTAGTTTTACTGGTAGTTTAAAATCGATAAATATTTATTATTTTATTCTTAGTACCAGCAATGGAAAATTATGTTTTAAACAAACAAACCAAAAAATAAAAGAATCGTTTTTGGAATCGAAAAGTAGGCTTAATTTTTTTCGATTCCGATACCCCCAAAAGTTTCGATTTTTCCAATTCCCGATTCAGATATAAACTAGTTTTTATTTATTTATGTAGTAAATAAAAATAAACTCCATTTGGACATTGATAAATAACTGTTGTGGGGTACAAATCACCCCTATTGAAGAACTAATGGAAGCAACCATCTATAATAAATACCATGGTTGCAAAGACTCAAACAGAGGACATTCCTGAAATTGAAACGGCCAAGCACGCCTTTTTCAACTGCTCCAAGCTGCGTGAATACTGGACGTATGTCAACGAGGTGACGGCTCGCATCGTTCCCGAGCGGGTGACGTGCCTGGATTTAGAATCCGTTGTTTTCAACATGGACCCATTGTGGCCCAGGGAGAAACGAATGGTGTTACTTGCGATTTTAGCCGTAGCTAGACTCGTAGTGTGGTCTTCACGCTTAGACATAGGGAGCGGTGGGGTGCCGCCTTCTTATTATGATTTAATTTCGTATTTTAAGCATCAACTTAAAATCAAAATTAAATGTGATAGAAGGAGGTTACCCTTCTCGCTATTTAAAAGTAGGTGGATACACACCGCTAGTTTATGTGTGTTCATACGGAATAGAATTGAGTTCGTGTTCCCTGCCTAAGCATGGCACACGCCGACCTTAGGTATTTCTTTTTGACAAGTTTGTCATAAATATCCAATTGTTGGATCAGTCCCTATAGCTAGTAGTACAAATGAGTCCTGTTTTCCCCATCTTTATTTTAGGTGTCAGAACTCCTCCAGGATGCCCGCTCCCCGATTTACTTTATCCCTAGCCTGCCCTAATGGTATTTATCCTGGAAGACACCGCACATCCCCCCCCCCCAAATAAACCCTACCCAATATTTATTTTGTCCCCCTAGGCAACGCCCACTCCCACTTAGGAGCTGACTCTCTTGCTTTCGGTTGTTCCGGAAGACAGTGAGCAGTTCATACCTTAGATAGGATGGGAGGGTCCTACTAACTTACCATAATTAGCATTTTATTTTGTTCTTTATTTTTACATCCATTTTATTTTTATTTATTTTGGGGGGATTTTTTAAGGCTTAGTTTTTGTTGTCCCACTCCCTATCACCATACTCTGTACATATTTTTGTAAATAAAAAATCATGAAACAACCTGGGGATATTTTAAGTAGATTAAGTCCATAGAGTAAATGTGGTATTGTGGTGATTGAAGCTAGTTTTTTAGGGCATAGACCAGTGGACGACCCCCGACCCCCACTCTCCCCCATACCCGTTTTTGGCCTTGTGCCACATCTGTTTTTATATGTAAATATTTAAAGAGATAAATAAACAGAGGACATTCCTATTTTGTGAGTGTCCACGTGTGGTATCCGATCCGATGGATACTACACCCTATAGACCGGTGTTGTCTTGGCCTTCGCGGCATGATTCCGCCGGTCTATGGGTCTGTCCTGTGCAGTTCTAGGAGGTCCACCCTCCCAGGCTTTGCCTCTCCTCTTTGGGGAGGAGTAAGTTGATAGCTTACTGCCTGAGGCGCCCCTACCGGGGAATGCCGACGGGGCTGTCCAGGCAATTTTTAATGGCTAAAGCGCTCACGTTCTCGGGCGCTGGCTTTTCAAATCCCACTTTCCGACCTTGTGTCACATACTCCTATAGTGGGTAGGTGTTAAATATCGAGGACATTCCTATTTTGTGAGTGTCCACGTGTGGTATCTGTTCCGATGGATACTACACCCTATAGACCGGTGTTGTCTTGGCCTTCGGGGCATGATTCCGCCGGTCTATGGGTCTGTCCTGTGCAGTTCTAGGAGGTCCACCCTCCCAGGCTTTGCCTCTCCTCTTTGGGGAGGAGTAAGTTGATAGCTTACTGCCTGAGGCGCCCCTACCGGGGAATGCCGACGGGGCTGTCCAGGCAATTTTTAATGGCTAAAGCGCTCACGTTCTCGGGCGCTGGCTTTTCAAATCCCACTTTCCGACCTTGTGTCACATACTCTTATAGTGGGTAGGTGTTAAATATCGAGGACATTCCTATTATGTGAGTGTCCACGTGTGGTATCTGTTCCGATGGATACTACACCCTATAGACCGGTGTTGTCTTGGCCTTCGGGGCATGATTCCGCCGGTCTATGGGTCTGTCCTGTGCAGTTCTAGGAGGTCCACCCTCCCAGGCTTTGCCTCTCCTCTTTGGGGAGGAGTAAGTTGATAGCTTACTGCCTGAGGCGCCCCTACCGGGGAATGCCGACGGGGCTGTCCAGGCAATTTTTAATGGCTAAAGCGCTCACGTTCTCTGGCGCTGGCTTTTCAAATCCCACTTTCCGACCTTGTGTCACATACTCCTATAGTGGGTAGGTGTTAAATATCGAGGACACTCCTATTATGTGAGTGTCCACGTGTGGTATCTGTTCCGATGGATACTACACCCTATAGACCGGTGTTGTCTTGGCCTTCGGGGCATGATTCCGCCGGTCTATGGGTCTGTCCTGTGCAGTTCTAGGAGGTCCACCCTCCCAGGCTTTGCCTCTCCTCTTTGGGGAGGAGTAAGTTGATAGCTTACTGCCTGAGGCGCCCCTACCGGGAATGCCGACGGGGCTGTCCAGGCAATTTTTAATGGCTAAAGCGCTCACGTTCTCGGGCGCTGGCTTTTCAAATCCCACTTTCCGACCTTGTGTCACATACTCCTATAGTGGGTAGGTGTTAAATATCGAGGACACTCCTATCATGTGAGTGTCCACGTGTGGTATCTGTTCCGATGGATACTGCACCCTATGGACCGGTGTTGTCTTGGCCTTCGGGGCATGATTCCGCCGGTCTGTGGGTCTGTCCTGTGCAGTTCTAGGAGGTCCACCCTCCCAGGCTTTGCCTCTCCTCTTTGGGGAGGAGTAAGTTGATAGCTTACTGCCTGAGGCGCCCCTACCAGGAATGCCGACTGGGCTGTCCAGGCAATTTTTAATGGCTAAAGCGCTCACGTTCTCGGGCGCTGGCTTTTCAAATCCCACTTTCCGACCTTGTGTCACATACTCCTATAGTGGGTAGGTGTTAAATATCGAGGACACTCCTATCATGTGAGTGTCCACGTGTGGTATCTGTTCCGATGGATACTACACCCTATAGACCGGTGTTGTCTTGGCCTTCGGGGCATGATTCCGCCGGTCTATGGGTCTGTCCTGTGCAGTTCTAGGAGGTCCACCCTCCCAGGCTTTGCCTCTCCTCTTTGGGGAGGAGTAAGTTGATAGCTTACTGCCTGAGGCGCCCCTACCGGGGAATGCCGACGGGGCTGTCCAGGCAATTTTTAATGGCTAAAGCGCTCACGTTCTCGGGCGCTGGCTTTTCAAATCCAACTTTCCGACCTTGTGTCACATACTCCTATAGTGGGTAGGTGTTAAATATCGAGGACACTCCTATTATGTGAGTGTCCACGTGTGGTATCTGTTCCGATGGATACTACACCCTATAGACCGGTGTTGTCTTGGCCTTCGGGGCATGATTCCGCCGGTCTATGGGTCTGTCCTGTGCAGTTCTAGGAGGTCCACCCTCCCAGGCTTTGCCTCTCCTCTTTGGGGAGGAGTAAGTTGATAGCTTACTGCCTGAGGCGCCCCTACCGGGAATGCCGACGGGGCTGTCCAGGCAATTTTTAATGGCTAAAGCGCTCACGTTCTCGGGCGCTGGCTTTTCAAATCCCACTTTCCGACCTTGTGTCACATACTCCTATAGTGGGTAGGTGTTAAATATCGAGGACACTCCTATTATGTGAGAGTCCACGTGTGGTATCTGTTCCGATGGATACTACACCCTATAGACCGGTGTTGTCTTGGCCTTCGGGGCATGATTCCGCCGGTCTATGGGTCTGTCCTGTGCAGTTCTAGGAGGTCCACCCTCCCAGGCTTTGCCTCTCCTCTTTGGGGAGGAGTAAGTTGATAGCTTACTGCCTGAGGCACCCCTACCGGGGAATGCCGACGGGGCTGTCCAGGCAATTTTTAATGGCTAAAGCGCTCACGTTCTCGGGCGCTGGCTTTTCAAATCCCACTTTCCGACCTTGTGTCACATACTCCTATAGTGGGTAGGTGTTAAATATCGAGGACATTCCTATTCATGTGAGAGTCCTCGTACCACGTGTTGTATCTGATCCGATGGATACTACACCCTATAGACCGGTGTTGTCTTGGCCTTCGGGGCATGATTCCGCCGGTCTATGGGTCTGTCCTGTGCAGTTCTAGGAGGTCCACCCTCCCAGGCTTTGCCTCTCCTCTTTGGGGAGGAGTAAGTTGATAGCTTACTGCCTGAGGCGCCCCTACCGGGGAATGCCGACGGGGCTGTCCAGGCAATTTTTAATGGCTAAAGCGCTCACGTTCTCGGGCGCTGGCTTTTTAAATCCCACTTTCGACCTTGTGTCACATACTCCTATAGTGGGTAGGTGTTAAATATTGAGGACATTCCTATTCATGTGAGAGTCCTCGTACCACGTGTGGTATCCGATCCGATGGATACTACACCCTATAGACCGGTGTTGTCTTGGCCTTCGGGGCATGATTCCGCCGGTCTATGGGTCTGTCCTGTGCAGTTATAGGAGGTCCACCCTCCCAGGCTTTGCCTCTCCTCTTTGGGGAGGAGTAAGTTGATAGCTTACTGCCTGAGGCGCCCCTACCGGGGAATGCCGACGGGGCTGTCCAGGCAATTTTTAATGGCTAAAGCGCTCACGTTCTCGGGCGCTGGCTTTTCAAATCCCACTTTCCGACCTTGTGTCACATACTCCTATAGTGGGTAGGTGTTAAATATTGAGGACATTCCTATTATGTGAGAGTCCTCGTACCACGTGTGGTATCTGTTCCGATGGATACTACACCCTATAGACCGGTGTTGTCTTGGCCTTCGGGGCATGATTCCGCCGGTCTATGGGTCTGTCCTGTGCAGTTCTAGGAGGTCCACCCTCCCAGGCTTTGCCTCTCCTCTTTGGGGAGGAGTAAGTTGATAGCTTACTGCCTGAGGCACCCCTACCGGGGAATGCCGACGGGGCTGTCCAGGCAATTTTTAATGGCTAAAGCGCTCACGTTCTCGGGCGCTGGCTTTTCAAATCCCACTTTCCGACCTTGTGTCACATACTCCTATAGTGGGTAGGTGTTAAATATCGAGGACATTCCTATTCATGTGAGAGTCCTCGTACCACGTGTGGTATCTGATCCGATGGATACTACACCCTATAGACCGGTGTTGTCTTGGCCTTCGGGGCATGATTCCGCCGGTCTATGGGTCTGTCCTGTGCAGTTCTAGGAGGTCCACCCTCCCAGGCTTTGCCTCTCCTCTTTGGGGAGGAGTAAGTTGATAGCTTACTGCCTGAGGCGCCCCTACCGGGGAATGCTGACGGGGCTGTCCAGGCAATTTTTAATGGCTAAAGCGCTCACGTTCTCTGGCGCTGGCTTTTCAAATCCCACTTTCCGACCTTGTGTCACATACTCCTATAGTGGGTAGGTGTTAAATATTGAGGACATTCCTATTATGTGAGAGTCCTCGTACCACGTGTGGTATCCGATCCGATGGATACTACACCCTATAGACCGGTGTTGTCTTGGCCTTCGCGGCATGATTCCGCCGGTCTATGGGTCTGTCCTGTGCAGTTCTAGGAGGTTCACCCTCCCAGGCTTTGCCTCTCCTCTTTGGGGAGGAGTAAGTTGATAGCTTACTGCCTGAGGCGCCCCTACCGGGGAATGCCGACGGGGCTGTCCAGGCAATTTTTAATGGCTAAAGCGCTCACGTTCTCGGGCGCTGGTTTTTCAAATCCCACTTTCGACCTTGTGTCACATACTCCTATAGTGGGTAGGTGTTAAATATTGAGGACATTCCTATTCATGTGAGAGTCCTCGTACCACGTGTGGTATCCGATCCGAGTGATACTACACCCTATAGACCGGTGTTGTCTTGGCCTTCGGGGCATGATTCCGCCGGTCTATGGGTCTGTCCTGTGCAGTTCTAGGAGGTCCACCCTCCCAGGCTTTGCCTCTCCTCTTTGGGGAGGAGTAAGTTGATAGCTTACTGCCTGAGGCGCCCCTACCGGGGAATGCCGACGGGGCTGTCCAGGCAATTTTTAATGGCTAAAGCGCTCACGTTCTCGGGCGCTGGCTTTTCAAATCCCACTTTCCGACCTTGTGTCACATACTCCTATAGTGGGTAGGTGTTAAATATAGAGGACATTCCTATTCATGTTTTACCGCATGGTAGGAATCCGGTCATCTCCTACCACATTTAGTGACGTTACTGTATTGCTATGAATAAATACATTGTATATTTTAACCTGTCACAATTTGTGGTTGTTATCTTTGTGACCCCTAGCACGGGTCTACAACAATAACAAAAAAAGAACAATACTTATCTCTGTATTAATAAAAATTGTGTGACAACTTCTTGTGTGTCTACGTGCATATTTCTTGTATGTTTTGTAGGCCAAAGTGCACTTCTCCTAGTGTGCTGCCTTTTTAAACCCTCACCTGACCCTGTGTCTGACCTCTTGGAGTGGAGGTAAATAAATATCACTTGGATTATTCGGACTACTGTTTTCATCTTGGATGTCATTTTAACAACGTTTCGGCTGATGTAACCTCTGACCTACTTCAGGTGTGTCTTGAACATAGACCCTTGGTGCAATGATGTTAAGTATTTTATTTACCTCCTCTATCAGGTCCTCAGTTCACGTCGTTAACCATTTAGCCATCGTGTCATCCAACGATGCTAAGTTTAATCAGTTCTAAGTGACAGTCTCCTAGAGGTTGAAGGTTCAATCCTCACTACAGGCGATACTAAGAATACAATTAAGAACTGCTTAAAACTCTACTTGGTCATGGCTGAAGGAACGAGAACAATCTACCATGGATTAAATAAAGGTTCCGTTCGAAATTTTGTACAGATTCCCGAGTTCGAGATAAAGAGTTGAGTTCGACAAGACATACCTGAAGAAGATCGGAGGTTACATCGGCTGAAACGTTGTGAGAAAAAAATCAAAGGTAAGAACAGTAGTCCGAATGATCCAAATAATACACATTATCAATCCTCATCTCAAAAATTCCGAAACATAATCTATCACTTATCTGATTCTTTTGTTTTTTTTAGTTTTTTTTTATATTGCTTTGGTCATTTTTGTTTGTTTGTTTTACATTTTTAAGTCAGCAGAAAATATTGTAAATTGTAATGGCCGCATTTGAGAGAACAGACTTGTATTTAAAGTCTTGCTACTAAATCAAAGAGCCAGCACTTACTTTACTTGAGTTACCAGCTACAACAAAAAACATGGCGGTTTTCTACCTGATCTGGAGATCTTTTCTAAGCCTAACAGCAGATGCTTTCCATCCCCTATACATAACCCTGGTACAGCTCATTCTTGAGTACTTTTTAAAATTATTTATTATTAAAAACTGTGTTCTGGGGCTACGGTAGTCAAATGACATCCCGTAGCTGCAATCAGTCCTCCATGCTAGTCCCAGGCCATCTGGTCTTGTCATGCGCATGTTGTCGTAGGCAATGAAGTTGTTTCGCTGTACGTAGTGGTCCTAGTCCTGCCTGCTTGAGGTCAGCACATAGTGTGCCCAGCAGATTTGTGCAGTGCCGTCCTAGTCGTGGTTGGTAGGCTTGCGAGCCAGTAATGGCAAAGTCTAGTGCCCTCTATGCGGGAGTGTCAGGGTCCATTTGTAGGACATGGCCTAACATAGACCATCTTTGTTCAGCGACCTTTGTGGAGAGGGGTTTTTCGTTGCACAGCTCGTATAGTACCTTGTTGCTGATAAGTTTTTTCGGCCAGCAGTGACCTGTGATGGAACGGAGGTGTCTATGGTGGCACACATCTAGCTTGTCAAGCATGGCTTTTGTTATAGCCCAGCTGTTGCTATTGTAGAGCATGATGGACACGCAGTACGCATTATAGAGACTGAGCCTAGTGTTCAACGGGATCTTGGTTCGTCGGCTCCAGAGTTTATGTAATGAATGAAACGCTACATTGCCATGTATACCATCCAAAAAATAAATCCCTATCTTCAAAAAGATTTCGTACACTTGAAGCATGTTCAACAATTGGCAACCGGGATGGTGACGGGATGCTCCACGCTTACTTACAAAGAATGACTTCAAAGACTAAATCTGTTCTCACTTAAGCAGCGAATGATGTGAGGGAACTTAATTCCATCATACAGCATCATCAACGGGAATGTAAATATACCTTTAGAAGACATTTTCACCCCAACACCTAGTTATGGCCTGCATGGTCACCCCCAGAAGGTGCATGGTCATTGCTTTCATCTCAACAGAAGAAAGGCAATATTCTCTGTTCGCGTTTCTGATCCCTGGAACAGCATGCCAGAGGAGATCGTGATAATGCTTTCCAAATCCAGCCTTGGACAAACATTCAGACGGTATATAGATGCAATATCTTCGAAGTGTTTTTTTATATACTTTTCTGCACTTTGCTATTTTTTGCCAATAAAATTGATTGATCGATTGACATAACAGTTATATTCAGTCAACCTTTTCATTATTATTTCATTAAAAAACATCTTAAAATTATAATTAGATTTATCAAAACGATAATGGAATAAAAATGAATCATCATCATCATCATCATCATCATCATCATCATCATCATCATCATCATCATCATCATCGGTTTAACATCCATTTTACATGCTGGCATGTGTTGGATGGTTTGTAAAAATTGACTTCCAAACTAACCTATCTCTGGACAGGTCTTTTATTTTTATCCCTCTTTCTATCAAGTCAATCCTTATCACTTCCTCCTATGTCTGCTTTGACCTACCCCTGCCAACTGACCCTGCTACCTCAACTTTTCTACATCTGCTAAACCAAGAACTCTCATCCATTCTTTCAATGTGGCCATACTAATAAAGTCTCCTGTTCTGCACACATCTCCTTATACATATATATATATATATATATATATATATATATATATATATATATATATATATATATATATATATATATATATATATATATATATATCTTTCTCTGGGGTCATCATATCTAACCATGTCTTTAAGACTCACATTACACATCCATATTATTATTTTCATATCATTTCTCAACCATCACTGGCTAAATTTCATTCCCATATATCATCACACTTCTTACATATGTCTGATAGAATCTTCCTTTGGTTAACAGTGGTAGTGCTCTTCTAGCTAGTAATGGCAGAAGTTCCTTGACCTTACTCCATCCACTCTTAATTTTTGCAATCACACCAGTACCTGCTCCACCCTATGCTCCAGTGGTATAATTACGGTAACAAAACTTCTCAACAACCTCAATAGCTTCGTCATCCAGATATACTTTGTCCACATCCGAATTCTCACCCATCACACTTCGTACACATGCCTGATAGACTCTGACCTTGATTGACAGTGGTAACGCTCTGCTAGTTAGTAATGGCAGGAGTTCCCTAAGTCACCACTGATAATTTTAAGTAGAAGCTTCAAGAGTTCATCGAATAATGTTTTCATCTTACCAGAAGAAAACATAAGAAAGAATATTGTTTCTGAAGTAATTTTATATATTGTAATGTATTAAAAAATCTAATTATATATTGTAGTCTTATAGTGTGGCTCCTGGCTTACATAGGGTATTGACGACAGTCACAGCTTTGGAAATATACTAAGACGCACGTTGACAATTTAATGTTCTAAAATGGCAAATGAGAAACATGGACAAGCCTGCATGTTATGAATGATTGAGAATGGGTTTAACAACAGTGTTGTGAATTAAAGAAAGAAAAACAGAGTTAAGAAACAAAACATATTTATATATTAACAATTTTACAGTGATGTGAAAGATATTTTGAGTGAGTAAATAGTTTTTTGGTAAAATTGAAAGTAGTTGTGTTTGTAGAATGAGGAAAAGATACAAGCGTTAGAAGACGTGTGCTTGTTTCAAAGTTCCATTTTGTGCGTGTGTGTTTATCTTTTTCGGTTATGCTGAAATTGTAGCGAGAGCAGTCGTGCTTAAGGATTTTTGGTTTGGCACAAGTTATGTTTCTTGGGGTGTGCCCCTGGCCTTTGTTGGACGCTGGTCATCTTCACAAAGTGGAGGAATGCAAGTGTGTTGACCAGATGAACTCTGATTTTTCGTTGCCAAGTTCGCTGTTTTATTAGAAATTGGCATATTACACTGACTCGCTAAGTTTATCGTTTCGAGCAAGCGGGAATCATTTTCATTGGTCGAAAATGTTGAGTTAACATGTTTATGTTAAATAATATTTTTTTATTTTATTTCGAGGACACAGGCTGTGTCAGTGTGAACCTAGGAGAAAACAATTGATTTTAGCGAATCCCATTCCCATCTGTACAGAAGAAAGCAGAATGAAAAGGAAATAGTAAGTCGAATGAATGGAGAAAGAAAGAGAGTAGCTTATACAAGCTAGTATCTTTTTCTTGTTTGCCTGTCTAACATATGTATTTACTAAACTATCACAGTCTAATAAGTGAAATAACATTAACTGTCTAAATGTTTTCAAACATCTTTTAAAGATAAATTATTCTAAAAACCTGTGAACGTGGCAAGAATTCAATATTTTTAAAGAATTTCTAAATTGTGGAGGATTTTAAGGAATTTCATTTATTTATTTTTTTCAATTTTCGTATCTTTTTGTTTTTGCTTGGGATCTGGCATCCGGTAGGATGCCAGACATTCTCCCGCTATTTCAGAGACTCCAACCGAGAAATGTTTTTAGGATTTTAACCGTCTCTTTAAGCGCAATTGCTTGAACCTCTCTTGCACTTGGTTCACCTGGTATACTCGCCAAGTAGTTTTTGAAATTCTTTTTCATGAGCCCAGGTGCTCCTTTGATTACTGGAATGATGGAGATCTTCCTAAGATTCCAGTTTCTTTTCATGTCGTACACAAGACCTTGATATTTAGTTATCCCCCCCTCTCAGATTTGTTTAAACTAGCATCATTAGGGACAGTGACTTCAACTAGGGTGGCATTTCGTAATTGCACCTGTATATGTGTAATAAAATGTCTTAGCATATTTGACACCCAGACGGTGGGAATAATTGCTGGTATATATATATATTTTTTATCTAAATATTATATGTTTAGAGTTTTAGCTGGACTCACATACAGATACACAGACGAATGCCATTTATTAATATAGACTATTAATATCAAAAATATATGAATAGTGTTGGCTGAGTGAGGGTTGAAGAAATGCGTTGGATCGAGAGAAATGATATGAGAATGATACGATGGATGTGTAATGTGAGTCTTAAATACAGTCTTAGATCTGATGACCCTAGAGGAAGATTAAATCTGGACAGTATAGGAAGATGTGTGCAAAACGGGAGAGTTCAATTGTGTGGCCACGTTAAAAGAATGGATGAGAATTCTTGGGTTAGTAGATGTAGTAAAGTGGAGGTAGGGGAAGGACAAGGAAAATATAGGAGAAAGTGATAAGGATGGACCCGAGAGAAAGAGGGATAAATGAAGACCTGGTCAGAGATAGGTTAGTTTATAAGTCAATTTCTTAAAGCAGGTGCAACGTGTGCCAGCATGTAAAACGGACGATGATGATGATGAATTTCTAAATTGTTGAAGATTTTAAGGAATTTCATTTAGTTCGTAATTGCACCTGCATATGTGTAATAAAATGCCTTAGTATATTTGACACCCAGACAGCAGGAATATTTGCTAGTATATACATCGTTTTTTTAATCTACATATTCTTGTTTTAGAGTATTAACTGGACACACATAAAGCTTGCTGAAAATTTTGGTGGAGTCATGCTGGAGAATACTGCTGAACCCTATGAGGAACCAGCAACCCAGATTGCGAGAAAGAAAAGAGAGGAATACACACAGGAGATAGAGGCAAGAAAACAAGGATGCCAACAACATAAGAGAGCAGGGAAGTTCCTGAAAGAGCTTAACCAAGAGTACATATACAAAGAGGCTTCACTGCAATGGCTCAAGAATGGTAGACATCCATTTGATGAGGAAATAAGTATTATAGCTGGACAAGAGGAAAGACTACTCACAAATAGATTTTTTTAAAATGGCTGCCCTACAAACAAACAGTGAGAGTAGGTTTAGCTATTCAGCGATTGACAGCCTGAGCCACAATGTCTAGATGCTATATCCTACTGGCAGATAGCCACTACACTGTAGATACCTCCATTTGAAGATATGTGGAGAGATGCAGCTTGACAGATCGTTAAACATCTGGGAGTATGAACCTTCATCCATAACATCAAACGGAAAGATGACAATGTTCTATGGCAAAGACATACAGGCAGACAGATACATAAAAGACAAGGCCATCAAGCCAGACATCGTTAGATGGAACAAAACCGAAAGGACTGCTCTCATTATTGATGTAACTATGGCCTCAATAGAGCCGAACGCAAAACGATCACCAAATATTAGGACCTCAAGAGTGACTTAAAAACAACATGGTCTCTAAAAGTAATAAACATTATACCTGTTGTGGTAGGCACAACTGGCCTAATTAAAATAAATCTTTAAAAATACTTAGACACAATCCCTTGAAGATCAAGCTATAGCGAAATACAGATAGCAGCCCTAAAAAGGACAACGTCTATCCTTAAAAGAACCCTCGCATATAAATTCGACTCATAACAAAATCAAGAGTTAGCTCCAGGAAGGAGACCCTGGATCTCTTCGGACTAACTGAAATAAAAAGAAAAAATGAATTTAATTTATTAATATAGGTAATTAATATTAAGAATATATAAATAGTGTGAAAATAATAATAATAAGATGATGATGATGATGATGATGATGATGATGATGATGATGATGATGATGATGATGATGATGATGATGATGATAAAATAATGGTAGAGCGTACACTTTTTTTTTTTTTTTAACATAGTTCACCCCCAAACAAGGCAGGCCGCCACTGTAGACGTAAGAGGCTACTGAGAAAAAGGGTGAAAGTTTTTTTTTTTTTTTTTTTGGGGGGGGGGGGGGTACACCTAAATTGGGAGCTGCGCAGCGAGATGTCTGTTTACATTAGTTTTGAATTTCTGCATGTCAGTACCGTCAGGAAAACAGGGAACAGGGAGGGAGTTCCAGAGTCCTGTAGCACGAGGAAAGAAGCTTTTGGAGTAGAAAGCTCTTCGGCATCTGGGGACCTTCACAGTGAATGGATGGGATTTAGCAGATTGTCGGGTTGGTCTCATGAATTTACGTTGTGGGGGCACCAGAGCAGCAAGTTGATCAGAGCACAATCCGATGAAGTACTTGTAAAAAAAGCACAAGGAAGCAAGATTGCGCGATTTACTTATACGTATGTGTTTAATATCATTAATTCATCAAGATTAAACGATTTCATGTAATGACATGTCCAACAAAATAAATATTCTCATGTTACAAACAATCTATCTCCTTTGTCAACTTAAAAAAACTAAATATATACTCACGGTTGTTGTTTTTTATATGCAAATTTGAGTTGAATCTACACAAGACGAGTTTTAACAAGAATTTTGTCAGAGTTGATGAAATTAATTTATGAGAAACAAGAGCATAAGTCAGTCGTGAGACTGCATACCTCTTCTATTATGGCATATGTTCTTTAGAATTGTCTGATTTATTCCTTGCTTTATTTGTTCCAGCTCGTTTGACTCCTTGATCTAGTGGTCTTCATAAATTCACTGTTCTGATACCTCGTTATAACACAACTTCCAGTAACTTATTTTTAAGAACTGCAGGCTTGTGGAACTCTCTTCCTGCCTGCTAACTGTTTTCTTCCTACCTATAGCCTTGGTCTTTTCAAGACAAAGGTCAGTAGACATCTTCTGTCTTTGTAATAATTATCTTTCATTCTTTTTAGCTCTTTTCATCAAGTGGCTTCATGCCTTGTCTGGAGTGACTTCCATAAAACTTTTTAAGAAATACGTTTGCCCGACAACGTAAAATATGGGCCAAAGTCTTATCTGGTTCTTACTTCTCCATATTATATGAAGTATTCCTGAAGTTATTCCACAGAAACGTTGATAACTCAAAAACTATTTATCTGATTAGGTTAAAGGGTTGCATGGTGGTTACTTTTATAAAAAAGTGTCAGGTCCTTACATCAAACTTGGAAAAAACGGAAACTAAAATTACGTAAAAATGTCGACCTTGACTGAACTTTGCATGGTCAAATGTCAAGGTCATATAAGAGGTGGGACTTTATTGGTTACAATATGGGCCAAGTAGCAACTCTCTACTATAAAGAGAACCGAAGTTACCATCAAAAGTGTGATTTTACATTTTCTGTGACCTTGACATCCCAAAATTGAAAAGATTCCTTATGAGGACGTATAAATGTCGAAACTTAGTTGACTTTAAACAAATTCATTTATTTAATAAAAAAAATGCATTGTCTTTGGATTCTAGCCTTTTAAAAAATTTCAAATTACACAATGCTTCTACATTGAGGAACTATTTCTAATTCATACACACGTTCCAGTGTGAACCTCGTGGCTAAGACATTCTTTTAGTGTCAACATACCACGTAAAAAGAAGAGAAAAAATTATTTTATTCCTGATGAGGACGTTTAAACGGCAAAACGTAGTTTACTTAAAATTTATGTAAAAATTTATGTAAAAAAAATCTGCATTGTTTTGGGATTTTAGCCTTTTCAAAATCTTCAGAAACAGTTTTTTTCTAAGTTCAATCGAGTAAGGTCTTACATAATCTTTTGTAATATGCGAACGTAAGAGCAGGATAGGCTACTATTTATTTATATAATTATAAGGTCTTACATAATCTTTTGTAATATGCGAACGTAAGAGCAGGATAGGCTACTGGTTATTTATATAATTATAAGGTCTTACATAATCTTTTGTAATATGCGAACGTAAGAGCAGGATAGGCTACTATTTATTTATATAATTATAAGGTCTTACATAATCTTTTGTAATATGCGAATGTAAGGGCAGGATAGACTACTGGTTATTTATATAATTATAAGGTCTTACATAACCTTTTGTAATATGCGAACGTAAGAGCAGGATAGACTACTGTTTATTTATATAATTATAAGGTCTTACATAACCTTTTGTAATATGCGAACGTAAGAGCAGGATAGACTACTGTTTATTTATATAATTATAAGGTTTTACATACTCTTTCGTAATCTGTGAACGTAAGAGCAGGATAGGCCCCTATTTATTTATATAATTTTTTTATACGGTTATTCCTTATGACTTTGGATTTGGCCAGTAAAATATTAAATATAACTACTACTGCTACCACAGTTTTATTTTATCCAATCTATATAATAAAAGTGAACGTGTATGTGTCGGCTCACTTCAATAATCATGTATGCAAATTGAATTTTTATGAGCAAAGAAGCAGAGACTTAATCTTAATAATATCTGATAATATTTAAAACCAAAGGAAAGAATATCCACGTATGCAAATTTCATTTCATGAGAAAAGACGAGAGGCTTACACTTAATAATAGCTGATAATAATAAAAAGGAAATAATTTCTTTCACTTTTAATATAGACACAAAAATATTCCCTTATTATTATTAGTAGTAGAAATAGTAACATTGTTTGTAGTAATAATATATTTTTTTTAGCAGTATTATTATTAGTAATTTAATTTTGTTTTTTTTTTCTCATCGATTAGTTTCGTTTCAATGATTTAAGGTAGTAAATAGGAATTAAATTGTGAAGCGATAGCGAGCGGGCAAAGCCAGTTAGATATCGATAATTTTACTTATTCATTGATATTAATTTTTTTTCTTTCTATTTTCAGATCAAACCTGGCATTGAGCAAAATAATAACGTATTTGTTAAGAAGACCTCACTGTTCTACTCTCAGGTGTCTTTCCAATGAGAAAATAATATCCGTGACAACCGCTTTTAACGTTGTGCCCCAAACGTTGGCAAAAACCTCAACCACAACTAATAAATATTATACACAAAAGATACCAAAATGCCTGGTAAGAAAAACATGTCTTACAAACTTGGCTTTTATGTGCCCAAAGCCTTCAAAGACAATTATCCTGCACTAAACTCTGCCTATCCAAACTTTGGTTTCACAGACAGCGAGGAATCTAATGATTTTCATTTAGATCAGGCCAGACGTAAACTACCACCTATCCCAACTGAGATGGACAACAGCAGCGTTTCCATGGTGATAGGTGATAGCAAAAGACCTATCAGTCCATTGGCTCAAAACATGTACACTATCTCTAATTCTATTTCCTCTGATCCACCCGAGATGCGCCCGCATGGTTATCAAACGACGCATAACCCACTATACAACTCTTCGACGACCACACTTGATTCTGAGTCATCATCACTAACTCCAACTCGACATTTTTCAAATTCCACCGATGCAGATGAGTCTTCACTTGATCAGCTATCTGGTAATATGGAGGAGATGTCTCTTCAACTTCCATCAGATTTGACCAACACAATCACGGAAAATCCTTTGTTCGTTCCAGACAGTAACGATTCCGTCAGAAGTCCCAACATGCCAAATAAGTTAACGGTTGTAGCAACGATGGAATCAGATCATCTTTCTCAAAAGACACATTTACAGTCGTTCTCAGAGGAGAGCGATGAGCCGTTTATTCCAGAGCCAGACTATGACGAAGATGAGTTCACCATTGACTTTAAAAGTGAAGATGATGATAAACTGGCCTCTAATAGGAATTCCGGAAATATACTCTACAAGGACTATGAGGGAGAAGACTTTGGACAATACCTCTCTGAGGAGGATGAGCAGATTGAAAACATCGGTTTCACTTGGCGGAAGAACATTCGACACAATTACCCTCGGCATGATCATACACGCAAAGCAAGGACAGAGGTCAAACGACAAAGGTCTTCAAGTCAGAGAACAGCAGAGAAATTATTTAAGTCAGCTCCCAAGATGAAAGGCAACACAGTGCGACAGAATCTGCGAGAGTTCAGTTTTGCTGATGCTAAAATTAGTCTTGGGAAAACCGTTAACCAGTCATATAACAACCGCTACAAGAAAAACACAGAAGTCACTGCAGAAGATGAACAGTTCTTGCGATCGCGACATTCATATGAGCAATTTCTTGGGTCAAGATTTTCTCAAAATATGGATGGGGAAAATCAAAACTGGCCCCAGAAGGATATCGATAACCAGAAGAACTTTGAGAGAGCACTTGGTTTAGACTTTACTGGCAAGTTAACCAGAAAATTTAAAATTAGTAAAGATTCTATCGTTGGTCGTCTAACGACAAAATTACGACGAAAATCAGAATCAAGTTTAAAAATTCCAGAGAATTGATTGTTTTTGTTTAAAAACTTGTTTTAAAAAATTGAAGCTCAGACAATTAGAAAAAAGAAATGAAACTGTTTATTTGAACTAAAATTATCAATTATTTGTATTGTTCTTATTCGGACTATTGTCCTAACTGTTGCTATTTATTTATTAACTATATTTCGGCCGATCTGTCCTTTGGCGTATTCTTCATCCATGGTGATGTTTTACTGGTATTCAATGTTGTTGATTTGTGTAACGAGAATGATACGATGGATGTAAAATTAAAGACAGGCTTAAATCTGATGACCCCCATAAGAAGATGTATGCAGAACAGGAGACTTCGTTGGTTTGCTCACATTTAAAGAATAGATGAGAGTTCCTGGGTTAGTAGATGTAGAACATGTGGTAGGGGAAGTCCAAGAATAACATAAGATGAAGCGATAAGGATGGATTTCAAAGAAAAAGGGATAAATAAAAGACCTTAGTTTGGAAGTCAATTTCTAAAAGCCGCCAAACACATACCAGCATGTAAAACAAACGTTAAACCGGATATGATGATAATGTGTGCTGATGGTTACTGTGTACTTAAATCCTCAAAAAGACCAGAGGGTAAATAGGCCAAAACCTAGCGGAAAAATAAATAGTAAAAGTGAGCACAATAGTTTGAATAAGAACAATGCCAGTAATACGTTCTCGTCCTCAAAATTAAAATATTTAATTTTTTTTTTAATTAGTCTGAAAAGTCTTCGATCATCTCCAAGTGACTTACAGTTCATTTAAAAAATCATAGATGCAAAATTTGCTGAGCACTTTGATTTTATGAACACCTGTTGTTAACACAGGACAACAATTTAGTCTGGGACTGAATTTTTTTAAAAATTAGTGAAATTAAATAATAAAAAAAATAAACATGGAAGCGAAGCTCTCTTGAAACTTTTTAATTTTTACATTTGAAAAAAAATGTTTAAGAGACATTAAATTTTTGCATATGACTAACTTGTGAAACAAAGTAACAGAAATATTTGTCACTGGAAAATGACAAAGTTTTGATTAACATTTTTTAAAGTTCGATTAAAGAAAAAAACACTCTTAAAAATTCTGCAAATGCTTCACTTATGAAGAGGCTTTCATAAATTCCTAAGCCTCAAATCTGGGACAATATTATTTTTTTTTACCGGTACTTTTATAATAAAGAAATACTTTTATAAACTAACTAAAAGAATTTGTACTAAAAAGGATGTCAAACAAAAGCAGTCAGGCCTTTGTTTGAGAGGAGTTCGACCATTGGCCAATGAAAATATTAGCCAGTGAGGGAGAAATAACAATTAATCTGATTGGTTAGCTAGCTAGAGTAAACGCTACTTAGATATAAAAACAATCGCTAACACAAAATCTGTAAATTTAGCCTGCCAGAATGAAGCATGGACACCTCTGTCTAGCTTACTTGCCAGAAGGCAGACATGAAGCAACAAAAACCCCATTGATTAAACTGAAGCTTGGCAAACCCATTCTCCACTGTATTGGCTATTTGTTGAATGTAATGCATGGAATGCAGAATTTTCATGCACTTTTATGGCACAAATGCATCAGCTTACTCCACCCATATGCAACATTAATACATCGGGCAAGGAATGTTGATGCAAGACTAAACACATATATGCAAGAAATTAGCAATGCAAAAGTGGTCTTAAATGCTATTATTCATGTATCCAAGAATGTATATTGTTTTATGCATTACTAAATCTCGAAGGAAAACCTTTTTTTTATAGTAAAGCATTCTCAAGAGACCAATAACTTATATGAATGAGTAATAATAAACTAAACTAATTAGAATCTATATGTGACTCATTCTCATTCTTGTACAAATAAAAAAGTTTCCCTACAACGTCAGTGCTGTCCTCATGAGGCCAGTCTACACAACGAGAGCATTGTAACCACTACCTGCCATCCGCAACCCGACTGTTTCCATATACACAACAATAATAAATGCTGTGCCACTCATATGCTTCTGACTCAATCTGAGGACACAACCACTGGTTTTAATTATTTGATTCCTTCCTTCTTTTCCTGTTCCCTTGGCCATTATCTTGTACCTTTTAAATTTAACTAAAACGTAAACCTGGCATTGCCCGGTAATTGAATGAGTATGCCTGTGTACTCCTGCTTCCATCCGTGAATCCATATTACCATTTTTATTATTTTTTTTTTGCTTTCTATAATCTTAATATATTTAAGTAATAAATAAAATAGAGTACCCTCGCCATCAAAAGTATAGTGATGTTACATTTTTAGAAAAATATCAATCGAGCATTAAAAAAATAAGCAAGATTTAAAAATCAAAATAACAGTTAATTGTTTGAATGGAAATAAATATTTACATCACCTGTTTCTTCTCGTATCCAGGGAGGTAACTCTCGAATAAGTTATCTCCCATTCTGTCTGTCAAACATACCAGGCGATCAGAGTTTTAGTATTATATAGATGTGATTAGAACACTTTGATGCACTGTATTAACATACCCCCATTTTGGTTGGCATCAAAATATTCTACCATCTAACTGAATTTTCAAAGGCATGGTGGTCGACCCACATTATTCGCACAGCTTTAGCATATGTACTCGCGTAAAAGAAAAACGATCATCATAATTGCAAATGAATTTGGCTAATTACAACAAAAATCGCTGATGTTTCAAAACTCTTGTTCAACTTTCCTCGATCTACAGAACTTCGATTTGTAAACAGGAATGAAGCAGGGAGGCTTGGATGCATATGCGCTGGAGCTACTTGGACATGAATAGATGATATATAAATATTTATTATATAAACATTTAGGTTGGCTTACGCAACTGTAGTTGCGTTTCAGCGATTACGCTTCCTCAGACTAATCAAATATATAATTATAAAAATATAAATATGGAAAATGCGTAGACTAACCGGATATCAGAGACAAAAAATTAAAAAAACATCAACAATGCAACAAGTCACAAGTTATCCCCTCAAATTAAAATTTTAGCTTTTGGAATACAGTCTGGATTACTTCTAGAGGAGGGGGGGTCAATGACTATAGAACAGACCATTATTGCTTCATCAAAGAAGATTCACTTCCTTGCGTTTCTTCTTTTGAGTACTTTTCTCCTAATAAGTTCAGTGTTCCTAATACATATATATATATATATATATATATATATATATATATATAAAGTTATGTGTTTGTTATATATATATATATAAGTTATGTGTTTGTTATATATATATATATAAGTTATGTGTTTGTTATATATATATATATAAGTTATGTGTTTGTTATATATATATATATATATATATATATATAAGTTATGTGTTATATATATATATATATATATAAGTTATGTGTTATATATATATATATATATATATAAAAGTTATGTGTTATATATATATATATATAAGTTATGTGTTATATATATATATATATATATATAACAAGTTATGTGTTTGTTATATATATATATATATAACAAACACATAACTTATATATATATATATATATATATATTTACTTAAATTTATTTATAGATAAAATAAGTATCCACATATATACATGAATATTTCTAGATCTCTCTCCCTATATATAGTAATATTATCAGTAGCAGTACCTGAGGCTATAGTATTTTATGATACTTTTGGTTAAAATCTGCTAATTTTTAAACATAGTCCCCTTTTGCCAGAAGTATCTCTATCTGGCAACCTTGCCAAACACACACAAATATGCATTATGCATGTAAAACGTGCTACAACTACCAGAAAATACAACACAGACATGGCTGTCCGTTCCTGCATTTTCTCAATCAGTTCTTGTCTTTGATTGTTTCATATTAAATTCGAATAACTCGTTTATCTCATTCTATAACTATGTTAAACCGATGATGATGATGATGATGATGATGATGATGATGATGATGATGATGATGATGATGATGTTTGGAAGCCCTTAAACCAAAACCGGTTTGTTTGTTACACCTCTTCGGTTATCTCCCTTTTTATTAATCTTCTAAATTCAGCCCTTAAAAAATATTGCAAAGAACATCTAAACTATTAATCAAATATCAATATACAGATCAAATTCTATTAAATATTTCATCCGATAGTTCCCAAAAATGCCCTCTTAATTCCACCTTAAAATGTGCTACACTCTGATCTGGTAACTTGTTCCAAAAATATATTACTCTATTAGCAAACAAATTCAATTGGTTAAATAATGGATCCAGTTTTTTTTAATTAATCGAGAGTTAAATACAAATTTTACACAAAAATAAAGTAGCTAAAAATTCTATTTCAAACTGAAGCATCTGGTGGTGAGTCCCCAATCTGGGAGTTTTTGGGGTGTAAAGTTACCCCTTAGATAACATTACTCCCAGGAGTACTCTAACCTGGAGTGGTAGTGTCTATCAGGGTCTCATCTATGAGTTAAATAATATTTGTGCTATGAATGACATTAAACTGTCTCGGACACCCTTGAGCAAGGTGTTCATCATTAATCCACCCTATCACCCTAAAATCCATCTTTCCCAGCCTATTCTAACTTTTGTGTCTGCCTACCCTATTTCCCAACCCTATCAATTAGTGACCCCCCCCCCCCACACACACACACAGAATTTCTGATCGTGATTTACGGAACAGGCCGGAAATAGTGGAATCGTCGCTGAACAGCCAATTAGTATCGACATTAAATAGAACAACCTTTTCATTTTTGCCCTGACTTAAGATTAAGGTCAATTACCCCCACCCCTTCTGTGTTAAGAATAGGTTTAATAATTTTCTTAAAATTATTAAGTGAATCAACTTTATAATTTTTATTTTGAGGATTAAAATTCTTTTTAACCCTAACCCACCTTGCTTGTACTAGTCTCTATGGGAAATGTTTTCTCTTGGTTGAAAAAAAATCTTCCTACATTTTTATTTATTGGTATAATACTAAAGGTGCATTTCAGTTCGCATCTGTTGCAATTTCGGGGTTTTGTCACAAGGCTTTTTTTTGGGGGGGGGGGGGGCAGCATGCGATTAGTTTTTTTGGAGATTGAACAACTGCTGTTACCGTGGTTTAATTAATTTTTATGTTGCAATCGTATGCTTTAGTGTCGTCTGCCTTTTTACAATTTTTTTCACAGCTTTCAAATCGGCAATTTCCTGTTTGTTTAGTGAATTGCAATTAGAAACATTCAGACCGATATGAATCCCCGGCTGGAGAAGTGCTCTTTTTTTTCTTCAAATATATAAAGCATAGTATGAGATAATTCTATTGTACCAATAAAAACTAACATTGCTGTGAAATATTGTAACTTATGGGAAAATCTGATAGTGTTGGAATTTTTTTTATTTAAAAAAAAAATAAATTAGCGGTGGACTTTTATTTCTTTATTTTTTGTTTTATGTTATAACAATTTTTTTTATAGTTAAATGTCATGTGAATTGTACAGATAAATGGAACATTTTGGTATAAGTGTCGACGCTATGAGACTATTCTTTGCAAATAACTTTATAGTCGAATGGCAAAAGGCAATGAAAGTGTGGTGACAGAAGTTTACCCTTTAGTGCACAAAATGAAAGTGCTAAAAATCGTTTGTGCGCATATGGTACCGAGTATACATCCGTCTGACTTCATAAAAATAAATAAAAATAGTTTGAGCCAATCAGAGGTGTCTCTCTGAATTTGTTGAATTTGCCTTTTTGATCCACCTCAGATGCATATAAGACCAGATTTTTCCTTCAATAAACAGTTGAACGAAAATTGAAGACAGAGCTAACATCTATCTATATTACTTTCAGCTTCCCTCGCCGCTGTTGGGCTTGAGAAAGCTGAATTCATTTCTCAACTCAGGCACCTAACGCGACACACACACACACACACACACACACACACACACACACAATGCCTTAACCTTTTCACACAGTCGCATGCAAATTCACGCTCATTGAAAAGAAATGTATAAACATATTCTTTTTACTTCTCGTAACATTTCTCACTGAAAATGAAAACAAATAAACATTAACTGTTATTAATAACTTTTAATCAAATGTAATTTTGTAATTGAGTAGGGAAGTTTTGATTACGACTTTTCTGACCTGTGGATAATTCACAGCTCTTAAATTATCAAGTCAGTTTTATTCATCATCTCACCTATTGAATCCCCTTGTTCTGCATGGATTCTTCTGTTTTCCTATCTATGTGAGCCTCCACTTTAAATATATATAAAATATCTCTTTTGTGAATTTGCGCTTTTATATTCATTATTTTGTGTGTGTTTACCATATAACATTTCTCCCGCTTTCTCACACCTGTATACCCCCTAATTTTATATTAGAAGGTTGTGTTTTTCTTTAGTCTGTTTATGGTGATAGATTTTCTTTCACTGTTTTTTTCTGGTTCTCGTTGAATTTTATATCAAAATGTTGCATTTTGCATGTTCAAATTACCTCAAAATGTTCACCACTTTTGGTTAACTATTTATTTGGGAACCACTATTTAGATGAGATCACTTTTTGGAGAGCCGGTTTCAGGGAAACATTTTATGAAAACAGTTTATGGGGATATACGAGTAATTCGGACAGATGTATGCTCGAAGCCATGTGTGCACAAACGATTTTGAGCACTTTCATTTTGTGCATGAAAGGGTAAACGTCTGCCGCCACACAATTCTCTGCCCAGTAGATGGAGTCATGTTGGTCGCTTCACATAATAAAACAATTATTTTTGTTCTATTTTGAAAAAAAATATTATATTTTTGTTTTGTGTGAAAACATTTTTTTGTTTTAGTGAGGTTTTGTGGGTGAGCGTGAAAAAATGTTTTTGTTTTGTGAATTTTGTTGTGTTTAAAAGAATTTCTTTTTTGTGTAGAATTTATTTTTGTAAGAATTACTCTTGTTTTGTGAAAAGGATTTTTGTGTTTAACAGGAATCTGTGTGTAAAAGGATATTTTTTTTGTTTAGTTTATGCAAAATATCAGGTTTGAGATTTTTGTTCAATGAAGCTTGTTTTTAACTGGTCAAAGGAATCAAATTTCTTATTTTTTTAAGTTTAAAAAAAAATTTTTTGTGTTCTTTTTGGTTTTCTTGAAGAAGGAACTTTGTTGAGTTTCGTACTTTTGTTGTGAGAAATCAAAATAGTTGGAAAGATTCACCATTTTATTGTCGGGATTCTAGGGGGAATCCCGGTTACATGTTCATAATACAAGCAATGTCACATGCAAGGCAAAATAATAATTCACAGGCAACAGGTTGTTTAAATAAAGCGTTTATTGAACGTGTGTAATAACAATGGAGCAGAGTACATTAATACGTATACAGTGTGTATGTGGAATGATGAATGCTGTGTGTAGATATGTATGCATGTATAATGTATGTGGAGTTGAAATAGTTCATATGATTCGCACATGGGAAAATATGTTCAATAAAGAAATTGTATATGTGAAAATAAAATGTTCTGGAGAAGTAATTGTCTCTGTAGGAATATGAATGCGTGTCTGAAGAAAAATCTCTTACCGAGAAAAACGTGTTTATGAATTCGAACACATGTGATTTTGTGGGTCAGACAAGGAGATGAGCAGCATGGCCGAAACTGAAAAGAGGCCTGTTTGATGTTGCGCACCGGTTTATATAATCAAGAAGGGCTGATAACTCTGTGGTCGTCTTGCAGCGCTAACTGACGGTGAAAAGCGACGCCTACTGGCAAACCAGTGCAATTATGTTTGAAAGGGAGAGATAACTGCTACACCATTTGATACCATAAATACTCGAAAATGCGAAATATGATCACAGGCGGTGATAATTGGACATTATAAATGTCGAAATATCGTCTGTTATTTTTGTTTTCTGTACTCATCTCTCATTGGTTTCTTTTCCCTTTTTTCTTTTTCCTTGTGGTGAAAGATTTGGTCTTTTGTTGTTTTTGTTTTTGCTAATTTCCGTTGGATTTTATATCAGAAAGTTTTGTTTTACTTTAGTCGTTTTGTGGTGAGAGATTTTCTTTCATTGTTTTTTTTCTGTTTTTTATTGAATTTTGTATGAGAAGGTTACGTTTTGCATGCTCCAATCGTCGGGATGTTCACCAATTTTAGTGGACCCTTATTAAGGAACAACTTTTTAGGAGATCACTTTTCGGAGAGCCGATTTTAGGGAAACATTTTTAGGAAAACAGTTTCAGGGGATCCACGAGTGTGAGAGAGCGGGAGAAATGTTATATGGTAAACACACACTAAATACTGATTACAAAAGCACAAGTTCACAAAAGAGATATTTTATATATATTTAAAAGTGGAGCTTTACATAAGGAAACAAAGAATGTTTTTTCATAGTTTGAGAATCCTTGCAAAAAAAAAAGAAGGGATTTATAAGTTGAGCTAATGAAGAAGCCCGATTCAACAAATGAAGGTCAGAAAATTTGTAGTCAAAACTTTCCCACTCAATTACAAAAATAATGAATCGGATCGAAGGTGCTGATTCCAAGTCTGCAGTTAGTTTGGCTCTTAGATCAGCCGTTTAACTGTGATGCCACGACACACATACAGAAATATTTGCCTTATATATTTATATATATATATATATATATATATAGTTATCCACAAACAACTTTTTAGTTGCCTACAATTTATCAGTGTGGAAAGTGTATCCATGTTGAAATTCAGAAAACGGCTGGTTACATCCAAATATGATCAGCAGCCAAGTACCTTATGAACTGTGCTAACAAACTCGCCACTGACCATAGCAGAAACTATAGTGCTGTATATGTACTCTATAGAGTGATAGATGGATGGATGGATAGATAAAATATAAAAGATATTTTCATGAAAAAGATTATGTCGATTATCAAAGAAAAAATGACAAAGTCTATTCATACAAAAGTAATTAATTTTTATTAACAACTTAGTAAGACAATGAAAAATAAAGTGCTGTTGCTGATGGCCCTTCGACCCAAAAGAACCTAAGCAAGATTGTGACGTCCGCATGTGTGTGCCGGACATGGAAGAAAACAAGGAGAGAGAAAAATGCTATGTTTGTGTTTTTATATTACACGCTTGAATTCGGAGTGAATATTCTTGCATTTGTGATTGGTTGAAAGAAACTGCTGATTTTAGCTTTTGTCTAATCGAGAGTCAATACGTAAAACAATATTCGCTGTCGCTGCTACTTCCAACACCAGAAAAGCATGTAAATTAAAGATGTTAATGTAATTTTTACAATTTCTTTGGTATGTATTTTTTTGATAAAAACAATTAATGAATCTGAAAGTTTTATGAATAACTAAACATCAGATAGATTCAAGAGTATTTTCTTCTTTTCTTCATTGTTTCGTGTGTTTTAACAATAAACAACACTTTTTCTAATTGCCCTTTAATGACGCTCTTGTGTCTACATGTGTCCGGCTGCTTTACGTAAAATTATATGTAGAGAATTTTTCTTATAGTATATCAAGCCCTTAATTTGTCCAAGAGTTGATGTCTTAATATGGTATTACTGCTGTGCTTAAAAAGAATGGCAACTGCACATTGATATATGAAAATATAATGATATATCTTTATTGTCGTGACAGTGAAGGGTGGTAGACTGGTAGGAGGAAGATGCATGCACAGAAATTCAACAGCCGATTCTTCTCGGCCCAGCGTCAACCAACTGCCAATATCAATTTCGGGTTGTTATTATATAACAATTTGTGGCCACCTCATACGCTCTCATGGTACGGCATTGTCACTGTAACCACGCCCCCTTCCCCAGGGCGTTTTATTCGGTGATGGGATTTAAATCATTAGACAATCCAACAGATTTGTTTATCTTCTCTTGGTATGACTCGATTGCACCTGGCATGTACTTCTTGCCAATGACCTTTCATACTTCCAAAATTTCTCTTTCTTTTGACAGTCGATCTTATGTTGCTTTTTCCCATGTTAGGTGCATTATTTTTATTCAAATCACGATAATTATCTTATCTTTTGATAATCGCCAGGTGCATCTCTTCTTGTCAACATGACTTTTCCATAATCACAGCCTGGATATTTAACATAAATATGTTTAATTGATAAAATTTAATAAAACATGTTTGAGTCTAGTGGTCTTCATCAATTCACTGTTCAGATACCTCGTTATAATACATCTTCCTATTCCAGTAGCTTCTTTCCAAGAACTGCAGGCTTGTGGAACTCTCTTCCTGCTGACTTGTTTCCTCCTACCTATAGCCTTGGTCTTTTCAAGACTAAAGTCAATAGGTATCTCCTGTCTTTGTGTTAATCAGTTTTCATTATTTTTAGCTCCTTACATCAAGTGGCTTCATGCCTTGTCTCGAGCGACTTCGATAAAAATATTTTTTAAATATCTATTAATATTTTACTAAATGTAATTAATGCATTTAGTAAAACATAAATTTACATTGGAAATATTTTTGTCCTGATTATTATTAAAGTACGAGTGTACACCCTCTGTCAAAAATGATGGAAAAAATTATCCTTCACAGATCTTTGCACTAATATTTATATTTATCTAAAATATCGCGTGAATCGGCGAAGTTAAAAAAAAGAAAGAAGAAAGACAGAAAACGTCTCAAACTGAAAAGTTTTAAGAGAAAAACGTATAAATCGGTATAGAGAGCAAAAATATAAACGAATGAAAAAAATGTCTCATTATGGAAATAGATTGAAGGTGGGAGGTTTTCTGACCTGTTATTTGCTTTCTCAATTCCCCTAAATACTTGAAATGGATTCGTCTGACAGTTTTTACTCGCTAACATTTGTGTGAGAGGACGGATCAACGTTTCAATGTGTGATTTTACAAACTACATTATTCATGTAACCGCGTGCTACACACAAGAACATTTCAACTTTGGTCGTCGATAACATCAGGACGAATTTCAACTTGACTGCGATAGATATGTCTCAGTCAGGGAGAAAAAAGAAGAAAAAAAGAAGAAATATGCTTAAACTTCTGACAAGGATATCTATTACCGAAAGTACTCAAGTTTATAAAAAAAAAGAAGTTTTTAAAGTAAATAAATAATTTATTTAAAAAAAAACAAATATCTGCGTTGTTCAGGTTTCAAAATATTTTTAAAAATATTCTCCTTATTATATATATATATATATATGTATACAAATCAATACAACTTGCTCTATATTATAAAATGGAGGATTTTTATTGTACCAACAGCGTCGTAAATAATAACCGTTTAATAAAAGTCGTAACTTTAGCCTTCCAAGTAAACACGTCTATCATGTTCTTATCACCTTTAAATTCAAGTAATCTTTTATAGTACACATTTTTTTCTCAGTCTGTAAAAACATCAAATATTATTCAGTTTCTCTGTTCGAGTGACTTTTTTGTAGTGATATCCAGGTGTTCTTGTGCCTCTCTTCTTCTAATGGGTACTCGGATTTCAGTCTTATAAATCATCCATGTAGCTGCTTCTCTTCTCATTTTCCTTTTCTCGTCTTGTCGTTTCTAGTTTCACTTCTCTCTGTGTTGTTCATTTTGGCGATGCCTCTTGCTGCCAGAATCAGCCTTTTATGTTGTGGGTTATGTATTTTTCTAATTCTATTTTGTGTCATCCACAGAGTCTACTATAACTTAAATCAGTCCTCTTCCTCTTTTTCTCCCCTTTCGATCAGCACCATCCTTCGGGTGTAGTTCTTTTTTTATTCTTTGCAGTCATAGTATTAGTAGTAGCATAGCTTCAGCAAACACTCGAGTTTCGATAACAGCTTGAAGTGCTTGCCTGTCTTACTACATTAAGATGTGATACAAGGAAACAGTATATACTAAAGTTCAAATGAACTTAAAACCAATGGCCTATGCAAATGAAATTACGTTTCAGCACGGGATATGCTTCGTCAAGGCCGAAAGTTAATAATGGAAATAAAAATCTTGCAATGTGCTCAAAAGAAGCAGAAATTAGAGATTTGAGATAATCATTCTCTCCCAAACGGATTGATAAAATCAGCAGCAGCTTCGGTGGTAAATCGATCAACTCGCCCAGACAGTAACTTTTACGCTGTGAAATCTAGATGGAAGGGCAAAAGCGCTAAACGTGTCAGACATGCCACACCTTCTCATCAAATCCTTAACTCTCCTTCCCAATTTATTTATCAATCTGCTGATTTTATCAATCCGTTTGGGAATCGTAATTGCATTTGCATAGGCCATTCTAAATGTGTGTGTATATACATATATATATGTATATATATGTATATATATATCTATATATATATATATATATATATATATATATAATGTATTCTTTTATATTCTTTGGAGACATAGACTATGTATCGTAGACATATCAAGGTTCTAAATATTAAGTGGCAATCGTTTACACCAGACACCAATGTTCTACAGTAAACTGGAGTGCTGGGCATAGAAATGCGTATTACACATGTGCTAGGCAAGTCACCTCGTTAGGATGGAAGATTACAGGCTTTCTAAGAAACTGTTATATGGAGAATTGCATCAAGGCAAACGTCCGAGACACAAACCTAAGATACGTTTTAAGGATGTAGTAAAAAACAACCTGAAAACCCTTGATATGAACATGGAGAACCGGGAGAGACTGGCTCTGGGGCGATTGGGCTGGAGCAAGTGTATCTATGAGGGTTGCGGTAGGTTTGAGGCAAAGCGGACAGAGCAGTCAGTTCCGAACGTCAAAGACATATTTCAACCTGACGATGTGTGTGATTTATGTGGCAGAGTCTGTCTGTCAAGAGCTGATCTACTGAGTCACATGAGATCCTATGCCAGGAACCAACTAAACACGTGTCAGGAGTTACTGAGCCATCTGCGTGTCAACAACCGGACATTGCAATCTTGTGGGAATGGCCTTCTTCTATAAAGAAGTGGCAATCACCATATAGAAACTAACAAATGGCAGCTAATTTGAAATAATCAAAAATCAGGTAATTATCCAATTTATATAAAATGTTTACAATTATTTACTTTTTACTTATATATTTTCTATTATTATACAAAATTCGAAGACAGTTTTAGTTCATTTAAGCCCTTGCATTAATTTGCTTGACGAAATTCATACAGAAACAAAAAGAAGATCAATCCTAAAATATTTATATTTCTGATGAAATAAATCCACGAAAAGTAAGTTAAACACAAGTTATAAAAAGAAAAAAAAAACAACTTATGGAAAAATACTGCAGCAAAGAAGGTGGGCTCCCTCTACTATACTAGTAAACTCCTCACACCTGACATTATCCTGTATCTCTACAAAGTCACCATCCGCCCATGCATGGAGTATTGTTGCCACATCTAGGCTGGTGCATCATCCACTAGTCTCTCCCTCTTAGACAAGAGTCACCAACTTAATAGGTCCCTCACTATCCACCAAGCTCCAGTCCCTGTCCCATCGCCACAATGTTGCATCCTTGTGCTTGTTTTACAAATACTTCAATGGATTGTGCTCCAATGAGCTGACTGCTCTGGTGCCCCCTCGACGTAAATTCGCTAGACCAACTCGACAATCAGCTAAATCCCATCGATTCACTGTGGAGGTCTCCAGATGCCGGAGAGCCTTCTACTCCAATAGCTTCTTTCCTCGTGCTGCCGGCCTCTGAAACTCCCTCCCTGCTCCCTGTTTCCCCGACTGTACCGAAATGAAGAGGTTTAAAACTAATGTAAACAGACATTTCGCTACACAGCTCCCAACTTAGGATGACACCCAAAGCCTACACCCTAATTTTCAGTAGGCCCTTACGTCTACAGTGGCGGACTGCATTGTTTGGGGTGAAATATGTTTTAAAATTTTTTTTTTTAAATACCCTATAAATTGAAAAAAGAAACGAAAAATATATTTTGTTAAGGAGTTGAAACTGACAATATTTTCAAAGAATGCCTTTTCTCTGAAAGTGATCCACGGTTAAATTAACTTCTATATTTATAAGGCAATATAAAATAGTTCAAGATTTTGTATGCATGTCAAGAAAAAACGTGTCATTAGATAGCCATATTCAAGTAATCGTAAGTTTGATATTTATAGATGATTTTTCATTAGTATTTATCGACAAATAAATAAATTTTTATATTTAAAGAGCAATTAAAACAGTTTGAGTTCGAGCATTTATATAATAAAATTGTTATCAAATAAAATATAGTTATCCATGGACACGTGTTTCATCGTCTTTACGACTCACCAGCGTGGCTAGACCTAGTGAGATTCGAAACCAGGAACCCAGTGACGTCCGACGCTCTACTACTAAGCCATGAACTCCGCTAGTAGTGGTAGGTATACATTGCATTGTAAATGTTTTCCATTTATTTACAGCCTTTTTGACCTAAAGATAATTCCTGAGTTTGATGGGACTGGAGCAGTCGTTGAATGGATTGAGAAGGTGGAATTAGTGTGTGACTTATCTGGAGTGAAGCAGCTTGAAAATGTCATCTCACTTCGGCTAACTGGGGGAGCATTCGCAGTTTACCAGCAACTAACTCAGGAACAAAAATCCGATGCAGCACGAATTAAGGGAGCTCTATTCACCGCATTTGCCGATGACAGATTTACAGCATATGAGAAGTTCAAGGCATGTGTATTGCATCCGGGTGAGACTGTAGACGTATATTTGGCAGATCTGAGGAAGCTGTCAGTGCTATTTAGGAGAATACCAGATAATGTGCTGGTGTGTGTGTTTGTACGAGGGCTTCCCAACCCTGTGAAAAGGCTGTTGCGGTCCTCCTCTAGGGTGGACGATATGACTTTAGAAGAGCTGTTGGCTCGAGCTTGAGCATTGATGCAAGACAATGCTGAAGTGGGGGAACCAGTCGTGGCTGCAACACAGCCTATTCGAATCACTCAACCACCTGTGGGCATGGGGAGGTCTGATTATACATGTTACAAATGCAACGGCCCTAATCATTTTGCAAGAGACTGCATGCAAAGGAGGCAGACTACCCGTCAACGATGTTATCGGTGCAAACATGCTGTTTGTTGTCTACGATCAGCTGGAATTTTTGTCGCCAACAACTTTTTACTCAATTATGAAAGCAGGAAAATGGTTTCATAAATTTATCTACTATGTGTGGAATCGTCGAGTTGGGTTCTTGTCCACGTTGGCCGGTATCAGTGTGTTTGCAAAAGCGGCGGTCGGGTTTATGAGATGTTGTCTTCATAATTCGATTCAGATCCTGGTACATCTGATGTAAGAGAGGAAGAAATAACTGTCCCACTACAGAGAAGTACTAGAATAAAGCGACCAGCCACCATCTGTCACTTGTGTGATCATACAATCAGGGGAGAGTGTGACAATAAAGAGGAACACTCACCGTCAGGAAAAAGAATGAGGCGGTTTGCATGTCATGTCTGCAGATTAAAAAGGGGCTTCTCTTCATAGGTGCAGGTTTTTATGGCGGTCTCTGATTTACGTATGTGGAGATCAGCTGATATAAATGAAGAGGACAGCTGGGAAGCAAGGAGAAGCGATTTGGATTGGAGAGAGAAAGGCAGAGAGAAAGTGGGTTGCACGAAATTCGGTTGGAAATTGAATTACAGTCAAAACTTTTTTTTTTTATTCTTTTATTTTTCTGGCACAGTTAGTTAACAATAAAAGAATGACATGAATCATCATGTACCGCTAAACTTTTTTGTTTCAATTTTTCATATTCAGTGTTTAAAAATATATCTCCGAAACCATCGGCCCTAAAGAGCTAAAAATTTGTAGGTAGATAGATGAACTCCTACCGGTAATGTGTCTAAAACGTTTATGAAAAATACCCATAAATGTTGAAATTATTAAAAGAACAGTATGCATCTTCATGTCTCATTAAACGTCTGTTTCAATTTTGCGTCTTTAGTGTTTAACAACATATTTCTTAAACTGCAAGCACTAAAATAGTGTAAATTAGTAGGTAGATAGACTGGCCCTGGTAACGTGTGTAAAATTTTGCTGAAATATATTATGTCTTGATTAGAATGGAACACACAAACTAAACAAGGTTAGCTTTGAATTCTGCCAACGTCCCACCTTTATCATTTATTTATCACAGCTAAAACAAAAGCGCCCCCTAGGCAAGATAAAAAAGTGGTATACAAGGCCGGTAATTTTGGCTTAAGCTTTCTGCTTTAAGGAAGACAACTCACGTCCTTGATATAGATTACAAAATATACCTATAAATCTTGAAGTTATATAAAAAAAAAAAGCGCTATGCATATTCATTCGTTTTCATTTTGCGTATTTAGTGTTTAACAAAATATTTCCGGAAGTCGTAAATTGCAGGAAATTAGTAGGTAGGTTGATATACTGGCTTTGTAAGGTGTGTAAAATTTTGCTGAGAAAATACCCATAAATTTTGAAGTTATAACAAAACGATATCCATCTTCATGTCCCGCTAAACGCTCATAAATGCTTGAGACACTGCGGTGTGACACCGTGACGAAAGATGTTACACTGGTGAAATCTTACCTTAACGGTAAAGATTGCTTGAGTTCATCAGTCCACGATTGGTGTGCACTTATGGCATGGCACGTCATGTAAAGAATTTATGTCCTTTACGAGTCTATGTCCATCATCCGTTGACAAAAGTAACTCAGGAGAAAGTGTGCATTAGTCTACTTTAAGCCAAGTTCGCCAAGTGATCCCTCTGCTATCAGTAGTTTGGAACGAATGCCAGAGCGCTCAATTACTCTTCAGATGATGTTTCTTAAGAATGAGACTCATGTAATTCCGCTTCGTAGTACCCACTGAAAAAACCAGGAGATCTGGGATGAGTGTAATGGAGGCCCCTTGCAAGGATGTAAATAAGCACGGAGACAATAGACGATGTTAACCTCGCCAACATTGATACAAGAATGAAATGTGTATGCACCACTGAATCAGACCGAGGCTGTCAATATGGAAGAAATGTAAATTTCTTGTCAGTGAGAGAGATTCTATCAAACCTATAAAAAAGGGTTCATTATTGGAGAGAGGCAGTTTTTCTGTTGCGTTCGGACAGTTATAATCAGTCTACGGTGTTACTTAAATGGATATGTTTTTGTTGTGTTTTGTTGCAACTTTCATTCTCTTTCATTTTAATTATTTAAATCAGTGGTCGCCAAACTTTCTATAAATGCAGACAGGTCAACGCTTGACAATTTTACCACGGTCCGAGAGTACTCTAAGGTTGTTATTTTTCAACAGTTGAATGGAGTTGACAGTTTGAACCATTAGATAAGTCTGCTGCATGTTTATGTGCCCACTTAGACTCACAAGCTCTCCTCCTCCTCTCGACTTCCTCCCGTCCCTCAATTGGTGGCCATTGCCTTAACGCTCTCTGACTGTATTCGCTATTAAAAAAATTAAACATACCTTTAAAATAAGATACAGATACACCACAGAAACGAATATAAATTGCATGAAAATTTTAATTCACCATAACGCTAAATGAATAGGAGCCCTGAACTTGTTTATTTGTAACAGGACAGTCACCACCGTTGTTTTGTTTTGGTTCTGTCACTGCAGAAAACCCTGCTTCACACAGATAGGATGTTGGAAATGGTCACAGGGGTTTCAGTGCTGTGACGGCGATCTCTGGGTATTCTGCCATGACTTTAATCCAGAATATCGGCAGAATTCTTTAACCAAACATACTTTTAAAGCCGCTGTCATTTGCGATCTGCATCAGTTGATCTTCTTTCACAGACATGCTGGATTCACCTGGTTTGTTGACAAATGGATCATGAATCCACTCCTTGATAGTTCATGGGTTCTTTGCGGTTGTGAAATAGTGCTCGAACTCGTTTAAAAGCAAAGACAGGTGATTGTGCACCAGCTGAAAGAACGAAGACTCAGGCTGAGTCTCTCCCCAAATCCCTGCTAATGTTTGAAACATGTCTAATATGCTTCTGTCCACGCGCCTTCCCCACAAATCCAGTTTTCCTTTGAATGCAGCTATTTTATATGCCAACTTGAAGACAGTTGTCATTTTCCCCTGAAGTGACAGATTGAGTTCATCGAGCAGGCTGAATATGTTGCACAAGTAAGCCAATTTTGAAACCCATTCTTTGTCACTGAAATGTGCTGTCAGCGGTGACTTTTCTTCTGAGAAAATCTTTGCAGCGGCTCTCGTAATTCAAACACTCTGGGCAGCGATTTCCCTCAGTATAACTATCTTATTTCTGTGTATAATAGAAGGAGTCTGTGCTCTGTGTTCATCTCATCTCACAAAGATGCTCAAACAGGTGCGAGTTAAGGGCATGCACTTTGATGTGTTAATAACTTTAATGGCCTCATTTAATATGATGTTAAATTCCGTGTAAATTATTCTGCTTGCCAGCATTTCCCTGTGAATGATACAATGTATAGGTGCAACCTCGTTAATCAGAGCAGTTAGACCAGACAGCCGTCTGGTCATGGCTACAACTCTGTCTGTAAATATGACTACACAAAAGGACCATTCCAGCGATTTGAACAGTTCTGTGGCTGTGGTGTTGGTTTGCAGCGATAGTGAACACAACATATCCTCATGTGCATCCTCTTGATAAAGATATCGCATATAAACAAGTAGCAACCTGAAGTGTGTACTACGGTGATGTATTAATCCTCTCCAACAATTGTGTCTCAATGTCTTTAGCTACTTCCTCAATACGCCGAGTCACGATGCTAGCTGACAGAGGCATATGTGCTACCATTTTAACAGCAGACTCTCCTAGAAGTTTACGACAAATGTCTTTAGTGGAGAGCAATACTAATTTTTCGCCAATAGTAAATGGCTTTTTAGACTTAGCAATACGGTTAGCCACAAGGTATGATGCTCTCAGTACATTAGCATTTATTGATGTGGTGGCCCTCAGTAATTTCTTCTGTTCTTCGTGTTCCTGTTTCTTTCTTTCAAAATACTCCTGGGTGCTTGTCTTTTAATTCAGAGTGCTTGGTCTCTAAGTGGAAATCAGTTTTGAAGGCTTCATTGCCTCATTAGAAAGTCGGTCGCCGCATATTATGCAGAATGGCCTTGGTGTGAGGGGATCAGCTGTCGCGATAAATCCATATGGTATTGTCTATTAAAAGCTTTTTTTTTTTGTTGAAAGTCGTAAGTTCTTCTGTCTTTTCACCGGGCCTTTTCCCCTTTCGCAAAGAAACTTTCCAAAGACATCTGTTTCGTGATCATTTTGCTAGTTTGTGTAGGAATTTTATTTAACCAGAACTCGATGTGAAGGGGGGAAGCGATGCAATTCTGCAACTAATTTGCATATTGTATTTACATAGGAGTTCTCTCAATTTGATTAGATTAGGCTATATTAAAAAGTAAAGAACAGCAAAGCGAATTGCTCGCCCTCGTGTGGCCAGCAGTGAGTAAAAAAAAGTCGGTGGACACCGGACTTGTTTTTTTCTTGTATGTTGCCAGTTTTTATTGAAAACTATCTAATTTTGTTAAGGACAATTTGTTTGCTTGTAAGTAACGGGGGCAACTCGTTGCAATTAAACTATAGTCGTGAAGGAGCTGCCACAACAGGAAAGGATTTTATTATTATTTCCTATTACGTTAAGTTCTTTTTTTTTTTTAATATATACTTCGAGTTGCCTACACTGTCCCATCTCTCCTTCCCACCCTATTACGGCGTAAGAAAATCCCGACACTTATGGATTAAATTCACACATTTTTCAAAATACCAGATCTGAAAGAAAGAAAGGAAAGAAAGGAAAGATCATATTCAGATAATAAATAAAACGGAAATAATTTATTATTTTTTGTGGGCCCAGTACCAATTGATCCGTTGCCTGGTACCGGTCCACGGCCACTGATTTACAGCATTCCTTTCCTGCCACCACTTCTCTTATTATCCGCGCTTTATCCCCCTAAATCTTCATGCACAGGTTAAATGTGCACGGTGACAAGCTATTAAGATAATCAGAATTTTAGTAATATATCAATTCAGAAATAATTCATCACAAGAACCTTTTCCCCGAAACACAGTTGAAAAAATCGTCTGCATTTCTACTTAGAGTGATCTCCCTTGTTTAAAATCAGCCTCGTTTCTAATTCATCATTAATATCCACATTCATGGAATCTCAAAATATATTTTATATTCTAAATTATTTTTTTGCAAACACGAATTAAATATTTTCGATATGTTTCTATTAAATTATTATTTTTCTAATTTTGTAACATTTTTTATTGAAAGATAAAAAATAATTGAAGAGTTGTACAAGACGCCACCGGTACGAATCTATCTACTTCCGGTAATGGAGTCGCATTTTTATCGAAGCCTGATCATGAATTCCTGTACAAAAACATGCCTCTTTTGAAATATGAGTAAGTCGTTCTTAAATATTTCGTTACATTTATTTATTTTATTACAGATTAAAAACAATGTTATTTTATTTCTATACCTCGCTTTCTGTAGTCTGGAAATGTCTTAAGAACTCGTATGGAAAACAAGTTGTTGTGGTAAAAAAGCTACCCCCCCCCACACACATAATATATAATATTAACTAGCTCGATCCAGTTGGAGTTGTCTGGAAGTCTCTACTTAAATTGTTGTTTTTCTCATTGCTTGTCCCTTTTAAAAAATTTTTTTGGGAAATTCATAATTTTCTAGTTAAAGGACTGGACCAAGTTATCAACTTGAGGTACCGTTCTTCCTTAGCTAGCCTCTTTTTAACTTGTTTATAAAGATAACGATTATTTTTCGGCTGATTTTTCATTTTGGACGACTTTTTGTTTCGGCGTTTCGCGTATACGATAAAAAACACCTATTTATTTTGGGGGGCGATTTAGTCGTTTAGCAGCCAAAATGGCGGACAATGAATCGGCTGCCTTTTTTTCTGATTTTTTTTTCCGACCTCAGAAATAAATAAGTAAACTCAAATAACTAATTTACCAGCTGTATTTCCTTTAAAATGATTTAAGGTAAATTTAAAATTAGTCCTAAACAATTTATTTGGGTTTACGTACTCATTTGTGAGTTCAGAAAAAAAGCAGCCGATTCATTGATCGCCATTTTGGCTATGAAACGACTAAATCGCCATATCGGACATAAGCACACCTAATAAAGGTAAAATGTTTCCAAAGTGGCTTTTTATATGATTAGATTAAAAGTCGTGGACTTCAGTAATTTTAAAAGTTTATTTCTCGTAGACTGACTACTGTTAGTATTCTACAAAGTGAAAGTGCTTTTGACATTTACTTCCTTCTTTGAACAATGAATGGCGTATTTTTTATTACTCATTCATTGAATCATTCGGCGATTGTCAAGAATTTTCAACAGAAAAAGGGGGTGAAAAACGGAACAAATAGTTAACTATTACTAAACGAAACAAAATTTGTTGTTTTTTTTTTTTCACCTCTTTTTTTCTCTGTAGGAAATTTTTGACAATCGCCAATCATACTTTTCTCCAATTTTCCAAGTGTAGTAGTCTATTCTGTCCTCGGTCAGTGTAGGAGAAGTCATTTTAGACTGAGGCATTTTTTAAATTTTTGTTCCAATCCAGAGTGGCCCTTTTTGGGGGAGGTGTAGCAGTTACCTCCTCCTTTCACACATAACTGCACCGGCTGGCCGTTAGGTGTCGCTTATTCACCGACAGGTGGCGCTGAAAAGCGACACCAGAGTTATCTGCCCTTCTTGGTATAAAAGCCGGTGTAAACACAAAAATCACCCTCTTATTCATTCAATCCGCCTCGCAGAGACGACCCCTCGGCACAGCTTGGACAGATCGCCGAGAACACCGACGAGGAACCTGCTACCGTCGTCTCACTCAAAGACTACTACCATCTTCACTTGAAGAAAACCCACGGGCAGCCCAGAGAACCATTACATTTTTCCTCTTCCTCAACCGGACACCGTCCAACTCTCTCTTCTACCTATACCAAACGGTATAGGTATCCTTGAGTCAATAAAACCCCTCTTTTTTGTTGCCTGTTACTCAGTTGTTCATTCAATTCATTTCGTGCGATAAATGTAAGGAAGGGACAAACTATCCCTTCCATTACAGAGTGACTGGAATTCCTCCCACATTAAAAACTGACCTTGTGTCTAACTCTGCCCTCTCTGCAAGTAAATAGGGACTTTAGTAGCTGTGGTTAAAGCAAGGTCAAAGTTAGACAGAATTTTTTTGCTCTCAAGTTTGTTCGTCTCACTTATATGATGAGGAAGAGACCAAGAAGATAAAAGCTGAGAGCGAAAAAATGAATTTTTTATTCTCCAAACATCAGCCATCATCATCATATTTGGTTTAACGTCAGTTTTACATGCTGGCATGTGTTGGACGGCTTTTAGAAATTAACTTCCAAACCAACCTATCTCTGGCCAGGTCTTTATTTATCTCTCTTTCTCTCAAATCCATCCTTATCACTTTCTCTCATGTTTTCCTTGGCCTTCCTCTGTGAAGTGACCCGGCTACCTCGATTGTTACACATCTACTCACCGAAAAACTGTCATCCATTTTTTTTTTTTTTTTTTTTTTTTTTTTTTTTTTTTTTCTCAACGTAGCCATACCATCAAAGTTTACTCTTATGCACACATCTCTCTATGCTGTCTAGATTTAACCTTCCTCTGATGTCATCAAATCTAAGCCTGTCTTTATGACTCATATTACACATCCATTGTATCATTCTTATATCATTTCTCCCCATGTAACGCATTTACTTAACTCTCACTGGCCAGGTTTAACTTCCATACATCATCACCCTGCATACACATGCCTGATAGACTTTTTTATTTTAGTTGACAGTGGTAACCCTCTGGGTTAGTAATGGCAGAAGTTTCCTGAACTTTATTATCTCTTAACTGTTACAATCACACCAACACCAGCTCCTCCCTGTGCTCCAATGACATCACCAAGGTCTGAACAATCTCAATAGTTTCTCCATCCAAATATACTTTCTCCACATCTGAGTTCTCATCAGTCTTCTACATTGCCTTACACTTCTTGCACACAAACGGGTTATCATCTCTCAACTTACCAGCAATTCTACGGTACTTTTGTGTACCCAATGTTTGCAAGTACCACAAAAATAGTTGCGTCTGACTGCCTTTCCACAAACTGAGCAAGGAAACTTTTCTCTCTCTAATAAACAAGTTGACGAGAAGAAATAAAAAAAACATAGCAGGCCAGATGAACTTTCGGCTGACATTGGTAACAATATGCAGTCCTTGATCAAGTTGTCAGAAATTCAATTTAATGAAAATCTGATTTCTTTTTATAAAATGAGAAAATAATTTCTACACAATATAAATCTGTTTCTTAATGTTATCACCATATTTTTCATATGGTTACTGCATGGGTGTTGATAATACCATCTTATTCAACTGTAGGTTATTTCAAGCCTATTACATCACTGGGTCAGGCTGGTCGAAAGTGTCCAGTATGTCAGTTCATGCATCCATTACATTTTCCCTTTCCTTTAAGATCCATTGTTCATGGAGGAAAGATGGTCTGGATAGACTGCCCTTACAGTCCTTTTTTATATGGCTGAGGATTATTCTGCCTTTGTGTGGCTAAATTTGAAAGAGAAGGAAATAAATAAATTTAAAAAAAAAAAAGCTTTCCAATTTTCAAGTTAGAGGGAAGTGAATGTTCCTGTCTTTAGTCAATGCTAAAACGATTTGGTGGTTTCATTGTATGACCAGTTCTGTGTGTCAGGGCTGGTGGTGTCACCGATGTGGTAGGCCATTCATATTCAGGATACTTTTCATTTAAGAGGTCTGTAAATCTGTTACTTTTTTGGATGCTGCATCTAAACGCATATTCAGTTGGATTATTGTTTGTTTCCAATTAGGGTTGAGTTGCTGGCCTGATGATACGAGGACTGGACCTGACATGATCTTGATGACTGATGACTTGGTCATTTTCTAGTCTGATTGGAAAGGATATGGGTCATACTATTTCCATAACATTTCCAGCCAACCACTTGGTTGTAGAATCTAATTTCTGTGTAAAGACTGCTTGGTCTTAATCAAATGAATGCATCTAAGCAGATCTCTCATGGTGAAAATTTTTTTTTTTTTTTTTTACTGATGGGCCACTCAAGGATAAGGGTTAAAAGGATTGTTGGTTGGACAATGATCACTGTCACAAGAGGACTTGATTTTTCAAGAGGAAAGCTCTACAAGTATTTTATAAATATTTCTACTCTTATTCACCCCCAACAAGGCACATTGCCACTGGGATGTAAGGGGCTACTATTAGGGACCATGCCTACGGAGACCCTCTAAGTAGGGAGTTGTTTGCATTACATTTAAATTTCTGAATTTTAGTACAGTCAGAGAAGCAGGAAACGAGGAGAGAATAACAGTCTGGCAGTTTCTATTAACTTTGCCAGCTCACTATCGCTTCGCAAAGTTCGTTACTTGAAACCAACATTTTAAATAATAAACATTTCATTCATAAGTTTCATGCAAACACCAGACTAAAACTTTCGCATTTATTTGTATAAATAGATAACCATTAACATTTATCTTTTAAATGTGTGTGTGGTGGAGGTGCTCTTTTAAAAAAAAAATTTTTTAAGCTTACAATTTAGTTCCCCTAAAGTCTGAAAAGGAACTTTTAAACACAAATGCAAAATATTTTATGAGATGGTGTTGTTAACATAAGAGGGGGAGAGAAAAAGCAAGCTCGGCAGCCAGCCACCCACGCACCTTCTCCATCGTTTTTCTCTGCTCGCTTATGACTGTCTGTAAGAATTCTAATAGTGTTCTCAGCCTGTCAGCCATTATCGTGCAACATTGACGAATTCGTACCTTAATGCGTACAACTCGCAATTTCTCGCTTATTTCTTTGCCAATTTAAAAAAAATATATATATGGTTGGAAAGTAAAGAAAATAATATTTTCGAATATGTAATATGTATTTGTTTTTATCCATTGAATTAATTTTTACAGCGAGTTAAAGCAGTATTTACTTCTAACAGCTGAAAATGCGAAATATGAACATTTTTTTTTATGAGACTCAATTTTACATGTTAGTTTATTTTTCAAAGTTAACACAACACAAGTGTATGTGGTGAGAAATGCTTTTCAAACACCCAACAGAGAGGGGGGGGGGCAGAAGGTCAATGTTAGCTCTGTTGTGGATTTGGGCTCAACATGTTTGTTGAAGGAAAAATCTGGCTTTTTATTCATTCGGGGTGGATCAAAACAGCAAATTTGATAAATTCAGAGAAATACATCTGATTGACCTAAAATGTTTTTATTTGTTTTTATTAATTCAGATGAATGTGTGCGTTAAGCCATATGCACAGAAACGAGTTTAAACATTTTCGTTTTGGGCATCGAAGTGTAAACTTTGTCTCTACAAAATAAGTAGTGGGGTGGGGGAAATATCTTGAGTTTGATAAATATAGTGTTGAATTCCTCTGAATTAACTGCTTTCTAACAAGGAAATGATTGTGGCTAAAACCTGCCTGTCTCTCTCTGTAGCCTGCATTTGTTTCAACCGGTAAGAATAGTCAGAATTAATCTTAAGTTATTGCTTTCTCTCTTCTCATGAAAACTAGCTTTTTCAGATTCTGTTGAGTGGACACTTTTATACTGAATACTTCCTTTTAACATTTTTGGTAAGTAATGTTTATGATGATAATTAATCAATCGAAAAATGAAACACGTTAATTAATAAACTAAAAATGAAACAATTTTAAGTAAAAAAATTAATTAAACTTGTTAATTAACGTCACAAAATAAAAAGTAAATAAACTGTAACAATGAAACAATGTTAATTAAGCAACTAAAAAAATTGAATAAACTTGTTAATTAACGGAAAAAAAAATTACATATTAGGCGCTTGTGTAGTCGTTAATGCAGGGGAGATGACTTAGATTGACTAAAACCATAAGCAAATTTAAAAAATTTGCTTATGTTTTTAGTCAATCTTGGGATACTGAAATAATCAACAATTTTAAGTTGAAAAAAAAAATTAAACAAACTTGTTAATATATTACACATCCATTCAGTGAAAAATTAAACTATAAGATTAATAATCCAATAAATAATTAATAAATCCCTTATTTGTCACTTGGACATTGTTTAGTTCAATATCGAGAAATCCTGATTTCTTATATATAATTGTATCACAGTCTATAGTTTTCTTTGAATGTCCGGCTGGCTTGGCAGACTGAGAGGAGACTAAAGGCATTTCCACGAATAATGGCGATAGAGAGGCGCTCGTAAAGCTAAGACAATTTGCGATTGTCTCCGGTGTTGCGCGTCATTAATAGACCAAGGCTGTAGAGGAAGTCGCGTGTTAGGAATTTTAATAAAAGTACAAAAAATAAGTAAATAAACTGTAACATTATTTTTAAAAAAATATGTTAGTTATTTTTACACGTATCTACAAATTAGGAAAAAAATTACATAACCTCCCTGTACCCAAGTTAAAAAAAATAGGTACGTGCAAAATCAATGGCTGATTCCCAAAATGTAAAAAAATTTTCACCCTGCCTTCACTTAAAAATTCACCAAAATTCAGGAAATCAACAAATTTTAATTAAATTTTCAGTATTTATTAATCAACGATCACGAATATAATTAAACCATTATTTTTCTTAAAATCTTAGTGAAAATGTATTATTTGTTGAAAACAAAATGCACCTTTACTAAAGTTATATTTTTAGATATTAATAAAAACTATGCATGAATTAAAAAAAAAATTTTTTTGATGAAAATAAAGCACTGTAGATGTTAACAATTAAAAACAAAAATATTTCATTTATATTACGAAAAAGGTCCCTAAATTCTGTGTTAATAAAATCACTATAACTCGGAGAAAAATTTGTTTAATCAATATTTTCACCAAAAAAATAATATAATTGCAAGAATGTGATTTAAATGATTAGAGTTTCTGGGAAAATTAAAAATGCAATATAATTATATTTTTCTTTCGCACATGAGCATGTCATCATCAGCATAAGAAATTCTTTTTATAATCTTGAAAATAAACAAAAAATTGAAAAAAATGGATCAGGATCATTATGAAAAAAAGAATTTTTTAAAATTGGATAATTTGTACTAACGATTGATTTGGATAGGTATGGTGGCCCTGTTCTGTAATAAACAGGTGGGATTTTCCCTCCAACCACCACTCACCTCACACCGCCCTCAAAATGTTATTTTTGGAGATTCAACAATTTCGTTAATTTCACAATTCATTGTCAATTATTTGGAAAGATAAAACGTAAGTTAGTATTTGTTTTGTCATTTTTTTCATTAATAAATATTTAAAAAGTTAAAAGCAATTATTTATTAATAAATAGAATTCAATATTGCATTTTCTTTCAAAATTGAATTCTATTTATTTATTAATAAGTAATTGTTTTAACTTTTTTTTTTAATAAATAAATTGTCAGTGTAGTCATTGACTTTAATTTACTTTTTCACACTTAAAATAAAAAAAATATACTTTTAGATTTAAAAAAAAAGAATCAATGTAATTTATCATTACATCACATTAAGAATAAATCGAATAACTAAAGTTTTTAATCAGGTAAAAAAAATTGATAAAATTTACCAGTTTAACGTAAAAATAATTTTTAACATTTTATAGTTTTATTTCAAATTCTAGGGAAAAACATTGGTAAACAGACGTCATCAATAATTTCAGAGTATTACTGTATTAAAAACTAATACCAAGTTAAATATGAATTTTTTAAGACAAAAATAAATGAAATCTTAATTGAGTAGATTTACAAATATTTTAATTAAATAAGCATTAATAAGAGTACTTTAATTAAATTTCTTGATAACCTTAAAAAGAATAAAGAAATTAATGGATAATCATTTTTCAATTTCTATAAACTATTACAAAACCATTTTTATATATAAAGTTAAAATTTATAAATTATTACATTTTTGTCTTCCATATATTATTCTATTTTGTTGATTTAATTTTTTTTAGTTTTGTGATGAAAATGACTGACTCTACAAACCAGAATGTTTCAGATGGCAAAAATAAGCCAGAAAGAAATGAAATGTCAACAAATTCAGAGGTTTGTATTTAACAAAGATATTTGATTTCTATCATCTTTGTTTGCTTATGTATCTGTGTTTGTTTTTTGAACAGTCAAGCAAGGAGCTTTGTCAATCTGTTACGCTTCAGTTTGAAATAGCATTTTTTTTTATGCCCATCCATCCTACTCTATAACATTCTCTCTATTGGTTTGTGTTAGGTCAACCTAACAAATCAAAATCGATTTATTTCCCTTGAAGCAAAAAGTAAGAGTTATCGTCCCTGGCATCAAAGGGAGTCGAAAGTAACCAGAACGGTCTGACAATCAAACAAGCATCTCGCGTTCAGCGGTTTTTCTACATTTAATTTAATCAGTGTGTTTTGTTAAATAAATCTGTTAATGGTTCTACTTCGTACTTTCTTCATTTTTCTGAGTTTGAATTGAACCGAAACGTATAAACATCAAGATGTAACAGTTTTGTCACACCTAAAGTAGCATTTTTATCACAAAAAAATTAGATGTGCTCATCTTTTATATCTCTTTTTCTTGTGTTGTTATAAAATACATTCAAAGTAGCTGAATGCCCAGTATAATGTTCATCATATAGATATCTACATGTCTCTGAAAGTGTGGATATTTTCCCAGTTTTTTTTTTTATAATGACTGATAAAACAGTAATGCGTCATTTGATTATGCAAAAACCACCTGATGCAATATCTTTCCAAAAGCAAAAATAAATTTATTTTAGATTGGGGAGGGGGGAATAAACATTTGTTAATGTAATATAGTTAAGAAAGATATGAAACTCTAATTATCTCCATTTTCCGTTGATAAAATTGCAGATCATCTTTATTTAATCGATTACAATGGGTATTGTTTTGACATTAAACAACTCAAAAGGGAAAACAATGAAACCATCATATGAAAGTGTAGAAAACTAATAGATTTTTATAATAGAATCAAAGTGTTAATATTGTGCAAATTAAATGTATTAAAATTTGAATTTACATGTTTTTTTTAATTTTTAAACCAATCAAAGTACTTTGAAGAATGCGATGTTACTTTTTCTATTTTGCAGTTGATAATCTGGTTTTAGCTCTTAAATGTTGAAGTCTCAAAACCACAAATAATTGAACCTTTTCCCTCCTAAATAATAAAATAAAAATGATAAAAATATATTTTATAATTACATAATTTATTTTTATTGTATTTTGAGACCATTATTTTAGATAAATTGTGAGATTTAATCTTGATTAAACAGTCTTCAGGAAATATTTTATACAATAGTTTGCATTTTTACTGATTCCTCATCTTTCATCTATACTTCCCTCAATTGTTTATATACATTTGAACACTTAAAATTCCTATTCTCTTTTAATGTATTTTCAATCAACATTGTCTTCTCTTTATGATGATGTTGCTATTAACACTACTGCTGATATTTTTACAGTCTACATGCACATTTTATTAGTGTGTAAATGAAATCTGCTACAAATGACACATGTTCAAAAATGGGATTCTTTTAACACAAAAAATATCTTCTATTGATGTCAGAACAAAAACTTTACTTTTTTATGAACTTTCGTCATGCTGATTTCATAATTATTTTGAAGCATTATTATTGAGTAATATAATTTTTAGAACAGCTTGCCTAATCAAGTTTAAAATGCTACTAATGTATGATAAACTGGATGCATATATATATATATATATATATATATATATATATATATATTTGTATGTATGTGTGTGTGTGTATATACAATGTATATATATATATTTCAAATATTATAAAATAATTATTTTATAAATATCCTGAAGTAATTCCTAATACGATCAAGATATGCCTTCAATTTATTGTTATTAACCTGAATCTTGGTTCTTAATACTAGTTCAATTTAATTAATACAATTTAAAATTTCCCATAACTTTATTAAAAATTTCGTTTTTCCTTTTGTCTTTCTTGTTATTATAAATTCAAATAATTTTCTTTTTTAAGGAGAAAGCAAAAGATATAAGCAATGTAAAAAAGAACAAGAGAAAACCTTTGTATCTCTGGTCGACTGCAGATGTAAACAAATGGCTGCGAAAACATTGCAGCTGTTACTGTGATATGTACGAAAATATGTTCCTGGATCACGAGGTCACAGGTAAGAAGCCAAATTTGATAGTTCACTTATATTACGTATCAGAAATCAACTTGTTTTAGAATGCGGTCATGGGTAGATAAAGTAAAATTCTTTTTAATTTCAATTATTTGCGAGGGGGGGGGGTTGATAAAATTTAGATGTTAAAGAGAAAAAGTTAAATTTAACTTTTTCTCTTTAACTTTTTTCTTATAAATGTACAATTCTTTCTCTTGTGTCATTAATATTTTTTTTTTCTGGTTACTATTTTAGGTGATGGGCGATTCATTTTTTTTTAATGTTGGTATTTTCAAATTTTGTGTGTGATATTGTGTATCTCTATGCATATAAAAATAGTCTGATCTTAAAGAAAAAGGGCCATTCATCAATATGGTTGGCTTAATATAATTTTAGGTTGTCTTTCACAAAAAAAACAAATTGAAAACTTTAGTGAGTGAAATTTTTGCCCCATTATCAAATTGTTTCCATCTATTTTTACATGGTTTAAATCTGAGTTATTTTTATTGATTTACTATTCAAAGAAAAATCTAGCTTGATCTTTAATGTGCTATGAATTGTATTAAGATTCAATGTGTTAGCAGTTGAAATGAATCTCATATGAACATAGTTGTGCTTCCGTGTCATTTTTGCATGTTTTTTCGAGTGGTAATGGGATTTTGCTCGATATTTTAGACTTGTTTGATCTAATAATTATTTCTTCCATTATGATTAAATTTTCATTTACCACAAGATGACATTACATTTGTAAGGATTTTTCACTTGTTTGAAACCTGCATTTTTAGTTATATAGTGTGGATATTTACTTCTGGACCAATAGCACACAAGACGTGAAATTTTCTAATTTCCAACTTTGAACAGTCATAATTTGGTGGCTAATTAGCAACCAAAATCAATTGTTTCATTATGTTTTGCAAAGATCTATGTGCCTGCATTAAAAGATTTTAGATATAATAAAAATAAAATTTTGGTTTAGGATGCCTACTTATACAGAGACTTCCCTAAAAATATTTCTACGTAGGATATTGGAATTTAGTTCAACTCGTGTAGCAAAGTATGAATTTCAAAGAATTCAACCTATGAACACAACAGAAACAGAACTGTATTTTTGTGGTATCTACCAAATCTAATGTCTATTTTAAATTCCATTTGTTGTAATCTGTAACTTGTTGCATGTCATATACTCTATTCCCACTTTATCTTAAGACGTATGGTATTATGTAAATGTTTCTCATAACATCCACTCAACAAAAGTCTCCTATATTGTGTATTTCTTTATTTTCATCCCCCTGATAGTAAATGTTCCCATACATCCTTTCCTATCCGTGGTTTTTACTAAGTTTTCCAAAGGACTCCTTGGAACCATGACTCCCTAAAGAAGTTAAGGTTTATGTTATACTGAAGATATTGGTCAAAATGTGAAAAATAAAAAGTTCAGGTAATGAAGTTGGTTAAAATAAATCATTAATTGCCTTTCCGTTTCTTATTTTAGGTCGTACTTTAATTCGAATGAATGAGATCAAACTGGAGAAAATGGGAATCAAAGATGCCAATCACAGGTAGAGTAACACTTTTGAAAATATGAAAATGGCAAAGTTGGTTGACTGCTATAAAAAAAACGTCTGGTGTATATATATTAATTTCTTTGATTGGATTTTTGAGAGAAGATTTATTTATCTGTATGTTCAAGAAACTCATTGAGGAGGTAAATCTGCTAGAATGATTGAGAGAAAGAATGCAAGATATAAGCCGTATTAGATTGGAAATGGAAGAGGTGGTGTTGGTATTTTTATTACAGATAGATAGGTAGATAAAGTGATTGAAGTTAAGTGAGCGAATCATATTGATGGAGTTGCTGGTTGGTGAGAAAATTTTAACATCTATATCTGTTTATGTACCACAATATGGCTTGAGTGAAGATACGAAGATGAGTTTTATGACAGGCTTTTGCAGTAACTATTAAGGTTGATGAGAAGAAAGTACTTGTGGCAGGAGATTGGAATGATAATGTTGGACAAACCCCTGATTTTGAGGGTGTGCATGGAGGAAATGGATATGGTGATAGGAATATAGGAGAAAGAATTTTAGAATTTAGTCTTGCAATAGACATGTTGGTTGCAAATACCTTTTTTTTTTTTTAGAAGAAGAAAGGAAAGCCATCTCATTACATATGAATCTGGTACAGCAAAGACTCGAGTAGATTATCTGCTGGTTAGGAAAACGGAGAGAAAGCTCTTAAGTGATGTGAAAGCAATACTTAGTGATGTGTCACATTTTCTTCACTAACAGGTTATTTGCAATTTCATGCTAAAGAAAGCTCATGAGGTAAAGAGAAAGTTTATCCCCAACAGAAAAGTGTGGAGGTTGAATAAAGAGCATGTGAAATGTGAGTTTAGAGACCAAGTGATGGAGTGTTTGGCTACCAGATCCACTACAGGAAGTGTGGAAAACACCCAAAGATAACAGACCAGACTTGTGGGTGGACGGAAATGGCACCGAAGGCATAGGGTGACATGGCGGTGGAATGAGGGAGTTGAGAAGTGCATCAAAGAAAAGCAAAAGCATAAGAGTTAGTGAATAAAAGGTTAATGAATAAGGATGTGAATCTGGAGGCAAAGAGGAGCAATATACAAAGCCAAAAAGGAGGCTAAGAAAGCCAGGTTTCCAGATATACTAAGAAGAGATGACTAAAAGAATGAAGTATTCAGGATAGCTAAACAGATGGCAAAGAAAATATGGATATTGTTGGAGTGAAGTGCATTCGAAATGAAAATGGAGTGTTAGCAACAAATGAATAGGAAAAGAGGGATGCTTGGAAAGGCCATTATGAGAAATTGTTGAATACTGAGTTTTCATGCAACCATGAAAATCTAGAAGTTGCTGAAGCAAGTATCTGGTCCAGCTATAAGAATTGAGAAAGAAATGTTATGGGAAGCTGTAAGATGAAGGGTAAGGTTGGAGGACCCTCAGGTGTTGTTGTTGAAGGCTTAGATAAAACAGGCATTGAGATGATCACAGATTTGACAAATCAGATCATAAAAGGTGGTTATCCCTGAAAACTGAACAGTACAATTGTGAATTGTTACAAGGGTAAAAGGAAAAGCACTAGATAATGGTAATTACAGAGGCTTAAAATTAATGGATCCGATCCTGAAAGTGATTGAGAGAATAATTGAACAGCTAATAAGTCAGATAAGCATAGATGAAATGCAGTTTAGTTTTATGCCTGTGCAAAGTACCACTGATGCTATATTTATCCTAAGACTAATGCAAGAGAAGTACCTTGGTAAGAGTAAGAACCTGTATTGAGCCTTTATAGATCTGGAGAAAGCTTTTGATAAAGTGACAAGAGATGTTGTCTGGTTGGCTTTGCATAAATTAAGGGTAAATGAGTGGTTAGTGAAGGTTGTTCAAGCAATGTACAGAAATGCTCAGTCGTATAAGAATTAACACATTTAGTAACAGGTTTAATGTTAAAGTAAGAATACGTCAGGGTACTGTACTGTGTCTTGCTTTTCATTTGTGTCTTAGATACGTTGTCCAGAGAGTTTTGTACCGGTTGTCTGGAAGAGATACTGTATGCTGATGATTTAGTACTTGCCTGTGAAACAATGGAAGGTCTACTTGTTAAGTTAAAGACTTGGCGAAATGCTACGGAAAGTAAAGGTCTGAAAGTGAATGTTACCAGAACCAAAGTGAGTTCTCGGGTTAGATGTAGAACAGTTGAGGTAGTGGGTTCAGTTTACAGGTGACGGCCAAGGAAAACATTAGAATAAATGATAAAAATGAACCTGATGGATAAATGTTACTTTTGAAGTCAATTTCTTAAAGCCATCCAATGCATACCAGCATGTAAAACAGATGCTAAACCAAATATGATGATCGATGTAGAAAGCACCATGGAATTTTAACAGGGGTCCCGCTAGTACTTAGTAATTGCTTGTTCTCACTGTGACAGAGAATGCAAGCTTAAACTGTTGGCGGTTCCGTCTTTCTACCCTGTGGTTAACACTTGTAAGCACTATATTTTGGTTATATTTTCATCCAGATCTCTCGCTTTTAATGTGAGGAAATCCAGCCCTCCAAAAAGGGGGCACTGTGGATTGGGACAAAAATTTTAATTGCCTCGGTCTAGAAGGACAGAAAAGATGAAGTGTAGTATCATAACAGATATTACACTTTGATCCTAGCAAAATGTAAAAAATAGAATAAAATAAAGCATTACATTTTTTTATTATGAAAAGAAAAAAATAAATAAATGCTGATTTTATACTTTTAACTTTTTTTTCTTGAGTAATAGTGCACTGTAAAATGGCACAAATGAATAATTATGAAAAAATGTCACAGCAAAAACATTGAAAAGAGATAAGCATAATAAATATCTGTCCTGTGTTGAAGATGAATTAGTTCAGTTGTCAGTGGTTTTGCTGTCAGTGGTCCAATTATTGAACAGAGCCCACAACTAGAAATATGCTATTATATATTATTAGTTGTTGGCTGTATAAGTATAATCCTGTGTGGAAGATGATCACCAACTTTCTGACCAGGTAGCCTTTGAATGATGTGTAACTGTTTTAGTTAAATATTAGATGTAACCATGTTCTTGTCTTTCTTGGGAAGGGGGGGGGGGCTGGACTTAGGGTCTGGATGACAGTGCTCAGGTTACAAATTTTATCCAATCTTATTTATTTAAAATCTTTGAAACATTTTCATCGGTTTATTTATGAGATTTTCATATGTACTCTAATTTTTTTTTCTTAAAATAAATATCAACTATGAAGGCCCTTGTGGCATTCGATGGCTACGTATCACATTAAGTTTGGTCTTGTCACATCCCGCCTTAGTGAGGGAGCTGGTAAATAGATACTCTCAAAGCTGTATTGAAATACCTCACAATCTGTATGATATAATGTGCCAGTTTTAAAAACTTTCAAATTTGCACATTTAATTAATAATTCATGGCTTAAGGTAAAGAGATACATAAAATCTGACTACATAATAAGAGTACCAAGTTTCATAAGAATAGTTTCAAAATTAAATAAATGGTGGAGAAATTACTGAATTTCTGGAAATTATGAGATCTGTATTTTGGCCCACTTTTTGAAAAGGATTATTAAAGAAAAATGTCCAATGAAAACACTAATTTCTGCACTTTAAATTCTTATAATTTTTGAACCACTGATGGTATTTTTTATGGAAATCGTTCCAGACAAGGCATGAAGCCATTTAATGTAAGGAGCTAACAAGAACGAAATATGATTATTGCAAAGACAGGAGATGCCTATTGGCCTTAGTCTTGAAAAGGCTATGGGTAGGAGGAAAACATTCAGCAGGAAGAGAGTTTTACAAGTCTGCAGTTCTTGGAAAGAACCTACTGGAAGCTGTATTACAATGAGGTATTGAAACAGCGATAATTTAATGCATAATTTAAAAAGTTTTGAGCTTCTTTTACACAGTTTTATTCACCCAAGTTGATAAAATAACAATTAGTTAACAAGAAATCATGAACTTGTAATGCTACTTGTTCATTATAATTAATTCTGAATTTGATATTTGATATGTAATCACTGGCCAACGTCTGGTTGTTGCAGATCACAACAAACGGCCTAGGACTTTGCTGTATTTGCAGATTGGTTTGCAAGGCCATTCAGACGTCATTTTACATGCAGTGCTCCAAATGTTTAGCCACCTAAATAAATGTTAATAACATAGAAACAGTTCAGGATTAGTCAAAAAAGACGGCTGACAGTATATTTTCTTGCTTAGTCGAGAACAGATCTGGTCTACTTTTACATTGTTAATTATGATGAATTTAAAAAGCCAAACTATAAGAATGGATAAATAAATGATAAAAACTTAATTGTCGTGTTTTAATGGTATATTTTTAGATGGTTTGATATGATTCTTAAAATATTTATTTTTTTGTTTTAGGCGAGAACTAATGCAGCAAATTTTGCAGCAGAGGCTGAAACATGAGCGGACAGAATTAAAAAATGCAGACCTGCGTGGAACGTTGATGCTGACATTTCATCAGAATGGAAGTAAGGTGCTTTTATATCGGAAAAAAAACAATTTCTCGTTTATGTCTTTGGCTTTTTTCCTCTATTTGTATAATCGTAATTCACTTGTCGCAAAATTAATGCTGTGAATTGAGTACCAATTTCTCTGCCATCTCCTCATCTATTATGTATTAGAAGTTTAGAGATGACAATGTTTACGAGCGTAGGCTGGACATGACATGTAAAACTTTTGTCAACGCAACTGCATTACTTACTAATCTCTTTTGGAAAGTTGAAAATTCAACTCTACTCATTCAAGCTATGGGTGAGGTTAGTAGGGGAGGCAAAAGCCTTGGTAGGGCAACTTGTTTAGGAGAAGGAAAACTCTGAAATAACAAATGTGACCAGGTAGGTCTGTCATGAAGCACACATCTAGCACCTGTATAGTCATAACTTGCCTGACAGAAAGTGGGTCTTGTTCGCTACAATATACTATCTTCTAAAAGCAAATTCATGTGAGATAATTCTGATAGTTCAGACTGTGAACAGAGTGGGGGTGGGGTGCCTATCATATATAGTAAAATAATACTACCTGTTCCTGAGCGGTTTGATACCATGAATATTTTATTTGCTCTATTTACTTTTGTCAAACAGACAACAACCAAATAATCTTGTTATTAATAAACGGTTTAAATTCCAGAGTCTGTCCAGAATGGTGAAATTCATAAATATTAGATACTACGCATCCTAATTTTAAAGGTTCAAGCCTGTATGTGATTTTTGGTTGCAACACAAGTATGATATCCTTGACAAAAAATATGGAATCACTGCTTTTAGAAAATGCATAAAAAAATTAACTAAGCACACATCTGAGACAAAGCCTATTTTATTTGATAGGTAAACTTTCTAACATTATGTTGTGACTGTGAAATAGTAATTATTCATGTATTTTGTGCATTTGATATGATACTAGAAGAATAACCATGCTTGGACGGATGCATACTAGTGTTTTGTTGTTATCATTTTCCGTCTTTCTGTTTATGTTTTGTGACAGTTCATTCACGATTTTGTTTGGTGCTTAGTTTTATGATCGGATGATCTTCCTAGCATCAAAACACAAATTAACCATGATACGGCGGCAAGGACTCCTTGCCACTGTAAGACAGCAGACGCTATCAGCATGCACACAATAATAATAAATAGGTGACCATGTATTTATTTGTCAAACGATAACAACTGAATGATTTTGTTATTAATAAATTGTTGAAATTGAAAAGACAGTCTAGAATGGTGTAATTCATAAGATTAGATAATCTGCTCATTATTTTTTAAGCTTTCAATAAATAAATGCCAGAACAGCAGGAAATTCAAAAGACAATTAAAGAAGAAATAGATTGTAAACCAATTTCTTTAAAACCAATTAACGTAAATCCGTTTCTTCTAGCAATTCTGCTCCACTTCATTTTCAAATTAGTAAAATTTAACAACTATATTAAAATTTCTGAAAATGTTTGTATTTTGAAACAAATGATTTAGAAAATTTGCTAAAATGTACTAGTTTATTCTCTTTTCTTTGAACGGTGTTGGTACAGTATCTGGGTATGTCAATTTCCACCTTTACCTAGCTTCTATCGCTTTATACCTCGTACGAAGAAAAATATGTGAAATTTTGTGGGGGAAAAAAAAATGCTACTTTGTATTTGCATGAGAGAATAAGTAATTATGATGAATTGATTGACATATTTTTTATTGGCAAAAACGTTTTTAAGCAAAGATAACTGGCTGAAAACTAATGCCAAATAAATACCCTTTATATCTACTTTTTTTTTCTTTAGATTATAAAAAAAGGCCACATAGTTATGTAATGTTTTCTTTATTATCTTTAAATTTATAAAACACATATCCGTTTAATAAAAGTCTTTAGACTTACATGAGATTCAAACACTAGTATTGACATCGTAAAATCTATTGCCTTAGTAATGTGTATTCTGCCTATTCCTTTTTGTCAACTAATCACGTTTTTATTTGCATACGACCAAACTCTCAAAACACCATAACATTTTAATAGTATATAGAATTTATTTTACTAGCCGGCTTTCCCATGATGGTTGGGTGGAAAGATAGCATACAATGTTTTAAACATTCATTTTTATGTAATGTGTACCTTTTCTCTTGAATCTCTAAGATTATCAAGGTTTCTGTTTTGTTAAATTCAGAAAACGACAATCTTCCCCCCCCCCCCCCCCAAAATCTTTCTCTTTCTAGATGGCGTGTGGAACTTGGTAACAGAATCAATCATGACATAAGTACGTCTTTTGAAAAGACACTTTTGACAGATATGCCAGTCACTGATTTGATCCTTAGTGATCCCCAGATGGAATCAAAGAAAAATTTCAATGGTGTCATGAAATTCTTTGAAACTAATTAAAATTTTCTGTTAACATATTGATTTCTATAATAGCCACCCATCGAAAAAAAACTTTCTCGTTTTCACAAATAGATTATCAACTTCAATCTTTTGACATGCTTTGCTTAAAAAGCTCTTAATTTTGAAAAAGTAAAATGTTTTTGTGGTTGGGCATCTTGCATAGAAGTTTTAAAAGCTTAGTATTACAGAGTGGGGAGGGGAGTATAGGTGTAGAATATTAAATGTCCTTTTAAATAGGTGACATTAAGATGGACGTCTGTTGATGTGTTAGTAAAAAACAGTTTTGAGAAACAGCCAGCAGAATAAGGAAAGAAGAGGAAAACTGAAAAATGTGAAGACTATAGTAGGACATTGAGAGTGTCAACTTCACTGATGTTTTAGTATTATTAGGTTGGGCTAGTTTTCAGGAGAGATGGAGAAATGGACAAGATTATAGCTTATTTCTGTTAAAAGAGAAATATGGTTTTCAGAAATAAATGCCTGTCGTGTATGTTGTGTTTTGATCACGAGTGATGTCATTTTACTACCAGTCGAAGATGTAGATGTTGAGGAGTATATGCGAATCGAAAAAGAGGATGGGTTAATTTGGTATTTTTTTATCTCTTCTACAAGTTGAAAGCGAGAACAGATGTTCTTAAGATGTCCTGTTTAATTTGCAGATTTAGCGGTGAAATTGCTATTTCGAACTTAAGTGTGACAAAATGAAAGGACAGACATATGTGTAGACGCATCTCAAAATTCTATTTCAAACTTAAATGTGACAGACTAACCGACGGACGGAGCTTCTGATAAACAGGCAAAGACACAGCAAAAAATTACAATCTGTCGCAAGTTTATCACTCACCCCACCCCCTTAACTGTTTCATTTGATTTTTACTCACACTTTTATTGAATTATAAAAAAAAAAAATCTTGTTTTTCAGGTTGCAATTCTGATACGGATACTTCTAGCGGACAGCAGGCTCAAGCCAAGAAGCCTATGAGCTCTCTTATAGCTTGATAACCTGCCGACGTTGATTTGTAAGTATGTTTTAATAGTTTCTCTTATCTTTTATATTGCTATTTAAAGTTTTCTTGTATTTCTCAATTGTATAGAAAAAAATATAAAAGACAAAATGAAAGAAAAGAATTATTAGTCTGCTGATGTGCTTTTGCTTTGATTTTATATTTTATCCACTTTTCTATTTCATCTTTCTATGCATTCTGTCCTATTATAATTCAATCTTATAATAAAATACAAAAATGGATAAACCACACAATATGAAAGAAACAAATCACATGAAAAACATCTGAAGTAGTGTCTGTTAATAAAAGAACCAAAATATTAGTTTGTTTTATGTGATTTTTTTTTTTTCATATATTTTGTGCTTTGTCCATATTTCCATTTGATTTTTTTCTACATTTTGTCAGATTTTATTCTTATATCTTAGACATACATTTCTCAATTATAAAGTAGGCAAAGAAGGGATGTCATAATGGAAAATAAATTTTCTTAAATGTTTATTTCTTTAGGCATAGATCTAACTAACTTTAAGTAGGGATTTCCAGGACCTATACACTGAGAAAAATAGCAAATACTAAACCTGCATTTTTAGTTATTCACTGAAAAAATTGATTTATTGACCAATAGCACACAAAATGGCAATTTTTTTTTTTTTAATTATCAACAAAATTTTGTACTAATGTTTGTTTTGCAAAGATGTATGCGCCCACATTAAAAGTTTTTAGATGTAATGAAAATAACATTTTGGTTTGAGATACAGACTTAAATGCTGTGTGTGTTTTAGCTAAAATTATGGCAGCAACTGAATTAAATTCAAACCTTCCATATGTCTATTTTTCAAGTTATCTTAACCTACCTAAAGACCATCCGCCGTCAATCATCTTGGATAAACAATTGCACATATAGAAGTATCTTTACACTTCACTTCAAAGGTATTAGTTACTGCCAAGGAATATGCAAATATACTTATTAGACAATTGTGTTTACTTATCTATTTTAATATAGGTAATAATAAAGATGACAAGTATCACCATTACTTTATGAGAATCCCTTATCGTGCCGGTTGTATGAATAACATGGTATTATTTGAAATAAAATTTTAAGAGAAGGGTTTATTTTATTTAATTTTGTAATGCAATGATTAAATAAAACCGTTTAAAAAAAGAAACCAGTTTAACTCTCTGAAATATTAGGTTTTAAAATAAAACTAAAAAAGACAAACTTTATAGGATTTAGAACATGAACATAGTGATTATATTTGACATGACATCATATCTATCCAGTCATCTAGAAATTTAAGTTTGAAACAATTTATCTTTAAATAGATTTTTTTATTTACTAAAATCTGTGTTGTTCGAGTTAGTAATTGAATATTTGATGTTTCTAAATCCTTTTTTTTTTGCATTTGTGTGAGTCCATAGTACAAAATAGAGAGAAACTGGTGATAACGGTTGTACTAATGAATGAATGAGGATATTAATCTTAATAGATATACTATGTTGATCTTTGTTTGCCCCCGTGCACACTGGATGATGTCACAAAATGGTGACTTCATCTATCAAATGAGAGAGATAGGAGGAAAGGGATCCTTTATTATGTTTTATTTAAACACCTGGGTGTATGGTATTATCTGACCCCCTGGGGGTATGGTATTATCTTGCTTGCTTGTCACAGTGCACACTCTTTATTTGTAGATAAATGTGTTAGATGGGAGAAGAGTGGATTACAAGAGAAATGCCGAGAGGAATGGAATGATGTGAAGAAGGAGAGTGGGTCTATTATGACATCACAAGAGTTTATAAATATCGGAAATTTCCAAATATTTATAAAACTCTTGTGATGTCATAAAATATTTTATTTTTTCCTCTCCTACCACCCCTCTCTCAACCCACCTTTTTTCCGTTTTTTTAATTTATATACTAATGAGTTGCTGCTTATCAAGACCCAAAGGCCACTCAAGGATAAGGGTTAATGAGTTTGTCAGGTGGACGGCGAGATAACACCTTGAGGATTGGTGATGAGAGTTGAAACTGGGCAAAATTTGATTATTTAAGAGCAGAGCTCAAGAATTTGTTAACATTGGACTTGAAAATGATGATGTTGTAGTCAGCTGGAAAGCAGCCCATGGTACTGTGTTTCACAGACGGGTAGTTCTTAGAAAGAAACTTTGCTTATCAAAGTTCTATTTAGTTCCAGGTACACAGAGAAAGGAAAATTATTTACAGTGGTTGTAGATAGACGAGTTTTTGTTGTGACTGTTTTACAGGGGAGAACCGTAGATTGGATCTCAGTCGAGCACTTACCATGAAAATAATGATAGAATGGAGAAAGACTAGTAACGTCTTTTCTGTGAGAAAGGGGCTGAAAGGAAATGAAGAGGACATCTCCCACTAGATTTCCAAGTCTGTCAATGCAGAAAAGAGTGCTCTGAGCAGCATCTTTGCAGATTTTGCAACAGTACTCCATCGTAGGACATATTTGACTCTTATACAGGTAAAGAATTACGTCAGAAGTGAGGTACTTTCTGGAGCGGTAGAATGATCCAACCATTTTTTTTTTTTTAGCGACTTTAGCAACAGATTTGATGTAAGTTCCATTTCAAGTGTGGAGCTTATCAAAAAAGGAGACTTCAAGGAGAAAGCCATTCATTTCAACTAATGCAAAGTGAGGATCTGAGCATTGGTTGTGAAAGGAGAGAAGTTTGGGTTTTTAGATATATTAAAAGTAACCAGACACTACTCCCCCCCTCCACCGTTGCACCACGTGCTCCAGGTCGGAAGAGAGAATCCGCTTTTTAGTGTCTATTCTCTCTTTCCTTTCAGCTTCTCCTCCTCTCCTCTCCTTTCCCCCTCTCCTCCCCTTTCCTTCCTTTTTCCCTTCTGCCCCTCTCCTCCCCTTTTCCTTTTTGCTCCCTTCCTCTCCCCCAATTTACATAATTTGTCTCCTTCCACTATTTCTCTTATCATTCACTTTGTTTGTTTATATTCACCCTTCCTTCCATATATAATTTCCAATATTTATGCAACACTTGTGATGTCATAACAGCCCCTCTCTTCCCTTCTCTCTTATTTACATCATTCCATTCCTCTCACCATTTCTCTTGTAATCTGCTCTTCCTCCCACCATCTAAAACATCAACAGATCAAAAGTGTGCATGGCGACAAGCAAAACATCATCAGTTTTAATAGTATGTAGATATTTACTAATACATATAACAAATACTGACCAGATGGTGATCTAGTAGGTAATAAAATCCATTGTGTTGCAAGCAGCCTGACTATTCTTTACATTTGTATCTCTTTATATTAAAGAATTATTTCAATTTTTTTTCTCTTACTTTAGGAGAAGCATTCGGTCAACATGAAAGCATCATCGAGATAAATGGACAACTATTTTATTTAAACCGGCCAAACTTTACAAGTGGTGCATTATGGTTGCTGTTCATTTTAAACTAATCAACATGGAAGGAGGTAGAATACCCTCCTCCCCCTCTCACACACACACACACATTCACCTTTTATCCCAAATTTAAAAATGTAAAAACAATTTATTTTTTTTAAACATTTAATTTTGATAATGGAGAAAGTTTTGAGCTCCATTCAAAAATTTTTTTTTATTTTGTATTTTTTTTTTTCTTTTAGAAAAGCAATTATTTTTTAGAATAGTAGGATAATGTCTTTGTGTTTTTTAGTTTTAAAACTATAAATCTTTTATTTGGAAATGGCTGAATATAAAATTAAGACTTCCTTTTTTATAATACATAAACGTTACCAGAAAGATATATTTGAAATCTAAATGAAATAAAATACTGTTATTTTCTATTTAAAAAAAAAAACAATGGGGGGGGGGGGGGGGGTATAAATAGATTTATTTTCAGATTATACAAGGATTGGCCTAAATAAAAACATTTAAAAAAAAAGTCAAATTCTATCTCCTCCAGAAATAAATAAATCAAGGTTTTCAGTCCTTAAAATACTCTTACTTTCTCTCTATATATTTAAACAAGCGTTGTTGAATGACACTGAATTTTCGCGTTTGTTGATATATATTTTTTTTAATGGTATTCTCGATGCGTCGAGCAAGCTTTCTGGTCTCTGGTGGTAGCTGATATATTATGTTTCAGAGTGTTCTTGATTCGGCTATTACTCGAGCACTTTTGACCTTCGTGGTCGTCATCAGTAGGTTTTTTTAATTTTTTTAAAATATAAATTATAAAAAAACACAATAACTAAAGTCTCCTTCAAAATAAAAAAAAAAAAACCTACTCCTGATGACGACCACGAAGGTCGAAAGCGCTCGAGTGATGGCGAAATCAAGAACACTCAGAAACATACTATACCAGCTGTTTTACACCAAAATTAAGATCTTTTAATCACTGAAATATCGGTTCTACTTTTTACATGTTTGTGTCTGACTATGCTTATCCACTATTCCATATACTACGCATCCCATTTCGTGTTATATATATATACAGGGTGTCTCAAAAAAATGTACCTACTCGTAGAATGACGAGAAAACTTTGCTTCATCGCTCCACACATTTTTTGTGCAAACTCGACATCTTCTGCACATTTTGCCATTCTAAGAGTGGGTACATTTATTTGAGACACCCTGTATATATATATTTAACATACTAACAATAACAAAAAAAACTGTTATATTCCATAATCATAGTCTATTTCCAATACATGAGTGTTTGAAGGGGGGGGGGGAGAACAAAACTAATATGCTTAAAACACATCTCGCTGTACAAAATTTTTTTTTGTTATCTAGTAGTTTTCCTTTGGTATGAAAATTATCAGACTTTCAGCCACTTGCAAAAACAAAAAACTACTGATTTAACAACTTGATTAATCATTTAACAACTGAACAAATTAAATTATTCAAATTACTTCTTGTGAACTACATCATATGAAATATATCTGATAAAAAAGTAACTGAAATAAAACCAACTATTTATTGCTGGAATTCTAAGAAAATTCTCAGAATTTAAAAATGGTTTCAAGTGCTCTGCAGAATATGGATAATAAATCCCAGAAAGATTTCACAATGTGCATTCATCAAAATGACTGATTCCTGATTTAAAAAAAAAAAAAAAAAAAAAAATGGAGACGTTTTATACCTTGCATACATTAAATAAAGAAGATAAAGTAATTCACGTTATTTGACAAGTATGGAATCTTTCCGGTACAGCACTGCACCATTACCATAAAATGTTGGCCTTAGAATATAGTTGCCTGCAATGTTACAGTAACATCACCATATTGTATATATCCCAACCAAAATATGTATTTGGAGCATTGAAAGACCAATTTAAAAAAAATTAAAACTTAAAAAAGTGCTTTCTTCAATCTAGATAAATGATTTGATTAAAATCACTGTTCATCTTGTGTACTGTATAAACAGCAACGTTCACATACCAAAGCCAATTGGAAGTAGATTAAAAGGCCAATTCTTCCTGACAGAAGCCTCTTAACTTTTTTGTTTCTTTAATCCTGTAACCATGATGCAACTTTGGTTTACAGTCTCAAAAGATACTTTTTTTAAAACCTGAATGGGTGGGATAATAATAATAAAAAAAATCAATTTTATGACATTTGTTTCAAGACAATAAACAAAATCTACCAAGATATTGCAAGCACATTTTTTTTTCTTTTTTAACCAAATTCTTTGATTTTTGTGAGAGCATTTAATTTCCTTTCTCTGAAGCAAATTTCAAGAATAATTTAAATTGGAGATGCCAACCTGTTTTGGCTGAATCATTGTGATTATACCTTTTGCTGATGAGAATCAAATGATATGCATGAGTTTAAGGGAAAGCAATCAGTGATTTTTTTTTGGTTAACTTTTCGTGGAAGTATGCTTGAAGATTGAGCTCACGTTCATGTAGAAAGATATGTGGGATAGAAATGCATTTCTGGCGATTGGATTTACTGAAAGATATAGAGTGCTTTGTCTTGGATCTGTCCTGACTCTAATGATTTTTTTTTCATGTTATTGAGATATATAAAAGAAAGTCATTCACAAACTGGTGTTTCGCCATATCACGGCTCTTCAGTTTTGCTAGAAGTGGTGAATGTATTCACGCCAAGATTCAAAATTAGCAGAGTTACCGTATAGATATGGGATTTAATTTCCATGGTGATTGCTTTTTTTGAGCATAAAATTGCCAATGATCAAACCATATGCATATTAGATAACTTATATATATATATAACATCATAATACGCAATGTGGCTTAACTTAACACTTTATTGCAGTTTCACAGGATTTCCAATAGTAGTGTATTAAAAAATCCTTAACATCTCTTTTCATGTGACTACAAATTAAAACCAGTTGAGATATATATTTACACTGATTATATGTATACATGCTGTCCTTGATTTTGAGCTTTTTTTTTATCTTTTATAAATAATGTATAACTATACCCCCTCTCGTTGACCCCCCCCCCCAATTTTTTGTGCCGTGGGTTTCTTTCACTTTATCTTGGCCATGTTTACTCTAACCTTGGCGATTGTCAAGGGCTCATGCACTAGTCTACCAGTTGCATTCAAAGCAAAAGCAATGCAGACACACATAAAAGCACAAACAGATATATACATTGTATTTGACGTGTTGGTAACAGGTGTGTGTGTGTGTGTGTGTGTGTTGGTGAGGTTCTGCTGCTAGAGTCTACATCTGAGTGAAATTCCCATCTTTCAAGTTCAGAACCTTAGCTAAGATTAACTCTGTCATAGGACTTTGCCAAACTCGTCTGCTTGTCTACTTTGTCTCCTCGTTTCGAGCTCTCTAACTCATCTTACCCCCCAACTTGCTCAACTCGATCTGCTGGTCTACTCCAATCTAATACGTCTGATCTGCTCATCTCCTAAATATATTTACTTTCGACCAAAAATCCTAAATGTGTGGTCTTTTTCTGTTACTCTCAGCTCGTCAACAGAACTGATTACATGCAATTTTTTTCTCAAGCTTATCATCACCCAGAAGCTAACAACTAATTGTCAGGGCGCCATTGTTTCTGGGAGTTTTTTATTGTCGCTCACTTATCTTACTTTGTCATCATTTTTCCTACTGTGAATTATTTCCTGACTTAACATTTTCCGGTGTCTCTGTTGTGGGGAAGTCCATAATATCACAATAAGACATTAACTTAAGAATTATCCAAATATTATGTACTCCTACCCTAACAGGTCCATGCAAAGAACAACCAAAAGATAATAAAAATCTTTCTTGTCTTTATGATATGTTACTGTCTTATGTGTGTTTCCTTGTAAATCTTTCATTCTCCAACAATTGCTGTTAATTCTTTTTCCCGTTATTGATAAAACATTCTATTTTTCTGTATAATTTAAAAATATTGTAGTTGCATTGTTTTATTTGTCTAAATCCGTATTAAAAAAAATTCAATAAAATTGTTTCATTTTTTTTTTTTTTTTTTTTTTAAATTTCATTTAAATTATTTCTTTGTTTCACTTTTAAATTTGAATTTTTTTTTTTTAAAGATTAATAAAATATTTTATTTTAGTCATGTAATATTCAAATGGAAAAAATGAGACATTGATTCTTAAATAGTTAATAAACCAATATGCAAATATCAGGAAGTTGCATCAGATGTCCTGCTGGCTTGGCAGACCGAGAGCAGGCTCAAAGTATTTCCTTGAATAGTGGCGATAGAGAGGCGCTCATAAAGCCAGGCCAATTCACGATGATCTCCGGTTTGGCACATCATTAATAGACCAAGCCTGTTGAGGAAGTCCTGCAAGGCGGGGCCCTCTTTTTAAAGACAGGTAAAAATGCAAACTGACAAAATATTCTTTAGAATAAGAAACATTTCCCTAAAAACAATAAGCTACGAAAACTTATCAATAGGAATAGCATTAAACTTATTGTTGCATGGAGAATATGTCAATAATAAATAAACAAATTTAAAAATAATTAACAATAGTAATACTATTAGTGTTAATAATAATAATAATACTAACTTGTTAATAATACTAAGATGTTATCGGTTTTTAATGGCAATTAAATATTGCCATTAAAAACCGATAACATCTTTTTGTTGGACATCAGCAAAATTTCATGCCTAAACAAACCACATTATGTGTGGGCCAATTTTAAAACAATTATATGGATAGAACGAGAATAAAATTAGCATTCCAATGATGTTAATTTCATGTGCCTTTTATATGTTAAATATTTTTTTATACTAGGAGTTAAAAAAAAAAATTATTTTTAAATGCTCGATGAACCAGAAAGGGAAACTTTCTTTTTATTTCATACTTTACATTCCGATTAAAATAGATTTGATTGGATATTCTTGAGATTTCACAGGCTATTTTAAACTCAGATGACCAGTTCTAGTGTCATGTGATGTGGGCTTTTAGTACCACTAGAACCGAAGATACTACCAATCAAAGTTAACTAAGAATATTTCGAAATTGATAAGACATATCGACCTACATCATTAATTTTCATAGAGATAATAGTTTCAGAATTATTTTTATGTATATGTAAATATTTGATAATTTTTAATTAACCTTATGTTTTATTGAATTCAACAAGTCACTAGCGAAATAATGAACATTAACTGAATTTCGCTAAAGCCGCATAGCAAGTTTGCATTCCCTTCCCCAAAATAGAAAACGCTTTCATATTAATAAATATTTTTATTTTCATTTCATTAGAATTTTACTCTTTTACTCTAAGTTTGACTATTTAAAAAAAAAATTTTTGTTCAAGTTTTTCAGGTTTGTTTTTTTTTTTGTGTTTTTTTTTTTTTTTGTTTCTTATGCTTTTTCTGCAATCCTTCTAGACTGAGACAATTAAAATTTTTTATCCCAAGCCAGAGTTCACCTCTTTGGGGAGCTGGATTTCCCTACATCAAAAACTATCTTGTCTAAATCTGCCCTTGTGGGGAGGCAAGTAAATAGGGATTCTATTTCTTTTAACGCTGACAACATGCGTGATAAAGTCTAATGCCTTGTTTATGTTATCGTGCTATTTATAATTCCTCACCTTTTTAGAATTAAAATAATTATTTAAAAAAAACTGAATTAAAGATACAATTGTATTATTTTAATGAAACTGAGGATATATAATAAACAAGCCGTTTGTTCACTTTTTTTATATTGGTATTTAAAGAGAATGTCTTTTACATACTCCACATGTTTTATTCAAAAATAAAATGAAAACAAAAAGCAACTATTTGTACCTTTCATTCATATTTATCATTTTCTTCATTTTTTTTTTATTATCTCTATCTGGTTTTATTTTTTCTATGCAGTGTCTTTTTTAATTACGAAGTTAGTTATTAGCAAAATAGACAACGAATTAAAAATCCGATAAAATTGAAATACATTTTTTTTATCTTTTAAACTCTCAGTCTCTTGACTTGCCTCCCCATGAGGGCAGGTTAGACACAAGGTCGGTTTTTTATGTTGGGAAAATCCAGCTTCAACCCCCCCCCCCCCCAAAAAAAAGACATTCTGGACTGTGATAAAAATTCTAATTGTTTTGGTCAAGAAGAATTTCTTCACTGACAGAAAAAATGAAGTGTAGTATCCGAACAGATATTACACTTTGATCTTAGTCAAATGTAAAAAAAAATAATGAAGCATTACATTTTTATCTTGAAAAAAAAAAAAAAATGGTCTTTTTTTTTATATGAGTAATGGTGCTGCACGGTAAAAATGGCACAAGTGAATAATTAGGAAAAAATGTCAGAAAGCAAGATAGAAAAGGGACAAGCATAATAATATCTGTCCTGTAGCAGGAAAAGTTATTTTCCCTGTCGTACGTTTAGATGCCAGTGTTTGTAGCAGAAAAATCTCAACGACGGTCGAAAACGCCCAAGAAACTCTTTTTAGTAGACACCGGAACAACACTCGCAAGGGACTCTGGATTAGTACACACCGCCTTCTTCTCCAAGGTCTTCTTCTTCTTTAAAAGCGTCGCCGTCGTCTTCCGTTGACTACGTTTTTCCTCCGCCATCTTGCCTCCAGCGACCCGCTTTTATTTCAAACCGGACTCTCGTGTGCGCGAGAGAACACGAGATTTCACGTGATCACCTGGTAATATTAAGCCACCGACGCCATCTTGCCATTTTTGGGGCGGTCCAGCCCTGCAAAGCGCGCACCGAGACCGTTCGCCAGGTAATCCCACGTTTTCGCAATTTCTTACACAGAAGATGATTTAGTTTTGCTGTCAGTGGTTTAATTATTGAACAGAATCCAGAACTGGAAATATGTGTTACTATAATTTATATATTACTACTTGTTGGCTGTATAAGTAAAAGATAAGCATAATATTATGCGGAAGATGATCACCTACTTTCCGACCAGATAGCATTTTTGAATGAGATTTAAGCGTTTTAGGTAACTATTGATTTTTTTTTTTTTTTTTTTTTAGGGGGGGGGGGGGGGCTGCTATGTTCATGCGGACTTAGGGTCCCTTAATACAACTGTAGTTCTGCCAATCTACATGTATTAAATCAAAATAGACTTTGTTTCGGAATTTTTAAGATGAGGGTTGACAATTTGTAGAATTTGGAATATTCGAACTACTGTTCTCATCTTGGGTGTTTTTATCACAACGTTTCGGCTGATGTAACCTCCGACTTTTCGATTTCTCCACGTATTAGTAGAACACCGGAAAGCCGTAATACGTGGAGAAATCGAAAAGTCGGGTATGTGAAACCATATATAGAAGGAAAAGGGAAACCATCTACCCTTATGGGATGAAGTAAAAATTATAGATAGAGAAGAGCGGTGGAGAGTAAAACGACTCAAAAAAGCAGCACATATGTTAGGCGACAATGACTTACTAAGCAGACCTAGTATAGAATTCAATACAATATGGGAACCTATAATCATAAATAATAGATAAGTAGTGATCTCTAGTGATAAGTAGTTAGATCAAAAACAAGAATAGGTTTAAGGCTCCCAAAATTCATACTAGAATTGTCCGCAAGGACCCGTGAATATAGTACTAAGTACAATTCAGTTCTAAGTGACAGTCATCTGAAGGTTCAATCCTCAGTGCAGGTGATACGAAGAATTGCGAATTACTGAAGACTTCTTCCCACTCATGGCAAATGGAACGAGAGCATGCTACCCCCCCCCCCCCCCCCCTCGGCATTACATAACCCATAGTTGGTTGCTATGCCATAAAACAAACCAAACCATGCTACTCCAGTGGATTTAATAAAGAGTTCTGTTCGAAATTCCGTCCAGATTCCCGAATTCGATAAAGTACACCTGAAGAAGGTCGGAGGTTACATCGGCCGAAACATTGTGATAAAACCACCCAAGATGAGAACAGTAGTCCAAATATTCCAAATTCTACAAAATAGACTTTATTATGAAATGTTCTATATTTATAGTGAGAATGAACAGACTGTTCTATTGGGACTATCACACCACTTTCACTTAGCATATAAACAAATGTGTAACATGTTATCGTCAATCCAGGATGGATGAAATTAATTCCCCAAACTTATGTCCCCTTACAAAGATTAAAATCGAGATATAATAATAATAAACCTTATGTCTAGAATCTTATTCCAATTTTGATCAAAATCTATAAACTTAAGGGGTTTTAAGAAACCATTGAAATTCAGGCAATTTTACTTAATTTGTGTCTCATGACTATTTTGATTTTCAAATGGGAGATTGTGCCCATATTTTGCCTCCCACCCCCACCCCACTAATCTTTAAAATACTCCAAAGAAACTGAAATTTGGAGAATATTTATTAACTGATGTCTAATAATTTGTCAGTATTTCACAAAATTCGGAGGTATCAGAATTTTCATGAAGCCCCCTCCCCCTGCATGAAAACTAAATATAGCCCATATTACGACCCTTTACACTTAATTAGTTTAGAAGTGAATCCTCTACATACAAATATATAAAATATACACTTTCTTAACTTTATATAAATAGAGATGTTGGGTATGTCAACTAGTTAAAAAAATTATTTTCCATATAGTTGTCTGAAAGGGTTAAAAGGCCAAATTACTCAACATGTGAAAATGGAATGAAAAATGACATTATCAGGGAATTGACTAGTACTTTGTCAGTGAATGACTAGAAAGCGACTCATAAATACGTATGAAGATGTACTCGTGAATAAGAAGAGGGTTTTCTACCCCCCCCCCTCCCCAACCGCCCTCGCTGTGTCGACTTTAGGTGACATTTTATCGGAGCAATGAGAGAACCCAAATGTTAAATCTTTTGGCCTGTTATAGGGATGGCACTGGTTTGGATGAATTACATCCCTTTGATGTTAGCGCATGCGTATTTGCAACATTACTGTCCTGATAACTGACTAAGGGAGGGACAACCAAATAGATGAAGAAAGTAACCATGGAATTTCCGGGAGGGGGGGGGGTTGATAATTAATACAAATTATGATACTTAAATACAGCCGTCTGCTAGAAGTAGGTTTGAGAATCACCATTTGGGCCTGTGAAGTAATAAAAATTGAGATTGTCATAAAAAAAGCGAAGTTATGATTTATTAGCAATAATGAATTGATTGAAACATATCAATGGAAAAGGAGGAGATCTCCGAATGAATGGATGTCTTATGACTCTTGCTGTTTGCCATCTAGGACCAGTTCTCCGTAGTAAGCAGTTACCGTTTTCAGTTTGTTGTTGAGAATGTTCTGCTCGACTTCTACATATCCGTGAGGGGCAGCCAAACTGCTGAGCTGTAAAAGAAAAAGAAGGGTTTGTATCAATCAAATTTTAGCAATAAACAAAAACAGAACTTTCTGATCACTGATAGGCCTTTCTTCACATCTAAATAAACAAAAAAAAAGCCTACACATTAAAAATTAAAAAGAGATCTTGCATAAGTTTCTCTAGTGTCATTAATATCAGAGTTCAACTTTTCACAGCTGCCAAAATTTTAAAGTAGTGATGAGGGGAAGAGAGAGAGACTCTCTCACCAGATAACAGGTAAATCAATTCTTTATAATTTTGGCAAATATATTATTGGAAAAGGAAAAGAGAAAAATACCTATATTTTAGTACAAGTGATTCTTTTTTTCTTGTTACACCTTTGTATATTGCTTTCTTTATTCATTCTTGAAAATAATCAAGGTGGGTTGAACACTACTTGATCCAAATGGATTCCAGACAATTTCTACACACCTTTGATCCAGACAGAAGGACTAAAAGTGAAAGGTATGTTTTTGATACATATTTAAAAGAAAGATTGTTGCCTGAATATATCATTAAAAAAATTCTTCAGCATTCTCTGATTTTGTTTTTTCCTTGTTTGAAGTGCCAAAATCTAACTTTTTCACTTATAATGTAATACCAAATGATATATTCAAAATCAATATATATATATATATATATATATATATAGTAGAGGAAACCCATCTCAAGACATAGATTAATGACCCGAACAGAACAATTTTGCACCATTTATGAAGATTAAAATCAAGATATAATGATACTAAACCTTATGTCTAGAATTCTTATTCCAATTTTAATCAAAATCCATTACGTGATTTTGATTCTAGAAAATGTTTAAAATTTAAGGCTCAAGTTTAAGGAGTCTTAAGAAGAAATTGAAATTCAGAGAATCTAGCTTAATTGGTGTCTAATGACTATTTGGTGACGTCACTGGACGAGGAGCAGTGGGGGTACACTATGGACCAAATTCAATGCAAATCTGATCTATTTGAATTTTCAAAATGGAAGTTATGACCATATTATGCCCTCTAAAAATCCTTTAAAATACTCCAAAGAAACTGAAATTTAGGGAATATTTATTGATTGATGTCTAATATCTATTGTTAAAATTTTATCCTTTGCATAAAACTAAATATAAACTGAATTACTACCCTTTGCATCTAGCAGCTGTGTTCCAAAATTCATAATGATCAGTTAATTAGTTTAGAAGTGATTCCTGTACATACAAATATATAAACATATACACATACCTAACTTTATATAAATAGAGTAATAAGTGCACACATGGGTAGAAGAAAAGACTCACCTGTTCAGCGCTTGTGTTTCGAGGTACGAAGAATGCAATGTTTTTGGTTATTTTTCGTGCAACAGAAAATAAACTGGAAGTATCAAGTTAAGGAAAAAATGAAGAAAAAAATAACGACATTGTAATCACAGAACAATCAGTTTAATTCCATAGAATTTCTTTTTCCTTTTCAAAGATCAGTGTTTCTATTTTTTTTTTGTAAAACCATATTTTGTGTTGATAAAAATTCTTGTAAAATATCCTAATTTAAAATCACTTCTAGATGCGCATTTGGATTGATGAGAATGATTTTCACCATCAAACTTGAAAAGGATCCCAGGAGAGATCGAAAGTACTCAGAATCAGAGTAATTTTGGAACTTCTATTAATCGTCTTGATCAAGAAACTTAGGAGATTTTAAAGATCTAATCAAAGATTTAACTGATATAGATTTCCATAAAATATGTATGCACATATCGATACATTAAGAACAGCATGGATGAAATATTCTGAATTGACATAAATTGTTGGTTGTTCATCTGTGTGCGAAACGGTCTGTCAAAATGCACTGAAGTCTTTTTTGGGATTTGGAAAAAAACAAAAAAAACAAAAAAAACTTGGTCACTGGAATTTAGCGTAATATTGTTTATCGATATATTTATATGAAGATATTGAAATATTTATATGAAGATATCTATATACAAAAGAGTTGGTCGGTTTGTCTGTTATAGAAATCAATATGCTTACTGTTAAAAAATTCAAATTAGTTTTAATAAGAGTAACATATTTCAAGGAATTTCATGACACCATTCAAATTTTCCTTGGATTCCAATTAAGCCGACCACGGATGAAATTGAAAACAAAGACCCATACCAAGATAAAACGACTTTTCTCAAGTAAAATTTATGAATAATCTAATAATGTTATTAATTTTGTGTAAGGGTTTTATATTATGTTATGGGGTCCGCAGTTGTACAGGACATCCACAAACAGCAAAGATGACGCTTTAATTTATTATTCTATTTTATTTATAACGAAGCCCTGTAACAAGGTTAAACAACTTTTCTCAGAAAATATTTTATGAGCAAATTCAATCATGGTGATTATTATTATTCATTCTGAACATTTGATTTTTGAGAATTTGTGATAAAATTTACAAATGGAGTGTTTTAACATAAGCTATCTCTACTACATGTGTGCCTCCCTCTTCGCTGTCAAGAGAGCAATTGAAAACCAAGCCCTATACCAAGATCAAACAGCTGTTCTCAAGTAAAATTTCACGAGAAATCCAATGTTGTATGTATTAAGAATAATTTAAAAAAACAAATGAGATTGTTCGATCATCAAAATGGTGATTGGTGATTAATCTGTCGCTAGGGTAAAAATAAATTCCAACTTTACACATTTTAAAATGAATTGCCCTAAAATCAAATTGTCGCCCTGTACAATTAAAAAAAAATACATTTCAAAAAGTTACATTCGTTTTATTGATTTGAAGAATTTTTAGCTGACAATTATTTTTATGGTAAGAGACATATTCGTTTTATTCATTTAAATAATATTTAGTTGCCAAAGACAATTATATTTATGGAATACGAAAGAGTAATTTTGTTTTAATAGTATTGATCATTGACAGATATTTATTATTTCAAAAGCAATATTATTATTAACAGTAAATTATACAGATTGATATAAAAAGCAGCATGGAATTTCCACAGGATCCCGCTAGTATATATATAGATATACTAGCAGAGAAAGCCTGCATTGCCCAAGATTGAATGAGGAACCTGATGTTATCATGCCTTAAGTCCATAACACTATATTACCTTTGTAATTCTTAGAAATTAAAAAAATATTTATAAAATTCAATTTTAGGGATTGAACCCAAGGATGTACTCAACATTACTTAAGCCCTCTTCCCACCCAATTAAAGTGACATTAATTGAAATAATTTTCGGTATATGAAGTCTTTACTCCCCACACACACACACACACACACACACACACACACACCTTGAGGCACACCCAGTGTTTCCCGGGAATGACTGCAGATCTGTGTGCACTTCTGCTACAAACTTTTAATGCCATATTACTATTCTTATTTCTTAAGTTTTAAAATTCCCAAATTATAAGCAAAGTAAAGCATCGTATTTCCTTTTCATGAATGTATGGCGTGAACAGAGACCCCACAATATTATATTACTCCACTTTTGATCAAATTGAAATATGCTTATCCTGTAAACATGCCATTATATAGCGGAGCAGCTGTCTCTGGATAACCCTCCCCCCCCCCCCCATCTCTCTCTCTCTCTATATATATATATATCAATAATATGGAAAATCAACTTCTTCTAATCAGAAAAAAGACAGCAGGTTTTGCACATACAAAGATAGTTTTATACAATAATAAATAATTAAAAATATACATGTGTAAATTTGGTTTCTTATGTCGAACAAATTATATGAGCAATAAAAGGATATGCCTTAAGTTCCATCTTCTCAACATCAAATATTTTGGCTTTGAGGTAATCTGGTCCACCCCAGGGTGGACAGAGGAATACAACATCCACTGCTTTCAGGTGAGGTACGATGTTCATGTAGTCACCAACAATGAATTCTATGCGGTCTTCCACTCCGTACACTCGGGCATTATGTCGGGCATACTCCACTTTAATTGGATCAATGTCAATAGCAATCACTATGAATAAAACAAAATAAACAATTAATAAAAAAAACAATTAATGGAAAAATAGTGGCAGAGAATAGCTGATCAGACACGATGAGGGGGAATTATCAAATCTCAGGAGAACAAAGCAAACATTTGAAAGCCAATATAAATTGCATCAGGAATGATTTTTAATAAAGAGATAGATTGAAAATTATGTTAGGAGGAGCTGATAGATATCAAAGACTGATTGGCTGAGCAAGATCACATGAGATGAGAGAGAAGGCAGTTTTGAAATAGCAGTTAAGTGGAGAGATGCAAAACTAGAAAACCTCAACTATCTTTAGATTCTTCAAAATGGCTAGTAATGGTAAAAGAAATAATAATAAAACAAAAATATGCAACAGTAAAAGAAGTGTGAATTTCCTCTTGTAAAATGATTGTTTTACACAAAGCATAATCTACCTAGCAACAATATATATTAGCGAAAACCAGAGTAAAAAAAAAAAAAATAATACATAGGAGAAACCAGCACAGATAAAAAGAAAAGATTTTATAATCAAAAAGGTACATTTAATAACAGGATATATAGATATAGTATATCACTGTCTAACTATTTTTTTGGTATCTTTATGGTCACAGTTTGTCTAGTACTTACTAAATGGAAAAAATAACTTTGATTTCATCATCATATTCCGTTTAACATCCATTTTACATGCTCACATGCGTTGGACAGCTTTAAGAAATTGACTTCCAAAATAACCTATCTCTGTCCAGGTCCATTTTTATCACTTCCTCCCATGTTTTCCTTGGCCTCCCCTGTGAACTGAACCTGTTACTTCAACTGTTCTACATCTACTAACCCAAGAACTCTAATCCATTCTTTCAACATGGCCATACCATCAAAGTTTACCCTTCTGCACACATCTCTCTATACTGTCCAGATTTAATCTTCCTCTGAGGTCATCAGATCTAAGCCTGTCTAAGACTCACATTACACATCCATCGTCGTATCATTCTAATATCATTCCTCTCCATGTAACACGCCTTAAGCCCTCACTGGTCAGGTTTCACTAGTGGTAACACTCTGCTGGTTAGTAATGGCAGAAGTTCCCTGAACTTACTCCCTCCACTCCTAACTCTTGCAATCACACTATGACCTGCTTCACCCTGTGCTCCAATAGTATCACCAAGGTAACAAAATTTTTCGACAACCTCGATAGCTTCGCCATCCAGATATACTTTCTCCACATCTGAGTTCTCATCCATCTCCATTGTCTTACACGTCTTGCACACAAACTGGTTATCCCCTCTCAACCTACCAGTAATTCTACTACACTTTTTGTATACCCAATACTTACAAGTACCACAAAAAATGAAATTGCACCCAATGCCCTTTCCACAAACTGAGCAGGGTAACTTTCAGACCTTTACTTTCCATAGCATTTTGCCAAGTCTTTAACTTAACAAGTAGGTCTTCCATTGTTTCACAGAGAAGTACTAAGTCATCAGCATACAGCATTTTTTCTGAACAACCCATACAGAAAACTGTGAACAATGCTTCTAAGACACAAAGAAAAAACAACAGCAACAGTAGAGAATTTTGATGTACTTTTACTCTAACATTAAAGGTGTCACTAAATGTGCTGTTAATTCTGACATGATTTTGAGCATTTCTTCACTAAACACTCGTCTGCTCCTAGTTTATGCAAAGCCCACCAGACAACCTCTCTTGGCATTCTGTCAAAAGCTTTCTCCACAGCCACAAAGGCAAGATAAAGGTTCTTACTATTACCAAGGTACTTCTCTTGCATTTGTCTCAGGACAAATATAGCACCAGTGGTACTTTGCACAGGCATAAAACCAAACTGCATTTCATCTATGCTTATCTGACTTCTTATTTGCTGTTCAATTATTCTATCAATCCCTTTCAGGATCGGATCCATTAATTTTAAGCCTTTGTAATTAACTCTATCTAGTACATCTCCCTTTACCCTTGTAACAATTCACAATTGTACTATTCCCAGTCTTTCGGGATAACCTCTTCTTTTATGATCTGATTTGTCATGTCTGTAATCATCTCAATGCCTGTTTTATCTACAGCCTTCAACATTTCAGCAACAACACCTAAGGGTCCTCCAGATTTACCCATCATCTAACTCACAGCTTCCCATAACATTTCTTTCTCAATTCTTATAGCTGGACCAGATACTTGCTTCAGCAACTTCTAGATCCTAAGATGATTGAACACAATCGATCAGAGGCAAGATTTTAACTTGCATAGCAGATTACATAGTCTGTGACGATATCCATTAGGTCAATCTTGCACCCCTGAAGGAATCTATGATAGCATCCCCAAATATTGTGAGGAAGTGTCTGTAAGGAAGGCAAAAAAAACAAAAACTTACCATGTGCACAGGTCAGTGCAAATTGAATAGCGTTTCCACCCACACCACAGAAACCATCAACAATGACATCGCAACGGCATCTCTCTGCAATGTGTTCGGCAATTCGTTCAGGCGTCACAGAAAACCAACCTTCTGCAAAACAAAAGTAGTTTTATATATTAGGAAGTCGACCACAATTAATATCAGGAATGTGAGTAGCCAATGACAAAAAAGCAAAACAAAACAAGAAACAATAACAAAAAAAATGAAATCAAAATAGATTTCCCAACCAAGGAGACAAGAAGTCATTCTTTGATGAAACAAAAGTCATTCTTTGATGAAACAAAAGTCATTCTTTGATGAAACAAAAGTCATTCTTTGATGAAACAAAAGTCATCTAACTCTCCTACCCTCTTTATGAATCGTTTGAAATCTTAGCAGGGATGTGAGATCTTTGCTTATTAGCAGAATTCCACTTTTTGTCTAAATCAAAAAATGTGATATCTGCGTAAATCTGCCTTATATAAGCAAACACTGTCGAGTTGCTAGTTTTACATCCTTATTTTTTGTCATTAAGCTCGATTTTATTTCTCTTTCTTCCTTTATCTTTTCCTGTTTTTTTCTCTCTTCCTCTTTCCGTCTCAGTTTGATTTGTCTTGTTTTGTCACACGCCATACTACAAACGATTCACGATGTGGTTAGAGGGAATGAGCAGACCTTTGTTTCATCAAAGAATGTCTTCCTGTCCCCCCCCCCCCCCCCACACACACACACATACGCACTTGAGGTCTTTCTCTTGATAAGCCATGTTTTTTTCTTGTTTATTTCTACAAAATAAACTTTGAATATTCTTTTTACACAAAAAGCTAATTGTAACAGAATTTAAAGAATTTGAAAGCAAAAATGAAATTAAAACATATCAGTCAATATTTTCAGTATGAAAAAAAGAAAAGGGATTGTAGATTAAAATCGTTGACCCCTCCAAAAATGAAATTTTACTTTTAGGCGATTATGTGAGAACACTCTGAAAAACTTAGTGAAAAGAAGAAAAAAAAACAATTATTTTATAATTTCGAGTAATAGGTCAGTTTCGCATATGAATTTAATGTAAAATAATCCCCCATTTCCCGGCCATACTACCGTTTCCCTATTAGGATAATTAACCAATTTTTCTTTTTTGCTACGAGAGAGAAATTCTGTGCATTTTCTTTTGGAGGAGGTGTGATCTACTTTTTTAGGCGATTACGTGTGGTTTTACAAGTTCTTTGTTTGGGACAAGTTGCTATGCAAACTTAGAGTTAATGGTAGGGTTAAGGAAGTATTTTTAAGGGGGATTGCCACTCGGACTTAGGGTTAGTGGTAGGGTTAAGGAAAGTTTTTTTTGGTGCTGGAAAGGGGTTTTCAAAGAGCGCACAGACTTTTCAGATCAATAAAATCAAAAATTGTCAAAATATAAAAAGAACCAATTAAAACAAGAAATATAAAACATTGTTTGTTTTTAATTTATCAAATAGTGCACAGTTACTTTCATGAGTATATATGCTTCTTTCCCGCCAGGAAAAACTTATCAATCCAAAAGATGCATGCTTAATGTCAGAGAAGAGGTAGTTTTCTTTGTTTTACACCGTCTACAATAATATCATGTGATCTAACCTTTTCGAGGGCAGAAATTTGGTACTAATAAAATATACCAGCACCTTTTTTTTTAGCAGGGCTAGTGGTAGGGTAAGTAATTATTTTTACTAACCGTTCAGCATGAAAAAAATTTACCCCCCCCCCCAAAAAAAAAAAACTGCACAGAATTTATTTCCAATAGCAAAATGTTTTTTTGGTTAACTGCTCTAAAAAGCTATAATGGCCTGGAAATGGGGGATCATTTCACGTTAAATTTCAGGCACAGGAGGGGAGAAGAGGATTTATCTCGATTTCAAATTTTTTTGCTATTGGTCACTCACTTCCCTGCTTAGCCTCCATGGCAAAATTAACATTTATAGTATTTAGAGAGAAGTGTAATAAGAGAAAAAAAGAAGGCATGAAAACAGGAAAAAAGAAAGAAAGATAAAGTGAGAGAGAGGAAGTCAGAGAAAGAGAGAAAAATAAATAAAATCCAGCCAAATAGTAACAATAAAATAAGAAGGTAAGCTCTAGAGATTTGACAGAAATCAGTTTTTTCTTATTTAAAAAAAAAGTGGATTTTGACCAAAAAGCAGGGAATATTAGCAATACACATGAAAAAAAAAAATGAAATTGCTTAAAATATCTCAATAAGGGCATATATAGAAAGAGCTTGATGATCTAAGAAAGAATCTTTTAAAATTTTTTAAATCTGACTAAAAATAAGGAAGTTATAATTATTTTTGTGCCTCGCACGATTGGATATTTTGTCCCCTTTAATACCATATGCGTTTTGTCACATTTTTTATACAAATTTTTCAGTAAAAATGTTATATCTTTGTTAAAACACAAGATTAAGCAATGAAATTTGCCATATAAGTGTATTTTTGTACAAGGAATCAGAATATGCCACTGAAAATCTCCAGAAATAAATGGTTTCCAAGTAATCTGCAGTAAATGCACATAAATATGCTGCAATACCTTACAAAATACCATGTATCCATTAAAAAAAGAAGTTAGAGAACTGTTGAATGAGTTGCTGTGGTTATTTATATGTTTTTGACTGTTGTTGTTATATTCATGTTTCAGACACATAAGCATTTCTTTCATCCACTAGGCTGAGAGATGGTCTAGAGTGAATTCTAATTAGAGGTTGTGAGTTCAACCCCTGGTGAAGGAACTTAAGAAATAACTAATACAAGATATCTAAAGATATGGAATGTAGAAACAGACGTTTGCTGCAGTGGATCAAATAAGTGGCTCATTTCATAGGAATTACTGGTAGGTTGAGAGAGGACAACTAGTTTGTGTGCAAGAAGTGTAAAACAATGGAGATGGATGAGAACTAAGATGTGGAGAAAGTATATCTGGATGGCGAAGCTATCGAGGTTGTTCAGAAGTTTTATTACTTCAATGGTACTATTGGAGCACAGGGTAAAGCAGGTGTTGGTGCGATTGCAAAAACTAGGAGTGGAGGGAGTAAGTTCAGGAAACTTCTGCCATTACTAACCAGCAGAGTGTAACCAGTGTTGATCAAAGGAAGAGTCTATTAGGCATGTGTATGAAGTGTGATGATGTATGAAAGTGAAGCTTGGCCAGTGAGGGTTGAGGACATGCGTTGCATGTAGAGAAATGATATGAGAATGATATGATGGATATGTAATTTGAGTGTTAAAGACAGGCTTAGTTCTGATGACCTCAGAGGAAGATTAAATCTAGACAGTATAGAGAGAAGTGTGCAGAACAGAAGACGGTCATGTTAAAAGAATGGATTAGAGTTCTTGGGCTAGTGGATGTAGAACAGTTGAGGTAATAGGGCCAGTTGACAGGCGGGCAAAGGAAAACATCGGAGGAAGTGATAAAAAATTAGACTTGAGAGAAAGCTAGATAAATAAAGATCTGGCCAGAGACAGGTTAATTTTGAAGTCAATTTCTTAAAGCCGTCCAATGCATGCCAGCATGTAAAACGGACGTTAAACCGAATATGATGATGATTTTAAAATTTCCTGAACATTTCAAACAGCACCTGAAGAAAGCTAGAAAATACAATGGTTGAAACATTGTGAACATAACAATAACTAAGATGAAGATAACTGCCTGAAACACATAAATAGTCGCATTCCTGTTTCATGCATTTTGTATAATTTTACAGTATAAAAGAATTAGAATTAAATTTATAAACTTTATATCATCATTTGATTTAAATTAAAAAAAAAAATCAAATCAAACTAATAATTAAAAATAATCTTGGAGAGGGGGGAATAATTTTAACAAATTTGAAAAGTCCAATCTATTTGGTTACTTATCTTAATAGATGTGACTTTAAGAGTTGTTTAGCGGTAAGGAAATTAGTTGGAAATAAATTGAGTAAATTTAATGAAAGTATGGAATAGGTAATAAGGAAGCTATGTTAAATAGAGGAAGGTAGAATACTTTGAGGTTTCTCCTGTTATTGTTGTTGTGTATCTCATCGTATCTGTGGTCTTCTATGGATTCCTCTTTTGTGGAACTTTTTTCGTTCGACATACCTTCTTGATGTTACTCTTGCTCCCTATTTATTTGCCTCCCCATGAGGGTAGAGTTAGAGACAAGGTCCGTTTTAATGTGAGGAACATCCAGCTCCTCTGAATTGGGACAAAAAATTAAATTGTCTCGGTCAAGAAGTATCTCTTGTTCACTGCCCGAGGACAGAAAAGATGAAGTGTAGTATCAGAAGAGATACTACACTTAGGAAAAGGCCAATGTTACTCTTGGTCATTTGTTGATTAGAACAAGTGACAACATTTTCATTTTAAATGAGAATAGTTTGGGAATATTTGGACTACCATTCTCATCTTGCTTGTTATTTTCACATTTCGGTTGCTGTAAAATCCGACCTTCTTCTGGTGCATCTTGTTGAACTCGGGAACCGGTATGAAATTTTCAACTGAACCCTTTATTTAATCCACGAGGGTAGATTTTTCTCATTCTGTCAGCCACGACCACATATAATTGTGTTAATTTCCTGTTCCTTTTTGTTATCATCGTTTGTAGTAAGGATTGAACTTTCAACCTTCAGAAGAAGGTCACTTAGAACTGATTTTTAACCAACGCTATTACCTGTTTTGCCACATGTCCAATTCTAATATCAATTTGGGGAACCATAAGCCTAATTTTATCTAAATATGTAGTAGTAGTAGAATTTATTACTATTTTTTTTTACTATTACTCATATTGCAATTTTCTTATCGGTGTTCTAATCTACTTATTTATAATTATAGTTTTAGTTTAATTTTATATACGTTCTTCATTAGAGAAGGAAATAAAGAGGGATAGTGAATAATTTCATCCCTTTCGGCATCCCTAAAAACAGACGAAAACAGCGGTATGTTGACTGTTGAATTCAGTTTAGCAAAGCGGACATAACTGAAGATTCTAACTTGATAGTCCTGTTTGCACTGCACTGACGACTCCTTTGAAATCTTCAGTTATGTTCAATCACCTTTCGATTTAAAAGTTTTGGAGACGATTTACATTTCCTGTCAATAACTTTTGATTTGTGTAAACAAAGAATTTGTTTATTCTCTGAATCTTTTATGAACATTCTAAGGATTTCATCAAATGTATAATTCTTAGTGTTATGTTAAATGTAGGGAACATGAACATGAAGAGGGCTTACTTGCGAAACGTCCTCGGGTTTGCTTGTCCTGTGCGCTGCGAGTGAAAGAAAGAAAGAAGGAAAGAAATCCAACATGGCGTCCCTGAATGTTTATTACATACAGTTCACGCAAAATCTCGCAAAGTCTCGCTGCACGTATGGAAATTAGGTGTGACTGGATATTATAAAAAGCGAGTCTCGTACCGTCTCAGTGAAACGGAGTGTGCGAAGCGAGTGCACGTGTCGAGCAGTAAGAGCTGCTTTGGAGGTTAACAGTGACTTGCAACCTTCGTTATTATTTCAAGCTATCTCGGCAATGGACAAGTTCGACTTGAGGTTGATACCCGAGTTCGACGGCTCCCCCTCCGGACCCTCTGTAGTCGAGTGGTGGGAGAAAGCCGAGCGCGTCTGCAGACTTTGCAATATAAAGGATCCTGCACTGGTCATCCCGCTGAGGCTGACCAAAGGAGCATATTCGGTGTATCAGCAGCTCGGAGACGAACCAGGCCTGGAGGAAATTAGGCAGGCGCTATACGCAGCCTTTGCTGTGGACCCTTTCGTCGCCTGGAGGCAGTTCACCGAACGGCGGCTTGGGCTAGATGAGACTGTGGACGTCTACCTGGCCGATTTGAAGAGGCTAGCCGCGCCGTTTGGTGGAACAAGCGAGCGAATACTGGGATGCGCTTTTCTGACTGGACTCCCAGACGGCGCCAGCAGACTGCTGCGAGCATCGTCCAGACTCAGTGAGATTGGGCTTGACGAGTTGTTGGCCAGAGCCCGAAACATTTTGAAAGAGGACACAGAGCCGGTTTCGGCAGCTGCGGAAGCGTCTTCACCACCAACAGAAGACGTGAGATGCTACAAATGTGGCGGGCCGAATCATTTTTCAAAAGACTGCCGTAGCCGAAGCGGTGCAAAGGACGCGCCCGATCGAGGAACGTTAAAACGCGTGCGTTGTTACCGGTGCAACAAGCTGGGTCACGTGGCAAGAGGTTGTCCGGGAAACGGGCAAGGGGAGTAAGCTATAGCGCCAGTCTTCTCCCCAGATCGTCGCCAAATAAGGCGCTACCCACAGTGAGCGTGCGCGTAAACGGGCGTGAGCGCTTCGCGCTCGTAGACACCGGGTGCACGCAGACCCTCGTGCGCAAAGCATGCTGTGACGCATGGGATAAGGAAAGGATCCCGGTATTGACGGTTGGCGGTGGCTCGATTGCCTCTTGTGGCGTTAGCATCATTCGCGCAGGTGTCGGCGATGGGCCTACAGTAACCGCACGAGCCTTGGTTATAAACGGTGACCTGCTCGGTTACGACCTACTCCTGGGAATGGACGTCATCAAGGAATTGGGAGGTGTACGCATTGATGGTGAGGGTAGGGCACATTTTGCAAAAGCGGGCCTTGCTCTGAGTGCAGCTATGAAGCTGGAACAGCCTGATTTTTGTGCGGAATTCGACCAGCGCACAAAATCCTGAACAGCCTCCTGGAAGTGGTCGGAGGAGCAGCCACCCGAGAAATTATGCAATAAGGTGCCAGAATACAAAATTCCCCCCGGAGCTCGTGCAGAATACGACAAGGAACTACAAACTTGGATTAGTAATGGATGGCTAGTTCCGTATTCAGAGAAGGAATTGGGTCCTCCAAAGTGCCTGATCCCGTTAATGGCGGTTATCCAACAGAATAAGCAGAAGGTGAGGCCGGTGCTCGACTATCGAGAATTGAATGAGCACGTGGACCCTTTTACAGCTCGCGCGGACGTATGCACTGAAAAAGTTGAGGGAATGGCGGCAAGTGGGATCTAATGTATCTGTACTGGATCTTCACAAAGCATACCTTCAAGTGCGTGTACACAAATCACTATGGCCCTATCAAACGGTGCTCATCAAGGGGAAAAGGTATTGCCTAACCCGCATGGGATTTGGACTTAATGTTGCGCCATCAATTATGCAAATGATTGTTGACACCATTCTGACTAAAGATGAGCGCATTCAGCGGGCAACGTCTGCATATATTGATGACGTGTACGTGGACGAGGAAATTGTATCTGCGGCGCGCGTGAGGGAGCATCTCTACAACTTTGGCCTTTTCAGCAAGGAACCGGAAAGGCTACGAGATGGCGCACGGGTACTTGGTTTGCAGGTCTGGGAGGAAGATGACGTTCTGTATTGGAAACGAGGAAATGAAACCCCGGACATGCCTTGTATTGTTACACGACGAAACGTATTTTCCTTGTGCGGAAAGTTAGTTGGACACCTTCCTGTCGGCGGCTGGCTTCGTGTTGCGGTGGCATTTATTAAGCGAAGAGCCTCCGACGTCACCACTGGATGGGATGACGAAACTCATGACGTCCCTCTCAATACAATGCTCAAAGAAGTCCTCACCAGGGTGCACAAGGAAGACCCAACGCGAGGCAGATGGTGCGTCGACAGCCAGAACCTTAGTGTGTGGGTTGATGCAAGCTCTCTCGCCATTGGTGTATCGGTGGTCCATGATGGAATGGTGGTGGAAGACGCTTGCTGGTTACGCCCAGAAAAGGACTCCCAGCACATAAACCTGGCAGAACTTGATGCGGTTATCAAGGGGATAAACTTGGCAATCCTTTGGAAGACGACCACCCTGCGACTATTCACGGATTCTGCTTGCGTCCATAAGTGGATTTCAGATACTCTCACCGGGAGGGCCAGAATACGAACCAAAGCCACGAGCGAGATGCTCATCCGACGGCGGCTCGACACGATCATGAAGCTGGTGAACGAATATGCGCTGTCAATAGAGGTGTCCCTGGTCAAATCCAGCCTGAACAAAGCAGATTGTTTGACGAGAGTACCTCAAAGATGGCTTGATGCCATAAGAAAGACTATTGAACCCATGCAGCCCGCCTGCGCCGCTTCCATGAGCCCCGTTCGATCTAATACCATCAAAGAAGTCCACCAACAAACCGGGCACCCTGGGGTCAAGCGGACCCTATATTTCGCTAAGTTGGTTGAACCAGGAGTACAAAAGGCAGACGTCAGGAAAGTGGTCAAAGATTGTATAGCATGCCAATCCATTGATCCAGCACCCGTTCGCTGGGAGAAAGGAAAGCTGGTAGTGGAAAGCCATTGGAACCGGCTGGCGATGGATATTACTCACCACAACGGTGAGGATTTCTTGACTCTCATTGATTGCGGTCCATCCAGGTTTGCGATATGGCGCATGCTGCGCCGGCAGGATGCAGCCAGCATCATCCGTCAGTTAAACAATATTTTTCTTGAACGTGGCCCCCCAACGGAGATATTAACCGACAATGGCGCTGCATTCACTAGTGAGCAGTTCAGAAAGTTTGCTGATGGCTGGGGAGTACACCTGAGGTTTCGATGCGCCCACGTACCGAGTGGAAATGGGGTCATCGAGCGGAATCACAGAACCGTCAAAACCATTGCAGCCAGGACGGGCTGCACGGTATTTGAGGCAGTCTACCTGTATAACGTAACCCCAAAGGATAATGTTTCACCCTCTACAGCGCCGGCTGACACCTTGCACAGGTATCACGTCAGGGTGAAAGGCATAGAGACTAACCCGCTGCCCGAACTGGAAGTAACCAAAGAGAAACTGAAAAAAGGGGATGTCGTCTGGATTAAGAACCCGCGCGGCAAGTGTACGACGAAATACGGAGTTGGACGCGTCACCGAGGTAATCAGCCCACAGGCGGTGCGAGTCGACGGTATGCCCCGTCACATTAGGGACCTACGGTTAGCAACGCAATCATCACTGAACGACAAGAGCGAGTCGGAGTCAGAGAGCAGTGAGGCATCGCTCTGGCTTGCAGCAGCCCCATCGGACAGTGACTCGGATATCAGCAGTATCCCAGCGGACGCGATGTTTCTCGACCCTCAGACCGCGGACGAGAGCACAAGCGAAGATGAGGCTTGCGTTGTCCCCCTACGAAGAAGCAACCGGCGAAGGCGATCTAGGCCTCCCTGCCATCTCTGTGATCATGAGATCAGGGGGGAGTGTAGGGAACATGAACATGAAGAGGGCTTACTTGCGAAACGTCCTCGGGTTTGCTTGTCCTGTGCGCTGCGAGTGAAAGAAAGAAAGAAGGAAAGAAATCCAACATGGCGTCCCTGAATGTTTATTACATACAGTTCACGCAAAATCTCGCAAAGTCTCGCTGCACGTATGGAAATTAGGTGTGACTGGATATTATAAAAAGCGAGTCTCGTACCGTCTCAGTGAAACGGAGTGTGCGAAGCGAGTGCACGTGTCGAGCAGTAAGAGCTGCTTTGGAGGTTAACAGTGACTTGCGACCTTCGTTATTATTTCATTAAATTCCATTAAAATTTTCACGGTTACTTCTCTGATGTGCATTGAAAGAAGATTTTCTTAGGGGAGACAATTTGGCGCTCTTGTATAAGCAGTAACCGATCTGAGGGAGATAACTATTTTTCTTAGCCGAATTCGCTTATACTTTGGCAAGGGAGATAACTTTGTTTATCGCAGCACGAAAGAAAATAACTTTTCTTTTTATGTTTATATCAAGTGTATACAATTTGTGGCATGTAAATAAAAGTGCTTAAAAGTTATTTTAAACGGGTTAGGGTTAAAGTTTTTAACGCATTTCAAAACCGTAGCGTTTTTTATTAATAAACAAAGTTATCTCCCTTGCCAAAATATAAGCGAATTCGAAATAGCGGCGGCTAAGAAAAATAGAGTTATCTCCCTCAGATCGGTTACTGCTAATACAAGAGCGCCGACAATTTAATAAGATCAACACGTTATTTTTTAAAATTCCACTGAATCTCATTTTTAGTTAAAAGATCTTAAGAAACAATTTGGTAAAATGGATCCCGGATTTGATTAGCTAAAATTTTGTATCCAACATTTATTCAAATAAAAGTAAAGTAAATTCGTATGAATCAAACCAGCTTGAATCTGCTGTTATTATCGGGGGGGGGGGGGATGTGAAGGTTGCCAATATCTCTAAGTGAAAGCGGTATTATGGAACATACAAAATTCCAACTTAGCATATCTAGGTCGTCAGTCCGTGTTATCCATTTAACTACTGTCATCTCCCTTCAAATAAATATTTTGTAAATTCAATCATTTAATCCAAAAAATAAATAATCAAAGGGAAGTAACTGAGTTCATGAAATTAATCAGGGGAAGTAACTACAATTCATTCAACACATGTAAAAACCAAACAATAAATTAAAAAAACAAAAAAACATTACATATGATGTAATAATTCCATAATATGCAAAGCAATCTTACCACTATCCATTTTGATTCCTTCATCAAATCGGGAAAAAAGTCGGAACCTCTGTGCCCAGTATTTCATTAAAGTCTTGTCCTTCAGAATCTCTGCAGGCATTTCAGCCACCTTTGTCTTGGATTTGGAACTAGTCCACTTCTTTGTGGTTTTGGTTTTTCTAGATCTGGAATCCAAAATCTGATCTCCACTGGCAACAATGGAATCAACCTGAACTGAGTTACCAATATCATCATCAGTTGTCAAAACCTCCAAGTTCTCATCAGGTTTTATAGTTGAGTTACTATCACAAGTTAATACGGTACTATTATCATTGGTAGACGTTTTGTTGTCGCTACTATCCACATGTTTATTTTTTTCACAAAGTCTTACACAAGATTCAGTGTTTTGATCCATACTATGACTGTCATTTTCACCATCCATTTCCTCTGTCAACAGATGTTCAGTTGTTTGTTCTTCTGTGGCAGCTTCAATTGAATCAAGGAAATTCTTTACTTTCTTTAAGGCTTTGCTCTTTAAATGCCTGAACTTTGGAGTTGTTTTAACAGCAGAGTTATTACTGTTTTCCATAAATTCACTCTCACTTTCGTCATCACTGTCAAATCTGATGTGCACAGGGTTTTTCCCAGCATTCAATTTGGCATATTTCGGTAAGGAATCATGATGAACCAATAATTGCACTCTGGAAACTTTAGCAGATTTCCTACAAAAAAATAAAAAATATATATGTATATATATATTTTTAAAATTCGCTACTGGAATACACTCTAACACCACAACCAACACAGTTCTAAACAATTACAGAGACACTGACACAGACTTTACTAAAGGCTTTATTCAAGGAATAATCTCAACCACAACCACTCTACCCAATGACCCCGTTTTACCTAAAAGATACATAGACACTCTTAAACACCTAGCTAACAATAATAATATAATCATATCACCATCAGACAAAGTAGGGGGCATAATAATCATGGACAAAAACTCATATCTTACAAAATATCTATTCTATTATCAGACGAAAACACATACACTAAAACTGACCAAAAAACTATAGATAAAGACATAGAACATTTCAACAAATCTTTCAAACACCTAATTAAGAACAACAAAAAAATGGACATAATATATTAAGTATCACCCCATCATTCCTACACTATACGGGCTCCTCAAAACCCACAAACCAGACATCCCCATGCGCCCCATTGTATCAAGCATAGGTAGTACCACACACAAAATCGCACGGGCCATAGCTAACATTCTCACCTGACTAATGGGCACCATCAGCCCCTCCCACATCAAAAACTCAGGCGACCTTCTTAACAAAATAAAAAACATCAACGTAGAAAAGAAAAACATACAAAGCCAAGATGTAACAGCGCTTTACACAAATGTCCCAGTTCAAGAATGCCTAACCTTTTACCTAACACAAATTTAAAGAAAATCAAAACCGACTTACCATTTCCTCCCAACATTTTAATAGAAATAATTAGACTCATCACTGACGTAACATATGTCCAATTCAACTACGAATTCTACAAACAAAAATTTGGACTCCCCATGGGTAACCCTCTAAGCTGTGTATTGGCCTGCCTCTTCTTAGAATTCTAAAAGTCTGGCCCTTTCAAATTTAGACTATCCCCTAACATCGAATATTTCCGATACATAGCTGATATTCCTATTTTCCTCCATGTAGATATACAAATCAATAACCTCAACACAGTAGAACCCTCCATAAAATTCACACATGAAACTGAGATAGACAGCTCGATACCATTCCTAGAAACTATTATGATAAAGTCCAACAACAAACTAGCATTTAAAGTATACCGCAAAAACACTCACAAAAACGACTACATATACTTCTACTCTCACCACAACAGCAAAATAAAAACAGGTATGATTTCAAAATTAACTAAAATTAGCGATTTCTGTAAGGTACGGATATGTCGCGATTTTCGATTTTTGACATTTTTTTTTCTCACGTCTTTTCATGTCAGTATGATAGAAAATCAGTCGAAAATAGGTTTAAAGTACTTTTTACACGTTCAATTTGAAAAATATATGAAATAACCAGGGATTCATAAATTGGCTGAAATTAGCGATTTCTGTGAGGTACGGATATGTCGCGATTTTCGATTTTTTGACATTTTTTTTTCTTACGTGTTTTCATGTCAGTATAATAGAAAAGCAGTCGAAAATAGGTTTAAAGTACTTTTTACACGTTCAATTTCAAAAATATATCAAATAACCGGGGATATAAAAATTAGTTAAAATTAGCAATTTCTGTAAAGTATGGATATGTCGCGATTTCCGATTTTTTGACATTTTTTTTTCTTACGTTTTCTTCATGTCAGTATAATAGAACATTTTTTTTTCTTACGCCTTTTCATGTCAGTATGATAGAAAAGCAGTAGAAAATAGGTTCAAAGTACTTTTTACATGTTCAATTTCAAAAATATATCAAATTTCCCGAGATTTCAAAATTGGCTAAAATTAGCGATTTCTGTAAGGTACGGATATGTCGCGATTTTCGATTTTTTGACATTTTTTTTCTTACGTGTTTTCATGTCAGTATAATAGAAAATCAGTTGAAAATAGGTTTAAAGTACTTTTTACACGTTCAATTTCAAAAATATATTAAATAACCAGGGATTTCAAAATTGGCTGAAATTAGCAATTTCTGTAAGGTACGGATATGTCGCGATTTTCGATTTTTTAACTTTCTTTTTTCTTACGTTTTTTCATGTCAGTATGATAGAAAATCAGTTGTAAATAGGTTTAAAGTACTTTTTACACGTTCAATTACAAAAATATATAAAATAACCAGGGATTTCAAAATTTGCTAAAATTAGCGATTTCTGTAAGGTACGGATATGTCGCGATTTTCGATTTTTTGACATTTTTCTTTCTTACGTGTTTTCATGTCAGTAGGATAGAAAAGCAGTCAAAAATAGGTTTAAAGTACTTTTTACACGTTCAATTTCAAAAATATATCAAATAACCGGGAATTTCAAAATTGGCTGAAATTAGCGATTTCTGAAAGGTACGGATATGTCGCGATTTTCGATTTTTTTACATTTTTTTTTTACATGTTTTCATGTCAGTATGATAGAAAATCAGTCGAAAATAGGTTTAAAGTACTTTTTACACGTTCAATTTCAAAAATATATCAAATAACCGGGGATTTCAAAATTGGCTGAAATTAGCGATTTCTGAAAGGTACGGATATGTCGCGATTTTCGATTTTTTAACTTTTTTTTTTCTTACATTTTTTCATGTCAGTATGATAGAAAAGCAGTAGAAAATAGGTTCAAAGTACTTTTTACATGTTCAATTTCGAAAATATATCAAATATCCAGAGATTTAAAAATTGCCTAAAATTAGTGATTTCTGTAAGGTACGGATATGTCGCGATTTTCGATTTTTTGACATTTTTTTTCTAACGTCTTTTAATGTCAGTATGACAGAAAAGCAGTCGAAAATAGGTTTAAAGTACTTTTTACACGTTCAATTTCTAAAATATATCAAATAACCGGGGATTTCAAAATTGGCAAAAATTAGCAATTTCTGTAAGGTACAGATATGTCGCGATTTTCGATTTTTTTGACATTTTTTATTCTTATATTTTTTATGTTAGGTATAGGCTTTTTCCTACGCGCCTTTAGAATTTACAGTCATCAATACATAGATGAAGAAATAAAATACATCATTAATTCCTTAAAAACACTGCAGTATCTCACACATTTTATACTAAATGCCAAGAAGAAAGCTTTTCAAATATTCTCCAAAAACAACACAAAAACATCAAACACCTCTCTCATAGACAGACCCCTTCTCTTACCCACGCATTCCAATAACACATCCATATGCAACACACTGAACAAACTAGGCATTCCAACAGTACAAACAACATCACAAAAAATAAAACAAACATTAAACACAGCAAGACATTTCAAAAAAAAAAACCACATCCCATCCCGGCTTATATACTGTCCCATGCAACAACGCCATCAAATTTACGTGGGGGAAATGCAACGTGAATTGAAAAAAAGATTGAGTTAACACAAAAGGGACATAAAAAACAATAACTCTCTCAGTGCACTTTTCTCCCATGTATTAGAGAACGATCATGCTTTCAAATTTGAACAGGCCAAAATCACCAAATACATTCATAACAAAGCTCGGCGAAGACTACTGGAAACTGCATTAATCACAGCCTCCAACACCATCAGACAACGAAATGGCTTCTACAATCTATCCCCCTTAATAAGCAAAATTATCTTGACCGAACAAAAACTAAACCTAGATCATGGCTAACCTTTGTTCTCTTCGTTCTCAATTGCACTTATTTACAAGTCCCCGCATACACACTCACACACAAACTCCTCCTCACATACATTTCCATTCACCATGAATCTAAACCACTTAACCACAAATAATAGCCTTACAAATGAACACAATCTAGACATCCTCACAAATATTTAGATATTTAAACCCCTTTTGCCCTCAATTTAACTTCAAACCATCAACACTGCCTGCACAAAACTACAGTTCACCTATTCCTCGCCAAAATTAATATCACTTTTTTCCTTCTCTTTCTTTGTCCTTCACCTCATTGTCATATTCACAGCACATTTCAACACTTTACTTCTTACTCACTTATATTCACACATTCCTGACATAGCCAACTGGTCAATACTCCTAACCTCCAAAAATTTCACACCTAACAACAACCTTTCAACTACTTCTTTCACACTCTCACCCACCCACCTGCTTTCAAATTATCTTCATTTCTTCAAATCTTTTTCTACCTACATGCCAAAGACACAGAGTTTCCCTCCTCCCCTCTTCTTTCCCCAGCCCCTCAAAATCCATGCTACACCTCACCACGACAAAAACCTCAGCACCTCTACCCTAAAACAAATTCACTAACACTCCCACCCCTCCCCCTTTTTCACTCACAGCTATCCACATTCATTTCACTCCCTGCCACCGACTTCTCTCAGCCCGGACCTTGGTCCAGTGTTGTCAGCAGCTACGGCTACTACCTTTTCTCATCGACGCATCATGTCTACCCAATATTTTGATGTACTTGCATGACATTTTTCTTAAAATTATCATCCTGAAAAAGTCTTACAAATAGAGACGAAACATTGATGAATATATAAAAAAATAATCTCTTGGTTTTTCCTTTTTCATTTCCCATGTATATATATATATGGATAAATGATGAGATCACCGTCCTAAACAGTTTCTTTGAAAATTTAAGTAAAAATAATGTATAGGCAATAATATATATATATATATATATAATTTATTTAGATACTGTATATTACATATTTCAGCAATGTACCGCAGTTTCATCCAAAAGGGCAGATTTAGACATCTTTAGTAAATCTTCGTACCCAGTGGAATCATCGGCAAGCTGAAAGGATTGTAGGCACCCCTGACAGGGAATGGCATCAACAATGACAGAAAAAACGGTGCATCTCTGAAGGTGTCCCCGAAAAAAATCCGGTGTGGGAAGTGATTAACTAGGGCTCAAGGGGGGCCTTCATTTTTTAGGAGGTTTTATTTATTATTTATTTATCTGTTAGCAAGTTTTATTTATTTATTTATTTAATTATCTGTTCTTTTGTAATGTTATTATTATACCTGAAAAAATACTTAAGGGGTGGCTGCATAGTTTACCGTTTGAGCCTGTGAAACTAGTGTGCTTTTTTGTTGTCGTTTTTAGGAATAAAGTTATGTATCGGATTAATTGTTCGATATGGAGCTGAAAGAGGTGATTCAAATATGTTTTTATCGACTTAACATGTTTGTTTATTTTTATTTATTGAATCGGTGTTTCGTATTTTCTGTTCTTTTTGTAATGTTATTGTTATATCTGGTCTGAAAAAAATACGAAAGTTTGTCTTTAGATCTTAATGGGAAGCGGTGTTTCGTTGATATGTCCCGTTTATAACAAGTAGTGTTGAAAAACAAAAAAACGAAAAAAAAAAAAAAAGTTATAAACGGAATGATGGGTACTATCTGTTATTTCCGTTTGAGTGGTATAAGATTAGTCTCTTTATTAATGGTGTGTAAATAATATTAATATTATATTTGTGTTTATATTTAGTGTAAATTCATTAAATTCCTTATCTTGTTATTTCACTCGTCTGTGTGCACCGGGAAATAAACTATACACATCTGCACATGCGTGCATGTACACACATCTTCGCTCACATGTACGGGGGGTTATTAATTTAATATTTTTTATTTTTGTGTTTTAAATTTAATCTTTTATTTATTTTATTAATATTATTTTATTTTAATTAATATTTTATTTTATTTTATATTTATTAATAATCTGCTCCTATACATACACACGCGCACTCGCATACATGCTTGTACACACAACTGGACGTATACGTATGCCCGTACATTCATCTTCATTAATACAGGGGCGGGCGGGTGATTTGAGAATCTATTATATGGATAGTATGAAGCGGGGGTGGGTTGGGGGTTTTAGGGGTTAAGGAAACTTTGTGGTGTATCTGTAATCCTGTGATAGGAGGGTCACGTGGAGGTGGGGTATCTGCTGGTAAATGTATAATCCGCTGTGTGTGGGGTTAGTTCTGATGTGATTATCTGTGGTGAAAGGATGGGGTGTTTATTGATGAAAGTTTTATCTGGGTTAGGACAAGGTTGTATCAGGGTAGGCAGGGTTTATGTAGTCGCGCCCGTGGTGTGTTTAACATATATCTTGGGGGGGGGGGGGGTACTTTGTACGTAAATAGAAGAATAGGAAATTTGTTATGGGTTTAGGGAGGTCTTGGGGGGATTAGTTATTTTATATGTTTTTAAGAAATACTTTACTATCTTTTTAGAGGGGTATTTGGTTTAAAGGGATAATTGGTGGGTTATGTTAAATTGTTATCAGACCATTGGGCTAGCAGGAATTTTCTTCTGTGGGGGCATTTTCTGAAGACCTCGGTTTTTATGTTCATGCAGTTTATGGAAGGGTTGTTGATAGCTTGTATAATTCTGAATTTCTCAGTAGTGCACAAAGGGAAGGTCCTGGAGGTGGAGCTGTAGGATTTAGGTTTGTCGGTAATTCTCCATTCATTTTGTAGGGGGTGTTGGACTTCTTGAGATCCCATACATGGGTTGCCAGTGTGGTTATGTGGTCTTTTTTGGGGTATTTGAAAGTGTTGTTGTGGGCGTAGAGTCTTTGTTTAAAGGATCCTTGGGTCATTCCGATGTATATATCCTCCCTTTCGGTATTCACCCCAGATATAACCGTGGCTTCGTAAACAACGGAGCTGACTGTGCATCCTCCGCCCAAGGGGCAGGTGTCACCTCTTTTGTAAGAGCAACGGGGGTTGGGTGAATTAGTTGGTGGTTTGGAGGTCAGAATGGATCCCACGGACTGAAAACATGAATAGCTAGTTTTTACTGTATTTCTGTTAAAAAGTTTATGGAGATTATTTGATGGCGGGAAGTGCTTGTCTATTAGTTTGAGAAATTGCTTACCTACGGTATATTTGACGCTGAGGGAAAAAGGGGGGGGGGGGCGAACCAGATAATATTTCTTTGTCTCTTGCGTCTGTGTTGGCTGGTGGATTGGTTGGGTATGTAGGATATTTTTTCGTTATAACTGCTCTCAGTGAGGGCATTATTGTAATACGGGGCGGCTTGTTGGAAAATCTCAGGTGTGGATGAAAGGCTTGAAATTCTTTTACTAATATTGGGTATAAGGTTCTTAAATATGAATGGGGGGTGGCAGGATTTGGTGTGGATATACCGGAGTTGTTCGGTGGGTTTGTGGTATGGCCTAGTTGAATTGTTGGTCAGGTCTAGGGATACGTCTAAAAAATCTACGCTAGTCAGGTTGGTGTCTATGGTGATGTTAAATCCGATTTCTTTTAGGAATGCGGTTAACTGTTTCCTGAATCTGTCGAGTTCTTGCACGTTGTTGTTGCGGGATAGGCATCGGCCGTCGTCTCGGTAGAGGCCGAACTCTTGGTCAGGGAATTTATTTTGTAAGGAGTGTAGGATGAAAAGCCCAATCAGGTCGCATATATCTGCGCTGTCATAGGCTCCCATGGGAACATCAAAAGGGTCTTCAGGGTTGGATTTTTTAACCCATGTTTGATTGTTGAAGAAAAGGAGTGAGCTTCTCACATGGAGGATGGTGTTAATTTCGAGGTCACGTATTTCCACGAAAGTTTTGGCAAATGATAGGACCTTGTCGAGGACTTCCCTATTAATGGAGAGGTAGAAGTCAGCAATATCAAATTGTGTGAAACGGCATTGTTTTTTATCTGGGATGGCCTTGAACCAATTAATGGTTGTTTGTGTATTGGTCCAAAGGTGAAAGTCTGTATGTTTTTTAATATAATCATTAATATTTCTAAGTATACATTTACTGACTAAGCCCATTTCGCTTTTTGCTGGGTTTATGAGTCTGCACGTGGGTCTGTTGTTGAAGTTTGGTTTGTGGTTTTTTAAGGTAAGGAAGGCCCCATTTGGGGTTAACTGGTTGGCTCTGTAATCAATTTTGAGATTTGCTGCTAGGGTCATTGCTTCTTTGTTGATGGCGTTGTGTATGAGATTTGATGCTAATTGGTATTTGTTGGTGATGCTATCTACTGCTAGTTGTTTATATTTATCGTTTTTGACTTTATAAAGATTTTTAGTTTTATCTGAAAATACTAATGTGTGGTCATTTATATATATATATTTTTTAAAGATTATGGCATGATGAACGTTTTGGAGATAAAATCAATTTAATATCACGTAGTAATAGGAAAAAAAGCACATTTTAACACTTTTTTCGTCTTGATCGATACAAAAACTGGAACGTAAATGATGTGTAATGAAATGAAGTAAAGTCTTGTAGTGAATTATAAAAATAATTTATTTAAAAAGTTCAAGTAGTCATAAAAATATTTGTTTCACAACCTTTTTTTAGTATCATAGATAATTTGTAAACACTTCTTTTCTAGGAGCAGTAGCCATTATTAAATACTATTCTGGGAATTATTAAAATTGCTTTCTCGGATTATGAAAGTGTTACTTTGTTTCAGGTAATGTAAACTCAGTTCGCCTTTTACATAATAACCTACTACCGGTTCAAATATGACACCATCTTGTAAAAATCTCGATTATGCTAGCATATTTACTCATTTTAACCATGTTTTTCTTCAGATTTTAACTTGAAATGGTTCATCAAGTAATAATCGCCTATACACACCTTTTTATCATATTCTGTTTAGGATGGCGATCTCATCATTTACCTATATATTTTAGATTAGATAAAATGTCCGAAAGTTAAGAAAAATTATCAAATAGCAAAAAAAAAATATTTAAATGGTTAAAAGTTGTTTATAACATCAATTATATGAGCTAACTAGAATATTTATCCCAGGACGGGTAGAATTAAGTCAAAAATAAACCGGTGTCGGTTCCAACAACGAGTTTACAATTTATAGTCCAGAAAATAGCGCCCCAGGGAATAAACGGTTTAAAATATTTTTACTTGTTTCATAGATAATATTATTGATTGTCGATTCCGACAAGGGGTTGTTGTTGACTTAATAGATTCAGTCATGCAGTGTCTCAGTTACTTTTATTGAATTTGTTTTTTTCTTTCTTCCAGCTTTTTATTCATTATTTTGCCTAAAGATGATTCGTGAACGAATCAAAAGCACTTGCAATAACTTTGGAACTTTTATATTTTTTTTTGACTACAAAACAAAAAAGGTTATTAGACGAATTGAAAAGATCAAGAACGGTACAGTGAAACAAGAATTCTGTAGTATTCAACAATACCCGATATATATATATATATAAATATATATATATATAAATAAATCAACATTTTTATTGAATTTATGGTTCAAATTTTAAATTTCTATCATAAAACTTACTGTTCATCTATTTCATTAAATATAGTGTAGCCGAGAGTCTCCATTGATTTGGTCAGCTTTTCTGTTCGTTTGACACAATCGGCTCGCCAGTCTTTTCTCTCTTTATCCTCATTTGTCAGCTTTTCATCAGAAGTTCCTTGTGAAACATCAACTTCTTCTTCATGACTATAAAAGAAAGAATAATTAATAAATGAAAGCGAACAAGTGTAGATTCAGCACCTCAATATTTTAGCAGCTAAAATGAATGAGTTTAGCATGACACCATGCTTTTCCAAATGTAAACAAAACACATTTTTAAATTGATTTGTTCTCAGAATAACATTTCTTTTATTAGAAAATCTAAAACAATTTATATTTGTATATACAGATCCATACACACAAATTTGGATAAGTTGGAAGTTGAAAGTCCATCAATTTGACTATGACCAAACTTTTCAAGGTCAAAGGTCATATAAAATGTGGGACTTCATTGGCTACAATATGGGCCAAGTAGCGAGTCTCTATAATAAACAGAACCGAAGTCATCACTAAAAGTGTGACTTTCACCTTTTCTATGACTTTGAATTTTGACCTAGATATCCCAAAATTAAATCAGACCATGACCGACATTTTGACCAAGTTTGGTGATGATTGACCAAGCAATGTTGACGTTAGATTGTAAACAAACAAACAGACACAAACTCAACCAAAAACACAACCTCCATGGCAGAGGTAAAAAAGAAATTTTATTTTGAGAAAGCAAACTGGCCTGGCTTCCAAGAAGATCTTGAAAAAAAGATTGCCTATCTCCCAGCAAACCCCAAAATATGACAGCTTCACCAGGTTTGTGCGCCATACAGCTTGGAAGAACATCCCAAAAGGCTGCTGCACACAATACATACCTGGACATATCAAGCCGACAACGGAAATGGCAAAATCTGTTGGAGAAAACTGATATGACGAAGAAAAGTAAAAAGGCATGGAGTCTAATCTGGAAAATCAGCAACGATCCATCAACTCCAATGCAACAGTAGTGCACCATCATTGCCAAACAAGTTGCACATCAGTTGTTACTCAATAGGAAATGCACTACTAAACAGCAAAGACCAAACATAGACCGACTTCAATATTCCCAAAGTACTAGAATAACTGAACCGTTCTTACTTGAAGAGCTTGATATCAGCATCAGTTCCCTTAAGGCTGGTAAAGCCATCGGTCTAGATTATATTTTCACAGAGGAGATCAAGCACTTTGGACCTTTGACACGAAAATAGATCATTGAGTTGATGAACATTTGTATGCTAACAAGAAACATCTCAAAGATCTAGAGAAAAACCAAAACCATCACTCTTCTCAAAATTGGCAAAGATTTAGCGCATGCAAAGAGTTTCCACCCGATCTCCCTGCTATTCCCTTTTTTTAAAACCGGTTTGAGTGGCTAATCCTTAACAGGTTGGCCTCAGTTGCTGAACCAGCCATCATCCCCCAACAGGCAGGATTCTGGCCTGGCAAATCCACAACTAGCCAGCTCCTGAATCACACTCAGCACATCAAAGATGGGTTTCAGAAAGGACTGGTAATAGGAGCCGTCTTTGTTGATCTGTCTGCCGTGTATGACACTGTAAACTACCGCCTCCTCCTGAAAAAGATCTTGGAGCTGAAAAGAGACCTGGCACTCACAGAATTAATCAGAGTCATCTTAAAAGAAAGGCGCTTTTATGTTACCCTAAACAACAAACAAAGTCGCTGGCATCGACAAAAGAATGGTTTACCTCAAGGTAGTGTGCTGGCTCCATTATTATATAACATCTACATTAATGACAAACCAATGAACCAGAACACTGAGTGGTTCATCTATGCTGACGACCTTTGCGTAACATCTCAAGAGAGTAAGTTTGGATCCGTAGAAACAAACTTCTACTCATCTACTACGAGAGTAACCATCTGCATGCAATCTCTGCAAAAACCCAAGTCTGCTCGTTTCATCCCAGGAACCGAGAGGCCAACAAACCCCTAAACATCACGTGGTCTGGAATACAACTTTAGAATCGCACCAATCCTGTCTACCTTGGCGTAACCCTAGACCGCACCCTCCAATCAGAGAACATGTAAAGAAAACAAAATGAAAGTCAGCTCCCGGAACAACATCCTATGGAAACTGATCAACTTCAAGTGGGGAGCCACAGCACACACACTAAGATGTACTGCTTTAGCCTTGTGCTATTCTTCTGTGGAGTATGCTTGTCCTGTTTGGGAGAGATCAACGCATGCCCCAAAACCTAGACTCAGCATTGAACAACACCTGCCACTTGATCACTGGCTGCCTTAAACCTACCAACCTGCATCTCCTCACTGGCATTGCCCCTTAAGATGTGAGACGGGAAGTTGCCAGCTGTGTAGAAATCACAAAAGCTATCAGTGATGAACACCATCTCCTTCATGGACATGAATCAACGGTCCAATGACTGAAGTCACAGAGAAGCTTCCTCAGCCATGTTGAACCCCTAACAACATCTCAGAAAAAGACAAGACTACAGCTGTGGACCAGACGGCTAGAGAATGGCCCCCCTCCTACTGAGGCACTCCCTCCCGGTTCAGAGGCACCCTTAATTCAGTGCAAATAGTTTTGGAGCCTATACATATTTATAATTATTATTATTATTAGTAGAAGTATTTTTATTTTGACCACCCTCCCCAGCATCCCAATGGTTCTTCAGGTTAAATTTGATACAATTCTATCCAATAACTTTGGTAGCTGTAAGTGTTTATTATTAGTAGTACTAGCTGTATCTAGCCGACATAGCCTGATACTCTTTGTACTTTCATTTTTATTTCGCTCATTGACCACTATGTCTTTTCCCCTAATTGATTTCTTGTAAGGAATATACATCATAAAAAAAAATCGGTTTTACAATAAAATCGATAGGACGCCTTACAAATTAAATTTAGACCCCACAAATATTTTCAAGTGTTTTCTTCTTCTTTTAATAATGAAAAATAAAAACATGGTACAAAATAATATATATCCTTTTAAAAGAGTTCTTGCATGCCAACCCGTCTTCCACTTTAAATTGGATTTTTGTGAAGTTTCATTCAATTACATTAATTGAATAAGATTGTTTGAAATTTTAACATACTTTTAAAAAAGGTTAATTTAAAAAATTAAGTTTGAACATGAATTGCTACAGACGATATGTCATCTGACAATTTATTAATATAGAGTAGTAGTAGTAGTAGTAGTAATAATAAAAAAGTAAAAAGTAAAGTGGTCGACCGTAGTTGAGGACGACCCGAAGGCTTCCTTTTTCACCGGCTACTACACCATGATTGATGTAGGGGAGGGCGCTACTCCCTCCCCAGGATTACTTTACTTAACCTTGATCCTCACCTTATGATGCTGAGTGTTTAGCAAAGAGGCATCTGCGATATGACTCGACCGAGGATTGAACCCCGTTCTCCCAACTAATTAACGAACACTAACTATTATGCCAAACGGGCTGGTAGTAATAGCAGTAAAACAATCTACACATCCGGCATGTCAAGTGTGCTTCATGCCTAATTTGGTGAAATTCTGTCCAATAATTTATAAGCTTTTGTTATTTTTACTATTATTATTAAGAGTAGTTGTAACATTAACATTTAACATGCATAGAACGCACGCAGCATTTCAAGGATCCTTCATACTGAAATTTCTGACAAATTATGCGTAATTATAATATAGACTAGTGATGCATGAAAAACTTTCAAAAATAACCCCGCAAAACCTTGGCCTTAAACCATAAAGGGTAAAAGGAGGGGGGGGATTATCACAACTCCTACAGCAACTTACCTTCGGCTTATTTTTATGGGTTTTTCCTCTGGAGGATCATCATCGCCATCACTTGTATTATTCAATTTATTTACAGTCTGACCATCAGGTTTGCTTTCAAAACGACCTAAAATAGAATGTTTAAAAAAATGTAATTCCAATTATTCTCTTCTTTACTAGTAATTTTATTCAATCTGTTATTGCCAGCTAGTGACTGATTGGCACATATCACAATCAAGGACTCGGAATTGTCTCTTCTGAGCCAGCCTCATCTTATTCTGTCCTAGATCTCGTTGCAATGAATCATGTGATCTTGTTTCCAGATGACTACTTGATGTTGATCGGTGGCAACTCAGTCATTGTTTGTGGCCATTAGTTTTCTTTCCTTTAGGCAACTGATGGATGCAAAATGGTGACTGAGTTGCTACTGATCAACATCAGCAAGTGGTATAAGGCTAACAGAGTTTTAGTGAAAATCCAGGAGTCGACATCAGAAACTGTCATCTTCTGGTTGTTTCTGCCTCTGCATGTGGTGAGCAAAGACGTGTCAGGCACGGAACCGCAAATCAATGGAGTGAAAGTTGCAATGTTTCTTCGGAGCCATTCTTCAGGTTTCATTAATTTATTATTATTAAAATTTTAAATAGTAATTATGCTGTCTTAGGGCTGCGTGTAACCGTCGGACAACTAGCCTACACTATTATCGACAAACAAGACCCTGAGGCATAGTGTAGTTTAAACCCAGGTGTTATTATTCATCGAAAAAGGTAAAAACTGAAAAGAAATTAAAAAAAAAAATATTCTCAAAAAAACAAAAAAACATGCGAATACAAAAATGACGATGAGGCAGGATACGAGGAGTTATTAAAATCTAAAAAAACGCTGTGAGCTAATGAATTGCAGAATAGAAAATATTAGAAGCATACAGATAATACAAGACAGGAGAGATACACATGTTACGAGCGGTTAAAATAGAGATTCACACGTTGTGAGAAAGAGTGAATAAAGTTCGCTTAGATAAAAGAAATGTACAAATGGAAATAATACTCATGCTATTTAATTTTATTTTTAGGGAGAAGAAAGGTAGCGTTTCTTACCAGAGATGCTTAAAATATCGGAATATTTAAGTGGATAGAAATTCCTCTATGTAGGTCCGTGACTAAGCAGCTTGGAGAGAGAGCACCGAAAGCCGCCCACCCGGTGTCGAGGCTAAAAAATCCCTTACAAGAAAGAGGGCCGACAAAGAGAAATAAATCTAAGGGACTTATTCTACGCTAAACAGAACAGTAATCATCAGCTAATTCTACTCAACTTCAGTTTTAAATTTACAATTTTTAAGATTTAGATAAAACATAGAATGGTGGTTAAATAGAAAATATCCATGCCATCATGACCGCCTTATGTAAAATCGGTATAGGCGAACCGATGTTAATAAAAAAAAAAATCTCTCATTATATCTGGTTATAGAAAGACATTTAAAAAAATTTTTATTTTAATTTTTTTTGTTATTTTTCAATTTATTTAATGCAAAGTGTTTTACAAACATTTGTTTTGACTTATTTTTTTGGCTCTGAAGTTTTATTTATTTTAATTTTAACTTTACATTAAATAAATTTAATAACAACACAAATAAAATTTCTTTTTATATCCAAATGTCTTTAAGGTTTTATGTTGCTTCATGTAAAATATAGCTACATCCATGGCATGCAAAGATATTAATAAGTTGATGATGACACAGATGAAAGGGGAATAATAATAATAATAATAGCAGGTATTCCAAATCATCATGATCATCATCATCATCGGTTTAACGTCCGTTTTACATGCTGGCATGTGTTGGATGGCTTTTAGAAATCGACTTCCAAACTAATCTATCCCTGGCCAAGTCTTTATTTATCCAGCTTTCTCTTAAATCCTTCCTTATCACTTTTTCCTATGTTCCTATTTACTTGCCCCACCACAAGGACAGAGTTAGACACAAGGTAGGCTTTTAATGTGGGGAAATCCAGCTCCCCCAAAAGGGGCACTCTGGATTAAAACAAAAATAAAAATTGCCTCAATCTAGAAGGACTTCTCCTTCACCGACAGAGGACAGAATAGACTGTGAAGCATCAGACAGATACTACACTTTGTTCCTAGCCAAAAGGTTAAGAAGTATCATGTTTTCTTTGGCCTTCCTCTGCCAACTGACCTTTTAATCTCAACTGTTTTACATCTACTAACTCAAGACCTCTCATCCAGTCTTTCATCATGACCATACCAACTAAGTTTCCTGTTTTTCACACATCTCCGTATACTATCCGGATTGAATCTTCTTTTGAGGTTATCAGAACAAAGCCTGTCTTTTAGACTCACTTTACACATTCATCATATCATTTATCTCCATGCAGTGCATGTCTTCAACCTCCACTGGCCAGGTTTCACTTCCATATGGCATCACACTTTGTACATAAACCGACATTTTATTTTCATTATTTTCAAAATCTTTTAATGGGGCACATCGATCTTTGCAAAACAAACAATGGTATCAAATTTATTTTAGTATCTAAATTAGCCACTGAATTATGACCATTCAAAGTTTGTTGGAAATTAGAAAATTTTCTCACGTGCTATTGGTGAAGAAGCCAATTTTCACAATGTATAACTAAAAATACAGGCTTCAAACAAGTGATACATCTTTACAAATTTAACGCCATCTTGTGGTAAATGACAATCAAAATGGAAGCAATAATTATTAGATCGAACCAGCCTAAATATTATGCAAAATCCCATTACCCTTGAAAAAACATGAAAAAATGACACAGAAGTGCAACTCAGTTCATATAAGATTGAGTAAAAAAAACTAACACATTGAACATTCTTACCATGATTCATAGCAGACAAGCTCGATTTTCCTTTTAATAGTAAATCGATAAAAAAAAACCTCAGATTTGGACCATGTAAAAACAGACAGAATCACAATTTGATACTAGGGCCAAAATTTCTTTAGTATTTTCAACTTTGATTTTTTTATGAAAGACAACTTAAAATCCTATATTAAGCCAACCATATTGATAAATGTCCCGTTTTATTTAAGATCAGACTATCTTTATATGCATAGAGATACACAATATTGTGCACAAAAAAGATTTTCTACGTAAAAATTTGGTTATCACCGAAAATAGTAACTTAACTTGAAGTAGCCTGAAAAAAAACCCCTATTAATTACACAAGAGAAAAAACTGTACATTTATAAAGAGAAAAGATCAAATTTTGTTTACATCCAAATTTTATCAAAACAATCCTCAAAATAAACAAGGGAATGTCTATTATATTTACAGTCTTTTCACTTTAAACTAGGCTGATGTGTGATACCTACTAAGAATTGTAGATTTATAGAGAGAAACAATTAAATTTTGTTTACTTACTCTTAGTGTGTCATTACACAAGTCCAGTAAGTAATGATAAGTATGAATGAGTAAAGTAGCATTTATAAAAAAAAGCACAACAACTATTATTATAGCAGATGAAAATTTTTTTTTCATCATAAAGTTGATTTGAATAATAAAATCAGACTCTTACTTGAATTTGCTGATGACTTCTGAGGTGGTGTTTCATTTGATGTGGACCCTTTCCTCTTATGACTACTTCCATCTTGGGGCTGATTATCGGAAGAGTTATTTCCCTTGAAAGTTTCTCGGTCATAGTCACCGACACTAATCGTAGTCATCTCTTTAGTGATACATTCAATCTGAAGAGAATTAGGTTTTTCAGAGTTTGTATCTAGATTTTCTTGCTTAACATTCGCCTCGACATTGTCCTCGAGTTGAAAGACATTATAACAGTGATCTCCAGAGCTTTGCACCTGGCTATCACATGCGGCCTCTTTATATATCAAACTGTCCATTTCTTGATCATCTGTTTCGTTAGTTTCCCTGGGAACTTGAGAATAAGGGTAGTGCCGTTGATAGGCGGCTTGAAACTGATTGTAGTAGAACCAGTAGCATTCTTGATAGTGTTCGTTCCAAAGATCATTCCAAATCTCATCGTAAGTTTGAATTTTTTCTTCATTCTCTTCTTCCACAAGGATTCCATGATTGTCTTCCTTCTCGGTGCTCTCATCTTGGTTCTCAGATAAGCCAATAACCTTGGAGATATTATCATGGAGTCGTGAATAGGAATGCATCATGTGGACAAGTTCAGCTTTCTCGTTGGCTCGGTTGTGGGCATCGGGATTTTCCAATTCCACGTATGGCTCAGAGACAGCTTCAGTCATCTCTTCTGGACTCAATTCGCTGACGCCTTTCATTGTCCGTTCAACAGCATCATCAAATGAGCGTCCCTGCGTTCTGAACGTCCATAACAATTGTGGATTAGACTGATTTGTAACACTTCCATCTGTCGGGATCACTTTGTTCTCATTTGGACTGATTAAGGATTCTTGATTTCTATGATCTCGGTGTTCATCATTATTATGATTTGATCCTGAGGCTCGGAGCTCATCTTGAACTGAGCTACTATCAGTGCCATCTTTAGGTTCCTGATTCAAATCAGTTGTTTTTAAGATAGTTTGATCAGGCTTTAAAGATTGATTTAATGAATGTTCTATCTGCTTGCTTTCTTGTAAATCTACTGATTGTTCAGTCTTTGCTGAACTCCTCTCACTACAAGTTGAGTCATTATTTAAAGTGTCTAATTGAGTGCTTGAATCTTTTACTAAATGATTACAGTCAGAATTGGGTAAAGTCAAATTACTGCTTTTGATCGGTGTTAAACTGTTATCATTAACACCATTTGATGTAGAATGATTGTCATTTTCACACTTAATAGCATCTAAATTTTGCACTGAACTATCATTTTTTGATATGTCTAAATCTATTTTAGCAAACGAGTTAGAACAGGAATTGTTTTCCATTTGTGACTCTTTATTATGATTTGGTGGTTCATGGTTTAAATTCTGACATTCTTCCTCATCAATCACTTCCATGTTTTCCGTCTCAATTTCCACTTCAGCAATTGGTGGCACAACGTAAGTGGAATTCTGTAAGTCAAGCTGGTCTGGGTATTTGGTCACCCATCCCTGCCACACTAAGTACTCCCCATATTTCAGCCAATAGTCTTGCCACATACTGTCTACATAAGACTCCTGTTGTGAAAATGTCTCTGGAGGAATTTCTGGTATTAACAAAGATGATTCAGCTATTGGAATTTCTTCCTCAAACAAAACATTTTTATAGTTTTTCTTTCTCTTTTTTCTCTGCTTTTTATATATTTTTTTCTTTTTCTTTTCTTTCTAAAAACAAAAAGAAAAAGTATAAATGATCAAACAATGAAAATTAGCAGATTAGTCAAATAATAATAAGAAGAAAATATTCTCAATTAGTTCTTTTATTTACATAAATTAGATGTCCGAAGTTGATTCCAAAACTTTCAGATAAAAATTAAATCATGCCTGGCTTAGAACATTGAATTAGGAACTACATATTATGTAAAAATATTTTATAACTATCTACAGAACCCTATATATATATATATAGTCTCGGAAGTTTCTCAACCATTAAAACTATATTAAAAAAAAAAATTTTTTTTTAAATTATAGTCCCAAGTCTTCCAGTGGAAAATCACTCATGTAAGTCAATTTATTTTTTACAGTTATTATATTAGTTTATTTCTAACACTATTTTAAGGGATCATCAGTTGTTTACCATGAAAAACTGTTTCGGGAATTTAATATAATATATATATATATACAAAGTTAGGTATTTGTATGAACAGGACTCACTCTTCAACTAATTAACTGATCATTATGAATTTTGGAACAGAGCTGTTAAGCGGAGGGAATCATAATGTGGCTATATTTAGTTTAAGAGGGTAAAAAGGGGGCGGAAACCCTTCATGAAAATTCAAATACCTGTGATTTTGTGAAATATTTAGCAATAAGTGTTAGACATCAATTAATAAATCTTACCCAAATTTCACTTTCTTTGGAGTATTTTAAAAAGGTTCTTAGGGTGTATAATATGGCCACCACCTCCCATTTGAAAATTCAAATAGATCAGATTTGCAATGAATTTGATCCATAATTATTAGACACCAACTAAGCACGGTTCCCTAAATCTTAATTTCGGACCAAGACTACAATAAGGACTCCAGTTCATTAACACAATATGCGGAACATGTTTTGGAAGTCACCGGCGTCTTCCGGTTGACCTCGCAATAAACAAAACAATTTATCGTTTTTTTGTTTTGCTTTTATTTACTAAATAAAAAACAAATTTTAAACGCAGAGCATTCTATATTTCGTGTTGTGTATTTTAAGAAAAAAGTGGAGGGCTACATGAAAATACTTTTTTTTCTTTTTGTAGGGAGGCGAGTAAATAGCGAAGTTTTATTTATTTGTTTATAATTGTTGCTTACAGAAAACAAAAAGAAAAAAACTTCATAAACTTTAAATTGCTTACGTTTGGAAAGTGATTTTTGAAGTCTAACTCCGCCCTCGTGGGGAGGCAAAACGAAAGATTACAAGTCAACCGATTTTTAAAAAAGCGTATATATTTCGTTTATTTATTAAAATAACTTGCATAATCTTCCGTTTTGCCTCCTCGGGCTAGGAGCAAAGTGTAGTATGAAAAAAATCCTTCTAAACTGAGGTAAGATCCAGAGTGCCCCTTTTTGGGAAGCTTGATTTTCCCCTACAAAACGGAAGATTACTTAAGTCCGGCGATAAATATTTCATACACCCCATTTCTGCCCTCCTGGGGAGGCAAGTAAATAGTGACACAAAAACATGTGAGAAAACATCTTCTAAAAGAAAACATGTTAATATTTTATTTGTTTTATTTATGGACCCTCTGCCTTAAAATAAATATTACCATGTTAAAAGAAAAAAAAATCCTAAATAAAAGGTTTATTTACAAGTTGTTTTGTAAATAGCAACCACGTGTATTGTGAGGTCAACCGGAAGACGCCGGTGACTTCCAAAACATGTTCTGCGTATTGTGTTAATGAATTGGGGTCCTTATTGTAGTCTTGCTCCTTAATTTCTTCTTAAGACCCATTAAGCTTAAGCCTTAAATTTGAGACATTTTTGAATCGAAATCATGTAATGAATTCTGATCAAAATTAGAATAAGGATTCTAGACATAAGGTTTAGTATCATTATATTTTGATTTTAATTTTAATCTTTGTAACGAGACATAAAATTGGTGCAAAACTGTTCTGTTCTGGCAATGAATTTTACCCGTCTTGGACGGATATTATCCTCATACATACACGTATATACTAACAGGCTTTGTCGGCTTGCTATTGTTTCATTAAGTTCGATACTTTAAACATTAATGTTAAATAATAAACATGTAATTCATAACTTTGTTATAAATCTGAAACAAAATCTTTCTCATTTATTCATATAGATACATGAAAATTAACATTTTGATAATTTTGCTATAAATTTATTTATCTTTCAAATGTGACCGTAAAGGAAGAAAAAGAAAGAATAAATCAGTTTGCCTTTTCACTTGCAAGTTAGAACTAGATCGCAACTTGTTAAAAATCAAGTTGGTCATTCTAAAGAGAGGAACATTTGTCTGGGAAAGAAAACTTTATTGTGAAACAGAACAATTTGTTATATTAAAATCAAACGAATCATTCAATTAAAAAAAACAATAGCAAATAGTATTTAATTAATAAAATGTTCTTTTTCAAAACTAATATGCAAATTAGTTAACCTTGCACCTGATATCGCATGTACATAAAAAAGATTCTGCGTTCATTTATTGTGTAAAATTGAATTAACTTAAAATAGAGCGTTTTGACTTTACTGTTAGTGTGAGAAAGGACTCCAACTTTTGCATTTATTCATTTAGATACATATGTAACAAATGATAATAAATTGTACTTAGATTAACACTTTACTGCATTTTCACAGCATTACTAATCATTAGAAGTGTACGTGATGTTGAATAGATCTTGGTTTAGACAAACAAGGGCTCATCAGGCAAATGAAAATGTATCTAACTAAAAGAAAACAAGAGTTTATATTGAGCTGAAAGGTTTAGTTTATTTGTACTTGTAGGGGAGACAAATATGCTACTGCTAACGAGAATCTACCAAGTTTTGAGGGAAGAACAAATATCACATAAAAAAATAATATTTACAGCTACAAAACAAGCTTATACATGTGACATTTTTAGATGTTAAAATCTTATTGACTTAATCAAATCTTTTGCAGGTTAGAACATAAATACATATTATAATCTTTAAACAGTCATAAAGTGAAGAATAGGTTGAATGTATAGGTTGATAAGCTTTTCCTGTGGCAAAAAAAACCTCCTAGAATGTTGCTTCCCACTCTTTGTAAATATTTGAGTAACACTGCAAATGTGGTGTGGACCCATTTTATAAATTGCATTTCTCCCTGAATGATCATCCCCTTCGGATCTCAATAATATGGCGGATAGCATCCTTTCTGAGAGTCCAAAGTTTAAATCCGTCGGCCTGACATTCTCAGGCAACATGAAGTGGAATAATTACATAGAAGATGCTGCTAAGTCTGCCACAAAAAAGGTAGACTCCCTTTACCGGGCTAGAAAACTTCTCACACCTGCCAGTATCTTACATTTCTATAAACCACCATTCACCCGTGTATGGAGTATTGTTACCACATCTGGGCTGATGCACCAATGAATAGCCTCTCCCTTTTGAACAGGATCCAAAAAAGAATTTATAACCTAATAGGTTTTGCACAGTCTGTCAAGCTCCAGCCCCTGTCGCATCGCCAGTGTTGCATCCATGTGCTTGTTTTACAAGTACTTCACTGGAATGTGCTTCGATGAACTTACTGCACTTGTATGCCTTCAATGTAAATACTCCCGACCAACTCAACTAGAAGCAAAATCCCACCTTTTCACCGTAGAGGTCCCTAGATGCCAGAAGATTCCCTACTTTAATAACTTCTTTCCTCAGATAGAATTCCTTCTCTGCTCCCCCTGACCATACCAACATGCAGAAATTTTAAATGTTATGTAAACAAACATCTTGCTGTTCAACTCCCCGCCCAGGTTGCCCGCCCCCCCATCCTAAATCTGACCACATATCATAATAGGTGGCCGTTTTTTTCTTGTACAATGATTAGGTTTTTTTGCAGGTTGAGTGCCTGGCTGTAAGCCATTGGGCAGACCAAGATATAAGTTAATGGATAATATTTGTAGGTGGACAAACCGGAATGCAATTGGACTATTTCGTTCAATGTATAATAAGACAATGGGGAGGACCATAGTCGCCGACGTCTTACGAAGGCAGGGCCGTCCATGATGATGATGATTTGAACTATGTAACTATTTTAATGACAAATGCGTTTAGTTCCGCTTTTTTTAACAACAAATTTTCAGTCCTGTTTTTTAACGTCTGTGCCGTTCACACTTAATTAATACACTTTGAAAAATCATTCCATCTTATAAAACAATGGTTATTCTTCAATTTGGTGGACAAAGTATAGAATTTTAAGTGAATTTTCATAAAAAATTTCCAAATTGAAAACTTTAGTGAATAAAATTTTACAGAAATTTAATTTTACAAAGTATGTTTTTGATACCATTATAAAAAGCAGGGTTTCCCCAATAATAATCAATAGGATTCATATCGATCTTATTTAACATCGCAAACGGCTTAACAATATAAGAGAATTAGGTTCACAATTTTGTCATTTTCGAGTAAGTTAACTTTTTCGTTAATTTGAAAACAATGTGTATGTAAAAATACCCCCTTTTCTCCTTTCCGTGAGACGCATTATAATAATAAAGAAAGCAGGGTGTTCGCTATTTCTTTTCTCTCTCTCCCCACTTTCTTTTCTCTCACTCTGTACCCTCTTTCTTTTATCTCTCTCTGTCCTCTCTTTTTTTCTCTCTCTCTGTCCTCTCACTTTCTTTCTGAATAAATATTTCTATGTTTAAAAGAATTTTGTCTTTTATTTTGAAAAATATTTCATTAAATGAGGTTCCTGTTCTATATTTGATGACCTGTAATTTTTCGGGTTATGTGTCGTCTATGATCTATTTTAATGGATGATGACGTCATAAGGATCTTCCACCAAGTAAGTGATGGAAGAATATGACATATCCCTTATGTATTGGCTAAAACAGAACCGTATAAAGCTACATAAAATGAGTGAAACTGCCAGTAAAATCTTCCATTATATTATTCAATAAATATATTTTATCTTTACACACTTGAAATTTAGAATAAAAAAATGATTCAAAACTTTACTTTAAAGCTTCATAATAAGCCTTTGTTTAAAAATTGACTGATGATTTCTTTTATTAAGCAAATTTCAAAGTTTTGATGTCAATCCCTTTTTATTACATGGCTAAAAGTTGGATAACTCCAGAAAATCTTCCAATATTAGAAAGAAATCAACTTTTTAAAAAAATTCCTTATCCAAAAATTAGTAAAGTGTAAAAGTTTTAGGCTTGGATCTTTAATAGGTAACTTTTTACAAAAAATTTGGTAGTGTACATTTTACCCATTTTTCTGCCCAACTGACAAATTGGGCTTCGGGCCACGTTTACATGTTAGAAATCAGAGGTTTTTATGGATGTACTAATGAAAAATTATTTTTTAGCTTAATCTGCATGATGTCATTAATCATAATAATAAGTTTTAATGTGTTAGCTGCTAAAATAAAACTTATATAAACAGTCAAAGTTGCTCTTCTGTATCGTTTCTGCACAATTTTTGTGACAGCATGTGATTTTGACCAATGTTTAAGACTGGGTTATCTAAGAATTATTAATTCCATCTATATTATCTTTCTTTTAATGAACTATGTCATTATATTTATAAAGATTTTTCACTTATTTGAAGCTTTTATCTTTAGTTATACACCGCTCAAGTTGGCCTTGTATTCAGTATCACACAAAATGCAATGTCCGACTAAATTTGAATGGCCATAACTCAGGTACTAATTGAGATACCAAGATAAATTTGGTATTTTTTTGATATCGTGCAGAACTATATATGCATACCTACAATTTTTTTTGGTATATTGAAAAAAAAAATTCAGTTTGTGATACCTAATAGTAGGCTCTTATGCTTCAGTGGCAATAAAATACCTTGTTTGACACAAACAAAGAAATAAAGTCGTTTGTTAAATGAATATTTCCATGTAATGATCTATTGTCTCTGCATCTGTATTCATTTGCATCCTATTTGTTGTATAGCTATTATTATATATCTCTGTTATGAAACTGCCAAGATAAATGGCTTCATCAACTGCATCATGCATCGCAAGTGTTTCAGCTGGTAAAGTGCTGGACATCTTATCTTATTTGATTTCCAATATCGTGGACAACTCTTTTGGTGTAGACCAGTAAAAAATATCACATTATCTCCTGTATTTGAAATCCCATCTGAAAGAATACCCCATGAAGTGTTGCAGTAGACATAAATTCTTCATTTTCTTTTAAGCTATCAAGATTATGAAAGCAAATATTTGAGCTTGCTTAGCAGACTGGTTTATTAGCTTTCAGCATATGCTCAACTGTTCGATGCTGCTTTCACCTATTTAATTTTAAAGCATCATCAGTTAAGTCTGGTCATGTTTGAGTCGTTAGATAATTTAGTTGACCAGCTGTTACTTTTGTTTATCATTCTTGTTGCGTGAGGATGTTTGTCACTTTTCTACTTGCAGAAACTAAAATTATTCATTTATTTATCTTTTTCATTCAAATAAAATTTGATTCTTTGTGTGCATTTTCCTCCTCTATTCATCACTTTAGCATGGATCCACTCATCACTTTCTGCTAAATGGTACTTGATTTTTTCATTGACTTTCGGAATTCTCAAGTTTTCCTTTTGATTTAGTGTTGTGGAATTTCTTGGTTTTGACATTTGCTCTTTCTGTCTCTGATTATCTTCATTTCCATATAACTTTGGTGCATCATTGTTGTATTCTTCTAAACTTATTAGCTCATCATTCTGCCTTTCTTTAGGCTGATTGATGTCTTTTATGCTAGGGTGTAAATAATTGCAAAGTTTATCGAAGGTGTGATCGTTGCAGTACAAGCTGTTGTCTTGATATAAAACAAATTATGGTCCACAAGATTTTTTTACATGCACACTGCATCTTTCAGATACCCAATTAAAAGAACTACAACAGTGAGTGTAGGACGAATATGGAATTTCAAAGACAAAATTATAGAATTGAATAGAAAATACTAGATTAGCCAAATCCATATATTCCCAGTTCCAAGAAATATGTGTTATGTACTACAGAAAAGGATCGAATTCTACCAGCTATAGAATCATCAAATAGTTGCTTGAATATTAAATCCAAAGTATTCAAAATGTGCCCACATCCATAGAAATATTTACCTTTAGCATGGTCACTTAAAAACGATATCCAATTTCAACCATCTTAATAACTTGACATATCTAAATAATTTAACGCATGTGGCCTGCCTATTAAGGTAGTTTGATCTCAACATGCATAGTGTATATTATGTGCATATGTATTGGATAGGTAGCATATACTTGTGTGCGTTTGCCATACTGATATGGGCACTGATAAGTGTATATATGTAAATGTGTACATGCTTGCCTTAGAGACTTCGTTATTTGCATAGTAGGACCCAGACAAAATGTATCCTCATATTTATTCATAATAGATGCTTAATCCAAAGTTGAAGACAAATGTTAATGTAATGAATATCTATATATATATATATATATATATATATATATGTATATGTATCACCCAGATTATCCATAAGATGTTTTCATTTAATGTGTGTTTAACAATGAAAATGCTATTCCAAATTTATGTGAGAGAAACAGACGGACGAACAAAGCCACTTAGAGAGATGCTTGAATGCATCTAATAAAACAATCGAAAAACAAAACGCGCTTAGCAATAAAAATACTATTGGAAACTTAAGCGTGACAGACCATAGATGTATCTAAAACTGAAAAGATTTAAAAAATAAAAATATTTTACCTTAGGGTGTTCCGTTTTATCGATTACCACAGTGCTGCTAACAAATGAAGTGGGCAAGCCCCATTGCTTCATCAATTCTGCTTCTTCTTCTGCAGTCTTGGACATTTCTGGTTCTACCGATCCATCATTGTCACCATCACATGGTTTCATTGAATCTGCACTGTCAAGAGAGGCAGACGAATTTGAACTGACATTGTCGTCGTCTTCTCCGAGAGGAAATTCTGCAACAGCCAACAAAGAGGAGCAGCAACTAATGTCGTCGCTGTCGTATGTCAGTTCTTCATAGCCTTGTTTATAAAGATCAAAGTCCCTTTTAAAAAGAAGAGAGAAAAAAATGAAAGATTTCTTTTAACTCTTACACTGCCAGATTTAGTTTTTCTTTTAAATCTCCCAAATAAACTTATCCCAAGTATGGGATGCCCACTACAGGTGCTGCTGCAATCTACTCTGTCAGACTTATGTCAAACTTGATGTAGTTTCAAGTGAATAGAGAGAGATAGATAAGAAAGAGAAGAGAGGGAAAGAGAGGGGGGGAATATAACAAATACTGAACCAACGGGCAATAGTTGATCTAATATACTACTAAAACAATGATGTTGTCTTATCACCATGTACACTTTTCATCTATACATGGATGTTTTAGATGGTGGGAGGAAGGGTGAATCAAGTAAATAAAAGGTGAATAAGAAAAGTAGTTGGAGGAGGCAAAAGAGGTAAATAATTAAAAGAGAGAGAGGAGAGAGGGGAAAGAGGAGAGAGGGGAAAGAGGAGAGAGAAGGTTAGGGGAAAGAGGAGAGAGAGGTTTACAGAAAAAGGAAGAGAGATAGAGAGAGGGTTTATTATGACATTAGAATGTATTTTATAAATATTTGGAAATGCCAAATATTTCGTCAGTTTTCCAAAAAATTTGCTCACATTTTACAAGATTGTTGGAAATATTGCTCTGATATTTTTCCATCATTTTGTAAGTGACACATTTCCATTTTGTAAGATTTCCTTTGTTATTCTCATTGGAATCTCCATTACATCTTCTAAAGTAAAAGTTGAACTTGAAAAAATGTAACAGACTATTTTAAAATAACAAGGCTATTCATATGTATAAAAATATTCATATGCATAAAAATATAACCAAGAATCACAAGGATGGCGTAACAATATTTCCAGCTAAATTTTATAAAGGATAAGTGATCTTTGGAAAAATGAGATAGAAAATATTTGGAAATTCCAAAAGGTTTTCATAAATATTTAATAAGAAAAAATACCGACCCAACGGTTCATGGGTGATCTAGCTAATATTAAAATGCCAATATTTCTCAATATTTCAGATTTTAAAAATCTTTGAGAATATGACATCATAACAGAGAAATGTATCAGAGTTTCAATAGATGCTGGCTCATAATTATAATAAGATTTTAAAGAGAATAAAAGAGGAAACAGGGATGTGAGTAGCCAATTGCAAAAAAAGCTGAAAGCAAGATGAATTACCCAACTTGGGGGACCACAGCCTTCCCTGTGCGTGTGCAGGTGTGGGTGGAGGGCAGTACAAAAACAATAACTAAAAACAACTTAGATAATGTGTAGTAAAGACACGGTTAAAATAATAAAAAAAATGTTTAATTTGTGAAATATCAATCTTGGTAAACAAAATGTCAAAACACTGAGTGCCTATCTGGGGGAAAGGAGACAGGAAGTAATTCTTTGATGAATCGTTTGAAGTCTTAGCCTTCATGGCAAAATTTTCAGTTTTCAGAGAGAACTGTCATAAGAGGAAGGGGAGAAGAGAGAAAAAACAGGAAAAGAGAAAGAAAGATAAAGCAAGAGAAGAGAAGAGAGAGAGATAAAATCCAGTCAAATAGCAATGAAAAACTAAGGAGGTAAGGCTCTAGCGATTTGGCAGAAATCAGCTTTTTCTTATTACCCCTCCCCCCTCTCCTCCCCCCAAATGCGAATTTCAGCCAAAAAGCAGAAAACTCACATTCATAGTCATCCCTAGCGCTTTAAGTGCAAATTCAATTTTTCTGGATTGAAAAAGAAAAAGCCGAAATCCGCTACAAAACAGACAACACACATCCCTGAAGAAGACATAAAATTCAAGGTGTAAAACTCCTCTGCCAATGGAAGCCACATATTCATGGCCTTGTGTCTTACTAGCTTTATATTATTAGTATATAAAAAAAAATGCATTCATCCGGAACAAATGTTTGTAATTTAGTTGCACAAGACCATAAGTATTGTGGTGAGCATGATCCTCATCATGTGTTCCATTCTTAGTTAATTGTGGTCTTCGGTTATAATAAGTTAAACGTAGTAAATTACTAAATAAAGAAGTTCAAATTATTAGTAAATGAGATTACCTGATGGCGGCTCTGGTAAGATGACAATCAATAGAAAGCTCATCCTTTCCCAAAACTAGTTTCATTACTGCAATTGGTTCCATCTTGAATCAGCTGTTACATTCTTTCTGAAATAAGTAAAACGAACATAAACAATTAAAAAAAAAATGGATTTTAGGAGGAGAAAAGAACCATAATGATTGACTTTAAACTTTAATTCAGATCAGAAGTTATTTTCTATTCAGCAGTTTAAAAATCAATTTAAAACAAGTGTCAGACATTTTAAAAGCTATTTTCCACTCTATAACAAAGACCAATGTGTACTTATTTGTATGTATGTATATATATATATATATATATATATATATAATAATCCAGGTAGAACATCCACAGGGTAGTAATCCAAAGAATTCAACCGAGTTTATAAAAAGTGCTCAATATCAAATAGAGCTTTTATATATGATTATTTTTATTTACACAGACATGTACAAAATCTGCGACACTGGCATGTCGATGTTATCGATCAACAGCTACTATAAAGTGAGATCTCATCAGGCAGAGTGAGAATCCGATCTTAACCTTATATATTTCCAAATATGATCTGTGTAAATAAAAATAATCATATATATATAAATAAATAAATGGGAAAGATTTTTCCACCTATCGTAACTATATTAACATCAAAAAAGGTTATGCTTATTCAATTCTGTGATACAACATAAGATTTTGAAATACCATATATATAGTAATCTGCAAACACCCACAAACAGTTTTAGGTATTCCTAATTTGTATATTTATCGTTTTAATAGTTTCTAATAAATTAATATTCTGTAACATACATTTGTAATTTACATTGTCATATTTCTTATATATAAGCAATATTTTTGTCAATAGTAAAACGTCTGATATCGCCAGGATGCTGAGAACAGATGCTACACTTTGATCTTAGCCAAAAGACCAAGGAACCATAAAAAAAAGAATTTTCTTTTTAACTTAGCATCAAGGGAAGACAATTTAGTGAAGTAAATCAAACATGAAAGATTACGAATACAGTAAAGTTACACAAAATAATTCATAAATAGAACATTTATTGAAATAAATTAAAATGTGTGTGTGTTTTTTGCAAAACAGTTTATTTACAATAGATTAAAAATTTTTAATAAATTAAGTCACGTTTTTTTTTCTTTGGGGAAATTTTTTTTTCTAAAAAGACAATTTTTTTTAAGAAATGAAAATTTTTGAAATGTACAGTTTCTTTGAAAATGTGATTATTTTTAAATATTTTCTTTAAGAAATAAAAATTCTGAAATGAATGAAACCTGTCAGATGTGGGTTTTTTTTTTTGGGGGGGGGGGGGGGGTAAACGAACAGTTCCTTTAATAAATTAACATTTCGAAATAAATAAAAACATTCATTATTTGAAAGTGTTTGATTTTTTTTTTAAACAAAAAGTTTCTTTAAATCGGATAAAATAAGTTTTAAAAATTGTCTGTCCTTGTTGCTAATGTAAATCTTCAGAAATGAAAACAAATAAATTCGCTCAAATCACTAATCTGCACAAGTGCCAAATTGTGTATAGGCGATAAATATTGTTTCCTGTTGTTGTTTTTGTTAAATATTAGTAAATTTGGAACAATTTCAACTCAAAATCTAATTGGTTTTATGCATGTAAGCTTAAGAAAAACACCCTTCAAATGTGTAAATAATCACTAAAGTCGTTGAAGAAACGGAAGTTGGAGAAGAAATGGTACATGTAAAAATCGGATCGTTAATAAGTATTAAAGAAACGAAGTAAAAGTCTTGTAGTTAAATTATTTATTTATAAAAAAAACAAATCTAAATTATGTATAAAAATATTTATTTCACAAGATTTAAAAAAATCTAATTAAACAAAATATACAAAGATTTTTCTAAATTTAAAAAAAATGTAACTTAAGGTAAACTGAACTGAAACCAGCACCAGTAATTTTCCAAGATTAAAAAAAAAACAACATAAAATTAAAGTATGTTTCCTGACTAGGACAATGAATACCGTCTCTCTTTCTCTCTATCTGAGCAACTTGGGGAACATTTTTTGTCACTAAGTCTCACATGACGAGTCTGGGTTGCTCTTGTTCTGACAGGTTGAGAGTACAGGTTAGACAGCTTGTCTGGCTGCTGTTTCCGACTGGTAGTGCAGGAGCCTTAACTCTTAGGTAGCGCTAAGAGCCACTGCTCTATCAACAGTTGTATAATATCGTGGGTAACTGTACATGCCATGTCGCGCATGGAAAGGGTGGTGAGCTTTCTCAAGGCCACAACCCCCATGGACCAAGTCTCGACTAATGGTCCGGTTGTGGGATTTTATTAGCACCAAACAAGTATCCACTTTGCCCTCCCCACTCTATCTAAAATCAAAATGACAATACAAAGAAAAAGTAACAAACCTAAACCAGACACCCACCAAAAAAACATCTTCGCCTCCTCCCTTGAGGCTTGCATTCACAAATATCCGGGAGCTTAGAATCAACATCAATGACGTAGAAACCTTTCTCCTAGTAAACTCTCCAGATATCCTAGCACAAAGTTAAACAGACCTACAATCCTCAATCTCCTCACACCATTTTGACATGATTAAATACCTCCCACTCTACTGTAAAGACTCTGACAAACATATGCACGGGCTAGGAGTTTATGTTCGAAACACCCTCCCCTTGACTAGAGAACATAGGCTAGAATCAGATTATCAAGCCTACATGTGCTTTAGATTAACCTTACAGCACAGCATTAGTTACTTATATTTCTTATACTGTTCTCCTTTGACCCAGGACTGTACCCTACTTAACTTTGTCTCTGAAACCATAGATACAGCACTCTCACTTGACTCGAGTGCCCAAATACATGTATTTGGTGATTTTAATGTACATCACCGTGACTGGCTTGGATTCTCCAGCTATACAGACACAGCTGGTAACTCCACGTATAGTTTCTCTATAGCGCACTCTCTCTCACAGACTGTCACTTTCCCGACACGCCGCCCTGATTGTGTGGGCTAGCAAGCCTCACTTCTCGATCTTTTCTTGACCTCACTGCTCGAGACTTGTGTGACGAATGCTCATAGTCTGCTCGGGAACGCTGATCACCTTGTGGTAATGATTGATATCACCCTAAAATCTTGTCCCAAAGCTGATGAGCCATTGCTCAAAACGATAAGATACTACAAGCGGGCTGATTGGGAATCCATCAGAAACGCTCTATAGAGTGACACTTTTTCTCTCCCTGCTGATCAGTGTGCAAATGAGTTAACCGAATGGGTCAAAGCAGGCATTGAAGCACATACCCCCCATGCGAAAATTCTACAGCAAGCCCTACTCACCATAATGGTTTACCTCTAAATGTGCAGCTGCTATTGCTCAGAGGCAGCAAGCATTCCCACAAGTCAACTACAAATAGACAGAAACTTATAGCATCAAGAAATAATTGTAAGACTGTAATAGATGAAACAAAGACAAGGTATACAGAAATGACCAGAAAACAAATTGAGCCACAGAAACTAGGTTCTTGCGATTTCTGGAAAATCTTCAATAGTGTGGTAAATAAAGGGCAAATCAACAATTCCCCCGCTATCCAACCACAATGATGTCGTTTGTATGGCAACCGACAACGCTGAACTACTTGCCCAGTGTTTCATCTCAAACTTCACTTTGGACTCCACAAACCACCCCTTCCCATTGCAAACTAAAGCCACACTTGAAAAACTGGTCATCACCCCATCTCATGTCCAGGACATCATAAAAAACCTTGACACCTCCAAAGCATGTGGGCCTGATCTTATACCAGTAATAAAGAAAAGCTCTGCAGAACTGGCCCCTGTCCTCTCCAACAAATGCCTTGTCGAATTTTGCTTCCCTGATAGTTAGAAAATTGCCTCTGTGGTACCAGTCTTCAAGAATTCTGAAGATAGAACTGACCCTCAGAATTATCGCCCCATCAGTCTACAACCACTCTTTGCAAAAATCTTTGAATCCTTAATAAATCTAGCGATAGTCCGTCACCTCGTTAATGCAAAACTTCTTTCTGACAATCAGTATGGATTTAGGCAAGCACGATCTACTGCAAATATCCTAACGGTCATCTCTGAACGCACATATACACTGGACAAGGCAGGAGAAGCTAGGGCAGTAGTGCTTGATATATCCAAAGCCTTTGACAAGGCCTGGCATCAAGGTCTTCTCATAAAAATTAATTCATATGGTATTACTTAATATAATTAGATCCTTCCTATCCAAAAGAAAGATCCAAGTTGTTCTCGATGGCCGTTCATCCAAACAACATTAAATAAATGCAGGTGTACCCCAGGGATCGATCCTTGGACCTTTATTGTTCTTGATTTTCATAAACGACCTCCCTGATGACATTTGTTTGAAATAGGTATATTTGTTGACAACACCATGCTCTACTCTCATCATGTGGGTAAAACGGACGCGCACATATCTAAGGCAATGTCTAAATCCTTAGAAAGTGACTTCTAGCCTCTAGTGGAATGGAGTCATAAATGAATGGTAACATCTAATGCTGCTAAGACAAAGCTCCTTTCCTTCAACAACTACAAGAAACCTTTTGAACCACCGATTGGTATGGCAAATAACACCCTACCTGAGAGTCAAACATTCAAACTGCTCGGCCAAACATTCACAGGTAACATGAATTGGAACAAATACATAGAAGACGTTGCCAAGGCTGCTGCAAAGAAAGTGGGATCCCTCTACCGAGCTAGAAAACTTCTCACACCTGACAGTATCCCATATCTCTACAAAGCCACCATCCGCCCATGCATAGAGTATTGTTGTCACATCTGGGCTGGTGCTCCATCCGTCAGTCTCTTCCTTCTTAGACAAGGTCCAAAAAAGAATCTCTAATCTAATAGATTCCTCATTATCCACCAAGCTCCAGCCTCTGTCCCATCGCTGCAATGTTGTATCCTTGTGCTTGTTTTACAAGTACTTCAATGAAATGTGCTCCAATGAACTTTCTGCTCTGGTGCCCCCCCCCCCCGACGTAAATACATTCGACCAACTCGACAATCAGCTCAATCACATTCATTCACTGTGGAGGTCCCCAGATGTCGCAGAGTGTTCTACTCCAATAGCTTTTTTCCTTGACCTGCCGGCCTTTGGAACTCCCTCCCTGCTTTCCCAACATGCAGAAATTTAAAACTGATGTGAACAAGAATCTCGCTGCACAGCTTCCAAGTTAGGATGACTCCCCTAAACTTTCACCCTAATTCTCAGTAGCCCCTTATATCTACAGTGCCAACTTGCCTTGTTTGGGGTGAACTAAGTTAAAAAGATATATATATATATTTCACAAGATTTAAAAAAAATTATTTAAAAAAATAAACAAATATAAAATTACCCGGTGCAGTTTCCCTCTCAAAATTCAAATTCTACTTTTATTTTTCGATTACATTTAAATACCCTGATAAAATATCCGCTAACAAGGAATTAAAAACAAAATTAAATGTTTAAGATTTTAGAGTGAGGGATCACTTTGCTTTATAAATTAAACATAAAATGAGCACCCACTTCCTGGCCAGTTAGCGTAAACGAGACATGTGATTGATTTGAGTTTCGAATTTAGGAGAGGGGGTAATTTGTTTAGGGGGTAAACTGCGTCGGGTAAGATAGGGGGAAAATACCAATCAAAGTATGTATAAATATTTTGTACTTCTTCAGATTAGGACCCGAGCTAACTTTGACCCCCAACCTTGCCCCTAACGACGGGGTCAAATTTAGCTCGGGTCCTAATATGGAGAAGCACCCCAAAAATTTATTCACTATTAATTTAAATCGAAAATAAAATAAAGGAAAAAACTAAACTCCTATTTTAAAATAATGGTAAATATGAACGCCGGGTAAATAACTTAATAATAAAACGTTACATGAAATAACTAGGATTCGTTAAGATTTTTTTGTTGATGAGAAATTTACCTTTTGATGAGGTTTTATTGCTAAAAATAAACATATTGAACAAATGAATATTAAACAGGCATTTTTCAAGAAATGACAACGTTTAAAAAAATGTACGATGTTAATTGTAATTTACAAAAAAGAAACTAGAAAATTAAACTCAAGTGTTATACACGTAATTAAAAGAAATGTAAAAATAGGATAAAATGCACACGAAATACTTTTGAATAATACTTGAAATATAACCATACCATCAACGTGCTCAAGTGATAGTCGAACAATTAAAGCCTCATGCAGGCGGTGTAATAGTAAAATATTCAACCTTTAAAATAAAGCTACTTTTTTGTTGTTTCATTCCTCATTAAAACAACTTTGAGTCGGAGTAACTATGACATTTAATTCTTTATAAGCACAGAATATTCAGAATATTAATTTGCATTTTTTACTTAAATGATTTAATGTAAAAAAAAAACAAGCTGTTAAGTGTTAATTTCAGTCATACTGTCATTAATGAAATAAAAAGACGATTAATTTAAAATAAATCATTTTTATTTTAGTAAATGAATACTTAGATTAATCATTTGATTTTATGTAAAATCAAATAAACTTTATTTGAAAATTAATAGGCGAATATAACTTTATGATGTATTTCTTAAATTGTTTTTGTTGAACTCTGACCAAAATTATAAGTGTTACAATCAACCTTACACCGGTTGAGGAGTTAACCCCCCCCCCCCCTTTGCAAAAGAAAACAAACTTTTCAGCAGTGAACCGAAGATGATGGACGTTGATGAAAATAAATTTGATGCAGATGAATGGATGATGGAATCGGTGTTTAGGTAAAATCTTTTTGATGATAGCACAAAGTCACCATGGGACGAGAGCTGTGGTTTAGGATTTTAAAGTTTTATTTGGATATTCGAATTCCGTTGAAAAAATCTTTAAAAGAAAAGAAAACTAACATTTTCAAAGGGACAGTACTTTAAATAAAGGCCAATAATCAATGCTTATACCGATCAGGGCACATATGAAAAACGCATTTCCAAATAAAAAAAACTATAGTTTACACTTACGTATCAGGCAAAAATAAGTATCCTCGCCAAAAATTAGGAAAAATTATCGTTTAAAATTTTAATTAAAACTAAAAATCAGTTTTATTGTATTTTTACCCACCGCAATTGATTTATTACATGTTTATATGACAAACTGAGTTATGTCCCCCTGATCCCGCTCGTATCAATTGCAGTTCGGTAAAACACGATAAAACTGATTTTTATTTTAAATTAAAATTCTACTCGATAATTTTTGGTGTAGATATATATTAAGTATATCAAACAGTTTCCCGGTTAATTTATTTGGAACTGTGATTTTCACCTGTGAAGCTGCATTTTTCATATGTGCCCTGATCTATATAAGCACCTGATAATCTAATAAAAGTTTATTTCTTAAGCTCTTAGATTTCAGAAATTATAGCGACCAATTCTCCAAATACTTCCTTTAGAAAAATCCGATACTTCTTGAACTGACAATCACCACTAAAAAAATTAAATGCGATTCTAATGTCAAGCAGATATTTGTTGATTATTATTCAAAGTTTGACTGGAAAAAAAAAACTTAGTTTGTTTTTGTTATGCTTTTCGGGCATTTATTACAAGAGTAAACAAAACAAAAAAAAGGTGAAAAAAAAAAAAAAACGAAAACAAATGTGCAACAAATAAATGTTATGAAAGGCAAGATAAGATACTCTTCTACCTACCTGGCTAAGTTTTTTTTTGTGTTTTAACTTATTTTTAAGCGTCTTTTACTTCGGTCAAAAGGTAGTGTCGAAGAAGTCTAACGTGACTTCTTCGACACTACCTATGAAAAAAAAATACAAGTGTAAACAATAGTTTTTTTTATTTGGAAATGCGTTTTTCATATGTGCTTTGATCTATGTAAGCAGCGACTATTGGCCTTTATTTAAAGTACTGTTCCTTTGAAAATGTTAGTTTTCTTTTAAAGATTTTTTCAACGGAATTTAAATATCCGAATAAAACTTTAAAATCTTTAAAAAAAATCCTCTTCAGCCACTAATTGCCATGGCAAATAGCACCCTACCTGAGAGTTCATCGTTTAAACTCCTCGGCCTAACATTCACAGGTGACATGAATTGGAACAAGCACATAGAAGATACTTGCAAAGCAGCTGCAAGGAAAGTGGGCTCCCTCTACCATGCTAGAAAACTCCTCAAACCTGCTAGTATTCTATATCTCTACAAAGCTACCATCTGCCCATGCATGGAGTATTGTTATCACATCTGTGCTGGTACATCAACCACTAGTTTTCTCTCCCTTAGACATTGTCCAGAAAAGAGTTTGTAATCTAATCGGCCCCTCACTGCCCACCAAGCTCCAGCTCCTTTCCTATCGCTGCAGTGTTGCATCTCTGTGCTTGTTTTACAAGGACTACAATAGAATGTGCTCCAACAAATTTGCTGCTCTGGTGCCCCTCGATGTAAATACACCCGACCAACTCGACAATCAGCTAAATCCTATCCATTCACTGTGGAGGCCCCCAAATACTTAAGGACTTTCTACTCTAATAGCCTCTTTCCTCGAACATCTAGCCTTTGTAATTCCCTCTCCACTCCATTTCTCTAACTGTACCAACATGCACAAATTTGAATGTAATGTGAACAAACATCTGACTACACAACTTCTCACTTAGGATTCCCCCTAGCTCTTAATTCACAGTAGCCCCTTATGTCTCAGTGCCAACATGCCTTGTTTGGAGTGAATAAGATTTAAAACATCATCAATTATGGATAAACTTGTTGCTGAATTTCAGCAGGAAACCTATGCTATTTACCATGGCAATCGGTGGTTGAAGAGGTTTCTTATAATTGTTAAAGCAAAGGACTTTGTCTTAGTAGCATTAAATATTACCATCCATTTATATCCCCATTCAACTACAGACTGAAGGTAAATTTCTAAGGTTTCAGACATTGCTTTCGATATGTGCACGTTTGTTTTACTCACATTTCGAGAGTAGAGCGTGGTATCATCAGCAAATATACCCATCTCGTGCACAATTTCATCAAGGAGATCGTTTATGAAAATCAAGAATAATAAAGGTTTAAGGATCGACCCCTGGAGTACATCCGTATTTATGTCATGTTGTTTGGATGTATGGCCATCGAGGACAACCTGGATCTTTCTTTTGGCTAGGAAAGAATTTAATTATATTAAATATTCGTCCAGTAATACAATATGAATTAATTTTCATGAGAAGACTTTTATGCCAAACCTTGTCAAAGGCTTTAGATATATCAAGCGCTATTGCCCTAGCATTACCTGCCTTGTCCAGTGCATGGTATATGCGTTCAGAGATGACCGTTAGGATATCTGCAGTAGTAGAAGGGGCTTGCCTGAATCTATACTGATGGTCAGAAAGGAGTTTAGCATTAACGAGGTGGCGGACTATCGCTAGATTGATTAAAGATTCAAAGATTTTAGCAAAGAGCGGAAGTAGACTGAATGGGGCGATAATTTTGGGGGTCAGTTCTTTCACCAGAATCCTTGAAGACTGGTACAACAGAGGCAATTTTTTAGCTATCAGAGAAGCAAAATTTGTTGTAGAGTTTGGAGAGGACAGGGGCCAGCTCAGTAGAGCATTTCTTTATTACTCAGGCCCACATGCTTTGGAGGTGTTAAGGTTTTTTATGATATTCTGAACATGAGGAGGGGTGATAATCAGGTCATCAAGTGTGGCTTTAGTCAACAATGGGATATTTGGGAGAGAGTGGTTTGTGGAGTCCAAAGTGGAATTTCAGATTAATCACTGCGCAAGTAGTTCAGCCTTATTAGTAGCTGTGCAAACGACATCACCGTTGTTAAACAGTGGGGGAATTATTGATTTACTACTATTTACTACACTATTATAGATTTTCCAGAAATCGCGAGTTCCTAATTTCTGTGACTCAATGCGTTTTCTGGTCATCTCTTAGCTGCGGCTATTACAGTCTTACAATGATTTTGTGATGCTATAAATTTTGGTTTATTTGTAGTTCACTTATGGCGGTCGAATTTGCGGAATGCTTCTGAGCAGTAGCAGCTGCACAGTTCGAAGTGAACCATTGAGGCGAGGTTGGCTTGCTATAGAATTTTCGCATGGGGACATGTGCTTCAATGCTTGCTTCGACCCATTCGGTTAACTCATTTGTACACTAATTAGCAGGAAGAAAAAAGTTTCACTCTATGTGTGCGTCTTTGATGTGATTTCTGATAGATTCCCAATCAGCCCATTTGAAGTATCTCGTAATTTTGAGTAACGGCTGATCGGCTTGGGGTTGAGACTTTAGGGTGATACCAGCCATTATCACAGGGTGATCAGAGTTCCTGAGCGGGCTATGGGTATCCGTCACACAGACCTTGGGCAGTGAGGTCAAGAATTGAGGCTTGCTGATCCTCACGATCTGTGAGGTGGGTCGGGAAAGTGACAGTCTGTGGAAGGGAGTATGCAATGGAGAAACTATACATGCTGTTACACGCTGCATCTGTATAGCTGGAGAATCCAAGCCAATCATGGTGGTGGACATTAAAATCCCAAAATACATGTATTTGGGCACTCGAGTTTAATGAGAGTGCTGCTTCTATGCTATCAGAGACAAAGTTGAGTAGGGTACAGTCTTGGGTTGAAGGAGAACGGTAGATGAAATATAAGTAACTAACGCTTTGTTGTAAGGTTAGTCTAAAGCACACGTAGGCGTAATCATGTGATCAGCACGTGTTCTAAATAGTGCACTCTCTCGGTGGAAGAAATTCACATGGGACAGTTTTCTGCCAGTCACCGTTTTCAACTAAATTTGTGAGTGAAAGTCGCGTTCAATGGACTTTAACCTGTTAACCAACATTTTTGAAAAAACAATTTGTATTTTAATTTCTGAAATCATATATAAAAAAAAGACATGTTTTTACAAGGATTACAATATCAAAGGATTTCACAAAGTCAGAATACATTGTGATGTCATAATAAACTCTCCCTTCTTTTCTCTTTCTTCTTGTGATATCATAATAAACCCTTTCTCTCTTCTTCAATAGACCATTCTATTTTTCTCACCACTTGAGGTGAAATGTGCATGGTTACAAGCAAGTAAGATAATAACGCTGTAAGAGTTTTAGTAGTATATTGATCATCATCATCATGGACGACCCTGCCTTCGTAAGGCGTCGGCGACTATAGTCTTCCACATTGCCCTATTATCCATTGAACGAAATAGTCCGATTGCATTCCGATTTGTCTACCTACACATATTGTCCCTAAACTTATATCTTGGTCTGCCCACGAGCTTACAGCCAGGCACTCTACCAGTAAGAACTAAATTTTCAAGTCCTTTGTGTCTATATATATATGGCCGATAAAGTCATTTTTCTTTCTATTAAAGTCTGCATTAATTGCCCAAGTTTGTATCCAGATCGCCTCCACACCTCCTCATTGGTTACATGCTGCTTCCAGTTGATATTCATCATCCAGCGAATAAACCATGTCTCCACGGAAAAAGGGTTTAGTTTCTAATTTAGGACATATAGTTCAAGTCTCGCATCCATAAAGTAGAATGAACCAAACATACACTCGAAGTATCCTCAATCTGGTCTCCAGCGAGATGGTATGAGACTGAAGAATAGAAGACAGCTTCATAAACGCACTCTTTGACGAGGAAAGTCTAGATTTTACGTCTACTCTACACCTACTATCTGATGTTATCGCCGACCCAAAGTAGTTTAAGGATTGTATTTGCATGACTGCAATGTCTCCGATCTTGATTTCATAGGCAGGCATTCGAGGTTTTCCAGAAATCGTCATGCAAAAGGTCTTTTTAGCATTCAGTTGTAATCCATATCTTTCGTTTTCTTTAACCACTACGTCAAGATGTTGTCATTAGTACGGTATCATCAGCGTATCGGATGTTGTTCAGCTGACATCCTCCAATCAAAACACCCTCTAAACCATCCAGATGCCTCAGGATATTTTCATTATATAAAGCAAAAAGATCCGGAGACAATATACAGCCATGTCTTACTCCACGTTGTATTCGTTTCCATTGACTCATTTCATTACGGCCAGGCACTCTACCAGTAAGAACTAAATGTTCGATAAAAGTTATTTGTCTTTTAATTAAAGTCTGCATCATTTGCACAGGTTTATATCCAGATCGCCTCCATACTTCCTGATTGGTTACATGCTGCTTCCAGTTGATATTCAGCATCCGGCGAATAAACCATGTCTCAACGGAAAAAAGTTTAGTTTCTAATTTAGGACATATAGTCCAAGTCTCGCATATTGATAGATAATGTAAAATATTTATTTTGAAAAAAATTGAAGGAATGTCTTCAAAGTAAAATAAGTAGAAACAATGCCACGAAAAGCAACATTACCAGTACACATGAGTTTCAGGAGATTTTTTTTAATGGAAATCGCTCCAGACAAGGCATGAAGCAACTTGATGTAAGGAGCAAAAAAAAAAATACTACTTCAAGGTCAAAAACTAGCCAATGATAAGTGTTAGATGGATAGATTCAGACCCAGAAAACAGTAATTCTTGAACCTTTGTCAGAAACATCGCTCATGGAATGTGAGGACTAAAGGACAAAATAAGGGAAGCGAGAGTTACGAGGCTGCCGAAAGTAAACTGAAGGTCCACTTTCTACTCTCCAACTTTGAAACACCCACCATTTTATCAAGAGGTCTCACCTCGAAATATATTATGGAACACGGTCACACACTGTAGAAGTTGTGACTAAACAAATAAGATTTACTATAAATTAAAAAAAAAAATCACTTTGTTTTAGTCCTCCTCCTCAACACCGACATATTTCCATTTCTTGTATTGTGATAGCCTTCTATGACTCCTCTCTCTATATAAAAGAAAAGCTTTGAAGATTAGTTTGTAAGGTAGCCATTCTTTATTTAGGATTTTCGAATGTTTACTTTTGTGACACAGGTTTGTAAGGCAGCCATTGTGATTACTAAAGGTAAAATAGTCACTTCAGATTCAATATGTTTTCAGAATACTTTGAGGAAAATTAACATCTTCATTTTTCATTTCTGCTTTGATAAATGTGGTTTCAGTTTCAGTACTCCTGTATACGTAAAATTGGAATATTTGATATTCAGTTTTATCATTTTGATTGCAAACGTGTGGGAATGTAAATATTCCACTGTGCCAGGACAAACTTTGTTTGCGTGTATTATCGTTAATACTACACGTGCGTCGAGAAGAAAGGATTATTGAGAAACAGTTGGATATCAATAACATTTATTTCATTTACAGTTTGTCAGGGATAAACATTAAAAGACCATTAAATATATGGAGTTACACAATGGGAATAACTAGTAGAAATAAAATCTGAACATGAGTACAAAGTTCCATGAGAATATTGAATGCACATGTTATTCGATTTAAAGAGTAAAAAGACGCAACATGATGCATTGAACGATGTAAAACTTTCTTGTTTTGGGGAGACTCCTTTACATGTAGGGTGGACGGAAACAATTTATCCTGTCTGTTCGAAGCTGAACGCTAGAAAGAGATTGAAATCTCATTTTAAATGCTGCGATAGTACCCAAAATCTTGCAATCACAGCAACCACTTGCATGTGGACCAATTCTCTCCAAGGGAAATAACTCTGGTCCAGAGACTCTGCATGTAATTAGGATGGTGAACACCAGTTGCAGCACTGCAAATGCTATGAAGATCTCTGCTAGAAAACATGGCTGGAACAAACATCATTGATGGTCAAATTTGTTGGTGACCTGAATGATTTCAGAAATAACTTCAGCTGCTTTTGTGCACGCGACCAACGTCTTCGTGTAGCGTTTGGAAAAAAATAAAACAAAAATCTGGATACGTTTTAGAATATTTGTAGTGAGGATTGATAATTTGGATTATTTGGATTATTATTCTCATCTTGTATATTATTCTCAACGTTTTGGCCGATGTAACCTCCGACCTTTATATGAACAGTCAAAGTTGTGTTTCCATGTCATTTTTGAACATTTTTTCAAGAGGTTATTGGATTTTGCTCAATATTTAATCTGGCTTCATCTAATAATTATTGCTTCTATTATGATTCATTTTCATTTACCATAAGATGACATTACATTTGTAAGCATTTTTCACATGTTTAAAGCCTGCATTTTTAGTTATATAAGACTGTGAAAATTGTCTTCTGGACCACTAGCACACAAGATCGCAAATTTTCTAATTTCCAACAAACTTTGAACGGTCATAATTTGGTGGCTAATTGAGCTACTAAAATAAATTTGGTACCATTGTTTATGTTTTCCAAAGATCTGTATGCCCACAGTAAATGTTTTTAAATATAATGAAAAAAAAAATTTCGGTTTTGGATACATACTCGGAGATGTTAATGTTGACACAAATTCTTTTTTATCAAATCAAAGACTTCTTTTTATATATTGTGTGTTTGGATATTAATATTGGGTGCTTATATGTTTCATCACTCGCATCACTGACCCTTTCACACTGTCAAGAATTGCGGAATCTGCTGTCAATCCCAGCACTGCAGCTCAGTTCACCGAAACAAGAAAAACGACAAATACACCTCACTGACTGACCGTTTAATTTTCCAGCCTTTCTCAGTCGAAACGTCAGGGGTCTTTAGTCCCGATACTTCACGATTTATAAGAGATATTTGACAGATTAGCCACTTCTAGGAATGAGCCCTGAAAGACCGCTTGGATGTTTCCCTAGCTATCATCTGATGCAATGCCATGTATATTATGACGTCATCCCGCAAAGTCTAAGTCAAACCATTATGCTAAATGGGCCGGTTAGATTATTCTAATACTTAACATGAGACATTGGACAGATGTTAGTTATTTAGATGTTCCAGTGAATCTTCCTAGCTATCATCGAATGCAATGCCATGTCCTGCAATGTCTGAGTCTTTGTGTGAAAAACAAAAAAACTTTTCCTTGTGTAGACGCAAATAAATAAGCATTTATTGAAATGAACTTTTTGTTTATTGCCCTTTTTTTATGATAGACTTAAAGAGAAAAATTGATGATTTTGTCATTATTTTTCAGATACCGTCGATTACACATGTACGATCTTCATTTGCCAGTGACGGCCTCGGACTGGATTAATGAAAAAAGTATGTACCACCATTTTTATCTTATTTATAAATAAAAGAAAATAACTGCCAGACAGTTTAAATATACATCCAGATTGCATAGGAGGTATGTGATTGACCTAATGGATACCAATGCAGACTATGGAATTGACTATGTCGAGTTTACATTTTATTGAGTCTATTATGTTCAATAATGCACAAATTAAAAAAAAATTTTCTTCAGTGTAAAGTCTCAGAAATCAAGGGGCCCCTTCTTTGGGCTAACACTTGATCTCTATATGAGACACATAGATATACAAGTGTTCAACTAAAGTTCTCTTTTACCCTTCAAACATTCAGTTAGTAAAGAGGTGAAAGACATTAATTTCCTCTACCCAAATGACCAGTAAACTATGTTATAGTATATCTTTCTTGTCGTCCAAGATCTTACCGGATTCCAAGACAAGAATTCATCTAGTCTGATGGAGTATCCAGCTAAGTGCTGTTACTTGAGTCAACATTAGGTGCACCATTCCTCGTATGAACCAGTGTATAGCCATGTTGAGGGATCTTATTTGAGCTTCGAACACTCAAATTTGGTCAGAATTTACTTGTAGAGTGAAGTGTCCTCATGTCAGGTTGTCCTGACAAACCCTTGTACAGAGAGACCGAAGACACTCAAGGATTGTGTCTAGTAGATAATTCAAACTCTCTAATAATATTGGGGAAGGTATGAACTGACAATTTACTTACAGTTATTAGCAAAATAGTGACTTTTTAACAGATCGTATAGAAGTAAGTATTGTTTTTGGACATTAAATGACCCGAAAGGTGTTGATATGTCGTAAAACAGACAGACTTCCCCGACCAGATTGGATAAAAAGTCAAGACTAGTTGTAATAACAGTATGTTTTCATATGAGGATGAGATGGTAAGTATTATTTCCTTTAAAGCAAGTTCAAGGGAAATAACTCCAGCTTTATTAACTTTTAAATACAAAGACATTGAGTTTCGGAATTGTTTAGATGAAGATTGATAATTTGGATTATTTAGACTTCTATGAGGTATCCCCAATCAACATTTTATTTACACTACATCTAAACATTTTTAATGTAGGCAAAACATAAACAATGGTACCAAATTTATTTTGGTAGCACAATTAGCCACCAAATGACAGCCATTCTGTGCTATTGGTCCAGAAGCCAATTTTCACAGTGCGTAACTAAAAATGCAGACTTTGAGCAAGTGTAATACATCTTTACAATTGTAATGTCATATTGTTGTAAATGATAATTAATCATAATTGAAGCTAATGTTAAACCGAACATGGGGATGGGTAAAATAGTAACATTGTTAATTGTTTACAATAAATTATATACAATAGATGTTAAACCGAACATGGGGATGGGTAAAATAGTAACATTGTTAATTGTTTACAATAAATTATATACAATAGATGTTAAACCGAACATGGGGATGGGTAAAATAGTAACATTGTTAATTGTTTACAATAAATTATATACAATAGATGTTAAACCGAACATGGGGATGGGTAAAATAGTAACATTGTTAATTGTTTACAATAAATTATATACAATAGATGTTAAACCGAACATGGGGATGGGTAAAATAGTAACATTGTTAATTGTTTACAATAAATTATATACAATAGATGTTAAACCGAACATGGGGATGGGTAAAATAGTAACATTGTTAATTGTTTACAATAAATTATATACAATAGATGTTAAACCGAACATGGGGATGGGTAAAATAGTAACATTGTTAATTGTTTACAATAAATTATATACAATAGATGTTAAACCGAACATGGGGATGGGTAAAATAGTAACATTGTTAATTGTTTACAATAAATTATATACAATAGATGTTAAACCGAACATGGGGATGGGTAAAATAGTAACATTGTTAATTGTTTACAATACATTATATACAATAGATGTTAAACCGAACATGGGGATGGGTAAAATAGTAACATTGTTAATTGTTTACAATAAATTATATACAATAGATGTTAAACCGAACATGGGGATGGGTAAAATAGTAACATTGTTAATTGTTTACAATAAATTATATACAATAGATGTTAAACCGAACATGGGGATGGGTAAAATAGTAACATTGTTAATTGTTTACAATAAATTATATACAATAGATGTTAAACCGAACATGGGGATGGGTAAAATAGTAACATTGTTAATTGTTTACAATAAATTATATACAATAGATGTTAAACCGAACATGGGGATGGGTAAAATAGTAACATTGTTAATTGTTTACAATAAATTATATACAATAGATGTTAAACCGAACATGGGGATGGGTAAAATAGTAACATTGTTAATTGTTTACAATAAATTATATACAATAGATGTTAAACCGAACATGGGGATGGGTAAAATAGTAACATTGTTAATTGTTTACAATACATTATATACAATAGATAGGTATTGTATTTTGACATCAAATAATTCAAAAAGGTTTGCTGTCAAAATAAAACCATAAAGAACTTTCCTTATTGTCAATGATGATACAGGAGCAAAGTGTAATATCTGTTCCGATTCTACACTTCATTTGTTTTGTTCTCAGTGAGTGAAGGGGAAATCCTTGTAGACTGAGGTAATTTTAAGTTTTGTCCTAATCTGGAGTGCCCCTTTTTGAGGAGCTGGATTTTTTCCTCACATTAAAAGCCGACCTTGTGTCTAACTCTGCCCTCGTGAGAAGGCAAGTAAATAGGGACACAGCAAGATGTAAGAAATAGCAGTTAAGATTTTTTCTCTCATAAACTAAAGCAATATTTAAAAAAACACGTATTTTCAGATGTTTGTCTTTCCGCATCCAATGGAAAGAATCATGAGATTTGGCAAGTGGCTCTTCCAGATGATTTGCTCGAAGAAGAACAGGAATCGGTAAGTAATTGATTGTTTGGTTATTTATGTCTATCGTCTCTAACTACGATACCTTTCAATTTCTCTGCTTTTATCATAAATAGTTGCATAGTTTTTTTTACATTATAAGCCGAACAAAGTATTTCAAATCATCTATATAATAAAAGTGAACATACGTGTGTCCGGCTCACTACAATAATCACGTATGCAAATTTATTTTTATGAACAAAGAAAGGTCGGCTTAATCTTAATCTTAATAATAACTGATAATAATAAAGAAAGAATAATCACGTATACAAATTTAATTTTTATGAGCTTAAAGTGAAAGCATAATCTTAATAACTGATAATTAAAAATAAAAGAAATAATTTTTTTCATCTTTAATAAACACAAAAAAATATTCCCTTGTTCTTAATATTTTGGTGACTAAAAAAAGAATTTATCTACAGACACACAGATGTTTTATTTACAGATTCAGGAGAGACAGAATGGATTAGTTTATTTTTTTAAGTAAAACTTATCTTGCATATTTTTAATTTTTTAATTGTAAAACTTTACTTGCATATGATTTAACTCGGGTATTAGTTTTTTTTTGTTGCGAATAGTTGTTTTAGTTTTTGCAGTAAGATTTACTATATATGTGACAACAGTAATTTGCAATTTCTAGTATCGCCTGCACTGAGGATTGAACCTTTAACCTTCAGATGACTGCACCTAGTGCAGGCGATACTAGGAATTGTGAATTACTTAAGATTTCTACCCGGTCATGGCTGATCGAACGAGAGCATGCTACCCCCGTGGATTAAATAAAGGGTTATGTTCGAAATTACATGCAGGTTCCCGAGTTCGACAAGATACACCTGGAAAACATTGTGAGAATAACACTCAAGATGAGAATAGTAGTCTGAATAATCCAAATTATACAAATTATCAATCCTTATCTCAAAAATTCAAAAACATGAGGTATTTATGTTGTTATTTATGTTACAGACTGTTTTGCTCACCTTCGTTGTTGTTATGTTCACAACTTGTTGGCTTTTTTTATTCTAGATTTGGGAATTTTGAACTGAACCCTTTTAGTTTTATTTAATCCTCTGCTGTAGATTTCTCCCATTCCATGTTTCATGACTTTTAAATATCTCCTAGAAGTTAATCTTTCTGAAATTCCTTTACCAGGGATTGAACTCAGGGACAAGTGACACCTATCTTCAAGAAAGGAGATCGGAGCCTACCGGGAAATTATCGCCCAATCAGTTTAACATCCATCTTGTGCAAAGTACTGGAAGCCATCATTAGAGAACAGATTATGAAGTACATGGTAGACAACAGACTATTCTGTGGAGAGCAACATGGATTCATTCCAGGCAGATCATGCATGACACAACTCATAACATGTCTCGACGAGTGGACGGATGTGCTGGACAGTGGTAACCCGGTTGATGCCATCTACCTAGACTTTCAAAAAGCTTTTGATACCGTTCCCCATCAAAGGCTACTTAGTAAACTGAAAAGCTATGGCATCAAAGGGCAAGCAAGAAATTGGATCGACACCTTCCTACAGAACCATGTCCAACGAGTGTCAGTGAATGGGCATGTCTCCAGGTGGGCTGATGTCACAAGTGGCATACCACAGGGCAGTGTCCTTGGACCGTTGTTGTTTGTCATCTTCATTAACGACTTGCTAGATGAAATCAAGAGTGTGTCATGCATATTTGCCGATGACACAAAGATCTATAGCAAGGTTACAACGGAAGAGGACAGAGTCGCACTGCAGAATGACATAGAAAGGCTCTCATGATGGTCAGCAGATTGGCAGCTAATATTTAATACCTCGAAATGCAGAGTTATACACTTTGGACATAACAACCAAAGGAATATATATCTCATGAAGGACAATGAAGGAAATGACAAAGAAATTGGCACTTCAGATATTGAAAAAGACCTGGGTGTATACGTAGACAACAAACTGTCATTTCATCGCCATGTTAATGAAACTGTAAAGAAAGCAAACCGTACACTTGGGACAATAAAACGAACGTTTGTTAGCAGAGAAAAGACCGTGATCAAGAAGCTCTACACCTCAATGGTTAGACCCATCCTTGAGTATGGAAATGCACCACGAGTCCATCAGTTTGTCGGTGATATTGACAAGGTTGAAAAAGTCCAGCGCCGAGCAACCAAATTGTGCCCTACACTTGTGGACCTGCCATACGAAGATAGGCTCAGACACATGAAGCTCCCGTCCATGTACTATAGAAGGGAACGTGGAGATATGATCCAGACATTCAAGATCCTCACAGGCAAAGACAACATGGACCAGGAGAGACTGTTACCCCTCAGCAAGATCACCGGAACAAGAGGTCACAACCTGAAACTGGAAAAGAAGCATAGTAGGCTAAACATCAGAAAGTATTCCTTTGGGATACGGGTTGTGAACAATTGGAATTCTCTGCCAGACTGGGTAATCGACACAACAGACATAAACGACTTCAAGTGCAAGTTGGACAAACATTGTCTTCACAGACAATATTCAGTCAGACCTGTGCACGAACTGATATAGTGGACAAGAAGGAAAGGAACGGGAGTTACAGGCAAAAGCCTTTTTCCCAAATATATGTTATGTTATGTTATAACTTCTAGGTAGAATTCACTCTAAATATCTGAATTTTCATAAAAGGCTTTAGTCTCACTTGGCATAAAACTACAGTAAAATAAATATATCCCACATAACTTACGCTTAGCAGCTATGTTCCAAAATTAATAATGATCGGTTAACTAGTTTTGGAGTTTACCCAATACAAACAGAAATTGGTGACAGACACTTTGTTTTATATATACAGGAAGTTCAGAACAAATTTGACACTTTTTGAAAAGGAAAGAAAAAGCATCATATTTTGATGTATTTTCAGAATTCAACATGCATCTCTTAGATGATCTTTTGCAAAATACAACTCACTCAACGAAGTCGCCCTGAGCCTCTACCATGGCCTCTATGTGGGACTTGAACTTGGAGCATGCTGCCTTCACCGTGTCTGTCAAGGGACACCTGAACACTAGTTTGATCATGGCAATCAGCTCGTCCTTAGTGTTAGAGTCAGTATGGTTGGTGTCTTTCTCAACTGTGCTCCACACATAATAGTTCATGGAGTTACAATCAGGCGATTTTTTTTTTACTTAGTTCACCCCAAACAAGGCATGTTGCTGCTGTAGACGTAAGGGGCTACTGAGAATTAGGGTGAAAGTTTAGGGGGGGGGGGGTCATCCTAAATTGGGAGCTGTGCAGTGAAATGCTTGTTCACATCAGTTTTAAATTTCTGCATATCAGTTGGAGAAACAGGGAGCAGGGAGGGATTTCCAAAGGCCGGCAGCTCAAGGAAAGAAGCTATTGGAGTAGAAAGCTCTCCGGCATCCGGGGACCTCCACAGTAAATGGATGGGATTTAGCTGATTGTCGGGTTGGTCAAGTGTATTCACGTCGAGGTGCACCAGAGCAGTAAGTTCATCGGAGCACATTCCATTGAAGTATTTGTAAAACAAGCACAAGGATGCAACATTGCGGCGATGGGACAGGGCCTGGAGCTTAGTGGATAGTGAGGGACCTATTAGACTAGATACTCTTTTTTGGATCTTGTCTAAGAAGGAAGAGACTGACAGATGGTGCACCAGCCCAGATGTGGCAACAATACTCCATGCATGGGCGGATGGTGGCTTTTTAGAGATATAGGATACTATCAGGTGTTAGAAGTTTTCTAGTACAGTAGAGGGAGCTCGCTCTCTTTGAAGCAGCCTTGGCAATGTCGTCTATGTATTTGTTCCAATTCATGTTACCTGTGAATGTTAGGCAGAGGAGTTTAAATGCTGAACTCTCAGGTATGGCGTTATTTGCCATGGCAATCGGTTGTTGAAGAGGTTTCTTGTAGTTGTTGAAGGAAAGGAGCTTTGTCTGAGCAGCATTAAAGTTACTATCTACAGACTGGAGGTCATTTTCTAAGGATTCAGCCATTGCCTCAGATATGTGCGCATCTGTTTTGCCCACATGACAAGAGTAAAGCATGGTGTTGTCAGCAAATGTACCCGTCTCAGACACAATGTCATCAAGGAGGTCGTTTATGAAAATCAGGAACAATAAAGGTCCAAGGATTTGATCCCTGGGGTACAACTGCATTCATGTCATGTTGTTTGAATGAACAGCCATTGAGGACAACCTGGATCTATCTTTTGGCTTGGAAGGATCTAATTATATTAAATATTCATCCAGTAATACCATATGAATTAATTTTAATGAGAAGACCTTTATACCAGACCTTGTCAAAGGCTTTAGATATATCTAGCGCTACCATCCTAGCTTCACCTGCCTTGTCCAGTCTATGGTATATGCGTTCGGAGATAACCGCTAGGATATTTGTAGTAGACCGTGCTTGCCTAAATCACAACTGTTTGTCAGAAAGAAGTTTAACATTAACGAGGAGATGGACTATTGCTAGATTGATTAAGGATTCAAAGATTTTAGCAGAGCATGGAAGTAGACTGATAGCACGATAATTCTGAGGGTCAGTTCTATCTCCAGAATTCTTGAAGACTGGTACCACAGAGGCAATTTTCCAGCTATCAGGGAAGCAAGATTCGACAAGGCATTTGTTGTAGAGTTTGGAGAGGACAGGGGCCAGCTCAGCAGAGAATTTCTTTATTACTATTACTGGTATAAGATCAGGCCAACATGCTTTGGAGGTGTCAAGGTTTTTTATGATGTCCTGGGTGATGGCTTCAGTCCGCAATGGGAAATTTGGGTGAGAGTGGTTTGCGGAGTCCAAAGTGGAGTTTAAGGCGAAATGCTGGGCAAGTAGTTCAGCCTTATTAGTAGCCGTGAAAACGACAACATTGTGGTTTGATAGCGGGGAATTGTTGATTGCCCATTGTTCACCACACTATTGAAGATTTTCCAGAAATTGTGAGTACCTATTTTCTGTGACTCAATGCGTTTTCTGATCATCTCTGTATACCTTCTCTGTGCTTCATCTATTACAGTCTTACAGTTATTTCTTGACGCTATATGTTTCTGTCTATTTGTAGTTGACTTGTGGGAATGCTTGCTGCCTCTGAGCAATAGCAGCTGCACAGTTCAAGGTGAACCATTGTGGAGAGTGGGGCTTGCTGTAACATTTTTGCATGGTTCCATGTATTTCAATGCCTGCTTTGACCAATTCGGTTAATTCATTTACACACTGATCAGCAGGGAGAAACAAAGTTTCACTCCATTGGGTGTCTCTGATGTGATCCTGGTGAGGAGTAGATATTGGGACTGGTGAAGTTGTGGAAGCTCTCAAACAGCCACTTCTGGGTTTTCCCGGAGGTTTGACACAGAACTGAGTCCTGTTGCCACATTCCCACAGCTACTCTCTCCATCTAGTGCTTAACAGCAGTGAACAATATAGCCATCTGAATTGAGTTTTAGTTTCTTTTTGAAGATGTGGGGAAGCACTGGAAACACACCAACTGATCATCACACAGTTTGAGGGAACTTGATCTTCATAATGCGTGGGACTTTGTGTGTGGACTGTAGGCTCGCCACTTGTTGTTCTGCACCTTGTGCAAGTGATCCTGAGAAAAACCAGAGCATCCCCAGCTCACATGGGTATGTGACCTTGTTAAGAAAGTTATTTTGAGCGTTTATGGTGACTAGTTGGACTTTGTGACTCTTGTATGAGGAGTAACGAAGATCCTTGTTCAGCGCTTTTTTCATAGTCGCCATTCCAACGCCCATTTCTCTCATCTCATTGCTTTGCCTGAATGTTGCTGCAACTTTTTGGCAGCTTCTCAACCAATTTCGTTGTGCGGACATGGTCAGAACACCTGCTATGATCCTGCCTGCATCTCAATCAAAATTCTCTAGCTCACATCTCACGGCCTTTAAGGTATTCAAAGAGTACAGATCTGCAACTAAGATTTCCAAATCTTTGAATCCAACATGAATTATAATGTAGTTCACTCTCTTCCAATATTCCAGTACTTTCCAGTCGTTCATGGTCTCCAGTTCTTAAACTCACCAATAGTACCCAGAAACATGTACCCAATTCAATTTACCACTATTAAATACTTGAAATTGTTTTGAAGTGAAAGAATGTAAAAAAAATTATGAAATTTGTCTTGAACACCCTCTATAGATATTCGAGTTTTGGAGTTTTAGTCTGACATAAAACTAGTCTTTATTAATAAATATATAGATAACATTTCTTGAAAGCAACCTTTTTACCCTACGACTTAATGTGCCCCTTTTAACATGAAAAGAGGGACACGAGTGGTGTAATGAATACCGACATGACCTCTGGAGTTCAAATCCTATTGGACCTATCGCATTCACTGTAATATCATTGGGAAAAGTAGATATGGGTGAAATAACAATTTGAGTTTAACTAATTGTTCATGCATAGTGTTTCAGCATTAAATAATCCCCAAAAGGTCGATATGCTATAAAACAGATAAACTCCACTTTCTAACATGAAAAGGCTCCATGCACCTAAGTTATCTTCTTTCTTCTTCATTTAACGTGTCTGTTCCATATCAGATGTAAGTTGCACTGTGCCCATGGAAATCTATCATTTACATTGTTTTTGCTTGAGTGGCATTTCTTGAGGTCATCTTTGACTGAATCATTCCAAGTCTTTCTTGACCTGCTTTTTCCTTGCTTACTTTCAATTGAAATGTGTGTACATCTGTCTATCCAACCAGAACATTGTTCAACATGTCCATACCACCATAGACAGTCGCAACACAGAGCTGACTCAAGTTTGGGCACCTTCAGCCTCAATAGAAAAGAGTCAGAACTAACTCTTTCGCCAAGACACACACCACAAATTCCTCTGCATCCTCACACAGACTGACCTAGTGGGAGCCCTGCATTTACTCGTGTGTAACATGGCACTATAGATATTACTCTTGTAAACTCTACCCCCAAGTAACAAATGAGAATGAATGACAGGTTAAGATGGGAAGAAGGTCACAAAACTTGCCCCATGCAGTCGGTACATGTAAGCTCAAACTTAATTCACATTCCCCACCAGCACAGATCATATCACCAAGATAGCAATATGAGTCCACAGCTTCCAATTTCTGCAGACCATCCACAAAGAACTCAGTACATTGCTTGCCTTTAATTGGATGAGTAGTACCAGCACACCTTTCACAGAGATATTTTTCAATAGGAATTAATATTCCTTGCCACCCACTGTACCTTCTGTGATCACAATGACGACAGCCTGTGCAGAATACAGAGTTGCTGCCAACACCAGATCTGCAAACACTACAAGGATATTTGACAAAATCTTTCAGCATATAGGGCCACTGATCATAAAGTTTTGTATTCCCCATATTGGCATGAATGCCCTTCAGCTCCATGTTGGTTTTCCACAGGTCGAACTTGGCACACATTTCTTCCTCTTATTCAGCAATAATTACATACTACAGTTCCCAAGGATATCCTGTACAGAATTCTCTGAATAATGCCTTAAGCACAATGATGAATAGTAGTATATTGAATTTTATGTAAATGCTTAGTTGTTCAATCATGTGGATAAGTCCAAAATTATCAGGCAAACCATTATAAATTAATTTGTTCTAAGTTTATCGTGCCTTGTAGATCCACTCTCTATACTAAGTAAGTGATGAAAAATGTGTCATATGACCTGGTTGCAGGTCTTATATCACAATTTCTTTACTAAACTAGTTGCCCTACCAAGACATGACGGTCAAGTCTACCCTACTATTTTAACCATAGTTGGAGAGAGAACAGATGGATTCATACATTTTTCAAGTGGCATTAGCAACAGTGATGTAATTGCCGTGACAATGATAGCTGTTCAAGAGAAGAATATGTGCCACATGACCTGGTGTCATATATCAAAGGTTTTCCTACTAGACTAGTTGCCCTATCAAGACTTGAGAGTCTTGTCTACCTTACTATTTTAACCATAGCTGTACCTAGGACAGATGGATTCATACCTTTCATAAGAGACATTAGTGAAAGTTATACAATAACCCTGACAGAATTTGAACACAGCATGCCGAGTCCACAGTCCGTACCGGTAACCACTACTCCACATTTTACATGTATGTAAGGATATGTACAATTTAATAAACATTCAAACCATGCTTAATGAAATTTCTTCTTCTGGTCTCAGTGAAGTATTTATTTTTCCGCAGTGTTTGAGCAAAGATCGTGATTTTCAGTTGGTTGCTGGAGGATTCTGTGATAAGAAAGTTTCTGCTGTGAAATGTTTCACTTCTCAACAGTAAGTTGACCTTTTCCTTTTTTGATCTGAAAAATCGGTTTGTTTGCATCATTTTGTAGTATGATAAAATTGTAATATTTTTCCAAATTCATTAGTTTGGGCATCTAGGAGAGAAGAATAGGAGAGCCGTTCCCAGTACCACATGGAGCCTCAAAATAACTGTGTCTAAAAAGAGGAGAACCAACCAGCAATCTAGAAACAAGCTAGAATCTGAATAATTTCAGCTGAATCACCTGGAGTAGAGTGTTGAAAAACCTGAAACACCTAATGATTCTAGGAACATCACTGATGATATGCCCATATGTAGCAGAATATGTACTCCGATTTACTTGCCTTCTAGACGGGTCGATATACTGATTGACCCCCAAAATTGCAAAATTTTGTTTTTTGGTGGTTTTGTGCTAGGTTGAGTCTAATCTACAATATACTAAAGGTTGAATAAGATCGTAGTATGGGAAAGTGTAACATTTTGAATATGACTTTTTTTGATTTACAAGTCATTTTTCATTTACATGTGAAGCGCTAACTCGGTCAGTTTTCATGATGAATCAATAAATCTTGGATTTTTACTTGTTTTAAGGGTCAATCTTTCACATGAAAGGCTTACCAGTGATGCCAAATAAACCCTTATACAATATCAATGAGTACCCCTATGCCCATTACCCTTGTTTCATCCACCCTGATTCACTTACGTCACAGTACTTTTTCAAAACTTTTCACTCTTCATCATCATCTTCCACTGGATTATTTTTCATATTGTCACAATCTCCATCTTGGCACTGGTACATTCTAGCCCATGCCTCCTGCAGGTGCACCTTAGGGTATTGCATCCTTCTGAACAGTTGCAATGAATTACTTAATCAGTGCATCTGGTGCAGGGTTTTGTCCGTCATCACTGGAACAAGTTTGTCCCCTTCCACCTTCTACCCTCACTCAGATAGCACCATTTTATCACTACATTCAATATACTCCTCTACCTTGTAATAAGTCTGCAAAGAATGAAATTTACAGACAGAGGGCGTTGGTGGGAGTTGTTCCGGCGTGACGAACGTCTTAGCTCTTGCAACTTCCTTGCAAAGCATATTGTATCTAATAGATGCTAGGGAGTCCTTCTGATCCGCATTGAACAAAGCTACCATTGCCTTACAACAATTGGTCTCCACAACATCTTGGCTTTGCTTTGGTAGAGAGAATGCTTTTGAACAGTCTGTCATTGTCTTTTCTCTCTTGACGATTCGTTGGAACCCCAACGTCTTTCCTATTCCAAATACTCTGGACACCGAATCGCATTCCGTAAAGGCATGCAGGAACAACAGATCATTACAAACTGCTTCGCCAATCACCTGCTTGAGAATCTTGATATTGTAGATGTACGATTTTTGCCTTGTCAGGACAGAAATAAAGTGCATTACATTTGGAAACATATGCGTGGAACAGTAGGAGAACAAGAAGATCCATGTCTTCTCCAATGAGGGTAGTTGATTTGAAAGCAGACATATTGATGGCTTCCTTTGTAATCTCAACGTTGGCATCTCCTTCCGCTTCAATAAAATAAGTCTTTTTGCCGCATTCGTTCCATGATCAGCTAGATCAGCGCCTGCTTGTTTGCCGCATTCAACAAGAAGTCCTTCCTTTTTCCGAGCAAATTTTGTCACCTCGGTAATGTTCATCTTTTTTGCATTCAGCTTTTAACTTCACCGCTGATGAGTACAGTCTTTTATACTTGATCAAACTTCATAACCATCAAACACGACAGTTGCTCTCCCATAGTGTTCAACAGTAAATGAGGCATATTCATTTGCAATCGAGCTGTAGGTACTACCCTCCTTCCATGTCAGACGGTGAAGAAGAGATCCTCCGCCTAGTACGTTGTGCTCTAACTGGAGCGGTTTGTGTCACCGCACTGTCCGATTTTGTTTCAACATAATTTCTGCTGTGGTTTGTCTGTGTGACGTAAGATGCCCTTTCCTTGGAACAAAAACATCGAGTAAAGACAGAGTTCATAGGACATGACATCATGCAGCCTTAGATTACCCGTCTGTGAGACCACGAAAAACCTCTAGAATAAAAGTGCTGGGTCAATGCTATGATCTGCAGAAACTTTGATGTTCTTGCTCGATGCTAGAATCTTTGCCTTCAAACTCCATTTGTGAGAGTAGGAGAAAACTAATTGTCCATCCATCTTCTGTACAATGTCTTTTCCGCTTTCGAAAAGGTCCTGAACATTGACATCGTCGTTGGCAGTAATCCCTGTGATAATATTGTGTAACAATTCATTGCCCGAAAACAGTTTAAAGCTGTATAGTTGCTCTGCACCTTTCCCGAGGTCTGTCTCATCTCTGACAATGCCTTATGTTATGTTGTTCGCTTGTTGTGTAATTTTGTGCGTTAAGTTCTTGCATGGCGAAGTTGTAAGCGGATGACACAGTGGAGAACATGGCCCAAACTGTTCTCTGGTGCTCGGACATTCCACTCCCCCATGTGAACCCACTTTGACTTTTGAGTGTTTGCTCGATGACAAGATCGGAGCCAAGACCAGCCCAGTATTGGCTACTGCATTTGATTATGTGAAACCTAGACTGAAACTTTTGATGTACTGCAGGGTTGTCATCTTTCAAGGCATACATCTTCTGGAGATATAGATGAACCAACTTCAGATAATTTGGATGACCAGCGGCTGTGAATATTGCCAGGAAAGTGGAAATCGCACTAAGATGCAGTTTCCAAGGCCCCATTCGATCAGCTGCAACAAGTGCTAAAGTAATTTGTAGCATGTGCTGATAGTTTATCCATAGTTTGCTGGTTTTGGAGGCCCTTGCCAGTTAATCCTTTTTCATAGACTATTGTAAATCCTACCAATGCAATCTGATTCCAATAATGACTTCAAGTCACATTCACCAGTCTCCATCAGCATGTACAGCTGCTCAAGTTCCTCTACTTGGTCCTGAAAACCAGGTTCATCCTTCAAGATTTTGGCAACAATCTGACGTGTGAGACACTGTCGAGCAGCCAGTGGCACTGCCTTTCCACTCATCATGTGTAAAACGGCATTTTCACCATATACTGTCTCAATGATCTCCTTCAGTCCACTCCTATTCATCAATGTCCCAATAGCGTCCAACACATTCATGAAGGTATGGAATGTGCCAAGCAATAGTATCACATTCCTAATTGGAGTACCATCTGGAACAGCGTTTATGATTTCAGAAGTCTTCCAAAACAGCGGTTGATCAAAGGCAATGACAGTCGGCATGTTGTGTTTTGATGAAAGACCGCATAGGTAATCTGGATTCATGTCTATCATGAGGAGAAACTAAACCAATGATTTTCCCGGATATTCGCACTCCTTATGCATCAGGTGCATCAGGCTTCGCCAGTTGAGAGTAGTCTGGTTGGAGCTAATGGACATTTCCCAGAAAATGTCCACTTTGCGATCACAGACGTCAGATGTGGGGAGGGACTAAAATTTAATGCCACCGTTGGTATGCTTTGAAAAACGGTAATCTATGATATCAATCTTCGTCATTTCAAAAAGTTTCAATTCTGCCGTTTTTTGTCTTGGTTTGCCAACTTGTTCCCCTGGTGTGATAGTCGCAATCATACCCATCACATGGAAGATACTCTTTTCATCCAACGTTATAATGTTTTGATCCACGTTGTCCCCGGAAAATAACAGGGACTGATTAAGAATGTCCATCTGGAGCAAGGGAACATGCCGTGTTCACTTCAAACCTTTGTATCTCTGGGTATGATGAAGCAAATCCCATGTTTGAGAAATTATCCATCAAGAATCGGGACCTGTACAAGTGGTGCATTTACACTGAGAGACCCAGCCGTAAGGGTGCAATTACAGCTCTTGGACGCACTTCTTGAACAAGATCATATCCTATGTCAGCAACCTTTGTGTATGTATCCTTCCCAACAAACAAATGCTACAATAAGAACAGCAAACTTGCAGGAATGAAATCTAATGCTGCCGTTAGTTTCAGTTTGGCCGAGTTCTGCTGTGGTTTTGAGAATTGCTCATTTTTGTGCTTCCTCATCATCTGTCGGAGGTGAATTGTAGTATTCATTAAGAATGTCACAGGTTTTTTCCCTAAATGTCACAATGTTTGTGACACCATGACGGCCTTTGGTCACAAATAAAGAGTTTCCATTACAACTTATCAGCTTTTCGTTGAGGTACTTATTTCCATACATCGTTGATTTACTACCTCGTAAGTATTCTTTCATTTTAGCGACAAGGTCGTATATCGTTATCTGTTCCTCATCGTTTTCCTCCAGGAATACACACACCCTTTTGAATGCTTCATCCTGGTCTTTTGGTCTCCCACTTTTTTGTCCTCTGGTTGATTCAACTGACGTGAACTGTCTTGGAATGCTTTGCATTGTACAGAAGTTGATGTTATATGACTGGTGGTACACACAGTCTGCAGTGTGAAGATCACCACCAAAATATTCGATCCAACCTTGAACAGTAGTGGTCCACTCATTCCCTCTTGTTTTTTAATGGACCAGGATAGTTTGAGCAAATGCATCAGTCTTTTCCTCACTTTTTCGTTCATAATCTTTTTTCGTAGTATCAGTTCCACAGAAAAAGCAATGCGTTTTATTGTCATATCGTCCCAAAGAAACGTGAGCGCTCCTTTTTACTGATCAAACAGTATAATTCTTTTTTTAGGCTAAAACAATGTCCTTTTTTTTTATGTGGTTAACTCGACATGTTTTGTGAACACTAATTCCAGCTTCAACAATGACTTTGACACCTCTTCTGATACTTGCATGATTGACACCTGCAGCACCCTTTTCTCAAAGCTCCACGGTCTCCTCACAGTCCAGTTGCTTAAAGAACAGTTTCTTTGCTGGAGGCTGAACTGATGTTTGACCCTAAAAATATAGGAAAATATGTGACTTGTAAACCGAAAAAAGTCATCTTTGAAACTTGACACTTTCCCATACTACGATTTTGTCCAATTTTTAATTTTCAGTATGTTGTAGACTAGACCCAGTTTAATATAAAACTACCAAAAAACAAAATTTTGCAATCTTTTTGAGATCGGTGGACTCTGGCAGTATATTGACCTGCCAATTCCCATGAGGTCAGTGTTAGATACAAGGTCGGTTTTTAAAGTGAGGAAAACCCAGCTCCTCAAAAAGGGGCACTCTGGATTGGGACATAAATAAAAATTACCTCTGTTTAGAAGTATTTCTCCTTCACTGACCGAGGACAGAAAAGATGAAGTGCTGTATCTGAATAGATATCACACTTTGCTCCGAGCCAAAAGGCCAAGAAAATGTATGTTCACAGACTTGAATTAAATAGAGTTAGGGCCCTTGAATATTCCAGAATTTGTGATGGGTATATTAAATATTATTGAAATATATTCTGTTAGCTTAGGTCGATATCCAAAGCTCATGCATTACAGAACAATGCTAAATATGAACCCCTGGTAGTTTACAACAGCAAGCTTTTATAATTTGGACGTCAGTGATTGGTTGATGTGAAACAACTGTACACATGACGTTTTGAGCTTTCTCTTTTCAGAGGGCGCATGCAATACGAGGTTACTTATTTCATTTGGACAAATCAAAATGATCTCCTTTGTACTTTAGTGCATGCACAGAGAAAAGTGCTCGAGGCTGTGGCATTGTGCTGATGCAAAGGAAAGGTAAAAGTATGTAGGATTGACCTTTAAAACAGGATATGGACAGATCGGTCGCTGAGTACATGAGCGGGTAACAAACGGATTTAAAAGGTCAAGTAGTTAAATTCGCACAGAAAAAGAAGAATCAACAAAAATTGAATCTGTCTTTTTACTCTTCAATGTTAGCCAGATCAAGCAACGGAAACACGCTGTTAACTATTGTTTATTGTAATAACTGGTATAACCAGTTAGCCCCCCCCCCCCTCTTTAACTTAATGGATTATTCTTATCAGCAGTAGCACAAACTTATATCCCCTCTTATCTAAAGTGGATTGTAGCATTAGATATCATTTAAACGGCTGATCAGTGTCTTTTTGGTATTTGAACTCAGACTTTCCTGCAGGAACTACAGCCATTTTTGAAGCAGACCTGAGCAATTATCACACATGCTTTCCATGGTTTTTCTTTAAGTTTGGGCAAAGACCTGGAGCCAATGGTGCAATGGGGAACAAAGTGTCTGATTACTTTTAATACATCTAAAACCAAGCTTCTCTCCTTTCACAACCAACGCTCTGATCATCACTTTGCCCCAGTTGAAATTAATGTCTCTCTCCTTAAGGAAGCCCCCTGCTTTGATAAGCACCTAAGACTGACTTTCACTCTAGACCTGAAATGGAAGACTTACATCAAATCTGTTGCTAAAGTTGCTGGAAAAATGGTTGGATCATTCTACTGCTCCAGAAGATATCTCACTCCTGATGCAATTCTCTACCTGTATAAAAGCCAGATGAAGTACTGTTGCCACCTCTGAGGAGGTGCAGCTCAAAACACTCTTTCCTGCCTTGACAGAGTACAAAATTGACTTTGGAATCTAGTGGGGGATGTCCTCTTCTATTCTCTGCAGGTTGATGGGGGAGTGTTAGTAATTATTTGTGTGTGAGTAAAAGTTACTACTACCTCCTCTAAGTATGTTTTTTGTGAGAGTAAGTTAGGTTGGATGTAATGTAGGAAATTATGTAATCAGACGAAACTGACTGATAATTTCTGGAAACACGCATCAGTTATTGGCATGAAGCCTGATCATGTTGGAATTATATGTAGCATCTATATTTTGTGTTCTATGTATGGGGGGAAAATCGTTTTTACTTCATTTATATATAGATAGATATACGCCAAACTATGGTGTTCCATCTTTCAGATTTCACTCTGTCTATTTGAAAGAAAGAAAGAAAGAAATGGTAATGTTATCAAAGAGAGGCATCAGTGAGTGTACCAACGTTTGGTTATATGAATAATATATTAAACTGAAAACATCATTTTTATTAATTTCTATACATGTAAACCTATACATGTATATAAGTTTCTTAGATCAAGCAACATTTTGTCTTCGACACTAAATGTTGCTCGATCCAAGAAATTTGATTGATCATACATTAAAATGCTACACATCATCTACAACATATCATGGCGAGACCATGTAGCAATCAAAATGCTGTATGGTTGCCTTCCACCCATATCTGCAGTTGTTCAACAACGATTTTTGTCGCTGGCTGGACATGTATCTCGACATGATGAACTTGTTGGAAAAGTGCTTCTGTGGTCCCCAAGGGTGAAGTGATGGGCTGGGAGACCTCATATTACAATCGAGATTCTTCTGGAGGAAGACACTGTCCTCTTGGGATTGGAGTTTCTGGCCGCAATGAGTGAGCGAGCATTATGGCGCATGAATTCTATGAATGTTTCACCATCAATTGATGGATGAGCCAAGAAGAAGAAGAATTATTATCATCATCATATAATTTTTAATTAATGGATATTAACATGTATTTTAATTCTTACAAGAACAAGATAACAACGTCCTCAAAGCTTTAGTAGTATCTAGATAGATACATCCCTTCCCCCTCTATTCCTCTCCTTCCACCACTTTTCGTCTCATTCGTCTCTTTCCTCCTCCTCCTCTTATCTAGTGCATTCAATGCACAACCAATCAAACAAGTAGGATTATCAGAGTTTTATACTAGACCACCCGTGACCCGTTGAGTCAGTATTTGTTATGTCTTTTATTATTAAATATATAATTTCTAAACTTTGACATTGATTGATAATCATTTTTTTTGCAAGAAAGTATTTTCTTGAAAAGGGATGCCATCATAAAGGATGAATGGTAGCTTTGTGCCACTTTTGAAATAATAAAGCTCATTCTGTGATAGCATCCATTTCCAAGTAAATATATTTCTTTCCTAATAATATATTATTTGTTTTTTTATCCACTTTTCAGCCTTTTATTTCTCTCTTCTTTCCTTTCTCTCTTTTGATTATTCATGCCATTCGTCTCCTCCCACTACTTCTTTTATCATTACCTCCACCAAAGCAGAGATTATTTTTTTGGTAGTGTTTGTTTGTCCCTATGTTTGTTTGTGTACAGCTTAGTGTCCACATCGCTTGACCAATCATCACAAAACTTGATCAAAATATAGGTCATGGTCTAACTTAGAACTGATTTAATTTTGAGATATCTAGGTCAAGGTCAAGGAAAAGGTGAAAGGCACATTTGACTTTTTGTGATAACTTCAGTTCTATTCATCATAGAGATTTGTTATTAGTCCATATTATAGCCAATACAGTCCTGCGTCTTATATGACCTTGTCCTTGAAAAATTAGGTCACAGTCGAAATTTTGATTGAATTTCAATTCCTGAATTTGTCCAAATTTGATGAATCGATCTGATGCTCTTTGATAACAGTAACCACCATGTAAAATTTCAACCTGATCAGATAATTAGTTTTTGAGTTATCAACGTTTCTATGGCATAAATTCGGGAATACTTCATATAATATGGAAAAGTAAGGGCCAGATTAGACTTTGGCCCATCCTTATGTTGTCAGGTGGAGATATGACTGCCATGTTTTTGGTCGCCCTTTATTTATGTCATTCGCCCTTCTTCCTGTAACGAGATTTCACCTGAGGTGTAGAGTAGATGGTCACTCACTCACTCACTATCCAGGTTTATCATCTATGTTCCCTTCGACAAAGGGGTGCAGCGTTCTCTGGCTGTCCTTATGCTTAGTCTCCAGTGATTGTGGGGATTAACTCTGTCTTTTTGCCACTGTTTACGGTCTTGCCTGATGGTTTCTTTCCATGTTTTCTTACGGCACCCAGCTTTCTTTTTGCTGCCCAGTCTTAGGTCTCTGGACAGCAAAAAAGAGATGGTGGTGATAATAACTGTGACAAAAAGTGCGCTTGGTTAAGTTTTGGAATTTAATGAAGAATGTGTTTGAATACAATATTGCGAAATTTGAAAAATAAGCAAAAGTGATTTGTGGGTTTAGGCATGCATGAAAACAAACAATTGGATAGATACTAGAAGGAATCAGAAAACAGATTTTGTGACTGGATAGTGAGGACGTCTTCTGCACTTGTTCCCACTAGGACAGGGGAGGGTCCCCCGTGATACATGAAATAGGAGAGTGTGACCAACAATGTAACATCAAATAAAGTAAGTCCATGGATTACTTTTATGTACGTATAAAATAAATAAAAATATATATTAACGAAAAATACGTCCTATGAAGTTAAGGGCAACTAATAATGCAATTTTCTGCATCTTAATCACTTAGGAAAGTGAGACAATCGAAATAATAGTAAGCAAAATAACAATGAACGCTACAATCACCAATAAAAATAATTACATAAAAATACATACGCTAAAAATATATATATATATATATATATATATATATATATATATATATATATATATATAGATAGATACACCCCTTATTCCTCTCCTCCCATTACTTCTCGTTTCACCCACCACTCCTCCTAACTAGATTACATATAAATCCACAAACAACCCAGCAAGATCCACAGTTTTAGTGGTATATAGATAGATATATAGATGCCCGCTAGTGCTCTCCTCCCATCACTTCTCATTTCATCCACCATTCCTAACTATATTTAATTTCAATAAACAAACAACCAAACAAGATCCACAGAGTTTTAGTATTGTACTAGTTTATCATTATTTCTATATCTGTAAATCTCTATGAGTGCGAGTCTATTTACTTGTATATAAATATGGCCTTTATCGAAACTTCATTGCATGAATGTTTCTGCTTTTCCAAGAGGTGATGCGTGAGAATGCACATGAAATAGTTCCTATCACACTCACAGAGAACCATTAGAGCAGCTGCTTCTTGTTTCCCAAGGTCGTTCATTGTTTGTGTTTAGAGGCGTGGTTTGGTATAGCATGTAGCCGTTTCTCTTATACCTACACTGTGGTGGCATTACTGATTGCGATACTTGGAACCCCACCCCTCCAAAAACAATAACAAATTATTGTGTTGAATTCAATGTTATTCATGGTAAGAGCAATTCCTGGGAAATTTTTACATTTTCTTGCCAAGTTTGTTCTTTGCACAAAAGTTTATCTTGACACGACAAGTAACAGATCTCAAACATAGTGCTTGAATTACAAGGTATATTAACCACCTTTCACAAAGTTGGAATATATATATATATATATATATATATATATATATATATATATATATATATGTATATATATATATATTTATATATATATGTATATATATATATATATGTATATATATATATATTTATATATATATGTATATATATATATATATATATATATATATATATATATATATATATATATATATATATATTTATATATATATGTATATATATATATATATACATATATATATATATTTATATATATATGTATATATATATATATATTTATATATATATGTATATATATATATATATTTATATATATATGTATATATATATATATATATTTATATATATATGTATATATATATATATATATTTATACATATATATATATGTATATATATATATATATATATGTATATATATATATGTGTATGTATATATATTTATATATATATATGTATATATATGTGTATGTATATATATTTATATATATATATATGTATATATATTTATATATATATATATATGTATATATATTTATATATATATGTATATATATTTATATATATATATGTATATATATATATATTTATATATATATGTATATATATATATATATATTTATATATATATGTATATTTATATATATATGTATATATATATATATGTATATATATATATATATATGTGTATATATGTATATATATATATACAGTATACCAGCTGAAGTACCTGTCGAAATGCGGGGTTTCTTAACTTTTCTTGAATTTTGTAGTCAAGATTAGAACTTAAGAACATTTATTGAATATTTTTTATCTATTTTTTTTTGATTAAGATAAAAACTTATCTAGGTTTATGAAGATAATTAATATTGGCTAGAAAAAATCAAAAGAAAATATCTAGTGTGAGATTCGAACCCATGATGGCATAAAATATTGGAACTGATGGCAAACACTTTATTCACAAGGCCACTGATCTAACAAAAATAGTTTAGCATAAGGATTTTTTACCTTTCTGCATAGATCTAAAATAATTTGATTGTCTAAAATAAATAAACAAACATAAGAAACCTAAATATAAAATACATTTTTTTTATTAAATTAAAAATATTTTAGTGAACATTTATTAAATATTTTTTATGCATTTAAAAAAAGATAGAAATGTTTTCTCTTCAAAGTAAACAATATGTACAATGATTTTACATGGAACGTGAATGCTAAAAATGTCGGAACATTTGTTTCTAATCTTATTATTACATACTTTTAATTTTGAATAATGTGTTTTTAAAAAGGTTCAAGAACTGACATTGATAAGGACATTATGTAGAAAGTGCTGATTCCAACTTTGCTTTATATATATATATATATATATATATATATATATATATATATATATATATATATATATATATATATATATATATTTTTTTTTAACTTAATATAATTTTATTTTTATTTTTATTTTTAACGTTATCTCCATTTACTTTCGATAAGATATATAGCGTCTCTATTAGTTAAATTTGAATACTTTCCATAACGGGCCACGTAATTCCACGCATGTGACAATTTAAACATGCTAGGTTCCCATCTGTCCAACTGTTAACGTTATTCCCATTTAATTTCTTGCTTTTTCGCTGTACAGCGTTGCTGTTGTTTTGATCTGAAACTTTTCCATAACTGACTATGAATATTCCACGCACGTGACAATTTTAAATCTGAAAGTGTTCCATCTTTCCAACGGACAATATTTTGAAATTCCTGGCGGTTGTTCTCACTCATTAAGCTATACGACTCCGCTGATGAAGGTCCGATTTTCTTGGATCTGAAACCTTGGTCCGGATGTTGTTGTAACACTTTATTTAATATTAATATATATATATATATATATATATATATATATATATATATATATTTGAAAAGTTCATACCTTATTTTAAAGCATCCAAATTAAATTTAAGAATAAGGGGTAACGTAAAATAAAATACCTTTTAAAGCAAAGTTTAAAGTTTAAAGATGCGATATTTTTTTTTTATTAAAAAGGTATTTTATTTTATCTTACCCCTTATTCTTAAATTTAATTTGGATGCTTTAAAATAAGGTATGAAGTTTTCAAATATATACATATACCACGTGCAAGCGTAATCTCGTACCGAAAGTGAGAAAAAGAAAAAAAAACTCATAAACTGGCTGCAACAACTAAACCAGCTGTCCAATAAGATCGGATCTACAAACTACACTGAAGAGGCCAATTCTATCTTGGTGAAATTTATCTGTACTATAAACTAAAAATGAAAGTTTATAAAAAAAAAGAAAAAAATCGGTATCGATTTTTCTTTTTTTTAATAAAAAAAAAAATATTGCATCTTTAAACTTGCTTTAAAAGGTATTTTATTTTACCTTACCCCTTATTCTTATATATATATATAGCTATAAAAGTCAAGTTCACAGATTATAACTTTAGTTGAAGGAGACAAAAAACATTGATTCAATTATATAAAAATATAAAAAATGAAATATTTAAAATTTCTATGATACAAGTGAATACTGCAGATGAAATTTAGCTCAATGGTTAGGACATTAAGTCCTACAGAGCTCATATATTATAACCCAGTAGAATATAAAACTTATGATATAATCAAAATTTTGTTACCATGCTCCAAAAATTCAACATCAACAAATATTATTATACATATGTTTCAGAGATTTTATTGTTCATAATCATATCTTCAGCACAAAAAATTCTTTATCAATTCAGGGACCGCTACAGTAAAGCGATGGGATTTTTCTGCGAGATAAGTTGGTCAGAGGTATTTACATTTAGGGGGGTACATGTGCAGTAAGTTTATCAGAGAACATTCTGTGAAAACACTTGTAAAACAAGCACAAGGATACAACATTGTGGTGATGGGACAAGGACTGGAGCTTGGTAGACAGTGCGGGACCTATTAGGTTAGAGACTCGTTTTTGCACACTGTCTTGTAGATATAGGATACTGTCAGGTGTGAGAAGTTTTCTTGCATGGTCTTTTTGGTAAATGTACCCCTTGCTTTCTTAAGCACTCTTTTGAACGTGTCCATGAATCTTTCTGCCTGATCATTGTGCTGTTTTTTAACATCTTCCCAGTCCACCAGAGAAAACTTTGAAAAGGTTTCTTTTAATTCTTTCTTTAGTCTCTCTCTGCTTCGACATTTAAAGTTTCAATATTTTGACAGAATGAGTTTATGGGCATATTCCATAATTGGAAATGCTCCATCCAGTCCGTGCCTTAGAGATTGTTTGAGTTGTTTATGATGCACATTCTTAATTTTAGTCTTTCCTTTTAATGTCTGGTGATACCAGATCAGGCTGCCCTGTGGCTCCCTGAGACGAAATTCACCTACATTGACGTTTTTTTTTTTTGTTTTTTTTTGTTTGTTTGTCAAACTTAATTATGTTCTACAAAACCAAAAACAAAAACAACAGCCCCTCTCCCTTTATCCCTCCCCTTTTTTATTTTTATTTTTCCTACCCTACTCCCGGTCCTGGATATGACCTTAAACTACATCCGATGGTGAGATCCGGCTTACGGACTTTGGGGAATGTGGAGCCTCCTCTTAATTACCATTGCTCCCAGGTCCACCCTGACCCGGAGTGGTAGTACCTGTTAGGGTCCCAACTATGGGTTAAATAGAAACAGATATTAAAAGGGGAAAGAAACAAAAAAGAGAAGAAAACAAGACCAGATTCGGCATTAAATAACCCAAAAAGGGTTGATATGCCGTAAAACAAAACTACCAAACCAAAAACCCTGATTAAACATTTGAAGATATAAAGAACTTGAAGCATAAAAACTTTCACTATAATGACCAGATTCGGCATCAAATAACCCAAAAAGGGTTGATATGCCGTAAAACAAAACTACCAAACCAAAAACCATGATTAAACATTTGAAGATATAAAGAACTTGAAGCATAAAAACTTTCACTATAATGACCAGATTCGGCATTAAATAACCCAAAAAGGGTTGATATACCGTAAAACAAAACTACCATACCAAACCTTTTAATGTAATGTTAGAGATTAGCTAGCCTTTAAATTTTATTTGTTCACCAATGACGCTTTTAGCTATTTTGCTCATTCTCATCAAAATTGGTTTTCCAATTTTTTTCCACATTTGGAGATTTATTATTGACAGATCTGAGCCAGAATCAATATATTTTATCTTTATATTTTTATTTAATATTTTTACCTGCAAAAATTTCCTGATATTTTCAGCTTCGTTCCTTTTTAGCAATTTTCATAAAGCTTTCTAAAATTTTATTTTTAACTTTGCAGTGTGTGTTTTTGTGTCCCATGGCTGTCTTAAGTAAGACAGAAATGCAATACAGAATACCTGACAGTGCATCAATTTTCAGCGCAAAAGCTGCAGCCATATACTTGGCTTTAAAGATAGTAGAAGGTAGTAGCACTGATAGATTTATCATCTTCTCTGACTCCCTATCTGTGATCACAGCAATGAAAAATAAAAATTTAGATAATCCGTTGATTGTGAAAATCTTAAATAAGATCACTAATATTTACAACAAAAAGAAATGTAAAATTAAACTGTGCTGGATACTGAGTCATGTCGGCATTCGTGGAAATGAAAGAGCGGATAAAGCCGCAAAAGAATCATTAAATATGACACCAACAAATACTAGGATCCCATACACTGATCTTAGACCTTCTATTAACAAGATAACCAAACAAAAATGGCAAGAATGTTGGGATGAGTGTCAAAATAACAAATTGTATAAGATTTGGCCAACTATAGATGAGTGGCCTCTGGAATATAGAAAAGTAAGGAGGGAAGAGGTTATAATAACCAGACTTCGTATAAGACACACGCAGATCACTCATAAGCACTTATTGGAAGGAGAGGAGTCTCCAATGTGCATAGCATGTCAACAAGCTTACACAGTCAAACATATATTAGTAGACTGTCAAGATCTGCAGCAAACCCGAAACAAGTATTACGACTCCCAAAATTTAAAACACTTGTTTGAAAACATAAATGTGAAAAAATTCTAGACTTCATCCAGGAAGTTGGACTGTTCCAAAAAATCTGATTGCGAGTTCTTCATTTCACCTTTCATTGTCTCTCAAGACAATGTGAAATAATTCGAATTGTATAGACAACTTTATTCGGCATTACATAACCCATAGTTGGTTGCTATACCGTAAAACAAACCAAACCAAACCAAACCAAACAATTTAAACACTTTTTCATTTTATATGGACAATCTTTGTACCAATGTAATTGCCCACAACCAAAACAGGAGGCAAATTATTTTTCTTTGGTTGATCATATTTAGTTGGTGAATTAATTTTCTTTTTGTTACATATTTTTCTAATATGTGACACTCCTCTTTGCTCAATGTCTCTTGAATCTTGGCGAACACTAATAAAACATTGGCAGTCTTCTGCAATATGTTGAAGCGTTAAATCAGGTTCATGCTCTAGTTTATTAAGAACCCATCGTTTGATTTCTGCATCCATATTTGATACTAAACCCTGTGCGAAGATTAGACATTTAAAATTGTTAGCACTCATTCCAACAATTTGAAATCATTGCAGCGTTTGGTCACTACGCTAACAAAAGTAGTGTAGTCTTCATCCTTTTTCCTTGTGAGATTCATACATTTCCATCTTTTATGAAAAAGAGACGTTTTAGGGCTAAAGTTAATGATTGTACCGCTTCAACAAATGTAAGGTTGCTGCTTTTTGTGGCAATATATAATTGATGAATTTAGTACGTTCAACTGTACCCAGCATTTTTAATAGCAAACAAACCCTTTTAAAATCGGTCCAATTCGTACAGTCTGTATTATAAAGATCTTCGAACTGTCTAAAATAAGAAACAAACGTAATTTCGTTTTCAAGGTCATAAGTTAAATTATCGATAGCGATCCAAATAATGTTTTGTAAAAATGCACTTTTATCTTTAACATTTTGACTCCTATTCGATAATTCATATAATTTTTTTCTTTTCTTGTTGTGTATGAAGAAACATTTTCTCAAATTTTTTCATTTGCTTTAATTATTTTTTTTTCCATTTTCTTCTGATATTCCATTTCTTCTATTTATTTTTCTTGGGATCTCTTTTTTAGTCGAAGTTGTTGTTTTTGTTGGTGTTTAATGTTGTGCAACATGGCACTTTTAAATTCTTCCATTTTCGTCACTTAAAATAGACTGCTGACTTATTCGTGTTTTTTTTTCTAATTTTTACACGGTAGTAATTTCTCCAATTGGAAGATAAATTTTTTACTTTGTAGCAAGAGAAAAAAAATAAGTAAGCTTGTTCCAACTTATTTGCGTATTCCTGATTAAATAATGAAAATCTGAAGAAAAATCGACTGACCTCTTGTTATTTTTTTCTGTGGTTGAACGATTTATATTTCAAAACCTAATGGTCAAATATCAATTCCTATTATTGCTTATCAAGGATGCAATTGAAAACAAAGACTTATACCAAGATCAAACACCACTTTTCTCAGGTAAAATTTTACAAAAAATACAATGGTGGTAATAATTTTGTATTAGTTTTTAAAAAAAAAATATTGTGGGGTCAGCATTCATGCTGGATATCCATAAACAGTAAATTCATACTAGAATTGTCTGTAAGATCCTGTGGTGTAACGGATATAAGTGCTAAGTAATAATCAGTTCTAAGTGACAATTTTCTGGAGGTTGAAAGTTCAATCCTCAGTATGAGTGACACTAAGAATACAATTACGAATTACTTAAGACTTCTACCCGGTTATGGCTTATGGAACAAGAGCAAGCTACCCCCGTGGATTAAATAAAGAGTTCCTTTCGAAATTCCATATCGCTTCTCGAGTTTGACATAAAGATTCCTGAGTTCGGTAAGATGCACCTGAAGAAGGTCGGAGATTATATCGGCTGAAACGTTATGACAGTTGTCCGAATAATCCAAATAATACAAATTATCTATCCTCATCTAAAAAAATTAATAATGAGCTATGTAGCCATTAACTTGGATGAGGATTCAGCTACGTTTTGACAGGTCATATTTTTAATCCTGCTGAGTGTATAACCCTGGTGAGGAAACTTGTTTAATCATCAATGACTCAACTATGCAACAGGTGATATTTGGTTACATGGTAACAGTAGCACTCAATATAAGTGACTTGATTTAGACACACATCTTATATTAGAATAGATTTAAATCTAAAATGCAATAATATAGCTATTGAGGTTGTTTGGGAACTATCTCTATTCATGTAAAGTTAGGTATGCGTATATGTTTATATATTTGTATGCACAGGATTCACTCCTAAACTAATTAACCGATCATTATGAAGTTTGGAACACAGCTGCTAGACTTAACGGTAGTAATGTGTGCTATATTTAGTTTAATTTGGTTTTATGCTAAGGGGGTAAAGAGGAGGTGGAAGCCCTTCGTAAGATATTCCTCAAATTTCAGTTTCTTTAGAGTATTTTAAATGGGTTTTAGGGGGCATAATATGGACACAACCTCCCATTTAAAAATTCAAATGTATCAGATTTGAATTAAATTTGATTCCTAGTTATTACATACAACTTAAGCAAGATTCTCTGAATTTCAACTTCTTATGCTTAGACATTATAAAAACTGGAATAAGGATTCGAGATATAAAGTTTAGTATCAGTATATCTTGATTTTGATCTTCATAAGGGGACATAAAAGTGGTGCAAAACTGTTCTGTTTTAGGAATTAATTTTACCTGTGACGAGTATTCTTTTAGTTCTAGCTAACCCTTTTAAACAATGTTTTCTATATACACGAAAATAACACTGTTAAGTGAGTTCTCTATATACATGAGAATAGCTCTAATTCCTAATAATCGGTTAATTAGTTTATACGGAAAAGTTATTTTCTTTTTAAAGAAACATTGTTTAAAAGAGTTTTACTCGTACATATATAAAACTCATTTCAAAGTGTATATATAAACAAAAAACAAAAAAAAAAAAACTTATTTCCGTTCAATGCAGGATAAGTAAAAAATCAAATATTTCAAATTAACCAGATTTTGAAGTTCACATCTTGGATTGTCATTAGGTTTCTAGCTTCTTTCTTTTTTTTTTCCTTTCATCAAATTGATTTAATCTCCCTTGATTGATTTGTAGGATTCAACAAAAAAGGCTAAACAAAAATGGAATTTTGATTTAAATTCAAATTAACATCCGTTAAAAGGAATGTAGTTTATGTTTTTAGAGAATTCAGTCAAATTGACAATGTTTTTCTTGGCCTTTTTATTTTGTTAACTTTTCTGCATGAGTTTGAAATCAATTTGTCACAACCACAAATAATGATAAGGAGAGTTGCTAACTCAAAGGGAGACAACTTTCAATTATTACACTATTTACACCAGCTATATGTAAAATTGCATTTTGTCTGTACATGGCAAAACCACCCGAGACACCAAGTGTGTAAAGCATCCATAATCTCACCAATATCAAGTTTCTGATGAAGCACAGTTGAAGGGATCCTTTCCTACAGTTTGCAGCCACACATCTGCCTGATCATTACGCTGAAGTCCTTGCAGGTCAGAAATGTTTGAAGCCCATGTTTCACTGCCATGCAAGATGACAGAAAAACACAGACTTTGCTTTGAATCTTGAAGGAAATGTGCCTAGATGTAAGGATTCACATCTTCATTCAAAATAGTAACTGTCAGTAATATTTAAAAAATATATCAAAATTTTTAAAAATATCTTCGAATTTGAAACGACCAATTCAGCCTTTTCTATTGCTGATTCAATGAATTTAATTTGAATATAAAAAGTAAATTTGTTTATCTTATTAATTTTTATAATATCAAAATGCTTGAAACGTTTCAAAAAGTTTTTTTTTAATGCAAGAATCCTTAAGTCCAACATAAACCATAACTTTGCTTGAGTAAAATTTTCCGAGGAGTTCAATAGTGATATCAATGTTGTATTAATTGTTTTCCAACAAAATGATAGGATGCGTGTTCAGGACGTCCATAAACAGCAAAAAAAGCATCATTTTAGGGATAGAAATATAGGATAAAAGTTCTAATATAGAATCCAGACCTGGGAGCATGAAGACACACGGTTCTCATTATAATGCCAACTAGTTTAAAAATTAACGTCAATACTATGTTTGGATATTTTGAAATGAGGATTGATAATTTGGATTATTTGGATTATTCAGACTACTGTTCTCACCTTGGATGTTATTTTCACAACGTTTCAGCTGATGTAACTTCCGACCTCATTCAGATGTGTCTTGTCAAACTATGGAATCTACAGAATTTTGAACAGATATAAATGCTAAGTAATAATCAGTTCTACGTGACAGTTTTACGGAGATTGAAGGTTCAATCCTCAGTGCGGGCAATACCAAGAATACAATTACGAATTACTTAAGACTTCTACTCCGTCATGGCTGATAGAACGAGAGCAAGCTACTCCCGTGGATTAAATAAAGGGTTCTGTTCTGAAATTCTATCAGATTCCCAAATTCAACAAGACACACCTGAATAAGGTTGGAGGTTACATCAGTCGAAACATTGTGACAATAACACCCAAGACCCAAGACCCAAGATGAGAACAGTATTCTGAATAATACAAATAAACATCATTATTGTCAAATTTGAATACAAAGAAACACCAACGTACAGAAATAAAAACATACATCAGATTTAAATACATAAAAACGATGAGAGTACATAAATGAACAGTTCTCTGAAGAAGGCTGGAAGGCCACATGGGTCGGAGCATTGTATAAATATAAATATCAACAGTGATGAAGAGAATAGTTTGAACATAAAAATGTAAATGTAAGTTGTTTGAGGCACCATCCTTGGCGAAGTAGCTGGGCGCATTAATGCAACATTAAGCCATGTTGCATTAATGCGCCCAGCTACTTCGCCAAGGATGGTGCCTCAAACAACTTACATTTACATTTTTATGTTCAAACTATTCTCTTCATGCACACCCACCAGTATCCCCTGTGACCACAAGATCAGCGACAGTCTAAAGTCGAAAATCTACTGGACTATTGTGAGACCTGTCACTTTTTATAACTCTGAGTGCTTGCTAACAACGATAAACGCGAAGCGAAGATTTACCATCCTTGTAAACCAAAATGCTTCATTTGATCTTGAGAATTACACTGCTCAACCACACCTGTAATGATGATATCTGAAAGCGCTACGGCATCACGTTGACCGAGGGCATGATGAGGGAATGGGGGCTTAGATGGTTTTGGACATGTGTGATAACACTGTCGTGAAACTCGCTTTTAAGTTAAAAGTTGCCGAGAAGCGACTGAGAGGAAGGCAAATAATGAAATGGGCATACACCCTGTATAATGATCTCAATAAAACCAGCCTTCACCCGGACCAAGCCTGTGATCTTGCCAAGTGGAGATAAAAACCCATTATTGCGAACCCTGCCGTAGCTAAAGGCTAATGCAAAGAAAACAAAGAAGTTGTTTGAATCATAGACATAAGTCAGAAGAAGAATCCTGTATATATTGATTGACACTGCATTCCCATATCACCTGTTATAATATCGTTGTGAAATTTCCTTAGCCACAGCTAGTTTTTAGATTTTGGCCACGTCCATCTCTCACACTTTACTGTGTCCTAAACTTGGCCTTTCGTTTTGACCTTGAAAGTCGAGGAGATTAATTAAGCAGCTGATCTTTTTCAAGTTATGAACGCGTATGATTGAATTTAGAAAAGATAAAATTATTTTGTTTCAGTTTTTGGAAGGAGATTTTTTTTTAATCAATCTTATATTAAAAAAAAAATTAATTACTACTACTTGAACAGTGTTGTTACAGTACCTGGTTTTGTCAATTTCCATCTTTACCTAGTTTCTACCATTTTATAGCTAATACAAAGAAAATGTTTGTGAAATTTTGTGGAAAGAATACGTTACTTAGTTTTTGCATGAGAGAGTAATTTACTATGATGAATGTGTTTACATGTTGTTTTATTAGCCAAAAACATAAAAATTAGGTTTTTAAGTAATAATAATTCACTTTGAACTAATGCCGAATATCTTTTATGAACAAAAAGTTACTTAGTTTTAAAAATTATTTATGTTAATTTCTATAAATTTATAAAACGTATCTAGTTGAAAAAAATCCTTGAGATTTATGTTAGATTCGAACTTGATTATTGACATCATAAAAACTACTGCATAGTAATGTGTACTCTGCCTATTCCTGTTTGGTCAACCAATCATATGTTCCTATTTGTATACGAATAGGCAAACTCCAGAAACACCATAACTTTTTAATACTATATAGATAGATGAAGAAATTAAGTTTTCTCTCCATATGAACAAAACCAATAATGCAATTAAAATAAAATATTTTATTAATCTTGGGAACTTAAAATGAGGATTAATAATTTGGATTATTCAGACTACTATTGCCATCTTGGTTATCATATTCATAATGTTTCAGCCGATGTAACCTCTGACCTTCTTCTGGTGCATTTTTTCAAACTTGTGAATCTTTGTCGAATTCTTTAACATGGATAGAACTTCAAACTGAACTCTTAATTTAATCCACATGGGTAAATTGTACTCATTCTATTAGCCATGACCAGGTAAAAGTGTTAATTTATGCTATTCTTAGTTATTATTGCCTGTAGCAAGGATTGAACCTTCAACCTCCAGAAGACTGTTATTTACAACTTTGTCCAAAAGTTAGTGCAGACTAACATTCATCTTCTTCGTCATTTTAATGAATGGAATTAACTTTATGAATGAAGATAAATATTATTATTACCATGTATTGTCTGAACAGTGTGAACATGCTGAGCAGACTACGTTGGTTGGGCCACGTCTACCGCATGCCAGTTGGCTGCATCCCCAAAACTATCTTGTATGATCAGGCCTCTGAAAGAAAACCTACCAGACGAGCACAGCTGAGACTGTAACTCTCGCATCGGCCTCTACAGCCATAGACGTCAATGCTCCAACCAAAATTGACATCAAAACCTTGAAATTTGCTTAATAAAAGAAATAATCAGTCAATGTTTAAACAAAGGCTTATAATAAAGCTTCAAATTAAATTTTTAAATAATTTTTTATTCTAAATTTCAAATGTGTAAAGATGAAATATATTTATTGAATAATATAATGGAAGATTTTACTGTCAGTTTCACTCATCTTACCTAGTTTTAATTTGGTTATATTTTTCTGTTACAGGCAATATATGAGGGATATGTCATATTCTTCCATTACTTGGTTGAAGATGCCGGGAAGGTCCTTTATGACGTCATAAAGGATGACACCATTCATTAAAATAGATCATAGACTACCCATGACTCAAAGTTGTCAAATATAAAACAGGAACCTCATTTAATGAAATATTTTTCAAAATAAAAGTCAGACAACATTTTCTTAAACATAGAAAGTTTGCAAATATTTATTCAGAAAAAAAGTGAGAGGACAGAGAGAGAAAAAAGAAAGAGAGGTCAGAGAGAGAGAAGAAAAAGAGAAATAAGAAAGAGAGAGAACAGAGAGAGAGAAAAACAAGAAATAGGGAGGGCAGAGAGAAAGAGAAGAAAGAGGACAGAGAAAGAGAAATAAGAACAGAGAGAGAAAAAAGAAAGCGAGGACAGAGAGAGAAACAATAAAGAGAGAGAGAGAGAAAAAAGAAAGAGATAGGACAGCGAGAAGACAGAGAGAGAGAGAGAGAGAGAGAAAAGAGAAAAGAGAAAGAGAGAGGACAGAAGAAAAAGAAAGAGATAGGACACAGAGAGAAAAAAGAAAAAGAGAGGACAGAAAGAGAAAGAGAGAGAGAGAGAGAGAGAGAGAGAGAGTGTGTGTGTGTGTGTGTGTGTGTGTGTGTGTGTGAGAGAGAGAGAGAGAGAGAGAGAGAGAGAAAGAGAGAGAGAGAGAGAAACAACAAAGAGAGAAAGAGAAAATAAAAAGAAAGTTGCTGAGAGAGAAAAAAAAGAGCGAAGACTCTGCTTGTGCTATTATTATAATGCTGGTCACTGAAGAGGAAGGAGGCTTATGTCTACATTCGCGGGGGAGGGGGAAGAAGCCATGTATAAACACGTTTTGCTTTTCTTTCCGTGAACTAAATCGAAAATTAATAAAAACTGTATATATAATATATATTTTTCTTTTTATTGTTAAGCCGTTAGCGATGTTAAATAAGATCGATAGGAATCCAATTGATTATCATTGGGGAAACCCTGCTTTTTATAATGGTATCAAAAACATTTCGTAAAATTAAATTTCTGTAAAATTTTATTCACTGAAGTTTTGAACTTTGAAATCTTTTATGAAAATTAACTTAAAATTCTATACTTCAGCCACCAAATTGACGTATCACTTTTCTTTTATAAGATGGAATGATTTTTACAAGTGGAATAATTAACATTGTGAACGGCACAGACGTTAAAAAACAGGACTAAAAATCTGTTGTTGAAAAAAAAAACGGAACTAAACGCATTGGTCATTAAAATAGTTACATAATTTAAATTAACCTAAACAAAAAACAAACTAATCATCATACAAGAAAAAGAATGACATCATTAGAAAGAGGAAAGATTAAATTTTATTTACATACTAATTTAATAGATATAACCTACAAAAATAGCCGAGATATCGTAAGTTAAATTTTAGGAAAATTTCAGTTTTTACTAATTTTCGCAGCATACACAGGTCAGTTTGGGATACCTACTTTTATCATAATAAGAAAACGTTATTAGTGTTATGAAACGTTATTAGTGTTATGAAATGTTATTAGTGTTATGAAACGTTATTAGTGTTATGAAACGTTATTAGTGTTATGAAACGTTATTAGTGTTATGAAACGTTATTAGTGTTATGAAATGTTATTAGTGTTATGAAACGTTATTAGTGTTATGAAACGTTATTAGTGTTATGAAACGTTATTAGTGTTATGAAACGTTATTAGTGTTATGAAATGTTATTAGTGTTATGAAACGTTATTAGTGTTATGAAACGTTATTAGTGTTATGAAACGTTATTAGTGTTAAAAAAATGTTATATCTATTATTATATAATTTAATATTTTTTAATATTTTTTATTTAAGTTGGATTTTTTAGTTAACTTTTTAACTGGATGCTTATTTATGGTCTTGTTTAATGTTATGTCTGTGATCATAGTATGTTTATGGTCTTGTTTAATGTTATGTCTGTGATCATAGTAACAACACATTATTAGTGTTTATGGTATTGTTATCTAAGAGAAAACTTACGTTGATACATTTATTTAAAGTTTTGGCATGTGTAGAATAAACGTTTTTTTTAGATCTTAAAATGTTATTATTTTATTATTACGATTTAGACGAGAAGAGAACCTATTGAATAATCTCATAAAAGCTGACATATGATGTCTTAATGGTTTCTTCTGTTTTCAGGTGTGTTGTCGTTTCACCTGCTGATACCAGCTCTCTTGATATACTGAAACTTTGTACTGATTCCAGTGCAAGTAAGTAAAACTTTACCGCTTCAAAGTTAACTTTAAGGACCAAGTGTACATTCAGCACCCCACTTTTGTCGGCATGACACTAAAACATGCCATACCTTCTCAAATGTAAATAAAATAAAGAACACTTATTTTCAAATCAATTTGGTCTCAGAATAACATTTTTCCATTAAAAAATCCCAAACAATTTCTATTCCTTACAATATATATACATATATTTTATTTGCTTAACCATAGCGGCTTAAGGCCCTAATTAAATCACCCGGCCAAACTAGCACCTTCCAGCATTACTTAAAATAAGGAGGCAACTGTTTGAATTATCTCCCTTACCCCCTTCTCAGGTGTCGTGAAGCTGTATATCAATAAATACCCCCCCCCCTCCCTTAGCACCGGCCGATGCAAATGCAAACTTCCCTCTATAGGACTCATCCATATACTTAGAAGCTCTTCATCGTTTTAAAGGTGATATCTTTCCTCTACTGAGAACTTTTCATTCTCTTATATAGTGACCTCTTAACCCCCCCCCCCCCCCGTTTTCCACGCTCGGGATTGACTCTCTATTTAGTAGTTGCTCGTAGCAAGCTGCAATTTGATACAATAATATGGCCCCTAACAGCCTGATACCTTCCCTGTTCTTAGAATTTAAATTAGACGCTATCTAAAATTAACAATTATAAATAATAATTTTATCTATCCATCCTAGCTTGTCTAGTTATTTGATGTTTTTTTCTGACTGTTTCTATGTATTTTGTCCTGATATTTGTCTGTACATTTTTACTAGTGTCTGTAATTGTGTGTATATATATATATATATATATATATATATATATATATATATATATATAAATAGTTTTAAATATAAGCGGAATTTTGTTAATCTCCGTAGGTGTGGTCTCGAGAGCTCTTTCGTCCAACATCTCATCAGGAGAAATTGTTGGAATAAAACAGGATGAAATAAATTAATAGTGAGAAAAAAAGAAGAAAAAAAAAGCAAGTATGGGGAATTTACTGCCGGTGAAAATATACGTTTAAAAGATTTAATTCAATTCAACGAATAAAAACGACTAAAAGGCAGATTTAGAGGCAAGAGAAAAAAAAAAAAAAAAAGAGGCCAACTAACTTTCCCCAAATAATGTCAACGTCTTTACGAAATTCTTCTGCTTGCAAAGAGAAGGCTTTCGTAAAGCAATCGCAACGGATTCTAAAATTTTCAAATGAAAAGTAGAATCCACCTGATGTAAGATAGTGAACCACTTTATTTTATACTTATTGGCACAGCATGCATTGTCAGCTAAATGCTGGCCAATAGACGATTCCAAAGCCGAGGTAGAGGTATGGCACAAGAAACCAGATCTACCCTGTCTAATTTTGGATAGGATATGCTGGTTTATTTTTTTCTTCTTTTTATCTCACTATTAATGTATTTCATCCTGTTTTATTCCAACGATTTCTCCTGATGAGATGTTGGGCGAAAGAGCTCTCGAGACCACACTTACGGAGATTAACAAAATTCCACTTATATTTAAAACTATTTATAAATTTTGTACCTCAAAACATATTATATATATATATATATATATATATATATATATATATATATATATATATATATATATATATATCTAGGCAGCATCTTCTCTTGCAGGCAAGTATTGTTGAATATAAGAGACAACTCATGTCTAGATATCCTTTGGTAGATCCTTTCAATAGTCCGAATCAGGATCTTAGTTTCGGAGGAGAATTAGCTGATGAATTTGCCATGGTTTGGATTTGTGTCCCAAGTACTTTCAGAGCCATCCGGGTCCATCTTCAGGGGAATGAGGTTAATCAGGTACAGACCATGTGTTAGTATTATAGAAGGTTTTGGCAGGAGTTATGTAATAAGTACGAAACTATATTTAGAACTATAGACATTTTAGTATATTATTACTGATATTAAAGTTAATTCTATTAATTGTTTTTTTTTGGTTTTTATATATAGGGCTTCTAATATATGGAGTTGTTGTTTGTTAGTACTATATTCTAAGATTTTGGTATTTTCTACTAATAGTTTTCTGTATTTCGAATTCAGAAAACTCTTAGTAGAAAATACCAAAATCTAATTAATAGAATTTTTGCTTGTAGAACTTGTTATCGAACTGAAAATATGTCATCTCGGTGATGAGTTTGATTATTTCTATTAGAATTTGGGGGGGAAACGGTAAGTTAATTTTGATCTTTTTTAGGTGCAAGAAGAAGTAAATGTAAACATTTCTTGATGGGGACATTGGTGTATAGAGATGTTATGTCTAAACTATGCATAGTTTTGTTTTGTGGGTTTATATTTTTTATTTTGTTTAATAGGTCCCCCGAGTTTTTTAAATGGGAATTGCTGATGGTGCCCATTAGTGGGGTTAGAATATTGGCAATGGCTCGTGCAATTTTATGCGGTGTACTGCCGATTCCAGATATTATGGGGCGCATAGGGATGTCCGGTTTATGAGTCTTGGGGAGACCATATCATGTGGGAAAGATAGGATGATATTCGATGTATGATATCAATTTTTTATCCTTTTTGATGAGGTTTTTGAAACATTTGGTGAAAGTTTCAATGCTTTTATTTATCATTTTTAGGTCTTTCTACGCTCCTTCAGAATTTGCAGTCCACAACACCTGGACGAAGAACATACACACATTATTAACTCACTAAAAACTCTGCAATACTCCACCTACTTTATACTAAATGCTAAGAAAAATGGCCATTCAAATATTTTCTAACAACAATAGACAAAAAGCTCATACATCGGACACTTCTCTACTAAACAGGCGTCTCCTTTTACACCAATTTGCAACACTCTAAATAAACTAGGAATACCAACAATAGAAACCACATCTCTAACTATAAAACAGACATTAGGTATAAAAAAACATTTTCAAAAAACCTCCACACCCCAGGCAGGTATATACACCATCCCCTGCAGTGTTTGCCATCAAATATATGTAGGGGAAATACAAAGAGAATTTAAAAAAATGCTCGGCGAACACAAAAGAGACATAAAAAATAATAATTCCCTAAATGCACTTTTTTCTCACATTTGGCAACACAATGATCACTATTTTAATTTCGAGTAGGCCGGAATCATTAAATTCATCTAATATCTAATATATAAAGTAGAGACGTTTTTTCCCCTGTACCTTCTCGGAGAATAGGAAAATAACCACATGCATCACGGGCTACTGAACTCACAATTACATTGCACTTATTCACTCGAGCGTGTTTTAGTATATCTGTTATTCTTCTTTCCAAACTAACACTGAATATTACATTCGGCCCGGCCGCCACGACTCTCCAAAATACCAACTCCATATAGGTGGTAGTAAAAACTTTTCTCCCTAACAATTCTGTACTGTGACTACACTCATCGACACCGGGAACTAATAAACACAGTATAATTTTCATAAAGCACCCATTGTTATTTCGTATTTTTCTGGCATTATTTCACTACATAATATTAATCAATACGCAAAAACTTAACAACCGCTCCCTTACACCGCGATGATTATTCGCGATTATCAGATTACGTTCTACCTAATTCTACCTTCTACATTTAAATTCATTCCGGAATTAAGCGAATGAAATTAACGAACACAGTTCCTGCAACATTTAATGATTCAACATGGCGTATAACATTTCTTGATCGAATCGACTTCCTATTTAATTCATTAAGCACTAAGATACTTGTAGACGCGGATACATTTACATTTTCAAAAAGATACACCTTAAACACGCATACTATAGAAAAATTGCCCAAATGAATTTAATTCATCAAAAAATGACCTACACCGCGTCATTGTTGAAGTTTCCATTTGGTCGGCAGAATGTAAATGTTAACAAAACACGCATGTCAATAAACAACCATAACGTTATTAGCCTATTTACACATTCATTTTCAAATCGTAAGCGTGGCACCGTGGGTAAGAATGGAGGTTCAATGATCGGCAGTTTCGGCGTTCGATCCCATTCGACTCTGCCACCTTTTTTCTCTTTTTATATTTACAACATTCGCCAACACAGTATAGGGGTGGAGGTGGAGAAAGAACTATAGGCCATTTTTTTTTTATTCGACCTCATGCAATAGGTACTAATTTCTCCCGTGCAACGCCGGGCGACGGGTTCCGCTAGTTATAAATAAATCGCAACGCAGACTTCTAGAATCAGCAATTATCATGAACTCAAACACGATTAAACAGCGAAACAGTTTCTATAATCTAGCCCCTTTAATCAGCAAAATCATACTAATGGAACAAAACTTGAAGTTAGAGCCCGGTTAGCGTTTTTACACCATTTCCAAAACTGGTCTTGTACAAACTTGTAAATAATTATAATGATGGTAATATTGTTATAAGGTATTAAAATAAATAAATAAATAAATAAATAAGTAAAAATCAAACCACTAAAACTGCTCCAATTGGTTAATTTCGGGCTTTTGGGTGCCGTGTGAAAAGATATAAAATAAATAAGGGCTTATTTCCACACCACATTCGTATTACACATTTTTATTTTAGTCGGCCATGTTTCGCCCAGAAGATGAACATGAATATTTTTTATTTTTTTTACATTGTATACATACAGACTATTTCCAAGTAATATACTTGTGTTTATAACTTTTTTATTCTCTTAAACCATCCTGAGGAAGTCTTTTCTTTGATGAAGGCGAAACATTGATGACTTTACTGATAATTTAGTTTCTCTTTCTTTCATTCACAAGTTTATACAATCAGCACTTGCTATGAGCCAGGCATAAGTGAAAGAGATAGGGGAGGGGTGGGAGAGTGTGGCTGTCTTGCTCGCTTTCTCTCTCCACCTCTCTTGCAGTTTTTACATTTTTCGTGAAAAAAACAAAAAACTTTTTTAATTAGCTAATTAAATGAGTTATTTTAAAGTTTAACAACAAAGTTAATACTTATCCTTTAGTTCTCACATTCCATGAACGATGTTTCTGACAAAGGGGGAAGAATTGCTGTTTTGGGGGTCGGAATCTATCCACCTAACACTTATCGGTGGCTAGTTTTTTACCTTGAAGTAGTATGTTTTTTAGCTCCTTACATCAAGTGGCTTCATGCCTTGTCTGGAGCGATTTCCATACCTTCCCCCCCCCCCCAACTTTTCACTATTCTCAATGACAAATTGAAACAATGTTTGGTAGGACTGATCTGTCCAAATTACGAAAAGAAAACACCCACCTCCCACCCATCCAAATTAGATTCTACCTTTTTTAGGCGATTATGTGTGAACATCCTGACAAACTTGACAGAAAAGGAAAGGAAAAAAACGATTATTTTATATAGTAGGGGGAAATTTTTGTATATAAATTCAATGGAAAACGAGCCCCCATTTCCGGGCCAGATTTAGGGCAGTTAACTAATTTCTTTTTTGCCATGGGAGCTAAATTCCGCTGCATATTTCTTTTTAGGGAGGTCTACTTTTTTAGGCGATTACATGTGTTTTTTTTATTTTTACACACATACAAATATATATATATAATGTCTAAAGAAGCTTTGAGTCATTTTAAACAAAGAAAGAAAATGCAGTTTTAGATTCCCAGGGATACTAACTAAATTCAACATATCGCAGACTTAGCACTAGCATAAGCCGACTTACCGCTGGAAAATTTACAAATACAAAAGGGGATTCATATATATATAATAATGAAACATAAACAGGAAACCTTAACTTAAATTGTGAAATAGGAAATGGGGATCATCAGCTGTTTACCATGTAACTGTTTCAGAGATTTAAAAACAGAACAACTATAAAATTCATGGCTCTTCAGTGGTACTGATCAAATTACCACTTCCCAATAACCAAATTTAGAAACAATTCAGTTATTATTTCACTAATATATATATAAGTAAATAAATAAATAATAATAATAATAATAATAATAATAAGCATAATATATATATATATATATATATATATATATATATATATATATATATATATATATATATCCTAGTTGTGTAGTCAAGCTCAATGTATATTAGACGTTCTAACGATACTTATATTTAATTGCAATTATAAATTTAGATATTTTTTAACAAAGACAAGGTTTTGTATCAAGCAACATTGGTTATTATTTAAAAAATAACATAGATTTCTTCATGCAATGATTACATTAGTAATAATAACAAAGTCCGAGTCTTATAGACAAATGACTCTGCAGATTTACAGAAAACATCCAACCTATTTTTACGGAAATGCATCCATTTTTTTCCTTTGATACACACGGCAAATAAAACTCACAGTTTGCCATTTTTCAACTCCAGTAAAGTTCTACATAATTACCAATTCAAAATATTTTCAGAATTTAAAAAAAAAATTGTAATTTTAATCGATACTTAGGCAACTGATTATAGAAAAAGGATTAGTAACTCATATCTGTTAATGTAGAAAAATGTGAAAGATTATTACAAAAATGTGCAACCGTATGATTTTCAACCTGTGAATATTGAAATATTCTCTGCTTATTATTTCCCCTTCTTTTTTTACAGATAAAATTTGATTTTTCATCTTTAAAATTGGTGTGACCCTTTTCTCAATTGCTTCAACTGTTTCTAACAGAAGAGAGAGAAGAGCTTGAATCAGTACAGTTTTAATGACACTAAAATCCAGTTGCCTCAGAATTGCTTCTGATTTCATAGTCCTGACATTTACAAATGTTGAATAGTCTTTATTATTTGATATTTGTTTCTAACAAGTTAAAACTGTTTAAACGGATGTTCAAAAAGTTCAACTTTTAATTCTTTATTTGCAGATGTCATGCCTAAGGTGAAAACTATCCAGAATGTCAATTGTAACCGGTAAGATGCCATTTAACATATTGCACTGGTATGGTTTGGTTTAGTAGGTTTAACATACTATATTTCACTGATTTGCTTTGGTTTGGAAGTTTTATGGCACATCAACACTTTAAAATTATTTAATGCCTAAACATGATACCCATTATAAACAATTCATTGGCATCATTAATTGAACACAAGTTGCTATTTTAAACCATAGTTAGAGTAAAATTGTAGATTCATACCTTTTGCAAGGGTATTATGCATAATTCAATTAAAATAGACTAAATATGATTTCAACTCGGCTCATCGATTCCATAGTCTGCGATGGTATCCATTATACTAATCCTGTACTGCCACTGACTGTTGGAATCATTAACTCTTCCAAGAAGGTAATTTTCTCTATCCCTGTCTGCTTGTTTGTTTGTTTGTTTGTTTGTTTGTTTGTAAGCTAGATTACATAAAAAGGGTTGGTCTGATTTTCACAAAACTGTAGTCCATCAAATCTTTGTATGAATCTGAGGACAGCAGTAGATTCAGGAATTTTTTTTTTGTTCACTTTCTTTTGAATTCCCTCTCTTATGAACAGTTGAAAGCTGTCAAAATCACCTTAGAATTTCGATCAATCACAAATTAAATAAATAAAAAGCATCTTCAATCTCTGAGCTTCAAAAGGTGAAAAAAATATTGAACTTTTTATGATTCATCAATACTAATTATAAGAATAAAAAAAAGCATAAATAGAATCTTTCTAGTCAAGTTTTTCTGATGCGATAAATTATAGTGATGACCAGAGCTTAGTAGTAGTAGCACAAAAATATATCTATGGCATAGTTTTAGTTACAGACAGACACTAAGTCTCCATTATAATAAGTTAGACATCCACGTTATTTTTATGTGTATAATATGTATTATCTATTGAATATGTATTATACTGGTTGGAATACCTTTCTCAGGAGAGGTTCTTAATGATGAAACACACTTGGAACCATTAACAAGGCCAAGAGACCAACACCTCAAAACACTTAAAAGCAATAAAAAAACATATTCATATAGTACAATGGGTTGGAGATTACACAACTGAAGTTATGGTCTCAAAATAAGTTTTAATTTTATGAAGTTCAGTTCCCATAAGGGGATTTTTAATGAGTAGAATTTCCACAAATCTTTAAATGTCTGTTACTTATTGTTTAAATCTCTTTAAATCAGAGGGCATTCATGTTCTCTCAAGAACCCCTTTAAAAAGTTCAAGAAGCCAGGTCACAAAATACTTCCATGTAATCAAATATACTGCTATTGTTAAAAACCATATGGAAAAATAACTGTAAATTATGGACTGAGAAAAGTTATAATTTTGTGTAGTTAAGTAATTAAAGGGTTTTAAAATGATTAAAATTTGTTCAGGTTTGGAAATCTAATTTTGTTTACTGTAACTATGGTTTAAATCTAATTATAAACATTTTCTAAGCAAGGGTAAAGGGTCATATTCCCTGGGGATCTCTTTTAAAGAAAAAAGATAAATATGACCTTAGGACATTGATAGGGTAGTATTCCTACCATATTTGAAGTTTGTTGTAGATCTAATTACCTAAATGTAGTTAGCAGGCAAACATTTTTGTCATTTAGATATAGAGAATATTAAATTGTAGCATGAACCTTGGTATGGATAAGATAGACGGTGTGTGTGACGTGAAGAAGGTGAAAACAGAACTAATGAGACACGATGTATTTATATATTAAAATAGTTACACGGTATGAAAGTTATTTGTATGACTGAATTGTTCGTTTGTGTTTGTAAGTGTGAAAATTTCATTTGTTTCTCTTTGTAGAGTGGAAAACAGTGCTTGCTTTATTGTGTCAGTGTGTGAGTATGCACAACATCTACGTATGTAAGGAAGTGATAACAGTTTTCATTCTTCTCTTCCTTTTTGACCAGCTTCTGTGTGACTTCCCTGGCTGACTGAGTCTTGTGACTGTGTTTAATTCTTAAAACTGAAAACAACCGGCTCCACAAAACGAGTTAGACTGTGGACATAATTGTAATCAAGTCACATGACTTGTTATTTTTATATTTCGTCTTTTTTTGTTTGTTTGGAACCTTAGTTTGTACAAAACTGTGATAGCTTTTTTTTTAGATATAATTTTGTTTTTTTTGCTTATGCTTTCCATAAATATAGGATTTAAATATATGTTAATCCTATAACATATCTATCCAAACTGTCTTTCTCCAATCATTATTAATTTTTAAGCATTGTCCTTCAGTCAGATTTTGAAAAAACTTTTGTTTATTAGCAACAAGAGGTGATGTGCATATTATTTAAGTTTAGTTTTTTATTTAGACTATTATAAATTGAACCATGAATTAAATTTACAAATTTTAGCATGAAAAGTCAAATATCTGTTAAAGAAAAAAAAAAGAAATTTTATTTCTTGCATTCACTTTATTAGTAACAATTATCTCCCTTGCTCTTGATTACTCCTCAAGTAAAGGACCTGTTTTTAGATTGAAAATCAATCGATGACCACAATAGAGAGCGCAGAGTCCCAATTGTTGTTGTTTACTACAGTGATTTATAATTGGTATATGTTTTAGGCCTTCATTAGATGGAGAAAGCATGTAAATGAATATACAGACAGACATACAGTTTGTGTCTTTATATATAACTAGCTGACCTGTGTCCCGGTGTTAGATTAATTCAAGAAATTCAGTGCCCCAACCTTGAACTACTGAATTATTTGCTGCTTATTGTTGTCAGTCGCAAACACAGATCCCACGATATTTATGTAAAACAGCAACGAGAAAAGTGAAAAACTAACTTCTGGACTGTTTGTGTTTCTAATGTACAATGTAAATACGTATTTCTGTAATGGAAACTGTAATTTAGGATGTCAAACAATAAAAAATATTACTATTTCTTTAATTTTACCATGTTTACTTTTAATTAGCATCCTTTTGTGTATTTTAGTTTTCAATTTCGAATCCATGCAAACTTATTAAACTATATAAAATGTAATTGTCAAGGAATTATTTAATCACTGATGGCCATATTAAGTGAGAAAGAGAGAGGGAGTGATATGGAAAAAATAACAGAACTTACATTCAATCTGAGCATTTAACAATGTAAATCCTATTTCAAACTGGAGCGGGACAGATTAAGGTATTTAGGAAAATACCTAAAAATGATGGAAATAAAAAAGTCTCGCTATTATTGTAAATGAGAAAGAAAGGAAACGTTCCTGAACCGAAAACTGCATAGTTCGTTGCAATAATTGCTATTACTGAATGGAGTAATATGAGACGCCATGTTTTAATTTCAATGGTTGTTTGTTTAGTGTTAGTCAACTGTATTCGGTTATTCCAGAATAGGATTATAGCCAATCAAAACGCTGTAAAAGCAGAACGTGTAGGCTGTAGGGAGCGATCCATATTTAGTTAGTAAAAGTATAATAGGTAAAAGACAATAGAAAGAAATGAAAAAATGAAATAATGACGATCAATTTATCCTATGAAGAATATTTCCCAGTGTAAGCTGATTGTAGTGGAAGTAAATTTCAGCATGTGAGTGAAAATTACTTCGACTCTTTGTATGTATGACTATTTTAAGAGAGACAGGCAAGCCGGAAAAAATGTAGAAGTGACTGAAAGCGAACAAAACAGACATATATTTTCTGAAAATACGCATCACTTCTTGGCATAAAATGTGACCATAGCAGAATTCTATATATCGCTTGTGTTCACAGACCTATAATGATTGATGAAAGAGGGGAAAATCGATTTTACTCTATTATATAGACAAATAATAACATCAAAGTTGGGCTGAGGTATGGTTCTGTTCAATCATAGGAGGTCCACTCTCCTAGCTTTACCATCTTTCTGGGAAGGGGTTAGTTTATAGCTAATCGGCTGAGGCACTCCTACCGGGGAATGCCGACAGACTGCTCAGGCATATTTTGTAGTCCAGATTGCACTTCACCTAGTGCGCTGGTTTTTCAAAACCTTACTGATCTTGTGTCTAACCTCGTGCAAACACACAATTTAAGAAAAAGCAATCCAAAACACATTTTGTATGACGACGGTGACAACAACAAAAATAGAAGAAGAAAAAAAGAAACGTATTAATTTGTGAAAAAAAAGAGAAAGAAAGGCCACATATCAGGCCGCTGCAGTGAGTGTAATTAAAAAAAAAGAGGGAACTGAAAGTCTTATTTCTGAAAGCAAAAGATGTCGTTTGTTGTGTAAGATAAGAAAGAGAATGTAGAAAAAAAGGAGGAAAAAGAAAGAAAATATGATTATGCCATGTTTGAATTACAACTTTTGTTTGTTTCTGTTCATAAATAGCATTCGGTTATTTGAGAATAGGAAAGTATATATAACGATAGAATAATGAATATGACCAGTAATGAACAATCCTCCAGTCATTCTGTTATTCGGTCAATTCTGGAATGTAAAGAAAGTCTCTGGAATAGCCAATCAAAACACCCCAAAAGCAGAAGAAAGTGACCCATATTTAGTTTGTAAAAATATAGCAGGAAAAAGGCAATTTCAAGACAAAAAAAAAAAATGAAATAATGACGGCAATATCAAGCAAAAATATTCTATGAAGGATACTTCCTGATGTAAGGTGCTGGCAGTGGCAGTAGATCTGGGTGTAGGAGTGAAAATTACTTCGACTTTCTGTATATATGACTATTTTAGGAGAAGCAGGCGAGTTGGAAAAAATGTAGAAATTACTGAAAGTGAACAAAACAGATGCATATTTTCTGAAAATACTCATTAAGAATTGACCTAAAACATAAGCATAGTCAAATTCTATATATCACTTGTGTTTACAGAACTATAATAGCCACTGTAATAGGGATACATCGACTTAAATTTATTATATAGAAGATGAATCCAAGGCTAATCATGAATATTTCAACAAAATTGAAGGCAGAAGAAAAAAAGAATGAATATTTGTTTGTTTTTTTCTCTTTTATTTTAGTGAATCTTCATCCCTTTCTAAAATGTCTGATAAAAATGTGGCTTTTGGTTCTTGCCTGAATAACATTTGCATTGCTGATATTACCACTCAGACTGTTTTGCATCACACCCACAACAAAGGTAAGTCTGGGCTTTTTTTCTTGCTGATTCTTTTCTGGATTGTAAAAAGAACCTATTATTAACCGAGAAAACATTACGATCGTTCTCTGATAACATTTTTCACGCTGTTAGTTTTTGTGTGTCAGTGTTTAAAGTCTTTTAGGTTTTGTTGTAATGTAAATGTTAGTCTGTAGCAGATATAAGAAAATGAGATGCATCATCATCATCATCATCATTGGTTTACATCTGTTTTACATGCTGGCATGTGTTGGACAGCTTTTATAAATTTACTTTCAAACTAACTTATCTCTGCCTAGGTCTTTATTTATCCTGCTTTCTCTCAAATCCATCCTCATCATTTTCTCCCATGTTTTCCATGGCCTTCTCCTATGAACTGACCCTGCTGCCTCAATTGTTCTACATCTACTAACGCAAGCACTTTCATCCATTCTTTCAATGTGACTAAATCAACAAAGTCTCCTGTTCTACACTTAACAATTAACAGAATATATTTATTTACATAACATACAAATGATTTGACACTAGTGAGGGGAAGTAATTAGAGAGAGTGAGAGTTTTACATGAATACTTTTAAGCATATTGGATGAGTCCAAATAAAAATATGTGGGTAAGAGGAAGTTGATACTACTCCACCTTATAACAACTTTCGATTATCTTTAGTCATCTTCTGAAGGAATTGTAAATATATGCATATAATCAATCAAATATAGAAAAAAACATACATAATCATCATCATATTCAGTTTAACGTCCATTTTATATGCTGGCATGTGTTTGACAGTTTGTGGAAACTGCCTTCAAAATTAACCTATCTCTGACTAGGTCTTTATTCATCCCTCTTTTTCTCAAGTCCATCCTTATCCTCGCCTTTCATGTTTTTCTTGACCTTCCCCTGTGAACTGACCCTGCTACTTTAATTGTTCTACATCGACTGACCAAAGAATTCTCATCCACTCTTTCAATCTGGTCATACCATTAAAGTCTCCTTTCTGCACACATTTTCATACTGTCCAGATTTAAGCTTCCTCTGTTGTCATCAAATCTAAGCCTGTCTTTAAAGCTCACATTATGCATCCTTTGTATCATTCTCATATCATTTCTCTCCATGCAACGCATGTCCTCAACCATCACTGGCCATGTTTCACTTCCATTCATCATCATACTGCGTACACATAACTGATAGACTCTTCCCTTGGTCAACCAATGGTAACACTGCTAATTACTAATATCAGAAAAATTCCCTGAACTTACTCCATCAACTTCTAATTCTTGCAATCACATTAGCACCTTCTCCTCCTTGTGCTCGAATGGTATCACCCAGGTAACAAAACTTCTGAACAACCTCAATAGGTTCAACATCCAAATATACTTTTTCCACATCTGAATTTTCATCCATCTCCATTGTCTTACACTTCTGGCACATGAACTGTCTGTCATCTCTCAACCTACCAGTAATTCTACTGCACTTCTTGTGTACACAATGCTTGTAAGTACCATAAAACTTATTAGTTGCATCCGGCTCTCTTTCAACAAACTGATCAAGGGAACAGCTTGCATACAACTTGAGAAATAAAGGAAAAAATAGAGAAAGTTCAAGACAATAATATGACTTTTGGAAAAATAATATTTACAGTCTGACTTATGTAGGTCAAAATTTTGAAAAGATCAACAGCTTAAATAGACGCAAAATAAATATGCTTGAATGGACAACTGCTGCTTAACTATACAGTAATCAAATATTAATGCACTAGTGTGTTCATCACTTTCTTTTGTGTCACACTTTCATTGGTATGGAAAGTAGGGGACTATGCAAAATGGAAAATTAGTTGGAGGAGGAGGGAACTTGGTATGAAGAAGAAAAAATAGGAAGAGGTGGAACAAGGAAATGCAATAAATAAATTAAAGGTTTGAATTTGGAGCCTACTTTTGCATAAAAAGAGACTTCATATTTTTGCAAAGGAAATCTGGTGTTTTCTCCATATGTTATATGAATTGAAATAAAGACTTTTTTTCACATAATCTTTTTAATTATTAAATATATATTATAATATCATTAATTTCAAAACTTCTAGTTTTTAATAATAATTTTCAACTGTTTTCACTTTGATTGTAAGTTCAATAATCCTTTTAATTTTTCTTATTTATTAATAATGGAACTTTTAGAACCTTTACCACCTTTTTTTTCTTCTATTTTAAAATGTTATTTTTCTTCTATTTTTCCAACCAGATTTTGGTTCTGATGAGAGACTTGGCGGTCTAGAATCCTTATCACCAGACACTTTAGTCACTTGTGGTCAATCTTCCGGCTGCTTATGGATATTAGACTTTCGACTAAAAGAACCCTTGAAAACTTCTTCCTCTCCGACCAGTGACCACCTCTCAGTATCTACGACGGATTCGATGTGGACCATGACCAGGGCTCACATTCCACTTATTCCTAGTGCTGATGAATATTGCTCTGGAAACTTATGGCGTTTATGCAACGATGGTACTATTATAGAAAACTCTTTTTCAGATTTAAAAAAGCCATGTTTCCAAACATGTCCCTCTACAATACAAAAGAAAGGAAAAGAAAATAATAATGTCCTCAAAAGTATAAAGGTAAGATTTAACTTTTTGTGGTTATTATGTCTACAGGATGCAGACGGTATTTGTTTGCAAGATTACTGTTTAGGAAAAAATAACATGGTAGTTTTATGTTTTTGAGATTTATATATCAAACTTGGGTCAGTTTGTCTTTTTCACTTGAGGAATCTGATTTAGCTTTAAGGACAGTCTCAAGGCAGCCTTGGAACCGACCACACACCTTTGTCACTGTTTCATGACTTAGGTCCCCAAAGGCTCTAGTGATGCTGGCCTTTAGCTCATCCTTTGTGTTTCAACACACCTCACACAAAAAAGTCAAGGGGGTTGAAGTCAGGTGGGCTGAGAAGCCAGAGGTCAGGTGAAATGTGGTCAATGAAGTTCTCTGGGTCCTCTGGCTTGTATGGCAGGGCACTGAGTCTTGCTGCCACACGTCAAACTTCTTGCAGCTAATTTGTCGATCCGGGGTTTCACTAGTATGCTCAAAACGCAAATGTATCCAGCCATCGATGTTCAACCTGAGACTCTCAAGAAAGAAGTAGGGTGGGATAGTATCACCTTTACTGCGTGTGACACTAAAAAAAGTAGGGTGAAATAGTATCACCTTTACTGCGTGTGACACTAAAAAAAGTAGGGTGGGATAGTATCACCTTTACTGCATGTGACACTAAAAAAAGTAGGGTGGGATAGTATCACCTTTACTGCGTGTGACACTAAAAAAAGTAGGGTGGGATAGTATCACCTTTACTGCGTGTGACACTAAAAAAAGTAGGGTGGGATAGTATCACCTTTACTGCGTGTGACACTAGAAAAAGTAGGGTGGGATAGTATCACCTTTACTGCGTGTGACACTAAAAAAAGTAGGGTGGGATAGTATCACCTTTACTGCGTGTGACACTAAAAAAAGTAGGATGGGATAGTATCACCTTTACTGCGTGTGACACTAAAAAAAGTAGGGTGGGATAGTATCACCTTTACTGCGTGTGACACTAAAAAAAGTAGGGTGGGATAGTATCACCTTTACTGCGCGTGACACTAAAAAAAGTAGGGTGGGATAGTATCACCTTTACTGCGTGTGACACTAAAAACCATTGGAGCCATTGTCAGCATGAATGAGACACTTGTTGTTCTGGAAGTTGTTCATCTGATTTTGGCAGAAGTTTTTGTTTTGTGTGTGGCTTCAGTGGTTGCTTCAACTTGTTAATCAGCTCTTTTTGCGTCCTTCAGTTGCTTTTCTTGCATTATATTGATTAAAATTGTCCTTACTTCATCTTGTATTAAATGTAGCAGATGTCCTCTTGCACCAATAGTCTAGTGAGCTTTTCATCTACGTCTTTTTCGTTTGCAATAGCATATATTGATTTGCTGGATTCATTGTCGACGATCTCCTGAACTTCAGCGATGGACTCTAACGTTCTGATAGCATCAAAATGTAGATCATGTATTCTTATTTCTGATGTCACCTCGTAGTTGAATACTGAATCTTTCAGTTCCTTTCTGATGCTAAGGCTGAGGAAAGAAGTCTGAAATCTTATTTGTCCTTCTAGTACAGATTCCAAAGAGAACTCTGTGTCTCTTCCACAAATATGGTGGTTTAAAATTGTCCATAATAAGTTATTCTGCAAAAAAGAATGGAAATATAGAAATGGAAATATAGTCACTGTTTTCATGTTTTCATTAAGATAAAACTCAATGAAAATGTTTTAAAATATGCATAAAATTACCATGTATTATTTGGATTATTCAGACTACTGTTCTCATCTTGGATGTTATTTTCATAATGTTTCGACTGATGTAACCTCTGACCTTCATCAGGTACTTCCCCGGAAGCTTTCTGTCGAACTCCGGAATCTATACAGAATTTCCAATGGAACTCTTTATTTAATCCATGGGAATGGCTTGTTCTTGTTCCATCAGCCCTAAACGGGTAGAAGTTTTAAGTAATCTGTAATTGCATTCTTAGTATCGCCCTTTGATTGAACCTTTAACTCCCAGAAGACTGATACTTAGAACTGATTATCACTTAGCACTTTTATCCATAGCACCATGGGTCCACAAGTTGAGACTTCAAGCCCTGTGGGTGATACCCTATATGTTAGATTAAGCTTACACTTATAACCTTTGAAGTGATTACTTGATGTCCCAGTTGCTCTCCAGATTCAACTTAAAACTAACTGATTACTAAAAGCTTCTGATTAAGCTAAGAATGGTAACTCTTGGCTAATTGCTTAAAGCCCAGATTAAGCCTAAAATTGTTGCAAACCCAGATTAAGTTTAGAATTGTTATAATTTGGGTGATTACTTAAAGCATCAGATTAATCTAAGAATGCTAACTTTGTGATTAGTTACTTAAAGCAACTTATCTTAGACTGCTAAACCTGTGGGTGATTCCTTGAAGGCTTAGATTAAGCTTAGGCTTGTAACCTTGGCAATGATTACTTTAAACTTCAGGTTCAGCTTTGAATGGTCACATTGCTTGAAGCCCCAAAGTTAGCTTAGAATTATAACATTCTGGGTTATTGCTCGAAGCACCAAATGAAGCTTAGAAGGGTAACAATGTGTTTGTTGTTTGAAAGCTTAGATTGCTAGCATTTAGGTTATTTCCAGAAGCTGCAGATTAAGCTTAGAATGCTAACATTATGGACTATTTCTTGAAGCTCCTGATTCTGCTTCGAATGGTAAAGTTTGGGTGATTACTCGAAGCCCCAGTTCATTGCTTAGAATGATAATCTTGTGAGTGATTGCTTCATGTCACAAATTACATTTAGAATAGTAATCTAATGCATGATTACTTGGAGTACCAGATAAAGCTTAAGGTTTTTTACTTGAAGTCTCTTATTAAGCAAATGAGTGATTACTCGAGGCCTCAGATTAAGCTTAGAATAGTAACTTGGGTTATTTCTTGTAGACCTAGATTTAGCTGAGAATGATAATTACTTGAAACCTCAGAATCAATCAAAAATGGTAAAGTTGTGGGTGATCAATTGAAGTCCCTAATAAAGCTTAATTAAAGTGTCAGTTTAGTTTCATATGTTATTGTAATTTACTTATTACTTGAAGCACTGGATTAGCACATGGATTTTACTTTAAATCCTAGTTTAAGTTTGTGGGTGATTAATCAAAGAGTCAAATTAACGTCATTGATGATTACCTGACGACCCTGTTTAGCTTGTGATTTATTGAAGCGCCAGATTAAGCTTAAGCCTTAACTAACCAGATCATGCTTAGTATTTAATGTTGAAAATAGTAACATTCTGGGCTATTACTTGAAGTGCAAGGTTAAGTTTAAAATTGTAACTGTGAAGCCCTAAATTCAGGTAAAATTGTGGGTTATTGCCTGAAGCTCCAAAATAAACTTAAAATGTGGATGCTTGATGTTCCAGATTCAACGTTGAATGTTAACTGTGTTGGTGATTGCTTGAAACCCTAGATTTAGCTTAGAATAGCAACATTGTTGGTGATTGCTTGAAACCCTAGATTTAGCTTAGAATAGCAACATTGTTGGTGATTGCTTGAAACTCTAGATTTAGCTTAGAATAGCAACATTGTTGGTGATTGCTTGAAATTTTAGATTTAGCTTAGAATAGCAACATTGTTGGTGATTGCTTGAAACTCTAGATTTAGCTTAGAATAGCAACATTGTTGGTGATTGCTTGAAGTGCCAGTAAGGTTATACATGATAAATAAAACCTCCAGAATAAGTTGATGAGTGATTACTTGAAGCTACAGAATAGTGTTATATGTTTTTATTTGAAGGCTTGGAATTGTGACCTTGTCAGTGATAACTTTCAGCTGCAGATTAAAATTGCAGATAATAAACATATGATGGTTTTGCAGACGGATACTTCACTATCAGCTTGTCATGCTTAATTTTGAAACAGCATTTTTGTTGGTCTGTCATGCTTAATTTTGAAATAGCATTTTTGTTGGTCTGTCATGCTTAAGTTTAAAATTGCATTTATTTGGTGTAATAAAAACAGGAAGCTGAACATAACTTAAGGATAAGTTTTATTTAACTATTCTTTGCTTACCGAGACAAATAGTATTCACCATTCACTCTTAATATACACACGAATGTAGAACATTCCATCATTAATCAAAGGGGTGAGACGGGCATCAATTACCTTTGATATTACATTCTCCCCCATCTACCTTCTTATTCGTAGGGAACAAAATCATCCCATCGACCTGGCCTCCTGTGGGTTCGTTGAGGGCGTCTTGGTTGTTCATGCCCGGCATCCATCTCTAATCTAGGCTCCTCGGGACCTGACGACGTTTCGGGATTGTCTTGTGTGTCTGGCTTAGAGCTAAAATATCTTACTCCAAAACACTCGTTTTTTTCGGCGCTTCGGTCGCTTGGTGTCTGAAGATCGAGTATCTGTCTCAGATATTGGGTGAAGTCGCTTTCGTGGTACCCATCTGTCATCCGAACTAGAGTCAGAGACGACTCTGTTAGAATATTCAGGTTCATTTTGTTGGGACTCTGAACTTGACGTATCTGGCGCACGATCACCTAAGTGGGTCGGACTTGTTCCACGAACCGGAGTAGTATATCCATCTGAAGCAGTTCTACATTCATATACATTCCCTGCCGGGGCTAGATCTCTTAAGGAGACAGTAGATTGCCTTCCTTCCAAATTTCTGACCAGTGCATACTGAGGGTTCGCTTCGATTAATTCTACCTCGGTCACCAATGGGTCATGTTTACTGTGACGAACATGGCGTTTTAACAAAACTGTGCCAGGTTGTGCAAGTCACGAGGGAAGTGATGTACCTGCTGAGCTTCGTCGTGGGAACGAGAAAAATCTCTTATGTGGAGTAGCGTTTGTCGCTGTACATAATAGAGTCCTAATAGTGTATAAGGCCATGGAGATGAGACTTTCCCAATCGGGGATCGGATTATTGTGATTGTGATTTGCGGCCGCCAACTGTACTGTCTTCCATATTATGCCATTGTATCTTTCGCACTGTCTGTTTCCTTGAGGATTGTGAGGAGTTGTTCTACTTACAGCTACTCTTCGTTCATGCAGAAACTGCTTGAGTTCATCCGACATAAAAGCAGATCCACGATCTGAATGTATATATGCAGGCACTCCAAAAACGGCAAAAATGGAGCAGAGGCCTTGAATTACTGTTGCAGCCGTTACGTCTGGGCAGGGGATGACGAACGGAAATCTTGAGTACTCGTCTATTATTGTGAGCATGTATTTATTTTTAGTTTTAGAGGGTAAAGCGCCCTTAAAATCCAGGTTAAGTCTTTCAAAAGGCTGTGTGGCCTTAATGAGTGTTGCTGGAGGAGGTTTGTAGAACCTGGGCTTATTTTCTGCGCATATCTGACAAGAATTCGTAATCCTTTTTACGTCTCCAACAGAATATGGCAAGTTTCTGCTCCTGACTACGTTAATCATTCTTGTGATACCTGGGTGACACAATTCCCTGTGTATATACTGAAGATCATCTGAGCCAGTTACCAGGCCACATACCCTTGAAAGCGCGTCGACCGCGGCATTCTCCTTACCAGGGCGGTAAGTGACGTAAAATGAGTAGCAAGAAAGCTCCATTCTCCATCTCGCTATCTTCTCGTTCTTTATTTTGCTCGTTGTTTTTGGGTTAAACATAAACGAAACCGACTTTTGGTCAGTGATTAATTCAAAATGTCGGCCAATTAGTTAATGCCTCCATTTTCGTAATGCCTCAACTATGGCGTACGCTTCTTTTTCTATTGCCGAGTGTCATCGCTCAGATCGCGAAAGTGTTCTTGAAAAAAAAGCTACAGGACGACCGGATTGTCTCAGTTAGACAGCTATCGCCCAGTCGGAGGCATCCGTCTCAACTAATAGAGGGATAAAAGGATCCACAGCAGAAATGGCAGACTGAGCAATGTTCCTTTTCATGTTTTGAAATGCTTTGATGGCGGAACAGGACAAAGGAAAAGTAGATACTTGCGTCAATGGGTGTATTTTTTCTGAAAAAGACGCAACCCATTAGGAGTAGTGGGCGAACATACCGAGGGCTCGTCGTAAAGAGGGCATGTTTCCAGGGATTGGTAATTCCATTAGGGGTTTCAGTCGTTCGGGATCCGACGTCATGGTGCCATTTTTGACAATGTATCCCAATAGCTTGATGCTTTTCAAGTTGCAGGAACATTTTTCACTGTTCAAAGTCAGATTATATTTCTTGACGGCAGCCATTAATCGTTTAAGGTTGTGGTCATGTTCAGCTTGGTTATGTCCGCATACTGTGACATTGTCTATATATGCAACAGTACCCTTCAATTTTTCATTGGAGATTATTTCATCTATTACCCTCTGAAAGCTAGTCACACCATTTGTTATCCCAAAAGGAATTCGGCAGAACTGGTATAGGCGACCGCAGGCCTCGAATGCCGTGTAGGGCTTATCCTCTGGCTTGATAGGTACCTGATGGTAGGCACTTCTGAGATCCAAAGTACTGAAAATGTGATATTTTGCAATATTAGAAATCATTTCGTCAATACGAGGCAGTGGATAGGCATCGAGTAATGTGTATCTGTTGACGGTCTCGGAATAGCCAATAACCATCCTTTCCTTGTGATTTTCGGTGGCTGTTACGAGGACCTGGGCTCTCCATGGAGATTCACTTGGCTCTATAATTCCTTCCTTAAGTAGTTTTGTTACTTCTGCTGCTATGAACTGTTTGTTTGTTTGTGAATAGCGTCTTGATTTTACTGCTACTGGTTTGCAGTTAGGAGTTAAGTTTGTAAAAAGTGACAGATGCCGCACTTTGACAGCTGTTAGTCCACATACGCTTAGGACCGGCTTGGGGCCACCAAAAGGGATTTCAACTCATGAATGTTGTTTTAGAAAATTGTGACCCAAAATCACTTCGCAGCAGAGGTTTTTCATTACCGATAATTTGATCCCTTGATAGGAGTTTCCTTTTAGTTTCAGATTAATCATGCAATATCGAATTACATGGGACGATAAAGATGAATTTGCCATTGATATTTGGTTGGAACAAGGAAATATTTCCCATTTATTCTCTTTTACAATACTGGCATTAATAAAACTTTCGGAACTGCCTGTATCAATAAGAGCATGAATAGTCAATCCATTGATTTTAACCCTCACGATTGTTTTTGAGAGGCAGCCGGGGAATGCAGCTGATATTGTAATTGGTGCTACATTAGCAAGAGTAGCCGAACGTTTTTTTTGAGAAGCTGACCGGCAAACTTTCGAAAAATGTCCCTGCTTATCACACTTGTGGCATCTAACGTCTCGAGCCGGGCAGGATGAATGAGCATGTATACGAAGACCACAAAAGTAGCATGTGGATCCAGCTGAGGCGGCAGTGATAAGTTGTTCGTGATCGTTAGAAGGGGGTGTGGGAGCATCTTGAGCAATGGAAGAATTTTGAACATGCAGAGGAGGCGCTACGATAGCAGCTCCCAAAATATCGGGTTGTAAATAGAAGACAGACTGCTTCTGTGCCATGTCCAACGTTAGAGCTTGTTCATAAGCTGTTGGCAAGTCTAGGTCTTTATTCTCTAGTAGTCTTTGTCTTATTTGGTTGGACTGTATTCCATTAATAAATGCATCCCTGATAAAAACATCTCTCGCTTGGTTCGCAGTTAAGGCTGTAAATTCACACTCGCGACTTAATGTCTTTAGAATCTGAAGGTATTGTTCAAGGCTTTCTTCTGGTTGTTGACGCCGGGTAGCAAGTAAGTGTCTAGCAAAAATAGTATTTTTTTTCTTGACAAACATGGCTTCTAAAATGTCCACGGCAGTTTCGTAATTCTCACATTCGAATAAATTTCTATAAATAGCAGTAGAGACATGATGTAAAAGAAGGGTATATTTCTCAGTACCTGTTAAAGCCGTGTTTGAAGATAACTGTAGAGCTGTAAGGAATCCTTCGAACATTTTTCTCCAGTGCCGCCATTTGTCAGTAGATTCCGAGTCAGCTGTATCAAGGTCTAGACGATCAGGTTTCAAGAAACGTTCCATAACGAATAGTTAAATAAATTGTAATAAAAACAGGAAGCTGAACATAACTTAAGGATAAGTTTTATTTAACTATTCGTTGCTTACCGAGACAAATAGTATTCACTATTCACTCTTAATATACACACGAATGTAGAACATTCCATCATTAATCAAAGGGGTGAGACGGGCATCAATTACCTTTGATATTACAGTTTGTCTGCATAGTCTGATACTCTGTTGGCGAGGTTGAATATGCCAAAGTTTGATGCGTTACTGATGGTCAGTTAGCCAAGTTGGTTTGGCCATGTTGAGACGAGTGATTCTCGGATTTAAAAAAATATGGAGATTTTTAGTTGGACGACTGGAGGAAAGTAAAACGACTCAAGAAAACTTGGATGCAAGCTATCGGCAAGGATCTTCGACAGTAAAAGTTGAATGGAATCCATCTTCAAGAACGCTAAGCTTTGAGACTAGAATTACAGGCTGCAAGAAAACATTGGATTCCCGACCAAGGGAAATATAATGATGAAGTGAAAGAGGAAGAGGAAGAGGAAGAGGAAGATGAAGAGGAGGATGCAGCAGCACTTAAGTTTAAAATAGCATTTTGAGATGTTAAATGGGTAGATTAATTGGATTCCCTTTAAGAATATTCATTCTTGTTTCTTTTTGAATGAGTCATTCGGTAACAATTTTATCTGAGTATTAGTAATACTTTTTTGCTTTTTATTACAAATTTATGTTTATCATTTTTACTCGTTATTTATTTGCCTTGTGTTATTTTTGTTCTTCTTTAGGTCTCACATGATGAACACCCTTTAATTTCAATAGCAGGTAAGTTTGTTTTTTGTTTTCTTTGATTTCATTTAAAGGTTTTATTTTAATATGAACTAGCTGTACCTTTCCATCATTGCCCGTTAGTGTACTTTTCTTTATTTAAAGTAAACCGTTTTTTTATCCAAAATATTAAAATTTTGTTTTTAAATATAATTTCGAAAGTTAAATTTAATTAGTACAGTGTCATTTGGCTATTAAATTAGTAATTGAATTTAATTGTGAAAAAAACTATAATTATTTGTTGTTAGTGTTTCCTAAAAGAAAAAAGAAATACAGATATCAAGATCCCTGATTGAAAACAAGAACTTTAGATATTCAGTCTGAAGCTCATCTATTTGACCTATTTTGTAATTCTAAGCATGTATATTTTGATTGAAAGACGCTGTTTTACGTTGTTAATTTTACGTTGTTAATTTTACGTTGTTAATTTTACGTTGTTAATTGCTATTAGTGTACCCACCTCTCTCTCCCCCCTCTCTCTCCTTCAAAGCAGACTTGCAGAAAATTCAAGTGATGATGTTTTTTTGTGGCTTGTATGTTGTGTATATACATGAAATTATTATATTATATTATATTTATTAAAAATAAATTAATAATAAATGTATTGAATTTTTCTTAACTCTTTAAAAGTCAATATCATTTTCTGTTGCCTGATATGGGTGCATAGAAATACTGTTTCTTCCAAAATTAAATATTGATCGGACTAAATATAGAAATTGGTAAAATCGATTTGAAGTAAAATTTTGTTTTTTAAGAACATATTAGAAAGCAAGTCAGATATTTTTATCAAAACAGATTTAAGTATCTAGTTTGTAGGAATGAAGCTACTGATGACAAAAATTGACAAACGGACTGACTCTAGTTCATTATATAGATAACAAATTCATATAAATACAAAAAAATTAAATGCCGAATATTTTATAGGAAGTAAAAATTCGACCCCAGGTGAGTTGAGGAAGGTACGACTGATTTTCAGATTAGCAATACATCAGTATACAACATCCAAAATCACTAGATTTGTGCGTGCCTTATGAATAAAAATTAGAAAGGAAGGCACGTACACCAGAAGAAAGCTGATTACAATAACTCAACATGCCCCTACCACGTACGGTGGTATGAACACGTTGAACGAAGCTCTGGTTGGATGGACAGATGTACACACATCTCAATTGAGGGTAAGTGAGCAAAAGGCAGGCTGAGAAAAACTTTGAATCACTCAGTCAAGCAATGGTACATCGAAACCAATGTAAGTGATAGTTTCATGGGGAAAGTCAGTTCATGTCGCCATGGTCAATGTGCAACCCACATCTAACGTGGAAGAGATTCGTTAAACAAAGAAGAAAAAGAAGAGCACCACCACCACCATCACTACCTCCCCCTCTTCCTCTGTCCCAAGAGAAAAGTTCTTGTCAGTCTGAACAAAATATTACTGTCTTTATTTTGTTTTTGTCTTGATTATCAGTTTTCACAGATTTAATAATTAAAATAAGAGCACTTGGAGAATGTAGACCTCAGCCAAGGTCTAACAATAGTCCAATTGACGAGCTGAATTGATAAGTAGCGATTATTGATGTAGGCCCCCATGAGTTTTTGTAATATGTGCATATTGCATGTTACCAACTATATAAGACAATCTGGAAAATGCATTATCTTGCAATATTTGAAGAATCTTTTAAAACATTCCTACATCCACATCTAGATGACTAGATGTATTATTATTTCTTGCTCATTAAAACTTCTTGTGGAAGTCATTATCAGTGATTGCTGATTGGTGTTCCCTGGAGGTAGAGTGACAAGAAGTATCCCCAGATTTCCAGTATTCATTGCTTCTTTCAATCACTATTGCAAATCACTTTGCATTCTAACAACAGCTGTTTTAATTCATGATTGGCATAAATACGAAACTAACATAAAGGGAAGTAATCAGGTATTGACTATATACGAAAGTACGTATATAAGACGGGCAGTCATATCTGGAAGTGTGCGAAGAGTAAACGTCTCTACTTCCTACCGGATCCCTGTTAAACGCAAACCACTCGGCGTATTCTTAATTTAGTATGTTCTATGTAATTTAGGATATAACACATTCTAACAACAGCTGTTTTAATTCTGATAATGGTTGATTGTTTTCTCTGGAATTTGAGTGATAATAAGCCTTCTTAAGATTCCAGTACTCTCTGTGTCCTTCCAGTGGATCAGACCATGGCTGATATTTTTACCAAGTTTTGTGATGATTGGTCAAGCGATGTGGATGCTAGGTTAGAAACAAACAAACTCAACCGGAAACATAACCTCCTTGGCGATGGTAATACAAAGGAACAAAGGAATTTAAGAAAAAATATTTTAATGTTTTTGGAGGAAAAATATTTGCGTTTGTATATAACATCCTCTTATTTTGTAGATCGTGTTTTCTTAATCCTTGGTGGGTTCATTTGTAAGATTCTGCAAGATAAACAGCTGGCAGATGTTTAATCGACATAGAAATAGTTTTATTATAAAGGGTAATATAGAGAAATGTTTTTATTGTAAGATTCTGCTGATAACTCATGGACACATAAGTGGTTTTCTTGTGATACCAGCAGGGAGACCCAGTGTTGCTTGGCATTGAATTAGAAATCTTATATTCCTTTTGTGCCCAGCCCATAACACGATATTACTTTTTTTTTTTTCTTCTTCTTTTTTTACATTTTATAAAATTACATTTTTCGGGGTGGAAGGGAGTTAAGTAAAGTGACATTAATTGAAATAAATCTTTGTAAATCTATAGTCTTTAACCCCCTTGAGGCACACCTGGCGTTTCCCCTAGGAGTGAATGCTGATCCGTTTTCTCCAAGCCCTGTACCCCTTATTAACATCTCTATTCTTCTTATTTTTATTTATATAATTATGAATTATAAATAAAATAAAACAAAACATATTTTCTTTTCATGGGTTTTCAAATGAAAACGAAGACTCCACAATAATCTTATATCCCATTTGATCAAAATGAAATATACTTATCTAAGTACTCAGAGTAATGTAGTTTTAGAATATATATAGTTGTGGGTGGGTGGGTGGGGTGGGGGGGCTATCTCCAAAATTCTAGAAGTCTGTGAACAAGCAGACAATAACCACATTTTTCTGTATTTTTTATCATCCATATTACAAATTGGTTATCTATAAATTATTTTAATTCATGTACATATCCCTATGAGCATAGATTTATGAAAATCAGATGCTTTTTTACTTATGGAAAGCATTAATAATCTATAGTCTTGTATGTTTCTCCATCTCTCCTGAACACTAATCCAGTTTAATAATACTTAACCAGCAGTGATAATAGTATGTATGTATACTGTCATTGTTCTCTCATAATCTTTTTCACTTGTTCATTTTCGCACTGTTTTTCTCTCCATTCCTACTTGACCACCCCTTTCTTTCTATCATTTATGGATGCCTGTTTTAGCAAATGTTAATTAAATCTATATTTCATATTCCATGCATCTAACCCTATTGTAACTGCTAGTTTATTATTATTATTATTAGACTAGACTAGATGAAGCATATTAAATTATTTAATTAAATTATTTCGGCTATAATTCTGATATATAATATAAGTCTGATTTTCATAAATTAATGCTTGTATGAATGTATTTTTAGTAACTAACGTCTTAGTGTCTTTCAAAAAAATAATTATTTCAGCAAGGAAACTTATTACAATGGAGACAATTTTAAATAATGACTTAAACAGCTTAAAATTTTAGGGCGATAACTCTTACTTTCACGTGAAGATAAAAATAGGAGTTATTTCCCTTACATTTTGAGCTTTTTTCTTCATCTCTGTGTGACTTACATATTATTATTTAAATTTAAATTAAAAAAAAAAAAAATAAAATGACATTAATGGATCCCGGGCAACGCCGAGTAGGTACAGCTGGTAAAATGTAAAATTCAGATATCTTCTTTCCATTTATTGTTAACCATGTGGAGATATATTGCTGGTCAGAAATAATTTGAAATATAGTCATGTTTACAATTGTTGCCTTGACGAAAAAGTTAAAAATAACATTTGCAATATGAAGTCAAGTAATAAAAAAAACTTAGTGTGGTGGTCTTTTCTTAAAAAAAAAAATACTTGTTAACGCTGCATTTATTACAGACAGCTATAAACAACAAATGGCATTAATGAATTGAAAAGTATTTGTTTTCATTTAATTATTGTAAATCTTAAAAATACTAATAAAAATGATTATTTAAAACGCTTAAACCTTTTTTAAATACATTCTTCATTGAGATATTCTTTGTGTAATTTTATTTTGTTTTATAAAACAAGAGAAATCTATTTAAAAAAAAAATGAATTTTGGTTCTTTAAGTTCTAATATATTTCAGTGATTTTATAAACTTAAACAGATAATTGCCCAAATGGAATCAAAAGAAAATTTAAATGGTGTCTTTGGATTCCTTAAAAAAATTGACCCTTATTAAAACTTATTTGTATTTATATCAATTTTTATAACACACAAACAAACATTGACTTTTATATGCAGACAGATGATAAAGGAAGCAAAAGAAAAAAAATTGACCCTTATTAAAACTTATTTGTATTTATATCAATTTCTATAACACACAAACAAACATTGACTTTTATATGCAGACAGATGATAAAGGAAGCAAAAGAAAAAAATTGACCCTTATTAAAACTTATTTGTATTTATATCAATTTCTATAACACACAAACAAACATTGACTTTTATATGCAGACAGATGATAAAGGAAGCAAAAGAAAAAAATAACCCTTATTAAAACTTATTTGTATTTATATCAATTTCTATAGCACACAAACAAACATTGGCTTTTATATGCAGACAGATGATAAAGGAAACAAAAGAAAAAAATCGTTTGAAAACTACCGCATTAAAGCGTCCAAAACTTGTTTAACAGTTATTTTTTTACTTTTAATTTGAAATAATATAGCAAAGTTGAATGATTTGCAATGCAATCTATAAGGTCTTAACAACATTCTCTGCTTTGCAAATGATATTAAACTAAATCATTTTGTCTTCTTCTTCTTGAAGGATTTGGAAGCCTGCTCCAGATTTATGACAGTGAAAAATGGAAGAAAACTGAAGATCCTGATAAAGTGGAACCTGTTTTCGTACATGATGGTCACCAAGCCTGTTGCAACCAACCTCGTGTTAATGGTATCACATATCATGGTTGGCATCCACTGAAACATGGACTTATATTGTCAGCTGACAGTGAAGGCAGTTTGCATGTTTTTGAAGCAAGTGTTCTCTAGGACTGAAGTTATCAGGAAGTTTAATTTTTGTTTTAAATCTGACCAAATCTCAAAATTCTTTTTTTCTGACTAAGATAACAATTATCTCTATCTATATATAAAGTTAGGAATGCGTATATGTTTAGATATTTGTATGTACGGTATTAACTCCTAAAATAATTAACTGATCATTCTGAATTTTTGAACATAGCTGCTAAGCATAAGGTATCATAATATGGGCTATATTTAGTTTAATTTAGTTTTATGCAAATGGATAAAAAGGAGGTGGAAGCCGTTTGTGAAAATTTAGATACCTCTGATTTTTGTGAAATTTTAACAATAGGTATTGGACATCAATTAATAAATATTCCCTAATTTCAGTTTCTTTAGAGTATTTAAAAGAGTTTTAGGAGGCTTAATATGGGTACAACCTCCCATTTGAAAATTCAAATATTTCAGATTTGCATTAAATTTGATCCATAGTCATTAGAAATCAATTAAGCAAGATTCCCTGAAGTTAAATTTCTTCTTAAGACTCCTTAAATTTTAGACATTTTCTTGAATCACAATTATATAATGGATTTTGATCTAAATTGAAATAAGGATTTAGTAGCATTATATCTTGATTTTAATCTTCATAAAGGGGCATAAAACTGGTGCAAAACTGTTCTTTTTTTGGGGGAATTAATTTTCCTTGGTTAGGGTATTCTTCTACTTATCTATAAAGATTTAAAACTTTGATGTCATCTGGTAGGTATTATATAGGGAAATGACTGTTAATTAACAATTTTAAATTTATAGAAAAATAGCTGAAGTATTGTTCTCTGCTGGGTTTCTTGAATGTTCCTGAACATTAAAACCAGTTTATGAAACTCCTCCATTCATTGGGGAAGGTTTTGTAAATCCCCAAGATAAATAACTTTTGTGTATCGATAGTATTAAGTTTCGATTTTTAATTAAACTTTTTTCACTTCTAAATTTAACCGAAAATTTACAAATTTGAATATGAAAAATCAAATATTTGTTTAATAAAGAAAAAGAAAATAAATTACGTTATCTCCCTTACTCTTGATTGGTTCAAAAGTCAGAACTCAGTGTTCAAATTGAAAATTGATCAATGCCAAAATGGGAACTACGTTAGTGTGGATTTGTTTTTAGCTATAAACAGTCCTTAGTATACATCGATTTATAATCAGCATAGTTTTTAAGTCTGCATTGAGTAGGGAAAGCATAAAAAGCAGATAAGACAGACAAACAATTTTTGTTTTTGATATAGATGAAAGAAAAATGTCAAAAATGATGCATATAATACTCTTATAACATTGACCTATTGCATATTACCCGAGTTCAAATCCTCTCACATCTATTGATCATGTTGGGAAAAGTAAAAACCTGTAATTTCCCACAGCTATAAATCAAATAGCAACTTGTATTCAATTAATTGTAAACAATAGGTTTTATGTTTAAACATCAAATAACACCAAAATGAGTTACTTCTAATAAAAACAGACAAACCAAACCAAACCAAACCAAACCAAATCAAAACAAACCAAACCAAACCAAACCAAACCAAACTAAACCAAACCAAACCAAAGCTAATTTCTCATTCTAACAATTGTTAAATTATTAAACTTTTTATCAAAAAGTGTATTTAAATGTTTGGTAGAATCTTAGGTATTTGAGTGACAAGTAGGGCTCATAGTGTTTCTGTGATTTCCTGTCCAAAGTGTTTGGGAATAGGAATGATTTATAGCAGTTGTTTTTTTTTTTTTAAATGGTACAAACTAAATGTAAACAAAAAACTTGGTCAAGAAGCCTTGATAAATGTCAAAGCCTTTTGATCATCTTGATTTAATGATCTAAGTGTTAACGATGCACAAATTTAAATGCGGACAGTTATGCATCGCAAAATGTCAGATGCATCAAGTTAACAAAAAAACATTTAAAAATAAAAAAATAACATATACGTTGCCAGTTGACAATATGCACATCCCACACAGGATTACCAAATCAAAATGGCTCCTCTTCTTCCTTGCATGGTCCCGCATTATATCGTAGGGTCCACAGATTTTATTTTGTCCCTCTATTTCCTTCGGATATATGCCTGATCAGGGCGCAAACTGGCGATTTTCAAGTCCTGGTTAAGCATATTGAGCCAAGACTATTTTGTCCATTCTCTTGGCTGTTGGCCGCCAGCTTGTACGCCATCTTGGAAAAGCTATCGTTGGCTTGTAGAACATGCCCGTACCATCTCAGTCAAGATTCATGGAGCTTGATGGCGATTGGTTCCCATCCATATCACCGACGAATGCTGTCATTGGTAATATGGTCGAGTAAGGTAATGCTGTCTCATCTCCATGATACTGACAGAGTTCTCCAGCTCTTTTGTAGCTGGCCAACATTCAGCATCATTAATTGCGACTGGTCGGATGACCGAGCGATAGATCTTCTAATCGTGCATCACTAGAGTTGTGGTTCTCCACTCCAGCCAGGCTGCATTCATGCTTGCTATGACCTCAGGCTTCAGGCTTCTGTCAGCAGCGATTCTTGACCCCAGATCAGTATTATTGACAGTAATGGAATCCTGCATCCTTTCATCAGTTGTTAATTATTTGGTTTTATTGATGTTTAGTCTTAGACCAAATTGTGCAAGACGATCACTCCATATCTGCACCTGATGTTGTAGATCGTTTTTATCTGTTGAGACCAGCATGACGTCGTCTGCATAGAGAAGTTATTGCATTCATGACCAAAAATGAACAATAGAGATGACAAACCTGAAACTTGGTGGACACTGACAGTAATACCAAAGTTAGCTGAAATTCCAGCAGCACTGCACATGCGACTTCTTTAGTTTTCATACAACCTGATCCAGTTGACCAACTCCTCTGGAACTTCATGGTAGCGCATAAACTACCATATAAGTTTATGCGGTACTTGTCAAAAGAGGTCAAGAAAGGACAGATGATTAGGCTTTTGTTTCTCGCTGTATTTTTCAAAAAGTAACCATGCTGCATGTATTGCGTTTTTCCACAGTTTTTCACAAACCCAGCTTTATTAAGGCTGGATTTGGCTATCTGTCGAATGCATCAGTCAATGATCCATTCAAGGAGTTTCATTGTATAAGAAAGGAGTAGGATGGGGGTGATAGTTTGCACAGTCAGCTAGGCTGTCTTTCTATTTTTAGATGTGTACAGTTGTGCTCAGGTGCCATTTATCAGGGATTTTTTTTTCATTGATAATCTGGTTGAAGAGCTGAACCCAGAAAAAGGGTTGGAGTGCTGGTGATAACCTGTGCTATTGGTGGGTGGGAGAACTCTTCAGTTGAGATCTTCTCAAAGTAGTTTCACCAGCATTCTGTGGTCAGTTTTTAGTCATGGATGAGTAATCTTTGCTCGCTATTTACACACACAAACTTTCCAAAATCTTTTACTTCATGGTTCTGGGTTTTGATTAGAGGGTTGATGCTATGCTTACCGTCACGTCTGTCAAGTTGTTAGTATAGTACAACGGCTTTCTTTATTGTTTGCTTTGCTTTGCAGAGGTTCTGCCAGTTTCCGTTTGTCTTATCCGCAAGAAAACAGTGATAGAGCCTTTTCTACCAGATCAAAAGTAGCAAACAGCAGGTCTAAAAGTAGCAGACTCAAACATAACAGCAAGTTATATTTTATGTAAAATGTGACACCGAACATTCTCCTGAAAAAATAAACGAACAAAAGTTATTGAACTAAATTTTAGAGTAAACATTTATTTTAATACAAATCTCGGATTATGCGATTTTTCAAAATACTCGTCTCATTTTTGCAAATGCAGCTGTACTCAACACTAACTTCACAAAAACATGTTATTAAAATTAGTTTATATTTTGGTTAGTTGCTTGGATGTTTTTAAATTTAAAAAAATCTTTATTCATTACAAACAAGGCATATTGCAACCAAGACATAAGGGACTACTGTGATAGGGGCCATATTTAGGAAGTGTGGCAACCTAAGTGGGGAGTTGGGCAGAAAGATGTTCGTTCACATTACATTTAAATTTCTGCATGTTGGTATGGTCAGGGTAGCAGGGAGGAAATTCCAAAGGCAAGCGATCTGAGGAAAGAAGCTATTAGAGTAGAAAGTTTTCCAGCATTTAGAGCCTCCACAGTGAAGGGGTGGGATTTTGCTGCTAGGTGGGTGAGTCGGAGGTATTTTCGTTGATGGCATTCAAGTGCAGTAAGTTCATCGGAATGCATTCCATGGAAATACTTGTAAAACAAGCACGAGGATGCAACACTGTAGCGATGTGACAGGGACTGGAGCTTGGCAGACAGTGTGGGACCTATTAGGTTAGAGACTCTTTTTTTGCACCATGTCCAAGAGGGAGAGGCTAGTGGTTGGTGCACCAGCCCAGATGTAGCAATAATACTCCATTTATAGGTAAATGGTGGCATTATAGTGATGATGTTTTCTAGCTCGATAATGGGAGCCCACTTTCATTGCAGCAGACTTGGCAGCACCCTCTATGTGTTACAGCAGGTTAACTGTATTTGGTCAATTTATGCTGAAATCGTACATATGTTTTGTATACGATTGATTTGTTGATTAATTTTATTTATAGGCAGATATTCTTTAAGCAAAAAATCTGTAAATTATAGTTTTTAGTTATCCTATAGATGGGCCCTGGCAGGTACTACCACTCTGCGTAGTGAACCTGAGAGTAATGATAAGTAAGGGGTGACCCCCCCCCCCCCCCCAAGTTCCCAAATAGGGGCATCATCAATGGTTGCAGTTTTGTGCCATACCTCGGACAGGTGGAGGTGGGGAGAGCTTGAGTAGTTCATAGGTTTGGGAAATAACGTAGGCAGAAAAAGGTAGAAAAGGCTTGGAAAGATGGATTTGGGTCTTTGGGGTGGGATAGAGGTGAACACATTGCCCCAGGGTGTTTGAGGCAGTTTAGTGTTGTGCCTGAAACAAATACTATTTAACCAGTAAATGGACCGTGACATGTATTACTGATCCAGGTTAGAGTAGACTTGGAAGTAATTGTAACATCGGGGTAACTTCACACTTCCCAAAGCTCCCAAACTGAATGTACTTTAAGGTCATATCCAGGACCTTATTTTTAGTGAAGCCATTAGTGTTAAATATCGGTGAATTTGTTAAATGAACAGACATTTTCGAAAGCAATCTAATTCCCAACTTGTGGCGCAATCTTTTAACTCTTTTCCCCCACATACGGTTTTTGTTTTCTACTTGTATCCTACATTCTACACACATCGCTGAAGAATATCACAGGCTAATTGTCGAAAATTATGGAAATAAAACATTATCCAATCATCTATTATTATTGTATTCCTAAATGTCAAAAAAATGTTAAAAAAGATGTTAATACTAGAAAACACACCCGGTGTTTCCCAGAAATGAACAGGACTCCTGTGTACCCCTGAACTCTATATTAATTAAAATTACTTGTGTATATTCATTCCTTTTTGCTTATCAATAAAATAACTGCCAAATAGCAAACATTTATTTTAACCAGAAAGTTTTGAAATGTAAACATGCACAAATGCTGCATGTTTAGTGGAGGTGCATAGATGCATGTTTAGTGTGATGCATATATGCATGCTTAGTGTGATGAATATATGCATGCTGCAGACGGCAGGCAGATGATGGGAAAATATCTGGCTTGGAGTTAGACCACCCAGGAAATCGTCTAAGCCTTTTGAAAAAGTGATTATCTCATTAAATGATGGTTCATACTGGAAGATCAGACCACTCATAATCTTGCAGAATTAATGTCCCCTCCAAATAAGAGGCCCCCTGATGAAAGGTTTTTATGTCCAGTGATAAAACAGCCCATTATTTTCAAGTAGGCTGGCTGTATGGTCTACCCCAAATTACACCAACATCTATATATGTTCCAACAAGATGGGCAGAGAGAGTCAGAGAGGGTCAGTTTGTCTTTGTTTGTCTGAGTGACAAAGGAGGCCTTGGCCAAAAGGACTGTTGGTGTTTGGTTGGAAGAAATGTTTGTCCATTTTGCAAGTCTATTGTTCTGTAGAGAAGTTGGGTTTCATAGTAATCCCAAAAGAAAATGTTGTTTCTTATCTTAAACTTGAGTTGTGATCTTGTTTGTAGGAAATTCCTTTTGTTACAGCAATACCTGAGACCACATGATTGACACTACAGCCAGTGGCGAAATTAAGCACCACTTTTTTTTAATATTTGTGAGTTTTTATTGAAGAATAGTTTTTAAGACAGAATGTTCTTGCTTTGGCCATCTGTTGCCATACACAATGATGACAAACAAACTGCTGCAACTGTCACTCCCTTTGAACAAAGGCTAACAACTCCATAAACATACACTGCCACGAGAGTAAAAAATAAATCTGTCTACAAGAAAAGAATATTTATTTTTATAATCTTTGTGTCTCGATTGACACCCCTGTTAAATTGCAGGATACTATTCCGATCGTAATAAGAATTGAATTCTAAGTCTTAAGAAAAATGCATCCAGTATGAAAAAATTTTTTTTTTAAAACCCTTTAAGAAGAAACAATGTTTATCGAAATATATGAAATTATGAAACATCTGGCTGCATGTTTTTCATGGGTCAAATTTCTTTTCTTGGGGTTGCATTTTATAATTACATTCAATTAATTATTTTATTTAATATAATTTGAAAATTATTTGAAATACGAATTGCAAGAGTCTAAAAAAAAAAAATCCTATTTGAAAAATGAATTATCCACAATGCATTTTGAGATGTAAATCCTGCTCTGTCTCCAAACATAACTTGGCCTTTTTGTTGTTTTCAGTTATTTAAAATTATTTAAGTTCACTCACATTTTTTGTTTTTTATATTTACATTGAATTATTATTTTAATCTCAAATAACATAAAGACAATTAAATTCTTAAAATCTTATTTAAAAAAAATTAACCACAATGCATTTTAGAAATGTGAAAGATATTACAGAAACAATGAAGAATCATAACAAGAAAGATTTTTCTATAACTTACAATTTATTGTAGTAGAATGTTGAAATGTTGGTACACAATACAAATACAGTCAACTCCTCAGCCCCATTTGAAGGGAGCAAAAGGTGGAACGTCCCCCCCACTTCTATCGCAAGTCTCGCTCTGTTGTTTCCCCCGATCCTCTATTGATCGGTGACATAATTCTGCAATTGTTTTTCTTAACACATACCTCAATCCAATATCTCAAAATACAAATAATAAAATACTATTTTCATTTTTGTCTCAACCTTGAAATTATAAAAACAATCACAGTCGCATTCCATATGTGACTTCTCCCCACACCCCTGACCTACATCTCGTGACTATCAAGATTATAATTCTTATTTACTATCCTGCTTTTCAGTAATCTTGTTACATTTTTGTCTTATTACTTATAAAAGACTAAAAAAACTTATGTCCCCTCAACACCGGTTAATGATGGATAAATAAAGCTAGTTATTTCTTTTTATATAAAATAGGTATGTGTATATGCTTATATATTTGTATGTACAGGATTCACTCCTAAACTAATTAAAAAACATTATTAATTTTGGAACAGTTGCTAGGTGAAAGTAAGTGGTAATGTGAGCTATATTTAGTTTAATTCAGTTTTATGCAAAGGGGGAAAAAAGTAGGTTGAAGCCCTTTGTGAAAATTAAGATACATCCAATTTTTGTGATAGGTATTAGAAATCGATGAATAAATATTACCCAAATTTCAGTTTCTTTTGATTATTTTAAAAGGTTTTTAGCATGCATAATATGGGCACAAACTCTCTTTTGAGAATTCAAATATTTCAGATTTGCATTAAATTTGATCTATAGTCATTAGACACCAATTAAGCAATATTCAATAAATTTCAATTTCTCTGTAAGACTCCTTAAACTCCTTAAATTTGAGATATATTCTTGAACTAAGATCATGTAATGGGTTTTGATCACAATTGGAATAAGGATTCTAGGCATAAGGTTGAGCACCATTGAATCTTGATTTTAATCTTCGTAAGGAGACTTAAAAATGGTGCAACACTTTTCTGTTCATGGATGGATATTCTTCTAGTTTATAATAAAATTAATTTTGCCAATAAAGGCAAATGTTGAATGCTGCTTGCTGCATAGGGTGAAATAATTGTTCACATTCAGTATTGTGAAAATAAGCTGATATAGTTTTGTGCGTCCTTATAGTTCAGGCTAGAATGAAACAACTGAGTGTTTTCATTTATCCGTTTCTGTCTAACATTGGAGAAGAAAGAGTACTTCAAATTTTCATATTCTTTTTCTCATTGCCATACTGAGTGTACATACCTGTTATCGTTCCAATTTATGGGTTAAATAGAATCAATCTATTTAGTTACAAACTTCTATCGATATAAAACAAATTAATCAACAACCTATTTATTTACAAAGCATACATTTAAATTAAGACCTTGAAGAACTTTTACCAAAATGCTTGAATTCGACATTAAATAACCTGAGAAAAAAAATAACCATGAAACCAAACAAAGCAAACCTAAAAACGGATCAATTTTTATTCATACAAGAATTTCATATGTATGGGCAAATATGAATGAATAAAAATAGCTGACTGTGTTGTATTTTGGGGTGGCATTAAAACAAACATCTAAAAGAAATCAGAAATAAGTTGTCAGTAGTTCAAAAGTAACATGCATGGGGCCATCTACGGTAAAGACCTAAAACGAAAAAAGAAGGAACCACTGTAAAAAATGCATTAGGCTGCATTTTCTTTAGTGATACATGCGAATGGCTGATGGTGCAGATAATAGATACTCGGCCAAATGAAAAAGAGGCGTAGAATTTTGTATTATAGATCACACAGAATATTTCTCTTTGAAATAAAATAAGTGCCTCGTAAAAACAGGGAGTTATGTTGAGACCCAAAAGTAATGTTCGTAGATTGTCTCCATGATAATCCCCTGTCTAGCCATTATCTCCAGTGGAAATCTCAAGTAGCCGGTGCTTGAGTGGTCAGCTGGTGACCGCTGAGAAAAACAGGAATCCAAGATTTCTGGCCAGGCGAAAAGAACCCCAGGAGATGGGAGAAGAAGGTCTGGCCCCCTAGGCATGACAGGAAGTTGAGTTTTCTGAAAGAGCTGGCAGACAGTTGAGGGTATACAACAACTGGTTCTCACTTGATATTTGGCTAAAATCAAGAAATTAATAATGACAAAAATTAACAAATTAGACTGGTAGTAATCCAACTATTTATGTACATGATGAAAAACAAATAAATGTAAAAGGAGAAGCATTCGATTTTAGTTCTAACGATTGAGGAGTGAGAACTGGTCAGTTGTTTTCATTGTTTCATATTTATTGTTCTCATTCATATTTGTCCTTATTAGTAAACGTTGATTCTTTCTTAAAGAACTTAAAACCACCTCCACGAAAACTGGGGCTGAAGAAGAAAGAACCGGCTGTATGAGAACTTCCGCGACTTTACCAGTCCGAACATCTGGCCCCTCAACTCGTTTGATTGCTACTCCATGAACTATTATGTATGGGGCACTGTTTAGAAAGACACCAATTGTACCGCCTGCAGCACCAACCTGTTGTTCAGATAGCTTTCGAAGTATACCGTGAAGACTGTGCTCCAGATTCTGGTCCCAGGGCTGCTGCTTCAGTTGAACTGTATTAGGCAAAAGACCCTCTACATCAATTATTGGCCAAGATATGGCGTCTTTTCTTTCCTTTCCAAAAAGTGTCAGATTAATCCCGATTACCCTGTACTTTTTAAACTGGTATTTGATATTATTCGCCCCCCCCACCCCTGAATTAAAAAATATTTAAGAAGAGACAAAAAAAAAAAAGGAAAATTTCTTTTTCTGTCTTTTTCACATGTCATCCGATGGACTAGCTGCTCTAGTGCCCCCCTCGACACAAATACACTAGAACAACTCGACAATCAGCTAGGTCCCATCCATTCACTGTGGAGATCCCCAGATGCCGGAGAGCCTTCTACTCCAGCAGCTTCTTTCCTCGTGCTGCCAGCCCCTGGAACTCTCTTCCTGCTCCCTGTTTCCCCAACATTACTGACATGCAGAGGTTTAAAACTAATGTAAACAACCATCTCGCTGCACAGCTCCCAACTTAGGATGACTCCCTAATTCTCAGTAGCCCCTTACGTCTACAGTGGCATTCTGCCTTGTTTGGGGTGAAATATCTTTTAAAAAAAACAAAAAAAATGTCATAATGGAATGTTGCTGTTGTGTTTTAAAAAAGAAATGTGATACGCTGTATCTTTTTCTATTTCATATGTGATAAGGAAATATTTTCTAATGTTATGGACAAAAAGAGATTTTCAAAAACAGACATGCAATGGTATTATAATAGTAGATTGATGGCTTATTATAAAATCATCATCATCATCTGTTTTACGTGCTGGCATGTGTTGGACGACTTTTAGAAATTGATTTCAAAACTAACTTATCTTTGTCCAGGTCTTTATTTATCCCTCTTTCTCTCAAGTCTATCATTATCACTGTTTACCATGTTTTCCTTGAACTGAACCTGCTACCTCAACTGTTCTACATCTACAAATCCAAGAACTCTCATCCATTCTTTCAACATAACCATGCCATCGAAATCTCATATTCTTTACACATCTCCCTGTACTATCCAAATTTAATCTTCCTCTGAGGTCATCAGATCTAAGTCTGTCTTTAAGACAAAACTCTGTAATAAGACCAGGAGCGTATGCATCTCTCTGCTTTGATTAGTCAGTGTTTGGATCCATGCTCAAGTAAGATAGTTGTAGTAGGAATTTTATCTTGGATTCCCTATATAATAATCAGGTATGCAAATTTAATTTTTATGAGTAAAGAAGGAATGGCTTAATCTCAATAATATCTGATAATAATAAAAAAGAAATGAATTTCTTTCACTTTCTATATAGACAAAAAATATTCCCTAATTTTTATTATTATTGTTATTATTACCATTATTAAAACAGCACAAAGGGAGAGAGAGTCTTGTTTTCTTTTTCTTATCGATTAGTTTTATCTTCTTATCGATTAGTTTTCTCTTCTTTCCTTATCGATAGATAGAGAGGGAGTTTTGTCTTCTTTTTCTTATCAATTAGTTTGTTTCAATTATTTCAAGTAGTGAATAGGAATTAAATTGCAAAGAGATAGGCAGTGGGCAAAGCCAGCTAGTTCAAAATAAATCAAGTGACAGCTGGATGAGCAACTTTTATAAATGACAACCTCTGATCTGGGTAAGCTAGCTCCATTATCACCACAGAATGGAATAAACCAGTTTTATAAATAATGTCCCCTGCATCAGACTGACTGATTACACTAGCAACAGTCTTCAGTGTGAGCTGATCCCATTGGCAACAGCCTTTGTTTCAGATGATCCAACTTTTTAAAGGACAGTCTTCACACTAGACAAGCTGTTTCCATTAATATAAGTTTCCAAGTCGAATAAGCCAATCAGCAAATATCTCCATGAGACAGTTTTATGAATGATGGTACCTAAAATATCAGACTAGTAAATCTCATTCACAACAAATTATGTATTATGTTAATTTGAAAATTGCTATGGTACCTTACCTATACGGACTACTTTAACTCTTCCACTCACCATAAATACTGGGAGTGCATTCTTCTCAGTGTTGAGTCTACACCAGCCCGTGCGGTCTTTCAGTAACGTTAGTTGCTGATAGGCGGCGGACTGGTCAATACCAGTCAAGGAGTCGTTTTCGACAATCAGTCTGGCAGGAACTGGGCCATTTCAGTGGCTTTTTATCTGTCGGGCTGAGGTATTAGGTTCTGAATACTCCTAGGAAGTTCACCCTTCCAGGCCTTGCCTCCCCTCTTTGGCATGGAGTAAGATTATTGCTTACTGCCTGAGGTGGTCTGACTGAGGAATGCCGACAGGACTGCCCAGGCAATATTTTAGAGTCCAAATTGCTCCTTCTTTCGGGGCGCTGGCTTGACACTCCTCACCTTCTGGCCTTGTGCCACATCTTCCTGTGGTGGGAAAGAAGTAAATACCTGGAACAACACCAGTCTATACTGGCAGTCAAGACAGACCTACAACCACTTTTGTTCTCTGTAGTATTATACTTTTCTTCAATATACTTGTTTTCCTTAAACCTCAAGTTCATGTTCTCATTCCGGCCACTTTGCAGGGTCACAACCACTGGTGTTCGAACTTACCCGGGACACAGACCTACAACTACTTTTGTTCTCTGTTGTATTATACTTTTTTCAATGTACTTGTTTTTCTCGAAACTCTGAGTTTGTGTTTTCCTTCCGGACCCTTTACAGGCCCACAACAACTGGCGATGAGTTAAAGTAACAGATTCTTAAAAACCTTGAAATGGACATCACAACTGGCAACAAAGTATATTACAGGTTTTTTTGAAAACCTTAAAAAATGGACAAACGCGGAGAAATCAATGGCAAATTCACCCAACATCCTAGTTCTAAAAACTGGCTTTACTGGCCGACCAAAAAGGAAAAAAAAACACATAAAAGATCAACTGATTTTCTCTCAAAGAAGAAAGGTCAGTGATATTTTTATTGCTATTCCGGCACTCTGTTTATTTTTAACAAGAAGGGAATACATGATATTGTCTTTTCTCTCCAAAAGAGAAAAGTCCTGCTGACGAAAAAAAAAAAAAAATTAAGACCGTATGTTTTTCTGTTGACTAAAGTGCTGACCATAAATCATACGGTTACGTGAACAGCGTACTAAAAAAATAAAAAATAATTATTTTGGGGGTCGAAGAAAAAAAAAGTTTTATACTCTCTTTCTCTTTTTACAACCAAGATTACATTAGCAGCGTAATATAAAAAAAAAATTCTAAAAGCCGTATTCTATAAAGACACATTTTAAACATGAAAGATTTTAAAGCAACTATGGCAGACCTCGTGAAATACCAAATGCAACAGCAACAAAAGACAGACGACTTTTGGAACAAAAAAAGAAACTGAAGAAAGACAACTTAAAAATGAAGAAAGATTTCAAAAGCTTCTACTAGAACAAAATCAAAAACTACTGGAACAACAAAAAAAAGAAACTGAAGAAAAACTTCTGTAACAAAAAAAAAGAAGCCGACAAACACTTCTAGAACAAAAAAGAGAAACTGATCAAAAGATTGAAGTATTAATGCAAAACCATATCGCATAGGAGTCAAAATACTGAGAACGTAAATACTTTTTCTCAGAATGCTGTTTGGAGTGCAATTGACAATTTCACTTACTCACCAGACGAGGATAAAACCTTCGCTTCATATTTCAGAAGGTATGAGGATCTATTCAAAATAGATTGTGAAAATTGGGCAGATTCTAAAAGAGTTGGTCTACTGCTCCGAAAATTAGGGACCATTAAACATGCTAAATTTATGGACTTTATTTTACGCCGAAACACGAACGACTTGACTTTTTCTGCAGCTGTTAATATTTTAACAGAATTATTTAGCCCTAAGAATTCTCTGTTCCACAAACAATGGAAGTGTTTGAATTTAATAAAAAAAGATGGCAAAGACTACACAACTTTCACATAAATTGTTAATAACCACTGTGACGATTTCAAATTAGCTGAACTTAGCGCACAATTTTCGTGCAAGGACTTCTATCAGGAAAAAATGCATAAATCAGATGCAGAGTCCTAAACAAGTTAGAAAGTGAACCAAATTTAACATTACAGAAATTAACCAAAGACTTCCAGAGATTTGTAAGTTAAACAAAATTCTAAAGACATTGAAGAGTCATGCATTTAACACATAAAGAAGATATGTCAGAAATCACAATTTAAGTCGCCTTTAAAAACAATTCAAAATAAAAATAGACATTATTTTCATGCTCATACGAAACAAGCCAGCCCAATAAAAACAGGATAAATTACTGCCTAGCCCCTGTTTCCATTGTGTAACGGATTGCCCATACCGTTTTAAAACCTGTCTAGCTTGTAATAAAGTAGAACACAGGAGTTCACATTGCAGAACAAACAGAGGAAATAAAACTCAGATTAAATGCACAAAAATGAACGAACAAGGCGGCAGAATTATAAGAAAATATGTACAGGTAAAAAGCCTTAAAAAATGTAAAATTACAATTGGATTCTGGTTCATACGTGTCGATTATCAACATGCGTACATGGAGAACGTTGGGAAAACCAAAACTACCAAAATAGTTAAAATGTCCGTATTAAAAAATACCAACAATTTATTTGGCACAGACTTGATGCAGCCGTTCAATCTATGGGGATTACCAACCAACAATTTTAGCAAGAAAATAAATAATCTGACGACCGAGTCAGAAAAACGAAAAAAAAAATTTGTTTCAACTATTAAAAATCGTATGACATTTTTTTTAACTTAGTCCACTCCAAACAAGACAAGTTGCCACTGTAGACGTAAGGGGCTACTGAGAATTAGGGGAAAAGTTTAAAGGGTCATCCTAAATTGTGAGCTGTGCAGCGAGATGCTTGTTCACATTAGTTTTAAATTTCTGCATGTACAGTCGGAGAAACAGGAGGGGGTTTCAAAGACAGCAGCTCGAGGAAAGAAGCTATGGGAGTAAAAGACTCTTCAGCATATGGGGACTTCCCCAGTGAATGGATGGGATTTAGCTGATTGTTGGGTTGGTCGAGTGTATTTATATCGAGAGGGCACCAGAGCAGCAAATTCATCGGAGCACATTCCATTGAAGTACTTGTAAAACGAGTACAAGGATTGTGGCAATAGTACAGGGGCTGGAGCTTGGTGGATAATGAGGAATCTATTAGATTAGAGACTCTTTTTTGGACCTTGTCTAAGAGGGAGACACTAGTCGATGGTACACAAGCCCAGATGCGACAACAATACACCATGCACGGGCAGATGGTGGCTTTGTAGAGATATAAGATACTGTCAGGTGTGAGAAGTTTTCTAGCTCGGTAGAGGGATCCCACTTTCTTTGCAGCAGCCTTGGCAACGGCTTCTATGTATTTGTTCCAATTCATGTTACCTGTAAATGTTTGGCCAAGCAGTTTGAACGTTTGACTCTCAGGTAGGGTGTTATTTACCATGGCAATCGGTGGTTGAAGAGGTTTCTTGTAGTTGTTGAAGGAAAGGAGCTTTGTCTTAGCAACATTAAATGTTACCATCCATTTATGACACCATTCCACTACAGACTGGAGGTCACTTTCTAAGCATTCAAACATTGCTTCAGATATGTGCACGTCTCTTTTACCCACATGATGAGAGTAGGGCGTGGTGTCGTCAGCAAATATATCCACTTCAGACACAATGTCATCAGGGAGGTCGTTTATGAAAATCAGGAACAATAAAGGTCCAAGTATCGATCTCTGGGATACACTTGCACTTATGTCATGTTGTTTGGATGAGCGGCCATCAGGGAGAACCTGGATGTTCCTTTTGGATAGGAAAAATCTAATTATACTAAATATTCGTCCAGTAATACCAAATAAATTAATTTTTGTGAGAAGACTTTTATGCTAGACCTTGTCAAAGGCTTTAGATATATAAAGCGCTACCGCCCTTGCTTTATATGCCTTGTCCAGTGTATTCAGAGATGACCATTAGGATATTCGCAGTAGTTGGTGCTTGCCTAAATCCATACTGATGGTCAGAAAGAAGTTTAGTATTAACAAGGTGACAGACTATCGCTAGATTTATTAAGGATTCAAAGATTTTAGCAAAGAGCGGGAGTAGACTGATGGGGTGATAATTCTGAGGGTCAGTTCTATCTCTAGAATTCTTGAAGACTGGTGCCACAGAGGCAATTTTCCATCTATCGGGGAAGCAAGATTCGGCAAGGCATTTGTTATAGAGTTTAGAGAGGACAGGCCAATTCAGCAGAGATTTTATACATTACTATTACTGGTATATCAGGCCCACATGCTTTGGAGGTGTCAAGGTTTTTATAATGTCCCGGCCATGAGATGGGGTGATGGTCAGGTCATCAAGTGTGGCTTCAGTCTGCAATGGGAAATTTGGGAGAGAGTGGTTTGCAGAGTCAAAAATAAAGTTTAAGGCGAAATGCTGGACAAGTAGTTCAACCTTATCAGTTGCTGTGCAAAGGACATCATTTTGGTTTGCTAGTGGGGGAATTGTGGGTTGTCCATTGTTCACCACACTATTGAAGATTTTCCAGAAATCACGAGTACTTAGTTTCTGTGACTGAATGCATTTTCTGGTCATCTCTGTATACCTTCTCTTTACTATATCTATCACAGTCTTACAATTATTTCTTGAAGCTATAAGTTTCTGCCTATTTGTAGTTGACTTCTGGCGGTTGAATTGTAGGAATGCTGCCTCTGAGCAATTACAGCTGCACAGTTCGAAGTGAACCATTGTGGAGAGTGGGTCTTGCTGTAGAATTTTCGAATGGGGACATGTGTTTCAATGTCTGCTTTGACCCATTTGCACACTGATCAGCAGGGAGAGAAGTTTCACTCCGTGGGGCGTCACTGATGTGATCTGTGATAGATTCCCAATCAGCCGTTTGTATCTCGTTTTGAGCAACAGCTCATCAGCTTTTGGACGAGATTTTAGGTTGATATCAATCATTACTACAAGGTGATCAGCGTTCCCTAGCAGGCTATGAGCATTCGTCGCACAAGTCTCAGGCAGTAAGGTCAAGAACAGGTCGAAAAGGGAGGTTTGTTGGTCCACACGATCGGGGAGGCGGGTCGGGAAAGTGACAGTCTGTGAGAGGGAGTGCGTTATGGAGAAACTATACGTGGAGTTACCAGCTGCGTCTGTATAGCTGGAGAATCCAAGCCAGTCACGGTGATATACATTAAAATCTCTAAATACATGTATTTGGGCACTTGTATCAAGTGAGAGTGCTGTATCTATTTTTTCAGAGACAAAGTTAAGAAGGGTACCGTCCTGGGTCGAAGGATAACGGTATATGAAATATAAGTAACTAACACTGTGCTGTAAGGTTAATCGAAAGCACACGTTGGCTTGATCATCTGATTCTAGCCTATCTTCTCTAATCAAGGGGAGGGTGTTCTGAATATAAACTCCTAGCTCGTTCATATGTTTGTCAGAGTCTTTACAGTAGAGTGGGAGGTATCCAGTCATGTCAAAATGGTGTTTGGGGATTGAGGATTGTAGGTTTGTTGACCTTGGTGCTAGGATATCCGGGGAGTTTACTAGGAGAAAAGTTTCTATGTCATTGATGTTGGTTCTAAGCCCTCGTATATTTGTGAATGCTAGCCTCAATGATGATGCTGAAGATGTTTTTTTGGTGGGTGTCTGGTTTAGGAAAATGGACTCAAATTAAATTGTTGGCAGAAATTAAAGCACATAAGGACACAAAATTCATGCTAAAAATAGCTAACACGAAACTGAAAGAAATCAAGTCAAATGTTTTGGATAACCAGTTGAAGGTCAAAGAGAGTGAACTCATAGTAAAAGAGGTGGAATCGTTAAAGCTGCAGCACAAAGAGGTTTTAAAAGAGCTAAAGACTATGAAAGATAAGGTGACTTGTCTTAAATATGAATGTCGAAGCAAAGAAGACATTTTTTCCAAAGTAAAAGATGTGCTCCAAAATCAGAAGTCTAGAATATAAAAACTGGAGGATATCAGGTCTTATGTTGATAGAGGCATACAGTTCTCTCATAAGGGACACCTAAATCAAATTAAGGAACGACTATCGGAAGACACCGACAGCACTCCCCAAGAAGAAGTTTATGGTCACCGGATCCAACAATTTTGGCAAACGGATACCCCAACCAACTTCAGAACGCTGTCAAGTAAAAAGGAAATGATACTATGACTCCTGAGGAGGTAAGGCTTGGAAGGGTGTGTTATGGTACCTTACCGATCAGTCTCTCATTAACTTTGGTTGATTGAGGACGTCGGGATGGGGTTATACCAGTCAAGGATCCGTTCTCGACAATCAGTCTGGCAGGAACTGGGCCATTTCGGTGGCCTTTTATCTGTCGGGCTGAGGTATACTGTCCTGGGTTTTCCTAGGAGGTGCACCCTCCCAGGCCTTGCCTTCCCTCTTTGGGGAAGAGTAAGTTTATTGCTTGCTGCCTGAGGCGTCTGACCGAGGAATGCCGACGGGGTTGCCCAGGCTATTTTTGCTAGGCCAGAGTGCTCCTTCTTTAGGGGTGCTGGCTTGTCTCTTCCCCTACTTTCTGACCTTGTGTCACATATTCCTGCGATGGGAGGGAATTAAATACCTGGAACCACACCAGTCTATACTGACAGCTAAGACAGACGTACAACTACTCTTGTTCTCTGTTGTTTTATACTTTTTTCAATATACATGTTTTTCTCTAAACTCCGAATTCGTGTTTTCTTTCCAGACATTTTACAGGCTCATAACAAAAGTAATGTCAGTTTTTGTTTTATTCAAATTAGTCACTCAATTTTCAAATAAAAGCTTATATTTCCAAATTTTTTAGATAAGGATTGAATTCTTAGTATGGCCTGTACTGAGGATTGAACCGTCAACATCCATCAGACTGTCCCTTAGAACTGATCATTACTTAGCACTTATATCCGTTGTGCCACAGGTCAATGCGGGTCAGTAGAGGCGATACTTAGAATACAATAATGAATTACTTAAGAGTCTACCCGTTCATGGCTGATGGAGTAAGAGCAAGCTACCCCTGTGGATTAAATAAAGAATCCGTTCTAAATTAGGTATAGATTCCCAAGTTCGATATAAAGATTCTTGAGTTCGACAAGACGTGCCTGAAGTACGGTAGGAAGTTCCATCGGCCGAAACGAGAATAAGCATCCAAGATGAGAACAATAGTCCGAATAATCCACGTAATACAAATTGTCATTCCTCATCTCAAAACAATAATTCAAATAATCCAAAGACTTATCTGAATATATGTTATATACCATGTTATTAAATTTACTTCGAATTAGCAGGCACACCCGGCGTTGTCCGTGAACGATTGAGTACTCCTATGTATACATCTGCTTCCAAATTACTATATTTTCAATTCTCATTTTTCATTATTATAATTTTCAATTTTCAAGTTATATATAGAATAAAAAAGATGAACTTATTGCCCTTGTACCCCCTCAACAAAAATATCACCGACCCGACCCACCCCACCATCAGCAAAATCACTCCCCTTCACTGTAGATGTCCCCAGATGCCAGAAGATTTTTTACTCTGATAGCTTCTTTCCTCGAACCGCTTGCCTTTGGAATTCCCTTCCTGCTCACCGTTTCCTCGACTGTGCCAACATGCAGAAATTTAAATGCAATGTGAACTAAAATCTTTCTCCCCAACACCCCACCCAGTTTTCCCCCATAAATCTGGCCCCTATCATAGTATCCCCTTACGTATCAGTGGCAATATGCTTTGTTTAAGATGAATAAAAGTAAAAAAAAACACATTGTCTGACATGAACGCAAACGCCACATAATTACTGTAAACATTCCTAATACAAAATTAATGCAACTATTTGATTGCTCATGAAATTTTACTAGAGAAAACTTGTGTTTGATCTTGGTATAGGATTTTGTTTTCAATTGCACCCCAGGGCAGTGAAACAGACAGAGACACCTCAAATATAATATGTAAGTTGTAATTTCAGGTTTTACAAAAATTAGGGAAGCATGCATGAATTAAACTTGGTCATAAAGGAGCCACAAACAGCTTGCAGTATTAAGCCATTTGGCTGGGAGACCGTCAGGAAATGTATACTGCAACCCTATAAAGGTTGCCCCCATATAAATCTGACCATATCACAGTAGTCCCTTATACTTTAGTTGCAATATGCCTTATTTGAGACAAACAAAAGTAAAAAAACAAAAAGACAAAAAAAAACAACTTTGATTGAAAAGATTTCATCATGGCAATGACAACCTTGACGATAATGACGGTGGTGAGTTTCTGTCTTCAGTTGACAACAGTAAATTTAAATCATCCAACAGTTTTGTACCGTCTCAAGCAAACCGGGAACTTTTGTAATAATCCGCAACGATCAGCTCTATTGTTGAAAATGGAGAAGCAAAACATTTCCGCAAACTCACAGAAGCATCCAAAGATGATGCTGACTGTTAATAGTATACAGAGGGATTCATTGACTACAGCCTCCTGCATCCCGGTGAAATAGTGACTGCAAAGGAGTATGCTCAGCAGATTAATGAGATGTAGAGAAACTGCAGCATATGCACCATAAGAAAAAGCCCAATCCTTCTGCATGTCAATGCTTGACCACATATCTCACATATCACTTTGTGGAAGCTTAGCATTAATAGGATTATTGAATTCTGCCTCATTCACTATATTTGCCAGACCTTTCACTCACCGACTACCACTTTTTCAAGCATCTAAAAGACATTTTGGGAAATAAATCAACCATCGACCAACCACAAGTAAGCAGAAATAGAAATGGAAGAAAGTATAGGAAGAACATTACACGAAACCAATGGAACTAAAACTGGAAAAAGGTAGTGGCATTAGCATCGGTTGGTACCATGGTACCACAAAAAATGATCATGAAGGGTCAAGGAGAATGGAAAGACCGAGAAGATAGAGAACCATCTAAACCTCAACTGAAAGGACATGGAGAGTACTAGAATACTGAGGTGTTTTACTGCCACTCTAATTCCAATGACTGTTGTCAGTAAAAAGACAATGGTAAATGGCTGTTGTTAGAACGCAAAGTGATTTGCCAACAGGTATTAAAAGTAGCATAGAGTACTGGAAATTTGGGAAGACTTGTTGTCATTCAGACTCTAGGGAACACCAGCTGTCATTGCCAGTGAGCGATCAGTGATAATGGCTTGTGTGAGAATACCTAGTGAGTAAATAATGATAAACACTTAAAGCGGCCCAAAGAATTACACAAAGTTTTGAATGAAGAATCCTGGAGTGATTTTTTATTTCCCAAATGCACCACAGACATCGTTACAAATGGGAATTGTTCAAAGGGAGATGACTCCAATGACTTAATAGAGAATAGTTTTTATACCCCCCCCCCCCGAAACGTTGAAATCTCATTTTTGTTATACCTTTAAAGAACTTGAAATATAGAATGAGGAAATCTTGTTTTCTTTATAAAGAACGAAAAACTTGAACTATAAAATAGAGGTATTCTTATTTTTTGTAAGAACTCATAAGTCAATATATATAATGAGGAAACTCTCCTTTGTTTTGTTTGTTTTGTTATTTCAAAGAACTTCAAAGTTGAAATTTAGAATGAGGGAATTTTCATTTTTTAAAAGAATGTTTGATGTACTATTAGAATGATGAAAATCTCATTCTCTCACATTAGCTATCAGCAACATGAACCTTATAAGCTCAAACGTGTGGGGAGCATTAGTTTTTAGTAAAGTTTAGTTTAATAGTATATATAAACACAATGAGGGAAGTTTCTAATTTACAACCAGAACTCGTCTAGCTACAACAACTGTAAATAATTTTCCTTTCTCTCTCTGTGTACCTAAAACTAAACGAAACTTCCATGAGCAAAGTTTCTTTCCAAGAACTATCCGTCCGTGGAACACAATGCTATGGGGCTGCTTCCCAGCTAACTATAGCATGATCGTTTTCAAGTCGAATCTTAACAAATTCTTGTTGAGCCGTCCTCTTAAATCAGGGATTTTTAAACTGTGGTCCACGGACCACATGGGGTCCACAAGGACAAGATAGGGGGTCCGTAGATTAACTCATCACGTGAAATTCAAAGTATAAATTTTCAATATCTGGATATTTCTTTTTACTTATTAATGTTCCTAAATGACAAAAGCTGGCATTATCGCCCATTACATGTCAACGGTTGTTGTTTCTTGTATTTGAAGTAAAGTACAAATTTTACTTTTTATCAGGGTGCAAGCGTTACTCATGGATACATTTTTGAAACGGAAACCTCAAGATGAAATCAAATCAGAATCCGCTACAGAGACAGAAAGATTGTTCAGAGACAGAAAATTAAGAAAATATGATGTGTGTCGTATTATAGGTTTATAATATGTTTCATGTCGGGAATTTCTGGTATTTCTGGACGTCGTAGAACTCTCGTCTGTTGATCCCGAAACGGGAGGATGTGTCGCTTCTATTCGCATTTCCCAGTTGCAGGGAAACTATTCGTACTAACCGTGGTTCTTTCTTCACTGTCATTGCATCGCCGTTGTATGGACACTATTTGTACTAACCGTGCGTCCCTCCTCTTCACCGCCATTGTTGTCCCTGCTTTGTGTCGTGACTGCTACCTGTCTGTCGCTTCGCCGAGCATCAACTTCGCTCGTTTCTCCATCATACCGGCGGTTTCTTCGTGGACTGAAATCAAATCCCCCACGCACAATAAAATATAACAATGCTTCTCCTTTTTAATTTAGAGCCATTTATTCTATCTAGCTTGTCGATACTGGGCAAGTTCCGTGTAGCAGAGAGAGAGAGGTTTACACTAGTTATTTTTCTAACTACTTAGCTACTTGTAAAGGAAGGAAGATGGGGGACATCGCTTGGCTCTCAATTTCGGGGGATCCGAAATCCCCTAGCTTGTAATCACTACATGGCTAAAACGTGTTGACTCTTCGGCTTCCAGTCAAGAACTCCTAATTTCAACTCCAGTTTTCCCAGTGGGAAAACTGTGACGTCACGAAATCTCGTGATCAACACGCAGGTGTGACCTAATTCCCCGACCCCGAGGTTTCGTCAACTGTCCCCGCAAATCGTGAGAACACATCGCATCAACTTGCATGAAGTGTCTCCGCTACAAATCGCACAAGTCAAACCCGATCTCCAACAGACATGTCCACTCCCATAGGGCCATTATCTAACATATTGAGTATATTCGATTTGGATTTATTGAAAGGGTGTCTAATGCTAACAGACCACAGTGTTTATTTTGTCTTAAGCTGTTGTCGAATGAGGCCCTGAAACCAGCTAAATTACAGCGACATTTAACAACACTACATCCTGAATTTGCCACAAAACCAAAAGATTTTTTGAAAGAAAAAGGGATGCATATTTAAAGCAGACAAAAACTTTTGCAATGTTAATAACATCAAATCATAAACTATTATGGGCATCTTATTTAGTGAGAGTAGCTCATGCTAACAAGGCCCATAATATTTCTGAAGAACTTGTTTTGTCCTGTGTAATAAACATGTGTGAGGCAGTTTTGGAGGAAAAATGTGCTGCAAAATTGAAAGCTGTGCAACTATGTTATCTACACAATTGCACGAAGAATAGAAGATATGTCAGTTGATTGACAGAATAGAAGATATCTCAGTTTATTGACAGAGTAAAAACTGCCTTTTTTGCATTACAACTTGATGAAAGCACAGATATTACTAGTGGATCTCAACTGCACCTACGATATTGTTGGGAACATGAAATGCTTGAAGATTTTCTATTTTGCCATCCTATGCCCACTAGAACAACTGGTGATGAAGTTTTTAAAGTATTGAACTCTTTTCTTCATCAATCAGGCTTGTTATGGAGCCAGTGTATACAGATGGGTCGGCTTCAATGACTGGCATTCACTCAGGTTTTGTGGGGCATGTTAAGAAAGTAGCACCTAATATTACTGCAACACATTGCATGATTCATCGAGAGACCCTGGTTGCAAAAAAAATGGATGCTTCTTTGTCCGAAGTTTTGTCATCTGGTATTAAAGTGGTGAACTTCATTAAAACCAGACCACTGTATAGTCATTTGTTTGCAATACTATGTGGTGAGATGGGGGCTGAACATTCAAGTCTGTTGTTTCATACAGAGGTAAGATGGCTATCACGAGGTAAAATAATTCAGCATTTATTTGAACTTAGAGAAGAGCTGTCGATGTTTCTGTGTGATTATAATGCTGAACTGGCTTCGATAATTGCCGGTAAAATTTGGTTTTGCAAAGTTGCTTATCTGGCAGTTATAGTCAATAAACTTAATGAACTGAATTTATCTCTACAAGGAAGGAATTCAAATATCTTATTTAGTCATGACAAAATTAGTCTTTAAGAAAAGATTAAATATATGGACTACAAAATTAGTAAGAAAACTTTAGATATGTTCGCTACACTGGACGAATATTTCAGCAATAATGGTTCAGTTAATGTTGATTTTATAATTGTATAAAGACATTTAATATCACTTGCTGAAAATTTTGACAAGTATTTCTCGAAAGATGTTCCTGGTAATATTGCAAATTTTGACAGGATCAGAAATGCGTTTGATGTTGCTATAATTATAGATAACAGTATGTTCACAGGAAAAGAACTGGAAGAACTAGCCGAAATGTCAAGCGACAGAACTTTAAAAATCAGTTTTATGCAGCAACAACTTTCGAAATTCTGGGTCACTGTTGCCTTCAAATATCCATTGTTATCTCGAAAGGCAGTTAAGATTTTGTTGCCGTTTGCAACAACATATTTATGCGAAGCTGGATTTTCGGCACTAACCAATTTGAAAAACAAATACAGATCCAGACTTGCTCCAGAAAGTGACTTACTTGTATGTTCATCAGCAATATCGCCAAGAATTGACAGTTTGTGCAAAGCCAAGCAAGCACATTCTTCTCACTAAGTGTGTATTTAAAAAGTCCTGCATGTGTAATTGATAATAAAAATATTTGTAAAGTACTATTACTGTTTTCATTTATACGAAAAATTAATTTGTCAATAAATTTTTTTTTATTTTGTTACATTTTGCATCAACATGCAGTATTAATTGATTTTATTTGAACATTTACGTCTAAAGTAAGCTTAACACCAGTGTTTTGCATTAATGCAAGATTATATGTTATTTTTAGCAAAAATTTTTGTATAAATTTCATAAGCATTTATAAAGGAGTCCCTAGGGTAACACCTGAAATATAAAGCAAGTCAAAAAGTTTGAAAACCCCTGGTTGAGACTGGCCAGAAATTAGACTATTTAAAATCTAATTTCTGGCCAGTCTCAACCATTGTTACCAATCCTCACGTTGTTGTTTCACTGTCCTCCTCACAAACTCATTAACCCTTATCCTCGAGTGGTCTATGGGCCTTGATAAGTGGTGACTCGTTAGTACATAAAAATAAAATGTCTTTGATGTTTTTGGTCCTTTTAAGATGCTGCTTTATCCGTTTAGATCATAGATTTCCAAAGTGGGCGGCACCGCCCCCTGGTGGGCGCTGCAGCAATCCAGGGGGCGGTGATGGCCACATGTGCATTTGGATGGATTAAATAACTGTATGGTTCGATGAAAGAAGAGAAGATTTAGAAAATTTATTTATGTATTCCGTTGATAGCGCTTAATTTTCCTTTGAATAACCTACGAGACACTGCCTCGATTATTGTGGTAGGAGACGGCAGTCAAAGGGAAATGGTATGAGATATAAGGGGGAGATAACCCATTATCTAACAAATACAAACATTGCTAACACCAACTGCAACTTGTGCGATTGTTCGATCGCAAATCAAAAGCCCGGAACGCAACGGCTGTACTGGCAGTACTACCAGTAGATTATGGAGCACACTGTGAATCAGGAGTTTTTCCATAATTTTGACTGGAAAATTACAGCGTAATATAACCCTAATTTAGATTGTTTTGATATCAGGAAAAGTTAGAGTTAACTAACAGATAGTGGGACTATAATTGGTGAATATTATTTATTTAATATGTAATAATTATATTCGCTTAATAATGAACACACACACACACACACACACACACACACACACACACACACACACATATATATATATATATATATATATATATATATATATATATATATATATATATTATTTCATTAGTTTTTTTTTACAAAAATATTTTTTTTAAATTACAAAATAAAATATAAATTTCAAATACCTCTATAAAAATAAAAAAATTTCCACAGACAATAATATCCCAACCCCAAAAATGTAGACAATATAATATCAAATATTTGAAATATGGTTTTATTTAGTTATCTGTAAATAATACATTACCAATGTGTCTGATTTGCCAGAAAGTTTTATCAAACGAATCTAGCAAGCCTTCCAGACTACTAGAACATCTGAAAAAAGCTAATGGGGATAAAAAGATAAGAACTTATCTTATTTTGAAACACTAAAGGAAAAATTTATCAAACAACCGACATTGGCCAAAACTCTTTTCAACTGCAACTATAGAAGATAGCGATGGCTTGCTTGCTTCTTACAATATTTCTTTCATGATTGCCAAATCTGAAAAAAAAAACTTATACTATTGGCGAAGAACTAATTATACCATCTATGAGTAAAGCAATATGTATTGTGCTACATAAGCCAGCATCATATATTATCAAGAAAATTTCATTGAGCAATAATACAGTACAAAGTAGAATTGATGAAATGACTCAAGATGTTGAAGATTCGTTGTGTGGCTATTTAAAAACATCTTGTGTTTCTATTCAACTTGATCAGTTAACTTTGCCGGGAAATGAAGCTTTATTTTTAGCATACGTGCGGTTCACAAAGGAAAAACAAATTTGCCAAGAATTATTATTTGCTAAATATTTGCCAACTGATATTAAAGGAGAATCAATATTCCATGCATTGGATGAGTTTTATTTTAAAGAAAAATGAATACCTCTGATTATTATTTTATCAGTAGCCACAAATGCTGTTCCAGAGATGGTAGGGCGCTACAGGGGTTTTCTTGCATATTTAAAAAAGAAGGTTCCGAATGAATTTACAGTACATTGTATCATCCATCGACAACATCTAGTTGCTAAACATTTAAGTGCACGTCTACATAATTCATTACAATATGTGATTAAAGCTATCAACACAATCAGAAGCAAATCATTGAATGACAGATTATTTAAACAGTTTTGTATTGAAATGATGAAGAATTTAATCGTTTTCTGCTTCATACGAAAGTTCGTTGGTTGTAAAAGAGTGTCTATTTAGATAGATTTTATAAGTTGTTTAACTCGGTGTTGGAGTTCTTGAAAGATAAAGAATCTTTTACGATTCCATTTAATTCAATCCAAAACTGACATCGCTTACTTGACCGACCTGTTTGAAAAATTGAATGAAAGTAATCTTCATCTTCAAGGTGATGAACTGAATTTAATAGAAACAAACTCTGATATTTCTGCATTTATGACAAAGCTTCTTCTGTACAAACAAAATTTTAGATGAGGGGAATTCATCCACTTCCAAAATTTATCAGGAGCAGAAAAAAAATAAAGACACACTTTCTTATTGTAAGAACTTGGATGCTCTCCATTCAGATTTTAATCAACGATTTGATGATATTTTGAAAATAAACATAGCTGATTGGATTTTTGATCCCTTTTCAAGTGCAAACACAAAAGAATCTCCACACTTACAAGGAGAAATAATGGAAGTAACTATAAATTATGAATTTAAATTTAGATTCAAAAGCGGTCACCAACAATTCTGGCTGCAAAAGGAGATCCCTACGGCTTATCCTGAAATATCGGCTATAATTCAAAGTTTTTTAATTGCATTTCCTTAATCATATTTAGTGGAACGTGGATTCAGTGCAGTAACAAATTTATGAACGAAAAAAGAAATCGGTAACAAATAGTCAATCACGGTGATTTAAGATTACTACTGACGAAAATGGAGCCGAGGATTACTAAATTAGTAGCAGCACACCAGGCTCATCCTTCTCATTAAAATGATTTTAAATGTTTTAATTTTTTTATTAACTTTCTATTCTGAGTTCAATAAATATTTTTATAATTTCAAACTTCAATGTTTCCAATTTACAACTTTCTTTACAATATTTTACGAAAAAGGTAGAACCATTAATACATATATGTTTAATGCTATTAAAATTAAAAAAAATAATTTCCAGGGGGCGCTGATTAATTTTTTTTTACCAGAAAGGGAGCGGTAAACCAAATAAGTTTGGGAAACCCTGGTTTAGATTCAACATTAGTATTTGTGACCTCTATAGAAGGCTTTGCATTCGAAATATTAATTTCCGCATCATTTTGAGAGAGGTATGGTACTGGAATGGTGAGTATGAGTTAACGATATTTCTGGAGGATATAGAAAGTTGAGCTTCTTAACCACTCTGTTTGAAGCAGAAAGAGCTAACCGGAAGTTTGAAGACACACGCTTTATTTTATCTTCATGCTAAAGGGATCTTATTGCGATAGGCATTATCTCTATATTATATAGAGTTGTCGAATTTGTCTAAATTCCGCTCCCCTTGACTTTCGTCAACAGTTTCAACGAGAGGATCCATTTAATACTAAGTATTGAGCTTATTTTTTTCTGTAATTGAAACTCGATCCCTTCGGGAATCATTTTGATCTATATAAACTTAATCTATATTGAAATAATCACTCTCTCTTTCTCTCTCTCATATATATATATATATATATATATATATATATATATATATATATATATATATATATATATATATATATATATATATATAAAATGAAGTAATAAAATAAGGTGCCAATCAAATTTTATTAGAATTCAAAATTCAAGCAAAGTATCTTAACGTCCTTAGCTCATGAGTTTTCAAAGATAATTCTTCTCCTCAGAGGACCATTACCGCAGTTATACTACTACAGGTAATAAAATTACACTTTGAAAATATATAAAAATATATACAAAAATACATAAAAATATATTACATCAAATATATCAACCCAAAAACATACTTTTTTGTTAAATCTATACAATCCATCCAAGTCATTCATTTTAAAAAACATAATCAGGAAAGAAGTCCAGAAGGTTGACTGAAGATTAATCCAGGTGATGAGTGACAGTCCAAATACTAGAAATTGAAAGAGCTGAACAAGTTGTCCAGTCGTGAGATGCGGCAGCAATCGATGAAGTGAAAATTATCCAATGTTTATGTTAATTATTACAACGATAAATAAATCAAATCAAATAAGATAAAAAGTTCAATAAACTCACTCAAAATTGGATTGCTTTTTATATATATATATATATATATATATATATATATATATATATATATATATATATACGCGCGCGTATGTGTGTGTGTGTGTGTGTGAATGAATAAATGCGAAAGTTCTTTCGTCTCCTTTCTTTTACGGTCACATTTAAAAGATAAATAAATTTGTACCGAAATTACCAAAATGTTTGAGTTTATCTATATGAATAAATGCGAAACTGTTTGTTTAGTGTTTCCGACAAAGTTATGAATGAAATGTGTATTATGTTAAATAAATGTTTCAAGTATTTTAAGTAACGAACTTTGCGAGCGATAACGAGCTAGTATATATATATATAAGGTAATAGTATGCTGTTATAATTACGTTGCCACACCGGTTCTCATAAGGTAACCGGGGTAAGCGATGTTGAGCCTTGTCAATACTTAAATTGATAACCATTTGGAATTATTAGGCGCTGTATGTAAAATCTCATCGGAGACTCATCGGCCAGCTCATAACTGTCGCAATCAACCAAATTTGTATTGAAAAATCCAGTACGGGGTAAAACGTAGAAGAAAAAAAGGAGATTGTTTGAAAGAACTTAATGGTTTTCTTCACATTTCCTAGATTTCAAACAGTACAACGAAGCCAGCGTTTTTGAATGAATTCAATTGTTGTCTGCAACGACGCTTATCTGCTTTTCGCACAAAAAGTGTTTAATATAAATAAACTTATGTAAGCTATTGAATACGATAGTACGATGTATTTTATACATGTTTAAAGTTTCTGCCTTCTTCGTTGACGACAAGCATTCGGGCCAGTACAGAGCAAAGGCAAAAGTTTGAAACATCGATATTATATACTAATTGACATTTTTTGTGTTTCAGATATAAATATATCTATCCTATATCACTTTTTAAGTATGACACCAGCCAAAAGAACATTGCAATTCTCAGTTTGAGAGGATCTATGCTATAGGTTCATATGAAGGTGGACTTAATCAGCGTCAATTATATATATATAGTAATTGTATTGTTGTTCTTTCTTAGACGTTAATCCAATGACAATAAGGCCAATAATGTTCGCATAAATTAAGGAGTTTATACTATACTAGACCACCCGTGACCCGTTGGGTCAGTTTGTTATATTAGCTATGGAATTCATGTATGAGCGTGACACTTGTGGCATAAAGAAAATAGTTTTTTTTTACATAACAGAAGCATTTCTATGAAAGTATATTAAAATGAAAAAAGAATATAGATTTCTATGAGTCGTTCTGTTTATTATAATTGTTTTTTTTTTTTAAATTACAGTTACTGAATTATAAGTGGTTGGTTAGGGCGATTTGAGAAAGGAAGGGGGTACAGCCGTGGCCACCGAGAGACAGCAGGCTTTCTCGCGTACGTAACGAAAACAGACAGAGTAGGAGTGGTGAAATCTATGAGAGGGAAAGTGGGAGGTGGTTTCGTTCACCGACCGCTCGTATGGCTGATATTAATAATGAGTGTTGTTTTTTTGTTCGTTTGTTTTTGTTTTTTGAAAGGGGGGTGTTTTTTGAAACTGCGACAGACTTTACGAAGTCTTCCCGTTGAATGTTTTTAGCCGTGAAGAAAACAAAAAAACTATTTGATGAAATTAAATGAAATTGTTTATATTAAAAGACTAAAACAAACATTGCTAAAACTCTCAGTATTATAAGGTCAGGATCAAGGACAATGAAGCAGTCCTGGGAAAAGAGTGGCGCCCTCCCCTACATCTTGGGTTAGTTGATAATGTAAAGAGATCCTCTACTGTAATCGGGCAATTTAGCCTTTTATAAAGTCTGAAATTAGCGACCACCTCACCTAAAATAAGCGAACGCCATTTTTGTTTGACGAATTTGACAATATAACTAAATAAATATTTGAAATAAAAAAAATTAATTTCTCAGATGTTAACCATACAATATCATTGCCCTTGTCTTATTTTTACGTCTCTATTTGGTACTTTGTTACATGGGGACCCGGGCTAACTTTGACCCTGACCCTAACTTTAACCCTAACCCCCAATGACCCTGAACTTTATAGGTAACCCTACCCCCCTCCCTAACCCTAACGACGGGGTCAAAGTTAGCGCGGGTCCCAATCTAACGAAGCACCATCTATTTGTTAGTAAGTTACGCTTGTTTTATTATGAGCACCCCCCCGGATAAGAGTGAAATATTTTGAAAAAATTAATAATTTGCCTTCCAATAACGCGTGTACGATGGACACTCTACTAAAAAGGGTTGATATACCGTAAAAACTGGTAGGCTTTCGATAGTAAACGAAATTATACTTGTTACTTTTTTTTTCGATTAGATTTTCTTTTTTATTTTGCTTTGAATCACGACTTTCCTCACTTTCGTTTTTGTTAAATATTTTTTGTTTTACTTTTTGCGATTTATTTATTTGTTTTTATTGCGTTTTCACTTTTCAATTACGTTTATTCTCTCTCTCTCTCTCTTTCTTTATCTTCTCCCTCTATCTCTCTCTTACGAACACAAACTTTCTCTTTCTTTCGTACGCGCTCTCTGTGTTTCACTGAAAAAAAAAAGGAATTCCACAGTGTTTTCTACATCAATTTGTATAATTTACTGTTAATAAAATTATCCGGTGGCTAGAAATATGCACATATCTTACTCACCAAAATTTTGCGTGACGGGATGGAAGTATATATATTTATTATATTACTCGGTTGTCGGGGTAAAAGCTGTCTCTTCAGCAATCACTATCGGTCGCGACTCCCCTCCCCCGTTGTCAGGGGCAAAAGTAAATACTAAATCTTATTAAATGAGAGTGTCAGATCGTGACACAAAATAAGAAACTTAACTTCTCAGATGTTAACTATACAATATCATTGTCATTGTCTTATTTTTTACTATCTCTATTTGGTAGTTTGTTACATTGGGACCTGGGCTAACTTTGGCCCTGACCCTAATTTTAACCCTAACCCCCAATGACCCTGAACTTTATAGCTAACCCTAACCCCTCACTGACCCTAACCCTAACGACGGGGTCAAAGTTAGCGCGGGTCCTAATGTAACAAATCACCTTCTATTTGTTAGTAAGAGACTTTTTGCGATTTATTTATTTGTTTTTATTGCGTTTTCACTCTTTCTCTATCCCCCCCCCCTCCATCTCTTACGAACACACACTCTCTCTTTCTTTCGACCACGGTGTTTCACTGAGAAAAAAAAACAAAACAAAACAAACATTGCTTATTGTCCGTTCAAAACACGGTTCCTTACCATCCAAAAATAATAAATAAATGTTTTAACACTTTAAGAAGTGGTGCAAATAAAAAATAAATACTTAGTTTAAACTATCATTGAAAAAAAAAACATTGCTTAACGTCCGTTCAAAAACAACAACAACAAAAAATAATAGACATGCCCTAAAAACGTCAAAATAAAAAACAAAAAATAGTTTTAAGTTTTAAGCAACACAAAAAAGTACTTTTTGACCGGGTGATTAAAAAAAATGTATTATTTCTTCCCCTTCCGCTCGAAATGTAGAAGAAAAAATATTAGCGGCTGGTTGGGATCGAACTATAAACCAGTCGGGCCAAAGACAAAACTACTACGTCGCTTACCGTTGCGCTAAAGGGAAACAATTAAAATATGATGCAGAAATTAGGCTAATTAAATGTTATTAATAATCTAGGTGCGGCACGCATGCGCAGAGCGTTTGCTGGAAGCGTGACACACGTACGTACACCTTAGCGTATTAATATATAGATTGTTGTTGTTTTGTTTGTTTGTTTTTGTTTTTTAAAAGGGTTTGAAACTGCGACAGACTTTACGAAGTGCTCCCGTTGAATGTTTTTAGCCGTCAAGTAAACAAAAAAACTATTTGATGAAATTAAATGAAATTGTTTTATATTTAAAGCGATATAAACATTTCCAGAATGAAAAATTGCATGCGTTCGTTAATAAAAGGAGTTCAACGGAATTAGATTAACAGATTAGAAGACGATGCTATTTACGCATGCGCAACCGGATGTTGAAAACCGGAAAGCTGAAAGCTGATTGCAAACATACAAGACCCATAGACTTTTAGTAGTATATAGATATATGTATATATATCATAAAAAATAGAAACAATATTCCAACGTAATGGAAAATGAAAAAAGGAAAACCCAAAATATTATTTATGTATTCATCAACGTTTCATCTTTATTTTAAAACTTCATCGGGATTCTTGGTTTGAAGAAATTACACTCAAGTACACATATTTGAAAAAGTTTAGTCCGTTTGTGACGTAAAGTAGCAGTAGGTGGAATTAAGCCCAAAAGGCCGCTCATGAAAAAACATTTCCTTACGCGACCTTGATATTAACCCCCTTTCCTGCCTCGATAACCGCCTATCTGACCTAAATAAACATGACGCATGCCGCCTCCTCCTCCCTAATGGTTTTAATAACTCCTACCGCTATCAATTTCCCCCATACATTCTACAGTTAACTAAATATTTCCTACTGCTACCATCTATTTTAGCCCATAATTTATCTTTTCATAAACGACCTTTTGAGCTTACATGACGCATGATCACTCTTCCTTCTTTATGGTTTTAATAACTTTGACCGCTACATATTCCCCCCACATTTTCCACAGTAAACTTAATTTCTTTTACTGCTACCATCTATGAGATCTCATAATTGATCTTTTCATAAGCGGCCTTTTGGGCTTAATTCCTCCTACTGCTACTTTACAGACCAAACTTTTTCAAATATTTGTACTTGTGTACTTCAAACTAATCATCCATAGGAAGTCGTGAAATAAAGACGAAACGTTGATGAATACATAAATAATATTTTTGGTTTTCCTTTTTTCCTTTCTCTCTCTCTCTCTCTCTCTCTCTCTCTCTCTCTCTCTATATATATATATATATATATATATATATATATATATATATATATGTCATTAAAATGAAATCATTCAAGGATTTCTTTGAGTTTGGGGAAAAGGAAGAAGTCTGATGGAGCTAAATTGGGACTATATGGTGGGTAAGGAAGCATTTCTCACCGAAATTCTCGAAGCACATCTTGCGCAACCCATGAATAATGCATTGGTGCGTTGTCATGATGAAACAAAACCTACCCATGAAGTTTCTGTTTCCGTTTTTTAATCAAAGCATCCTTTAGCTTCCTTAAAGCCTCAACATAGTAAACTCCCGTTGCTGTTCTTTGATTTTCAAGGTAATCTATCAATATCACACGCTCTGAATCCCAGAAAACTGTAACTATCACTTTTTGAGCCGACTTTTGAGATTTTAACTTGATGGGTCCTGACGAGCCAAATGGGAGCCGTTGCATTGACTGTTTTTTGGACACAGGAAAATCTAAGTTTCTATCTCCGGTGATAATTTTCGCCAGAAATTGCTCTTCCTCTGCTTCGATTTTGTTCTATAACGTTAAGGAGAGATAGATCACTTTGAAGATTCTGTTGCTCAGGCCGCAACGCTTTTGGGACCCATCGTGCTGAAAGCTTGCTAAGTTCAAAATTATCACGAAGAATTGATTTGCCGACTCATAGGAAATGTATAGGGACGTAGCTATCTGATTGACAGTTATTCGTCGATCTTCAATTAAATTTTGAAGAGCCTCGAAGTTTTAATTACATTTTGAGATTCCTGGTCTTCTCGAGCGAGGGTCGTCTTCAAAGTCGTCTCTGCCTTCTTTGAATCGCTGAATCCACTTGTAGACTGTAGTCATTTTTGGAGCACGAATTCCATAAACGTTTTCCAAAGCCTCAATGATCTTTGTTCCTTTCTATTCGAGTTTTACCAAAAATGTAATATTTGACCATATCTTAAAATATCTGTTTTCCATGGTCGAAAAATAGCTTCTC